>JALIRH010000050.1:2651205-3251205 GCA_023055505.1 Callipepla californica brunnescens | reverse complement strand
TCTGTTCCTCGAATGTTTTCTGGGCAACCGTTCTTCCTGATTTGTTAAAAATATGTCACTGCCAGAAGGCTGAAAATAAGCCAAGTGACCTGCATGCAACTCTACTGCAACAAGAAGACCTGCATTCAATACATCCATGCATCACTTTTACTAAATGTCTGTAACAGCAAAAAACAGAACTCTAAAAAAAACTCTTGACTGCTGCCGATAATTTTTCTACTCCAAACAGAATCGCTGCAAGACAGCCCAGCCAGTGTGTGTAACAGAAAAGATGCACTGCACCTTGAGAGCAACAGGGTCTTTAAAACAAAGATCCCCTTACACCTGCAAAAAAAAAACAACACGGAAAAACAGTAGCTGTCAAAGCCAAAACATGAGCTCGGTGTCAGCTCACTGTCCCTCCACAGGTGCTTCTGAAAAGGACACAACCTGAGTGGCACAGACCCAGAGGGGAGGAATGCTTTGGGGAAGGAAGGGACCCACACCCACTGCTCACAGGACCAGGTCAAACCGCCAGCAGGCGTGGCTTTTCATTTCCTCTTCCTTCTGATTAGGATAAACTGTTTTTGCCTTCCCCTTACCACCGGTGAAGGAAAAAAAAAAATAACACAGCTGTATATTCTGTTACTCCATTTCAGCAGTAGAAAGTACTGAAAGAAATCAAACACTTAAGTGAAAAGGAGGACAAGTAATCTTTTGCAGGAAAGACAAATCTCTTTACTCATAATTTGTTTTTCTCTTCAGCATTGCCAAGTTCAACGCGAAGAAGATAGCTGCAAAGGTTATGGGGTGGAGGAGTGGAAATGGGCAATGCCATGAGTGTTTTCTCCTGTGCTCTTCTTTGCCACAGCAGTTGGTCCTGCACTGGCGTGTAAGCACTATAATATTAGACACCTGGAATGTCAGGAATGTCTGATAACCATACCCTCGCGCAGGGATAATTCCACAGCCATAAACCAGCAGCACGACCTTTGAGCTTTTCCTCTGGAAAGCTCAAATGCAGTGACATTATGAAAAGGCTATTATGTGCAGTGCTGCTATAGGTTATTTGTGTATGTGCTCGGACACTGTTTATAGAGGGAACCCTTGTTGTCAATCAAAAGCCCCATTAAGAAAATCAGCTATTACTTTTAATCTAAGGCCATAAACACCGTGATATGTTTCCAGTGAGCTTAAAAGTTCCCAGTCCCATAACTGCTGCCTCCAAAACTGATTTGGAAACGTTTCCTGTATCTGTCTTCTCCCACTTCGCTTAAAATTTCCTATATTTATTATCAAACTATTCCTCTGTAATAGGAAGACACATTTAGAAATGAATGTTTGTAAAAAATGAAACACAAATCAGTCAAGCATTGGTTTGTGAGATTTAAAGAAGGCACAAACTCTCCAAGAGTTTCTGTAGGCAAACACAAGCAACATCTGTCCAAAAAGCTTATCATTTAATTGAGATGTTCCATAAGAGAATGACCACAGGCTGAAATACTCATTATAAGGGATTACAACATCGATTCTGCTCTTTTGGATGATGTGCCACTTGGATATGACATGCTGTAAGTACCACAAGTTTGCTTTGTGGCAGCTGGTTAACTGCAAAAGGATTAAATGCTGCACATGACTGTAGCATGAAAATTTCATCTGGGAAACTCCAAGAAGGAACGCAGTCAAAACCAGGAAAAAAAAGCACCGTAACAGTAACGTCAGCATGAAAAGATTTTTCCTATTCCAAGCCTTTCCCTCTCCTCCTTTCTCTAATTTCATATACACACTAGTCCAAGTGAACTCTATAGAAAAGAATTTTGAAAATGTTGCTCTGTGAACTCCCCTTTCCTCTCCCTGTGGAAAAATAACTGCATTGTAAGGGACCTTTGGATTTACAGGGAGGATATTATAAACACTCCTTGCCAGATTCTGCTCTCACAGAAGTCTGTGAAAAGACTGTTACCCATTCCAGTAGCAGGAAACTTAAATCTGTGATGAGCACTTCAGAGAAGTACCATCCATCTGAACATCTCAAATAACCTCACAAACATCCGACTTCAGCACTGCGAAGCACTTGGGCCACACACACCAATCATTCCACGAGCAGGGAAGAGTGAACTTGAGTTAACTGCCCAAGGTCACTGCAATTCAGATACAGACCCACCAACTGCACTCGCAGGGACACTGCACCACGCTCTCATCATTATTCTCAGTTCTGAGCTCTTGATGCCCACATTCCTGGCTTCTCACCCAATCACTTGTTTTGTGACAGTTCTTAATGCGTAGCTCATGAAACCATTGCGTACTTTGTAGTGCCCTGCAGCTCCTGTTGCAAAAATACAGAAGCAGATCCCAGTTCAACTGGTACACAGACACTTGGCCAACACCTGGCACTGGTGAACCCTATTTCCAGATGAGTGGTAGTAGTCTGTAAAATGGACTAACAGCTATTCACCTGGAAAGGGCACCAACGCACCACCGACTGATACAACTGCAGGCAGCACGCTGCTATGAAAAAAAGAGAGGGGAATATATTTGCATCATAATACCAATAAAGAGATCATTAAAAGGTCTGACAACTCTTGGTGCAAATGGTTCAGAAGGTTCCTTTCAATCATTTCAGCTATAGTTCCAAAGAAGGCAGCCTCTGGAAAAATCCTTACATCCTTGAGAGCGGAGTGATGGACTCTGCAATAGCCCAAGAAGCACAAACACTACAGACGGACACAAATCATGAAGCCACACTAAACTGAGATAACAACTGGGGGCAAATGTAGTGGCTTCGCACAAATCTACTGCCAAACGTTAAAAGCTACTGTGCTTAGGTGCCAAAGCACTCTGAAATCACAACAGCATGAAGGATTCAGACATAGGCTCTGGCCTCTGCTTAATCCCTCTCTCCAATTGGTTTAATATGTAAAACTCTTGTTCTTAAAGCATTTATTGACACTGAATTGCCTTTCTTTGTATTAGACATGCCAAAAATAATACTACATGAAAAAAATCACCTCTACTGTTTTTACATTCTTTATTCATACTATTAATTGAACTCAAGTTTAAGATGAAATTTCTTCCTTCTGGCAATAATGTTGGAGGAATGGGAAATACACGGCAATTATGTAACAGGAAATGTCCAAGTGCTCTCCCGTGACTTCCCACACACCCAGCCCTGCCTTCAAAAGGGAAAAAAATGAAAAAAAAAAAAATAATCCACAACACCAAACACTAAACCAAAACCAAGAATGAACACAGTCAATAGTCAATAGCAGGAATACTCTATTTCAGCAAGGCTCTCTATTTAAACAAGAAATAAAACAGCTTTTATCCCCTGTGCCAAACTGATGACATCTTCCACGTCAGATTCACTCTACAGTTCCTAGTAAGGTAAAATTAAAACAAACAAACAAATACCCTTTAACAAGGCTTTTCTCTCTCCCACGATACAGTCAGTTATCACACAGCTCTCTTTACTGAATGTGTTTGCTCAGAGCAGTGGAAAAACTTCCAAAGCAGTAGTTTCAGAGATTGCTTAGGAATTCTAAGAGACACCCTACAAGGGAACCTGGGTCTGTCAGAAGAGCCAATGCTCTGCTTATCAGACCAGAACAGGGCTTTCCACCTTTCCGAAATGCTCCCTTCTGGTCATTAGCAGTTGGCATCATTAGTTTAAAAAGACAATTCTAGTTCAAGAACTGTACTTCAGAGAACATGATACATATTAAAACCTATTCCCTGGCTATGGTCCCTAAATAGTACAGGATAAATTACCAGCATTTCCTCAAAGTAGTGTACAAACATCAAAACAGTATTCACAATACTGCCATAAAGAGACAAAAATAACATTTTACCAGTCCTAACTTTCAAGGTGAAACTGTTTGTGAGAAAGGGAAACGAGAACACCACACTGAGGTTATTTTGCACATTTTTAGATTTAATTACTTAAGGTAACACTTGGAAACAAGTGAAAAAAGAATGAGGTTATACACAGAAAGCAGTTAAGAGATTCTGTATTACAGAATCACTTTTAATTGGAGCAAGAGACATTAAGTATTTCTGCCAATTCCACTGAAGTTGCTCAGCGCTGTGTGGATGGTTGTTTGAATCAGCCCAACATTTGGCAGAAGTCAGAAAGCCAAACAGTTATTAGGAGAAGGAAGCCAGCATTTCAGATGCGTGTGCTCCGCTATTGGAACTTCTCTTCTGAACTCACTCGTAGTGGCACATGTGAAAGGACGAACTAAGCTTGCTACTCCTTCCCTTCCTGAGGCTGTTGGGATTGGAAATTAGAAATCCAAAGACAGAAACCATGTCGTATTCTGCACTCTGTCTTAAGTTGAAAGGAATTTACACAGAAGCTGCTGACCTTTATATTAATCACCCAAAATTTACAAATGTAATAACTGACTGAATGAAGCTACTAAACCAGTAGCTCAGCTCAACAGTGCGGTACAACCCTCGTCCTGTACCATCATAAAGGAACACAAAACAGACAAATCTTAGAGGTTAATTTACAATGGTGAAAGAGAGAAGAATGCGCCCCACTGGGATGAGGAAAAGAAAAATAAGAATACTCTGGCCTCATGCACACACTTCCAACTGGACCCCTGTTAGAAAGGATCCTTAAATCTGTCTCACTGCAGTCATGACAGCGAAACTGCAATCCCATAAGCAAAGGTATCTTTGAAGTCTCTTTAATGTATTCTTACTTAATCAACATCTAGTTATTCAATATTTTATAATGAGCCATTAGTTGTTTTTGTCTTTTTTCTCTTAGACATTTTTTTTTCTTCTGTGAATCGCACTAAGGATTTTTTTTTAAAAACACAAACATATTGCTTTAAATTGGTATTAGGCTTGTATTCATCACATTTGGAGCAAGTAGTATGATCAACCCTGAACTTCAGTAAAAATTAAGACTATCCTAGTCAAGAGTTACAGGTAAATTCAGCAGGAAATCGCTGCTACAGAGCTCACAGCAATAGGCACCGCTGACAGTTAGTACTCATAGCTAGTCACCCCTTTTTGACACAGCACCACAGCACCAGTTCTCTGTCTGCCCCAGCCTCGTACAAGGCAGATCAAAGAAATACACCAGGATTGGAGAGATTGTATTATTCATTTTCATGCCATCCTAGCTGCCAGGCCAATTCACTACTGCTACAAATGCCAGCACAAGAGAAGGGGTGAAACCATCACCCACCACAGTCCCAATTCAGGTTGTCCCATGGCTTGTTCAGAGCAGAGCATCCAGCAGACACTGCATTCTGGTCCTTTGTGGGGACTGTCTGCAGCACTGTAACATACACTGCTGCTACTACTGCTACTTCGTAACAGTGAGCTATTAAAAAAAGAAAGACTAAGCATGTAAAATCAGAGAGGTGCTTAATTACAGCGTGCAGTTTTTTATGTGGTGAAGATGAGAAGATTGCTTTTGTCAGGCTGAGAAATTTTTGGACTAACAATGAACTTCCACTATTTGCAAAGTCCCGTTGCTGTAAAAGTGAAGATGTGATTGAGAATGGCATTTAATTTCAAATGTATCATGAAATGGAACTGCAATTAGGAAAATGCCTAATTACTGCACATCCTTGATCTACCGATGACTAGGATTTCAAAGCGAAGCCAGGTAAATCACTGAAGAGCCCAAACCCACAAAGGATAAGCAGCTTCCCAGAGCAAGCCAAGGTAGTGCCCTACACACTTCATCCTGCTCCATCGAAGGCAAGGGCAGCCTTGCCATGTCCTTCACCAAAGACGGAACCAAACTGTGGATGTGATTATGCTCAGCTGACTTCCACTGGGTTTGCCAAAACCAAACCTCAAGATTATGCCTTTCTGCGAGAGGCTTCCACCATTTTCATTTTATTTTTATTAAGTCAAAGCTAGTTTCTTAATGAGGAACTACTCTAGAGAAAGAGAGACTGAAAAAATCGCTAATGACATCAAAAGCGACAGTGCTCTCTCAAATACGGAGCAGTGACACTTCCATAGAAAAACAGCAGCTAAGCATAAAGAGTTGATTAAACAGTCATCTCCCACCCCGTATCTATCTTCTGTTCCGGGAGAGGCAAGTTGCCACATAAGCAGAGTTACAATAAATTCAGCTGACTAGAAAGCTGCAATTTCACAGACTTCTGGTATTTCTCACACACCGTATTTTTAAATGATTACTTCATAAAAATCACTTAAGTATTTCGCTAAATGTAAAGTTTTTACACAGCGTGAGTAATGAAAAATCTCAACATTAGCTCACTCAGTGGAAGCGCGCGGTCACCCCGAGCCAGGATAAGCGTTACATCTCCATTCACCATTTATTATTCTGTTAAACTGAATAGAGAAGATTGCTCTTAAGAGATAGCCCAGATACAAATCTCCACTATCCAATTACTTGTGTCATCTCTTTAAACTTTCCAATGAAAGTCTCGTATGATCTCTCATAAATCAATCTACATCAGTTGCTTTTGTGAAAAATCTTTAACATAAATATTAATACTTAGAGATAGTATTTTTCCTCCAATTCCACATAACATGCTTAGGTTCCTTTGGGAAATTACCTCATGTATCATTCAAGCTTTTAAAACAAAATGTATCTGCTGGGAGGCTAGACTTTTGACTCTCCTCCAGCATCAGCCCATTTCTACACATATTGGGAAGCTGAAATAGGAGTCAAACTTCTAACCAGCTGAAAATGCCATTAGGTGCCTGTGTGCATTTCAACACCCTACAGTGTATTAAGTAAAGCAATTAAAACAAATACAAGGAATATTAACAAAGAGAGATGTGTACAAGCACGGACTTTGACCTGACAAGGACAGATTTCCAAACGCGCGACACCAAAAGCAATTCTTTTTCAGCTTATCTGCAAGCACTGAGCATGGCTAAAGCTGTGCTTTAGAAAGCATGTGGAAAGGTTAGGGAAGAAAAAGAGGATCGTGATTATTCACAGGCCAACAAAAAAAATCTGCTTTCTGCGTTTCAGACTCTGGGGACTCCATAGTAAGTTTAAGAGAAGAAGCTGGAATTTCCTGATCTGGCAGATACAACTTAGGGTGGGGGAAGGATAATTCTCAAAAGAGCTTTCAAATGCAGGCTTGGAATTCTGCCGGACAGAACAGTGATTGATTTAAATCAACCATAAAATAAGAGATCTGATCTTCTGTCATGTCTTTGAAATGGTAGGAGTTAGAGAAATCATAAGTGCCGCGTGCTTGTTTAATGAAAAATCCATTCTTATGCATTTTGTTCTAACTGTTTCAATGCACTTGGTGACCATCGTTTCATGCTTTCAGTTGTCAGCATACTTAGCATCTCTTTTTGTGCCACGCTACAAAGAACCAAACTTTTACAGGCAAAAACAGTAAGGAGGAAGGTAGGCTTCTGCAACAGAATAATGCACTTAGATTATTTCCTAAAAGCAACCTGCACAGCTCTTCCCTTACTTCCAGTATATGTTAATTTATCCTTTCCCAATCCAGTTCCTGTGTTCCGTTAGTTTTTACGCTGCTCAAATACAGGGGAAAACAATCTCTTTATGGAACTCTGGGTGAAAGGGTCTGAGCTCCATCCTTTCTGCTGACATTGCTGCTTCGTGCCAAACACAGAAAAGACGTTTCATCTTGCACACCACATTTTTTCTCCTCCACTTTCCTACTCTCCCTGTGTTAAAATCAGTTCAGTCACTTTCCTTTACCACAAATAGATGGCAACAAGGTTTATTATTCGGTTTAATCCACACATAGCAACATCACTTTAAAGAACTAGTGACACCCACAAGCAGCAGAGTAACAGTACTGCTCACTTGTCAAAATTAGTGTATTTTGACCATTACCAGCATTTTTGAATCAGCACAAGCAAGACTTCCATCCAGAAGTGATTTCTGCTTTTGAAAGCCTTCACAAAACACGTCCGGCTTTCAGCGGTGACACCTGACTTCATTTGACCAGAATCTGCAGAAGAAAAGCATGCCCTTGCACATCAGACAGGGTTTACAAAGGATCAGAGTTTGGTTTCTTGTTTTCCAAGCCTGGATTGTTTTCCTGTTGTCCCTCTGAAACCAGCCACTGGGAGATACGTAAGGAAGCAGCAGTGCTTGGTGACCCTCACTGGCAGCTGAGGAATTAGTCCGGTTGATGGAGCAGGGCAATATACTGTGCCAGCTGAAGAAAGCAGGCCAGAGCACTCCGTGATCCTTTCACTTGTCTTCAGGGAGACATCATCTTTTCCCGTTGCTAACCTGACTAAGAAGTTTAATTAACACCCAAAGAACTTTACAGCACCGCCACGCACTCTGCATAGGCTATAACCAAGGCCCTTTATGGGTGGCCTGGTAGTAGCAAAAGGGTTCTGTAGCCTGCTAACTGCTGCAGCAGTAAGGACACAGGCAAAACCATCCATTTGGTGGGATGCTCCTGGGAAAGCCACTTCAGGCAGAAAGACAGCCAAGTCTCCTTGTCAGCAGGGATGGTCTAGAGCACACACAGCATGGCTTGCAGTTGCCACATACAGAATGAGACAGAGAAAGGCCAGAGAAATTCCTCTACTGAGGTAGGGGGAATATCTGCAGCATGCCACAAGAGACCAGACTCCCTGCTAAGACAATACAAGGACTGAAACACCCCAACACTGACCTTCACGTACTTGTTTCCTTCTGCCTTGCTTCCTCCAGCTGCTATAATGCCTCAGAAAGAGAAAACAGAAGGGGAAAAAGCAATTTCCAAGGCCAAAGGTGGCTAAAACACAGCTAGAATGGCCTGAACTCACTTTTAAAGGATCAGCAGAAGAAAGGCCTGGCTAGTCCTACATGCACGGCCCAAAGAGCAAACCAAACAAGGGTTGCACAGAGCAAATCACGCTCTTCCTGCCAGCTGCTAGCAACCTGAGGTGTGCTGCTAAGCTGCCAACAAGCTCAGATGTATGGGGGACTTCAGCACATGAGGAACACTGCACTCTGCTGCTGCCATCGCCCACACCTCCCCTTTATTTATCCCACACTGCTCCTATAAACAGAGTGATATATCTGAGTGGATTTCCATCACACTCCTATCTGCTTATTCACTTGAGCTATGTTCTGAACCGAAAAAAAAAAAATAAAAAAGACATCATATACAAGAAAGAGAGGGCACACAGGGCACAGCAACTGTAGCTGGAAATGGCTGTTGATAAAAATCTGAGAGGAATTTATGGAGATTACAAATTGTCTTTGGTTAAATATTTCTAGTGATAGGCACACCTCAATGATATCTAGAGGACAACAATTACACTTCATGGGAGTTTTTACAGCATTGTTTCTTTTTATTCCTTTGTTTGTTTTTCCCCTTCAGGAAAAAAAAAATATATATCTCTGAATGTTCCATTTTCAGAAGTGAAACCTCTCTTTCCATTTCCCCGTTGCCTTGGATCGCAGCAGCTGTGGAATCAGGCCTGGCCTCGCTACCTGCACCAGCTCCTGCATCCCAGAGCTGGCTTTGCAACAGCACCACGTCATTTTCCAACAGGACAGGGACTGCAATCTGATTCCTTCACATTCCAGACTGGTGCCCTGACTAACAAGCAATAAAACCTTCCCAGCCTTTCCTACTCCCAAAAGGACTCCCTCACAAAACCTGCTGTCAAAAAGGAAGGCTCTAACGTTCTACACAGACTTATCAACACTTCAGGTTCCTGAAGAGAGCAAAAAAAAAAAAAAAGCTGCTTATTCAAAGTGTTTCAACCAACTTCAACTGTCACTCTGTCTGATGACATTCATTTTGTCTCTTTTCTTCTGCCTGTCTTTTCAGTGACAGTCCAACCAAACATCCACCCGTGAAAAACATGCAGAACATTACTGCCGTGCTGATATTTTAATAAAGTATTAAAGCGGTATTGCTTTTGTACACCGCTCTTATGGATGTCACTTGGAGCTTCCCCTGTGACAAATGCATCTTTTGTAAATTAAACAGTTTCTAGTTGATCGGCTTCTATTAGTAAAATAATCATCCATTACGTAGTTTATGTCTTCAGGTGGAAGAATAATGCAAAGCAATCAGCATCTTCATCATTTTTGAAAGAAGCATCTCTGGATACGTTAGCTTGAAATCTTTTTTTTTTTTTTTTAATTGAAATTAAAAAGAATTATTACTCTTCCTAGACGTGTAGTAATAGGTGGAAAAAACCATGCAGCAGAAGAAAGATAAGAAAATGCTAGGATCATCAAGAACCCCAGTAGTTTAAAGGCAACTTCAAGATAGCCCCCAATCAAACCAAATACGCAGCCAGCAGGGCAATTCTTCCAAGTATTCATCCACAGGTAGTAATTTAAAAAACAATCACAGGGCTGAATAAAAGCTGTTATGATCTGTGAAGTACAGCAAGGTGCCACTCAGAAGAGTTGTTTTCAATCATCCCTACCTCAGAAAGTGCTTTCTTGAACAAACTTTAACATGTCATCCCTTCCAAAGTGACACTTGAAGGAACAGACAGAAATGGCACCTAGATGCTTTTATCATGTACTGTAGGACTGATGTCAAGATTATGTTGCAAATAATGCAGCCCTCATGCGAGGATCTTTAACAAACCAGTCACTAGATGTAACATACATTTTCCCCGTTGAGTTCTAAAATTCAAATTACATGCTCTCTGCTGAGCATCAGACCTACTTCAGTATTATGCAGCACGTAGTCTTCAGAATGAGAAAGACATCCAACTTCTGTACTTTTGCTCATAGGACTGACCGGCAGAGTAAAACAGAACTTCACATTGTTTTGTGGGTACAACTGCAGTGACAGAATGCCACGATATGGTAGCACATCACTGGCAGCTTCCCACTGCCCCGGTTAATTCCTATTCCAGCATGGCACACTGTCCTGTAGCTCCTTATCGACATTTAAGTCTTCCATTAACGGTACTGTTGGGGAATGACGACTTCAGTGAGGTACAGTATTAAGTCCTTTCTTTGAACTTCAACAGATGAGAACAGCATTACTTCTCCAACCCCAGGATTTCTTTCCAGTTGGTAGTTAACAAGTAGTTAACTAGATGATCTACCCCAATAACACCACATTTCCCACATAAGTCAAGTCAATAGCATAGGAAAGGCAGGCTTTGAAACTCTGAAATATTTCCTTTTAGCTTCCCTAGAAAACAAAAACATACAGGAAGTAACAGCTAGAGGTTCTAAATATTTTTAACAAACAAACAAACAAACCCTCAACTCTACATTTGTCCTCAAAATTTATTTTTCTTGCCAAAAGCCTGCCTGGAAAAACAAAGTTTTAATGGCTTTCATGTATTCTGAGGAAACAGGCCAGCCGGGTCCTGAATGCAAACCAATGACCTGCAGTGGCACAGAACTCCAGGGCTCGTTTTACATCATTGTAAGCATTCTGAGCAAGTGAGGCAGAACAAGACTAGCAAGCAGGAACATAAACAAGAACCAAAAAACCTAATCCATGTCACCATAATAATTTGCTCTGAGAGACTCACCTTCTGGATTGTCATCTCATTAACACAGCAGTCTAATTAAGAACAATCCCTTAATGAACTTCAAACTTTAGATCAGTAAAATCTGCCTCTGAAAGAGGAGATATAAAAATAGAGTGTGGGGATTGTAACTACGAGGGAATGCAAACAAACAACAAGAGAACATCTGAAGCTCAGAAACTTGATGAAAACATGTTTAACACCCAAGTTCCTGCACATTAAGCCTTACGTACTGCAGCATCAGAGCACTGACTGCAAGAGCCTGACTGGAAGGCACACGGTGTTTGTGTGTTTTGCTGCATCCCATGATTTCTCTGGTCATTTGAACACTATTTCAGGAATGTCCTGCAGAGGTCTCAAATGATTATTCACACCCATAGCATTCTACGAGTTATCAGAATGATTGTAAACGTATTAGCAGTTCATTTCAAACATTGCAACATCCAACGTGATTGAAAACGGTCTTTCCCTCTTGTCAGACTGCAAACTGTAATTGCATACTCTTACAAACAATCATTTACTACTTGATGTTTCAGAAAAATGTACGTTCAATAAGTAATCCTTCCACTGCTGACAACCCTTCCTGATGCTGGAACCCACCAGAACGCCAGCTTGGCCTGCCCCCTGTGCACAGAACAAAGCTGACAACTGCTACAGTAAATAGGAAAACTCTGGCCAAACTTCTACAGTATAGGAACACTGGTATTGCAACACAGCAGAATCCAGTGCTTTTCTAAAGATCTCCGTTCCAACCCCGTGTACAAAAAGGAAAGTGATGATTTATTTTATTTCTTACTTCAAAGGAACGAAATTCAAGTCAGACCTTCAGAGGCTGCAGCATCTGAGCAGTATTCTGGTTTTTCTCTTTCTCTCCAACCCTGTGGACATTCCAGTTCCAGTTGTGGCAGTTTATCAGCGTGCACTCTGGAATGCAGTACTGACTAGCTGCGTGCCTTAAACTTGCATCACAGCTTATTTTGCAAATCTCTCTTTGAGAGAAGGCCACAGCACTCCAAACTACAACCTCTCTTCACTGTGCAATTGTACCCAAACTAAAAGAAGAAAAACAAAAAGGGGAGCGCAAGTCTTTGCACTTTCTACTACAAGCCTCAAACAGCAACAGAGCAACACATTAAAGTCAGATCCTGCAAACACTAACACTGTCCATAACTGAGAGTATAAAATCAACTAAAATCAATCAATGCAGAAAAACATATATGCATGCATACATTCCACACTTCAGTGCTGTGCCAAGGAAGCATGTATATGTAACGACACCTGAAACTGAACATTCATAGTGTAATTCAAGGCGGCCAGAATGTTTTAAATTTGAAAACAAATCCCAGTGGACATCACACATCTAACAAGAAAAGTAGGTGCACACCTGTGTGATGGACTACCTATAGGAATGTCGTTTAATTCACACACAAAAAAACTGGTTCCACATGCATCTGCAATGGAAATGTAGAAGATGATAAAGGTCAAAGAGGCTTTACAAGCAATAGTAATTCCAGACAGCTTCAGAGATGCAACATCCATTAGATTCCATTACATGTCCCACTTTTCCCCACTCTTCTTTCAAACTTTCCCTCCCTTGCTCAGCTCCCAACTACTCCAGCCTTACTGCACTACAACCCCTTCTCCATTAAGAAGTGCTCCTCCACAGCACGATCAAAGTAAAACCACTGCCATGTAGTGGTAGGACAGAGGACACCAGTGCTCTGGTCAAATCCTGCTCCCTGACAAGATGTGACCAAGACACAGGCTGCCACACGGCTGAAAGGCAGGAAGCACTCATTGTGCATCGGGCATACTTACTGCTGTGTGGCTCCATGCACTGGTGCACCATCTGCAGAAGATCAAAAGTCCATCTGCCATACGATTAGAGATAGCTGAGCCCTGCCAAACGTTCTCAGGCATCTAACGGAGACAAGCTTTTCAGAGCAAAGGGCGTGGCATTCATTCCGCAATAATTCTTCACCAGCTATAGCTGCAGGCCATTCAATAAGCTCACCTGGCCAACAGTACAGTTTAGCACTTGAACGTACTTTCTGAAGAAACAAGAGGTGCATAAAGTGCTCCTCCTTAATTAACAACATGAGAAAGTTGCTAATACATAACAGGGAACCTCCCAGCTGCACCTCAGTTGAAAATACAGACTTCTAGATCTTTTCCCCTACACTGAAAGTAAGTTTGACACATCTAGACACTGAAATCCTGATTATAAGAACAAATAGCATATTATGGAAGGCATCTCAGTACAGTTCTGCTTTTCAAATGAAGACTGAAGTTGGATTTAATGAGTTGAGAAAAACAGCACAGATACACCAAAGCAGGTTCAACCTGCAGTACTTTACAGTAGAGAGATCACACAAATGTGGAGTCGGCTTTCCCAAGACAATATGTCTTTACATATACAAACAATTACTTTGAATACAATAACTATTCAGAGTTGACAAGACAAAGTTGACTTTCTTCAAGTACAAACAGTATCTATTCAAGTTCAAAGGATCACATTTGATCTTGTTCTGTAAGATGTAAATGACTCCTTCAGTTGGCAGAATACATTCATATCACTCACATACTGCCTCTAGCCCAGAACCCTCAACAATCAAAACATCTGTCTCTCAAGAAGCTCTTCCATTTTCCTTTTAAAAAACAAGAGCCAGAGAATGACTTCAGCAGGTAGGAGCTTCACCATTCAACCATTACTGATGGTTGAATATAGACAGTTTCACTGGAAGAGCGTTCAGCAAAGCTCAAAATGTGCTACTTCAAAATAAAATAGAACAAAAGCATATAAAAGGACAAACCGTGCAAAAAAGCAACAGAAGGAAAACAATAATTTCTGTATCACTCCAATTTTCAGCCCACAGCTGCTCCTTCCAAACGAAGGACAGCTCAATCTGTCCACAGAGACAACTCTCAAATGCACTAATGAAGATGAGCAGCTCTCGTTTGCTTCACTTAATAAAACACTCAAAGCCTGGCGTTACGTCATCATTCTGCCTATTTTTACTACAAGACATCATTTGCAGGGTGAGATACTTCACAGTTGAGCTTAAAACACATTTTATGAGTAATGTAATAGAATGTAGTGAAGTCAGAAATTCTAATCTACTTTCATACACAGTAAAAACCAGCCATTCATAAGCACATTGTCGATAGAGGCACAAAACAGAAGCTAGCTCTGGAACCATACAGTGACAGTTTCTCTTGGCTTCAAAAGTTTTACAGTAACAAACATTAAAACAGTCGATATGTTTGTAATTTCGCAAAGATTTCTTAGTAACAGAAAAGATGTTAGGATCAGGACACCTGTGATGGCTCTATCGCTGCTTCGCAGCAAAGCAAAGGTAAACACAAACACCCACTGAAACCAATGGAGAAACTCAACAGAAAAAATGCATGTTAAGAACACAGCTTTCTTCAAGTACATCTGGTGAAGTTGATGTCTGCATTTTCTTCTCTGCAGAAGCGCTCTCGTTTTGCTCCATCTCCAGGCCTGTCTCCTCCCTCACTGCAGCACTGTTATCCCTTCAGTGACACACAAAGCTGATCCTGCTGGAAAATAACATTGCAAAAGTAGGGGTTCCATTTCAGACTAATCACCTTCAAGTTTCCGATTTGTCCCCTGCTTTACTATTGGTTGGCAAGGCAGGGGCAAGTGAACGGAATCACAGCCCAGACCGAAGTGTGCATTACCACTCTGCATCCTTTTTGCACTTCTTATGCAGGTTGTCCTAATAAGGACTTATAGGACACAGCACAGCAGTTCTAGAATCTCAGCAGTGTTTCCATTTATGTCTGTCTGAAAGCGTGGCACCATGGCAGTGCTGCAGTATGCTGGTCCACCTTCATTCTCTTCCATTACTTGCGTGAGTACTCTGATTTTTAGTCATCTGTATGATATAAAAAATATGAAATCACAAATATCTGTAACACTTTCAAGATTTAAAAGTGTCAACAACAACAAAATCCATTTAATGAACTTCAAATTGTCTCTATTCATTATAAATTTTAGTAAATGAAAATAGGGAATCCCCTTTTCTTATTTGTAATTTATAGCCTAATAACATGTCCAAGCATTGAATTTTCACCGAAGGCTTGAACACAAGTTATTTAACTGGAATAAGACATAACCTGAGCAAATACTTGAACTTTTAAGTAATTTGTCCTATTCGATCACCGTACCGACCTTCATCTGTATGAAAGCTTCCTTCACAGCCGTTACTTCCAAGTAAAGTCTGCTTCCTTTCTATGAAAAAACAAGGTAGTTCTGAAGGCCACCTTTGTTTAACCACATTGGAATACCAAAACATCTCCAGTAATCAGCTCAGCTCCATTTGAGAGCGTATTTTCCTCCTTGTGTACAATTTCCCATTAACTACGTCTTGCCTCGTGCATGAGAACTATGGGAATATTATCCTGTAAGACAAGATAGGTTTTAATCGAGATAGCTGTTGTAGGCAAGTACTACAGACGTGGGTCTGGGTAAACCACAGTCTAGACCACTTGCCCCATTTTACGTAACAGGTCACAGTCCTTGGCTCTAGCAGCAGTACATACTTTGCACACATAAGCAAATACTCTGAAGCATTTCCTGACTTGTTAACTTTACGTGCTCTGAGATGAAAGATATAGAGCAGTCCTATCGCTCCCAGAGAATTAAACAAGAGAAGTGTTAAACGAGTTACAGTACCATTTTCACTACCGCCATAACCAACAACACGTAGCCCCAAGCGACTGACAGACTGGTTAAAAAACCCACATACACAACCACTATGTATTTTAATGCTGTCTGATGCTATCACAGCCACATTAGCACTGCAAAACTGGAATTCTGCTTTACGCTGGATAAACAAACGAGGGTGTCAGAAGTTCAGACACAGCTAGTCTCTCATTGTGAGTTCAGAACTTGCATCACGGGTTTTATTTTGAATAAATATACATCAATTAAACGAAAGCAGTTCCCAACCTGTCATTGAAACTGGAATGAGATACCAGGCAGTTTCACAGGGATCATGCACATTCCTGGACAGAAAAGCAGACATGAACAAGTTATGTGGAGTTGGGATGAAGAATGGCAGATGATACCAGAGGCTGAAACAAGGCAGGAAAAGACACGGAATTGCAAGTAAGGAAAAAAAGACGTTGTCTGATCTCAGCACACAGCTGCACGAGTGCGACACCTCAGCTGTACCTTACATTGGCAGCGTTAAGATTTGCACTCAAAACAGAATTAAGATCCATTGCTGCTCAAGCTGTTTCAACTTCAGCACCATCTCTTCCTACAGCTTCTGCCACTCACAGGACAAGGGAAAGCAAGCTCCATGAAACATGAAGTAACAAAGTGTCCTTCTTTTCAAAGGGAAAGAGATGCAACATTTAACTGTGGGCAACTACTGAAGTTCTAATTCATACAGAGCCCCCACCCAAGAAACTGAAACCCATGTCAGAAACTGTAGAGTTTTCAACTCCCCAGAAGAGGAAAGCAGCAATGGAAACTTCATCGCCTCTCCACATCAGCCCTAAGAAAACTCTTACACGCAGTGTACAAGCAGCAAAGCTCTCTGGTTTCTGCTCATCCAATGTTTCTCACACACTGTCTTGGTTACAGCGTTAGCCAGTGCCCAAGAAACATTCTCGGACAAGTATACCATGAATGATTTTAAATCTATCTATGTAGTGGAAGCTGTTTCTTCCCAATGGAAAGAGAAGTGGGGGCAGGATTAAAGCGTTTGTTTGTTTTCCCATAGCAGGTCACTCCTTGCCACTCCACTGTGAGTGCAGACAAGCATTTAAAGAAAGACCAGTTGCCACTGCAGAATTTGTCATGTGGAATTCGTTTTAGAAAATACATCACTATAGCTACCTGTGTATTTTATGTCAGTGACGATGAGTAGTGCAGCATGGACTATCTACTGTGCAGAAGCCAAGACACAAGAAGCTTGGTATTTCTGATGGGAAACCCAAACTCCATTCAACTGCACAAGATCTAAGGGTACTGAGACTCCCATCTCCTGCTCCGCTCCTACGTGGCATTCTCTTTGTTTGCTCCACTTAGGATTACCACAAATACAAGACCCACTTAAAATGTGTCAGTTGACGGGGAAAAATTAAAACCCTTCTTTCTAAATTTCTGTCTCCGCTCCAAATCGTTCTTAAATGTCTATCAGGAATACAAACAAATCACAACACCTTACTGTACATTTCAGCATGCCAGGGACTTGAAAGAACCCCAAGGGAGCTTCAGAGAGAAGAAGAAATTCCTAGACATACACAACACTAATCACTTTTGCCCTCATAAGTGTGAGCTTCTCTAACGTCCATGGGGTTACTCAGAGAAATGAAGAGGGCAAAAATGAAAACCAAGCCTCAAGGTTGAAGATGATGCAAGATGTTCTTCACACTGTACACGAAGATACCGTTATAGTAATGGACCTACACCACATACACAGGAACACGTACTGTCACAACGCCTAGAAAAGCAGATGAAACAAGGATTGGTAAATTAAAAAAAAAAAACAACAAACCACCAGATTTCCCAAGAAGCTTTGGAATATGGTATTCTCTCTTTCAGTTTATTTGTAGACATGAATATTTCACACCTATAACAACTCCCAGTTGTTCCCAAATACACCCGCTGACCCACAGACACATGGCAGAAGTCTTGCAGTACTAGCCTGCAATATTTGCATCTTCTAAATCAAAGTGGATTAAAAAATATCTTAAAGCATCAAGCACGACTTCTCTATGTAAAAATATCCAGGGAATGCTGTACCATTAAAGCAGAAGGAAAAAAAGGTTACTAAAATCATCTCTCTCCTACGCTCGCTTTACCAACGAAGGATTTTAGGTCCACAAGTACTTTATGAAAACTTTTGAACCTCCATCACAGAAAGAAGTTGAAAACAATGCCCTGAAGTATCAAACCATTTTCAGTGTTCCTGCAGAACGCATTATCTTCACTTTGACAAATTAAGGTGAGTTTTAGGAACAGCGCAAATCCAGATTCTACTGTATTGACAAACTTGGAAGATGACATCTCAGTTTTACTGACAGCAAGCCCTCATTACGTCCGTGTGGTTTCAGAACATACATTTTCTAAATACTTGGGAAACGCAAAGGACTCTCAAGCAAAGCCATCGCAAGACTTTCAAACAATTCTTTTTCCAAACCAGGCCACCAATACAAACAGACTGTAAATACAGATACTGTAAATACAGGTAAGGTAAACTGCAGATTAAACGAGTTTGTGAGTCTCGCGTGTGGGCAATTCAGCTTCCCGGCTGAGCCATGTATACTGAATTAGGAATTACACGGCACAAAATCCCTCTGCTTGCTTTCCAGGACTGACAAGGGTAAGCAATTACTTCATAGGCTGCACTCTCTCAAAAAGGCCTTCACTTCCTTAGTTCTTGTGACAGAACATCAGGTCTCAGGACTCAATTTCTTCTCTACCTGCAATCTGTGTATTATCGAAACATTGTTTATCCTGTACCTACAGGACAGCAAGCAGACCACTGCTACCGTCTTAACTGTGTAGTCTACTAATGACAGCAACACTCAAGTTTTACTGCCAAGTATGGATCCCCTTGAAGTCTTCGGAATTATTTTCTACACGTTCTCTAGCCCTGAACTAGTATACACCCGAGGCACTATTACATCGAGTACGTTCTCAAGTTTCACTTTTTGCTTCGCCTCGATTACACCGCCTCACAGACCGCTTCGCAAACAGACATTAAGCATTCAACGCCGAGCAATTCTTTAAGTACGCTACTTCTAGAGATGGTAAAGGCAGAACTTTTTTTTTCTTGTAAAACAACAGTAAAAAAAACAACAACAAACAACAAAACCCAGTGACTCAAAGAGGCCAGTTTATCACAGGCGTAATAAAGAACGCCGGCCCGCACACTTTACCGCCTCGCTAACGTTTACGAGGCATTTAAATTCCTCGGCGCTGGAAGACGCGTTGAAGCTCGCGGCGGCAGGAATTCGCTGCTGCAACAAGTGTGACGGAGCAGCGGGCAAGCGCTGCCTGTCAGCGCTGCCCCACGCCTCCATATCGCCCTCTCTAAGCACCCGAGCGGACCGTTGTTAGCACCGCGCGGTACGCGGCGCGGAAATAACGTCAAGGCGCGCACAGAGCTGCCCCTTCCCATCGCTTGCCGGCAGCCGTGCCGAGGCCTAGCGGGCACGCGGGGCCTGCGGCCGCTCGCACGGCACTGCTCGGGCCGGGATGGCGGCCCGCTGCGGCCCCGCCTCGCACCCACCTGTCCCTGGGGTCGATCCAGCTGGTCCGCTTGGCGTTGTGGTCGATGTAAAAGACTTTGCCGTCGTAATCCCTCGCCTCCTCCCAGCCGTCGGGTAAGGGGAGCTGCCCATTGCCCGCTTTCCTAGGCATGGTCGGCCGGCGGGGGCGGCTGCTCCATAGGGACGGAAAGAAAGAAGGGAAGGAAGCGGGAAAAGCCCCCACCCGAGCCGAGGGGGGGGGGGGGCCCGCAGCCGAGGCCGGCCCGGCGCTGGGGGGACACGCTGCCGGCAAACGCCGCTCCGCCGCCGCCGGCTCTCAGCCCGCCGTGCCGGGGCCGCCGCGGGCGGCAGCCCGGGTCAGGGTTCCCGGCGGAGCCCAGCTGCCGTCTGGGCGCGGGGAGCCCGGCTGAGCCCCGGGCGGCTGCGGCCGCCGCTCATTAGCATGAGATTAGCATCCATCTCATCTGCATGCACATTCCTCCCGCCGCATTCCTCACGGTTAACCCTGCCGGCGCTGCCCCCGACGCCGCGACCGCGGGACGGGGCCGAGCCCGAGGCACGAACGAGTCCGGCGGAGGAAACGGGGGCGGGAGGGGAAGGGCCGAGCCGGGACCTCCGGCTGCCACGGCGGCCGGCGGGGAGAGGAAGGGGAAAGCGGAGCGAGGGGCGGGCGGGCGGGCTGCCGGAGCAGAGGTGCGCCCCGCGCTGCCTTTGTCCGTGAGGCGCCGTCAGGTGGCGGCGGCCCGCGGCCCTCCCTGCCGCGGCTGTCAGCGGCGGGACTGGAAAAGCGCTCCTGTGAGGTCGCTCTAAACTTCGCCAAGGCTCCGGGCTGGGTAGGAAGACCTCGGTGCTCAAAAAATAGCCGGGTTTTCTCTGTGGCTTCGGTTTCGAGCTTTTTCTCTTGAATCCTGAAAGGGCTCTAAAACTTTTCGATCGATCGTTCGTTTGTTTGTTTTAACAGAAGTGCCGGCGGGGAGTGTGTACGGACTGCGTGTGCCTGCAAGGCAGCGGGACGCGCTGAGGAGCCAGGTGTGAATTACGGCACAGGAGAGGAGTAGCGACGCAGGTTGCCTTGGCTCGGCTGATAGAAGGTAACCCAATGAACTCTATTAATTAGCAAGTGTATCTGATTCCCAGGGTCTGGCACCAGAAGTGGAGCACCGGATGGGGAATTTGAGCACGGTTCAGGAGCTGGGACTACTGAGCAAGACAAGTTTTGCTCCCTGCTTTCCAGGGAGCTGTTTTTGCTCCTGTTTTCACTTTACTGGGTTGGAGTTTATGTGGGAAAGAAGATCTGGAATCCAGACCTGTGGGTTTGTTGTCATTGATTGTTTTCTATTTTTGCCTGTCCTTGTACAGCTTAGCACTCAGCTGTATGGATTACTCACCTGATACAGTTTGCACATACTAAGCAGCAGGCTTGTCCAGTGCCCAACAGGGTTTTGGATTCCACTTCAGAGGCCACACACACAACCGTCAGGCACTGCATTGATTTGCAGGCATCCAACTCTCATTGTTGGATCTGCTCCTAAATAGAAAAAATAAAATAAAAGGAGGTATGATCTTAATTTAGCTAATTGCTGATCAGGTAAAGACGTTTGCTATCTTAGTCATTCTAATCATTTTATTCTGCAGTACTAATCTGCTGTTCCATCTCTGTAAATAGCTTGTATGCCTCCCAGAAGCACCTGCTGGCTAACTTTCAGACTCCCTTGAAGATTTTATTTTCACATCTCCTGAATTAAGGCAATGTGGAATGAAAAAACATACTTCAATTAAGGCCCTGATGGTTAACAGTGGAGAGGTGAGGTGTACAAACCTCTGCGTCTCCGTAAGAGTTTAGCAACAGAAAGTAACAAGATCATTGCCTTCTGAAGTGACAAACTCACTTATTTTCATTGAGAGTGTTATGTTTCAGGCAGCTGCTTGGTTTATAAAGTTCAGCCTTGTTTTTCAGCAGTGTGAAAAAGTTCTTTTACTATCCATTGAAGCTTCCATCTCTTTCAAGAGTCTAATTTTGCTTTCAGGTGTCATCCTACAGTGAGAAAGCACGCGTGGCATTCATGGGGCAGGGTAAGCTGGATTTCTGTTTTAGTTTGCTTTATCAATAACATTTCTTGTTAAGTAAATTGAAAAACCTACAGATGTAATTATTTTTTCTGGAACTAGCTGCCAATTACCTGTCCTTGGCATGATCACAGAGCTTTTATAGCAGTACAGTTGTTTTCATTCCTAAAAAGCAGGCCAGTTATACAGCAGCACTGCTACATTTCTACTTTGCAAACAATCCACGTAATAGAGAGCATGTGGTTAGAAAGTGCACGATACTAAGCTAAAACTGTAATGACTTTTGTGTCAGTACTTCCCCCAAAGTTCATTATGACTCCTGAGGTAATGCCTAATTCAATATCACAACCGCAGCAGTCCACGTGGGCCATGCATGGATGCAGAGCTGATGTGTGTACCTCTTTGGGTAAAACTTTTCATCAGAAAATGTCAGAATTTTCATTTGCACAAACAGGTGACAATGCCAACTCGGAGTTTTTGGAAATAAATATATTAGGACCACTGTGTAGTTGTCCAGTTTCTGTTTGTGTGCTTGTGTGTGCTCACTCTTTAAATATAAACTGTTACATGGTAAGTCTTAGGCTTTCCCCTTCTCCCTCCTCCTTCCATTGTTTGAGTACTTCGTTTTACACGTTTGAATCAAGAGCCCAGAATCCTAAGAAGTTCTAAATTGGCAATGACGATAGTTGAAATAATACTGACATAAACTAGTTAATACTTATGTAAGTAAATGCCAGACCTTTATCACTGTCATTAAGAACGGTAACTTTTGTTGTAGATAATAGATTCCCACTATCACCTTGTTTTCTGTTACTTTGCAATTTGAACTGTTAGAAAATAGTATCTTCCACTATGATATTCTTTAAACATGTCTAGTATAGGAGGGCAGACCAGAATATTCCTGATGATTCCTTATAGTCTAAAATATGCTATAAATTTTATCGGTAAGTAGTTTTGCAAGAATGCATCCTACATTTCAACTGATAACCTGCCTAGCATGTTGTGCTGATGTTGTCAGCTGACAAGCATAGCTCAGATTGCTTGGCTTAATTGTATGAGACAGAATAGTTCAGAGGATGTAAGCTCGCCTTATTTGAACACGTATATGAGCTGTATATGAGTTTTCTAAAAGTACAGAAAAATGTAACTGTGGCATGACTTAGCTGTTTATCAGTACGTATGATAAATAACAAGATAGGCTCAATGAAAAGGAGTACTAGTTCCTCTGTTTTGCTTTGTACATGCAGGTTTAAGGCATCTAAGATTTAACTGTAGTATGGAGTTAAAGGGAATTAGAATCACAGTCGTTTTGTGTCCTTTGTGTGTTGCTGTTATCACCTAGGGGGAAAACACCATGTGAAAATGTGGAACCGAAGCACAGAAAGAGATCCAGAAAGTGGATCTGCAAAGGCAAATAGCTGTGCCTTGTCACGTGATAAGAAGCATACCTTACTCCACTCTGTACTAGTGTAGTTCATCCCCTACTCCCTGCTTCTTCTTGATTTACAGTAAATCTGTTGCTGGTTTTAACTGTGATTACAGAAAAGGCATATTTGTGCCCTTTCCTTTTATAACAAAGAGCTCCTTTAGTTTGATGATTCACTAAAGTGCTGTCCCTGAAGAAATTTACAGTTGTTACAGTTCTAGTTCATACTAGCCACGAATGATTCTGAATCAAGAGCTGTCTCCCTGAAAAGCTACATCATAATTCAGTCTCCACTGCTTTCAAACAGAATTTGAATGCAGAATGAATTATGAAATACACTGTCAGAATTAATGAATCTCTAAAAAATCTGACAGAAATGCTTGAATATATATGTATTGTTTATGCTGTTACTTTTTTAGACACTTAAACACTATGCAAACCAATCTGGACAGCCAATCTGACTTCCCTGACATATGGCTATTGTGGAACTGTAAAAGTAGTCAATATTTTCAGCATTATGGATATTGGCTTATTTATAAGCACAGCGATTTTTTATCTAAGACAGGCGAGTCTTCAAAAAGCAACAACAAACAAAACCAACTCCAAAACAAACAAATGAAAACAAGTAGGACTCCTTTGTGCCTGGAGATTTTTGCTTTTAAAAACAGTTTTTAATGTCCTGTGAAGTGGAAGTGTACGTGAGGGAGAGAAAGTAAAGCAGGAGGAGCGCTACTTTTGTGTTGTCAGCTCCTGGCACATGGATGTGTCTGACAGTAGAAGATCTTTGAATGATACTGTTTCTGTCTGAACTTACGATGAAGCTCTGCAGAGCAATGAAGCCAGTGAACAGCTCTGATAATACTTATGCTCACTGTGCTTTTCTCTTTACCCCTAAGCCTGTTCTTTCCACTGACAGTCAACTAGACAGTCCAGTACCAAAACAGGATGTCCTACATAGATTTTCCATAGTATGAATGAAGACCATACCGGAGTCTTCTTCAAAAATATATAAACTTTTAAAAAATGTTGGCTTTGTTTTTCTTTCAGGCAAATATAAAAGAAAATAATCAGAAATTACACAAACTACACTTTTCGAGTCCTTGAAGACACTTCCAGTCCCATAAATCTGAAAATGAGTGTGCAGACCAATTTTAACTGATTGTTATTCTGATTAAAAAGCTAGGGTAGGTGGAGTGGAAATAACGAGGTAATAGTATTGCTTCAAGCTTAACTATGGAAATGTGAATAATGCTTTCAAAGTAAAAATCTTCTAAAATTCAGTCCAAGCTACTCATTAAGCTAATTCAGATTTCAGTTTTCTTAACTATGATTAACACTATTGATATTTCTGTGGACAGAATAAAAGCATGATGGAGCATGTTGGTTGTTCCTAGACCCCTAGGCTTGGTGAAGTTTAAATTAGCCTTTGAGGCATGTTCCTAGAGAATTTTTTGATGCAGTCTTGGTATGCAGTCTTGATGTTACACCTTCCATCGAGACAGTCTTCATGTATTTATTTGAAATGGTATCTCTCATTCTAGTGCACACAAATTTGACTTTAATGCACTTCGTCATAACTGTGGAATTGCACTGTGTATTCACTTCTCTCTGATGGCTTTGGAGAACCACAAAGGCACACCTGGTCAGCACTGGAGGTCTCCAAGAGCCTGCCTGCATGATCATAAAAAGATCTGTCTGAAGAAGAAACTCAAGGAACTCTTTTTCTAACAAATGAAAAATACTGTTTGAAACACAGAACAGGTAGAAACCTTCCAAACTGCAATAAGAAAAAAAAAATGCACGTTTTCTACCTGCTTCCCTTCTCTTATTTCCCCTTAATCAAAAAAAAGCTCAATTTCCTCATTTGAGTGCAAAGCAGTTTGACTTCTATCCTGGCAAACAAACCCCAGTTCTATCTGATTACTGACAGAAGCTAAAAATGTGCTACAAAAACAACATCTGAGAGCCTGTGCATATTTGTGGTAGGAATGGCACTTGCTTCAGTACCAAGATGTAGCACTGCTGGACTGCTAGAGGTGTTGCTGAATTGTACTAATCATGCCAAAGCATTTTTCATTCTAGTCTGGTTATTCAAAACCCAGAATCTCAATGAAAAGATGTAAAGATCACAGCATACTACTATTATGTTCATTTTGTGGTAGACATATGAAAAGAGATGTGTTAAGTAGCTTAATGGGGTAAAAAATACCTAAATGAAATAGGACAGAGATCAGAACATAGGATTCTTTCAGCTCCTGAGCTGAATCTGTCGAATTGCACCACTTCATTTTTATTATTTCAATATGTGATTTCAGAAACGCCTGGGACACACTTTCTTATCACGAAGAAGAGACTATAATTCATACCAAAAAATCCTTTTATTATAGTATATAATATGTATTTACCATTCCCAGGTAAAATGTGATGTATAAAAGTTACAAAGTCTACATGGTGAAACATACGTTGAAGTGCTGATGTCCACATATAAGATGTGACACTATTCTTCCAGCTCTTCTTTGAATTTCTTGGTGAAACAGCCTAAGAAAAGCATTAACATAACACTGTGGTTAGCTGTACTTGTATTTTCACAACCAGAATGCGCTAATAAAAAAATAACCTCCAAGAACATAAGAAGATTGTACTTAAGAAGAATTCAAAGAAAATAATTAAAAGTTAGGCAAAGTTTGCAAAATTTAAGTATTAAAATGTAATCTTCAGACAGAAATGTTAGAGTTGTTGCTGCTAGTCAGCTGTTCTGTAAAGGTGTAAATGCAAATCCGAAGGATATATGGTTGATGCTTACTCCTGAGGTATCACAGAATCATTGAACGAATGAGGTTGGAAAAGGCTTAAGGAGGTCATATGGTCCCACCCCCCTGCTGAAGCAGGGACACCCTGAGCCAGTTGCTCAGGACGTTGTCTGGGTGGCTTTGATAGACTGAAGATCCCAACACTGCTGTGGGCAGTCTGTGGCAGAGGGACACACCTCCACCAGGACATCCAGATCCTTTTCTGCAGATCAGTTTTCCAGCCAGTTCTTCTGGAGCGTGAGATTATTCTTCTAGGACTCAGCACTATGAGTTTCCTGCTTGCCCATTTCTCCACTTTCAAGAACACAAAGGAGTGCCACATTATTCAAAACAAAGAAATTACTATGCTGCAGACAGCCTTCTAGAACTCTAGAGCAGTTGTGTCCCAGCAAGTAAACAGCTAGATGTTCAGGATGCATTCTGATTTCCTCCTAGCCTAGCTAGGCAACGAGAACAAAAGGCAGATCTCAGAATGGAGGTCTCAGCAGGCTCCAGCAGTACCGTCATTCACAGCAAACTTTGTTGGTTTTTCAAAACGGAAATATTCACACTTGTTTCTCCAACTCAATATGCCACCTTCAGTAATAGAAACAAAAGTGTTCTCTTATAAAAAGGAAAAAGTGAGCTTTCCAAGCAGCAGCTCAGAAACTCGCTGATTACTTACCACTCATCTCCTTATTTCAAAAAATAAAATATGCGACAGAAGTATGGTACATACGACAGAACTACGTTATACAGCAGCCTGCTTCCCAATCCAGGAATTCTGAAAAAAAAAAACACCACCACCAACAAAAAAGAGTTTATTTTTCAGATTGCACAGCAAGGCCTTTCAACCTGAGCAAATAAAGTGGATAATGTCTAAATGCAATGAAGCAAGGGCTGGCTGATGCACAGTTTCCATCTAGCTTCACCTTGTATACTTACACCAGGATTTGGTGGGACTGGCTGGAGTTATCACTGAAGCCATCTTGCTCTTGTGAGACAGAGCCCTGTCAAAGTCAAACCAGGAATACTGAATTTTGCCCCTGGGTTTTCTTGGGAAAACCTCCAAGTGGAGATGAGTATGCTGTACATCCTCCCATGGACTAGAAACAGCACAAATGCCTGATTGCCACCCCAACAGAACCGTAGAAGCTGTCATCCTCTTTGCCATTCTCATGCCCAACCCATGCCTCAGGTCATCCTGAGCATCCAACTAGCTCCCCTCCATTGGGACTTACCACCAGCACTGGTTCTTCTTTCCAGTATATCTCTTTACCATATGCCACGACACTTCAGGTCCCAGGAAGGCTTTCTGCAATGTTCAGGAACAGCACTAAGCTGTTTAAGTAGGTATTGGTGGACGTCATGAGGAACTAAGGCCTGAAATCAGTGTTCCTTCTAACTAGTTACAGGGAAAGAGCTGTTCTCAGGTTATACGTAACTGCTAATTACAGTCTTCGAGATACTCTTAAGAGAAAGCAAATATATGGCTGATAAAAATGTATATTTCTGAAGTTCTAGCTTGTTTTCATAGGTCTTGAACAAACCAGTGCAAGCTTTTTGTTTTGTTTTGGTGAGAGGAGGAAAAGACATTTGCAGGGGAGGTAGGGAGTTACGAATATAAGAGATTCTCAGAAGGACACATGCAGATTTCATGTGTCCACAACATCACATTAACACTTTTCTTATATATATCTAAGAGATCTGTTTCTATGTCTCAATGTAAATGAAGAAAGGCACAGAGAAAAACTGATGGCTTCAGAGCACTGCCTGCTGTAGTGAACATCTACAGCTACTCATGTCCTTCATCCTTTAACCCATGAAAGAAAACGTAAGGTACACTGCCTTTTAATGCAGCAGAGGCCTCTTCTGAGTCAGCTTGTTTAATCTCCCTTCTCAATATTCCACATCTGTAGAATACAGTTCTCTAGCAATCTCATTTTAATAACATATTCTAATCCATTAAACTCACTCTGGTAAGATTCCAGTGAACCATGACATTTCTAAATCAAAGTAAAATCAAAGGCCTTAAACTGGACTGCAGAGCTAAAATTCTTTCTTATCCCTTCACTTTATTTACAAAAGATTCTTATGCTCAAATATACCAAAGCACTGTGACAGAATAATTACGGTATCTTGTCGTGTCATATTTTTGGAAACAGTCAAAAAACGATCTGAAGAACCTGCCAAAAACTAAGAAATAGCCATAATAATAATAACGATAGTAATAGTAATAATAATAATAAACCCAAACAAAAAAAACCCCAAGCCAACACAAAGACCTCGAACTTAGCTAAACAGTGATGGATGAAAGACAACCTGTAATGGGTCTGTCAGAACTTTCCGTTTCCTCTCCAACATTACCTGACAGCTGATGCTTTTGCAGCACCAGGGGAAGTCCTTTTTTAGTCCAATTATTTGAAATCCTTAGCATGACTCCTCCACGCCAAATGCTGTCAGTGCAAACCTTTCTTCTCCTGAATAGGACTGGGATCTAATCTACGCTGATTGTTACATGCGCTTGTAATATTGATGCTTTTCACTGGGCATCGTTTTAGACTAACTGCAAAATAATTGAACTGCTTCTTTATTAGTTAGTCTAGAACTGTTTTGTAAAACTAAAACAATTGTATTTCTGTAAGGTAGTTTTGCAGCCCAAGAAAGCCTACCACAAAAGCTGGGCTCAGAGAAAATCAGTAATCTTGTATTTCTTCTGCTGAAGACTTATTTGGTATTTTACCAAATCTCTTGAGCACTCTTCGTTTCCCATCTATTCCCAGGTGGCCCTTCCTTTCCCCAGCCCTGAACCCTCACATCTTTCCAAAAATCTCTCTGCTCATTCCTTCAGGACAGCCTGACAAATAGATGCACTGATAAAGGGCTATCACTTCTGCTACTGCTCTGACTCATCCAGGCTGCTTGGAAGGGAGTACAGGAAAGGGCACAACCCCTTTCTATAACAAATCATCTTCTGGATGTTTTCCTGCCCCATTAAATTGAGTTTTATGGCTCTGGGATTTTCGAGGGACCTTTTGGAGCCACTGATCTGTGACGCTGGAAAGCAGCAGGTTTCTGGAGAAGCAGCACCTGGAGTTTTCCTTCCTGCTGGAAGCAGCAGGGACAGCACTCGGTATTTCATCTGCCTTGGCAGCCAGGCTGGAGTACTTCACTGAGTGAGCCCGGCTGATTGCACTCTCATCCTCCTGCCATCAGCACCGTGCTAAGCAGGAAGGATGCTGGCATGCCTCTCCCCTCTCAGCAAAGTGCTTTAATAGGGCTTTTCTCATTGCTCAAGGTTTCATGTTTTCTGCAGACACAGGCAGACATTACAATGGGTATCATGCATATCAGGATTCAGTCTATCTAACTGCCTGTCCGTGACAGATTCAGATGTGTTTTGCACGCTTAGATTTTCAGATAGCGTGTGGATAACAGGTCACATATGCATGCAGAATGTTTGGAGGAGCTGAACTTTGTAAAGTAGCAGAAGCTTAGAAGCTGGGCACAATGCAATTTTAAGCTAAATAGTAAAAATAATAGTATGTGTGTATATGTATAATTTGACAATACATTAGGTTTTGCTATTCTTTGCTAAGAATGATACCTTTAATCTCTTGCTGCATCTGAACATTTATTTGACACAATAACCACAATTTTTTCATCAATATTACAAAAATTGCACCTCAAATAAAAATATTGTTCTCACGGGATGAAACTTTAGATGATATATGTGGAAGTTACAGCAGCATCCATGAGTTCATATTTTGTAGCCGTTTTCATTAGGGAAAACCTTTATTAACATTTAGCATTTTTTTCATCAGCAAAGCGCTTTCCAAACATTTGCTAATTAAAACCTTTATATCTTTTAGACAGTGAAAGTGCCTTTTCCAGCCCGCACATGCTATGTAACTTATTTTATGAGTGGTTTAGTAATAAAGTCAGATAAACCTTTGATTTAATAATTAGCATTTATAGAGTGCTTTCTGCCTTCAAAGCACTTTGCAAACATTAACTAATTAATTCTTGCAACTCCCCTGTAATTTGGGGAAGCAAGTGTATTCATATATGTTTGTATGTGGTTTAGGGAAGAAAGTATTATCTCAGGCATTTTACAAAACAGAGAATTAAAACATATAAATTAAGTCCACAAAGACAGAAACACGTTGTCAGAGCAGGAACTGGAGCATATTCATCCTCTCCTCCTCGGCCATACTCTTGACCGCTCGGCTCTTTCAGTAGTTTTCTATGGAGAAGTGCAGCTAGGTCATCCAAAGCAAGGCATGAATGCTAAGCAGTGGTTCCCACCTTCCTACCACTTGGTGTCCCACGCACAAACATACCCGAGGAACATGTGTGGGGTGTGCTTACGTGGTGATCCACACAGCAAGCTTGTCTTGGACGCTGGCCCCATGCCTGTGGTTCACAAACAAGGTGGGGATCACAGCGAAGGGTTGCAGCGGGGCTGGCAGCTTCCAGCAGGCTCTCATTAATGAACTCTGCTCACTCTTATCCACCAGGCATTCACACTGCCACTATATGAAAACAGTCAGTGTTCTGTGGACAGCTTCCTTTGTTTCTGTCTCCAGTTTAGGTGCAGCTTGTTGTAAGTATGCATCACGGTAAAAGAGGAATATAGGCTGTCCCTTTTCTTTCCTAACTCATTTACTGATTTGGTACCTACAGTAATACAGCTTTCCTGCCTACCCCTTCCCATCTGTCTGGGATGTTATGCCACATTTAGATCACACAGTAGATAAATACTTCTGCATGTGCTATAGGTGGAGTGAGAAGAGTACAAGGTACAAGAAGGCTTCACCATGCACCAGAGCACCAGAGGTCTTTGAAGAGTCATTTGCAGTGTTTCAACTCAGCAAAACAAGTAAGCTCTCTTTACCTTACAGGCTTTGAGATTTTTGGGGGAATAAAATGCATTCTTAAAACATGTGAAGGCTGTTAAGAAGGTTATGGAATGAATAGCTTGTTTTCAGTGAATTCAAGAATTTCATGAGGTGCAAATGTCCAAATACTTATCATTGTTTATTTTTGCTGGGTGTTGGGAATTAATGTTATTGTGTACATTTTTGAGTGATGAAACAGTAAACCAGAAATCAGAGCTGTGTATCAGCCAACATTTAAAATCTCCAAGAAACTTCAGGACATTTTCAGTAGCTCAACTGAGCCAAGTTTTCATGTGTCACAGTGTCTTCTTCAGACAAGAGAAAGAGAGTGAAATAATAAGAAATAGCTGGCTGCTTGCTAATGCACATTTCATCACTGCATTCAGATAAACCAAACAATTAAATAATGCAGGAGGTTTGTGTAGATTAGAGAATTAGGGACAAAGCATTCCTTGGTGGTCAGCTATCTGTTAAGAGTTGAAGAGTAACTTTTGTAATTCTGTCTCTGTAAGCCGCGTCTATCAAGTAGAGACTACTGGAAAACAGAAGAGTGCTGCATTTTGCATGTGGTGTGCCAAGCACGATTTCTCTGTGGATATGAACAGATTCTTTTTTAATTTGTTATTTTATTGTATTTATAATTAGCCGTCTGGAAAAAAAAAAAAGAGAGAGAGAGAAAAAAGTTCTCTTTTAGCATCTGCAGTGATGCATTGATTCTTTCATTACAGCAAATACGCATGACCCCCGGTGTTCAACTGTAAACAATAATAGTTACTGGCTTCATTAGTAAGCTAGCAGATGGCTTATAAGTTCTCATGGTAGCTTTTATCCATTTGAGGCTTGCAGTGTGCAAATGTTTGTCTTTTAAATAGGATAAAACAATGTAAAAGGGACTCTGTGCTTTGTTTTCATTAGTAGCAATTCATTTGGATGGGAGATTTGAATCTGAACGTACTGTCAGTTTTTACTGTCTCCAGGTGAAGTACTTGCTGGGCTTTGCCTCTGCCTCTCTGGCATTTTCTGTACCGAAGTAAATGAGGTCAAATATCTCTTCTCAAGTTTTGTCAGGGTCATATTTTAGTTAGTAGGACTCACGTTCTGTACTCGCCCTTCTCTCCCGTCCCTTGCCTTCTTTCCAGATTCAAGTGGTGCCCCCTTTCAGCAGAGAGGCAGCACTGCCTCTAGTTTACCCTACATGGCTCAGGAATCTGACCACTGATGCCATTAGTGCCATTATGTATTCCAAAAACTTTCCTTGTGCTGGCAATATTTTTGCATATACTTTTGGGATACCCAGTGGAATACAGCTGATCTGTGTCATCACCAGTTTGGTGCCCAGAGTGTGAGGAACTTCAGGATGGTTCCCCGAGAGGCTGCACACAGTTACAATGACTCTCCATCTTAACCTAAACATTCATTATGGAACTGTGCAGAGCTATCTAAAGACCAGTTTCCCTTCAGTAAGATTGAATACATACCTCTTTTAAAAGCAGAGCCATTTTTGCATTTGACTGGTTATTTTTTGCAAAACAGATGCCCCTGCTTAGATAGGAATCAGCCCTGTGTTTTAGAAGTAACCATCAAGAATTAGAAACTTTTCCTTTAGTAAAGGATAAGTCTTATTTTGAGGGCTTAAATGAACTGGACTGCATGGTCCATGTGTTTCCTTATGGTGCACTAAATAACCCTAACCCTAACCCTATGACTTTCAAACTAGGGAGCTTTTCTGAGTACACAGCGATCTAGTGAATTTTAGAGTTTTATATTGTATTTTCATATCCAGTTTTAAAGTTTAAAACAACTTTTGTTTGGAGAAGTGGATATATCTCTTGGATAAATATGGTAATGTTGGTTTCAGAGCATATATTTTCAATTCTTATCTTCTTAACTTATCTTTTATTTTAATATTACAAATAATATGTGCATAAAAATTTACTTTCTTCTAAGCCCATCTGCTTTTGCTTCTACCTTACCTGAAGATCTAACCCTTTGCAAGTGACATCTTCAAGGAAGAAAAAGCAGCAGGAGCAGATGATCTTTCAAGAAATAAAGATCCTATTTTCATGCAAATTTACAAGTAATTAAAAGTGATGGGAGGGAAAAAAAAGCATCTCAATATGCGATATCTTCAAATTTAATTTGAAATATAATAGCTTTAAACTTTCCCGTAAGAGCTCCTGGACTTTTTAAGTGGATTCATTTTGAGAATTGTCATTCAGATTAATGGTGTGTTTTTCTCTTATCAAAAGACACCTTTAAAACAAGTTTGTGGGTAATGGCAAGAAGTTTTAAATGCTGTTCTTCTTCTTTTTTTTTTTTTTCCTATGGTTCGAAATAAAGGTAATTAATTTCCTAATTAAACTGAAATTCCATCCAAGTCTGTGCGTACACTACTCAAACAAGCCATTCTAAGGACTACTTCAAACCCAACGTGACTTCCATTTCAGGAAGCGTGTCGGCTGTACCTTCAGTATTTACTATTGCCTCATTAGCTATCTTGTCTTTCCTGAAGGAAGTATTTTATTAAAGAAAAAAAGGGGGGCCTCTTTTTTTCTGAAGTTTTACCATTAGTTATTAATCACTAAAAATTTTAAAAATCAGGGAGGGGAAAATATTTTGTGGTAGTAATGCATTCTACAGTTCTGTCCTTTTAAAACTGCTGCAGAAATTGAGAGATTTAACTTACATCTGTTCTGTCCTCTTCCATCCCATCCCATCCCATTCCATTCTATCCCATTCCATTCTTTATCTACTCTAAAATGGAATATAAGGTGTTGAGCACTCTTGACTCATGAAAGACCAAGGGAGTTAAAAGCACACAAATCAGAATCAAATTAACATATTGCCAAAGCAGTGCATACAGTTCTGTTCATCTTTACTCTGAAGCTTTAAGGTATGCAGGAGTGCATAAACAACTGCTGCCATTTTATCCTATGCTATTTAAATTCATTACTCAGTATATAAAAGTAGTTACAACTCCCATGGTAGGTGAGCATTTATTGATTAGAAGTAAGTTTATTTCTGATGAGTTTGGAAAGGCTTGGCGTTATGCACATATATAGGAACAATGTAAAGCTACATAACTTACATCCTGCAGCATGAAAGAAAAGGTGACGTATTGATGATTTATTGATTACAGCTCTCATTTAGATGAGGAGGTGCAGGAAGTGATAACTAATGTAAATATTTTAAAATTCTGTCAGTGATAATCTAAAGGGAATATTGTGATTTGCAATAATACGTGGAAATATTCCTTCACTAATGCTAGTAACTAGATTTTTTTGTAGGACAGACTGAGGTACTGCCTGTGGATTTCATAGGGATTTGGTAATGCCCTATATGCATCAGCTGATTCTTCCTATGCATTTGTGTTTGGTTTGTTTGTTTGTTTCCTAAGGGAAGCTGCAGGGCTACAGGGATAAAGTGAGGCAGCTCTATGGAAAACCATTGCTTTTATGTGCTATGAATAGGACCTACTGCTGTATTTCAGTGTCTGTCATTTTAGTGCAATCAAAAACTGAGGAGGCTAACAGTGGTTGGGTGTAGCCACATCAAGATGGCATCCTGTCCTCTAATAAACATCCTTCTGGATAAGATGTACTCAGATATTTTAGCTTCACTTTTGTGCAGCTTCTTCCAACTTTTAAACTGTTGGAACTTTGTTGCAGATTTGGTTAGCTGCTGCCTTAGGCAGCTACACCAAGTGTTCGAATTTCTTATGATAATGAACAGTTAAAGCTAACTGGAGTGTCTCTATTTTTAATTGATTTAGCAGTTGATTGTCTCACAAGATTTATGTTTCCCATGTGCTCAGAAAATAATGTTGTCAGTTGATGCCTGAAGCTAGATTATTTTTATTACAAACATCGTGGATGAAACATCATTTTTGTCAATTATGATTTTAGAGGATGAAATAGATTGTTCATAAAAGCAGAGAATATAAAATACTATGTAAAGGTCACTATATAGGTTGGAGCTGATGACCATCTAGCTATAAATGAGCTGAAGCTAGATAATATATCAAATGAGAACTTTTGATATACTAATTCTTTTCCATGTAGTAACATAAAGCAAGCAAACTTGCAATACGTCTTTTTTTGTACAGAAGTAAGACTGCTTCCTTTTCTGCTTCTGTCCTCATTTCATTTTCATAGCTTCATTCATTACATACCTATTAAAAACATTATTATATTTCTTCCAACATAGAGGAAAGACATATAAAGAACATTCTGGATGTCTTGAAAGCATTGTAAAAGAAACAATTAAATGGAAGATTGTCCAGAAGAGGATCCCAAGGAACTATTCTGATGTGCATTGGGCCCATTTCTATTCATCACTGTACTCACAAAGAGCAGGAATAATACCACCGATGCCAGTGGTGCTAGCAGCAGATTACTTCTATTTTGCATATTCTACCAAAAAAAAGGTCATTAGTATTGCAAAACTGAGCATTCAGAAGTTAAAAACTGACAATATTATGAAAAGAAGCATTAGGAGATTGCTCTGAGGAGGGAGAGGGAGAGTAATTTGCATCTTAATATGTGGATACAAAATCTGGAAATCTACCAAAGGTGAATATCTGAATGTCTTTGAGGAAAATTTTTTAATGAAAATATTAGATATGAAGTATAGATGTAAGATTTATCAGAGTGCTTGACAGGGCCTTTATATTACAGTCACCCAGTGAGATGATGGAAATATCTGAGATATGTTCAGAATTAAGCAAGAATGGCCATAGGCTGATTCAAGGAAGGATAGAAGAAAACCATGACAGCTCTCCATACTGACTGCTGCTCAGAAAGATTTTATACCATAGAGAATCTACAAAAAGCAACTCAGAGCAGGCCAGCAGAGATTAGTTCAGCCCTTGCTGAGAGAAGGACTCAGATGGGATGGGGAGAAGGTTCCTTTTGTTCTCAGTACCCTGATCAACAGCACAAAAGTCTGTGAGAAAGGATCTCCAACAATCACTGCTTTTGGTCCTATTTTTACCATATGCATCTGACATCAGTGGGAAGGTAACCGTGTTGATCTGGGTAGTGAAGGTTATAACTCACTGTGAAAAATGACCTGTTCTGTTTTAGTCTACTCTTTGTGCTGCGCCTAATATATTAGTATTTTAATTTCTTCCAAAAATGAGGTAACTGTGATGTCTGTCATCATTTAACACAGTCATCAAGCTAGGCCTTAAGAATACTGTGGAAATATGCAGTCATCTTCTGGTCTTGCTTTGTTGAGAGGTGTCTGTTCTATGGTTTACCTGTCTTGCACATGAAATGGAAGGCGATGACTCTGTGTGATAGTCTTTTCTTTCTGTAAGAATTGATTCTGTATTTTCTTCTTCCCCTACACTCAGACCTTCCAGAATTTTGACTGTTTTACAGGGATATCTTATCCTGGTAGAATATAACAAAGAAGCATCTCAGTCCAAACATAACTTCATTTTCCTCATCTTCTAGCTTTTCAGTTAGCTTCACTCGAGGCTGCAAAATTCTGAGATCTCAGGTCTAAAGAAAAGCATTATGAAGAGTGGAGAATGAGTTCTCTATGTCCAGAACCGATTCTGATTCTCAAAAGATAACAGGCTAGAGCTTCTGGACAGCTGCAGGTTTCACACACTGCTTTTCTGTAACACTGGTGAAAAAGAAGTTATCATCTGCTGCGACTCACAAAGACAACTGCCTGAGAACAAGCATTTGTCTCTGGCGCAGAGATGCAAGACAGTTAGTGAGAATCCACGAACAGTTCCTGATTATAGACTGAATTAGCCACTTATGATTTTGTATTTTCAGCCAGAGTAGACTTACTGCCTCTGTGAGCTCTTCAAGTAGTATCTCTTACTTATTTGCATCAGCTTTAGCTAATGCTTGTTTGTGAGTTGCTGTTGTCAAAAGAATAAGCCATCTTGATACCAGTGAGTATGGCTGGATGTGGTGAAGTGCAGCTTGCATTTGTTGTCTTCATATTGTCCAGCTGGTTCCCCTAGAGGCTGCTTTTGGAAACTGAAAAGGCAGGTGACTACATAAATCAAGGATCTGGTAGCCAGAGAACTGCTTCCAATCTTTGGTTTTGAATTTGCACCCTCTGACAAAACTCTAACCTGAAAGGCCAAATACAGAGATAAATAGAGCAGGGATAAATTTAGCATATACTGCATTAGTTAGAGAGCATAGCAGTGAGGAAAAACACTCAGTGCTCTAAGACACACGCTTTAAAAATATGGTGCACTAAATCCCTCTTTGTTCCCAGAAGTATCACAGCAGTCTTCCAACAAGCACTGTCCTTTACTCGTATACCTCCTAATTTACTGAGAACAACAGGAAGATAAGAGAAAATTTTGTTTTGCTATTCTGTCAGTCACTAATACGTCTGCTGGCTTAGTTATCACTTCATTGCACAAAGACAGCTAACAAGTAAACTTGAGCTGTTAATCTTTGTCTTGCTGGGACAGATTCAAATTAATATTCTGGTTTTCGATTCTTGTCATGCTCATCTGTACTGTGAGACTGGATTTAGCCTTCATTTTCTGCACAGAATTTTTGTCCTTTCTAGCTGCTGACAGGTATTGAACGGTTAATGGTATTTATGCAGCATTCTACATTCTTACCAAACAATTTGAGCATAATTTAATGTATAACTTATCTGATTACCTGATGTTTTCAATTTTGTATCTAACATTGCCAGGTCTTTGACGTGTTCGATACAGTCCATAATTCTGGGCATAACCTCTGCTATTTATTTAACTTCCTTATTCGTAATTCTATTCATTTTTCATTTATCATTTCTAAGACATATATGTATCCATTTTTTCCCACTCACTTTGAACCATGTTTTCTCCCTTTTCCGTTCGTGACCAGCTGGTTCTTGCATTCTTGACACATCAAATTGCACACCTTGAAGCTCTGTCAGTTCTCCCATTCATTATTATGACAAAGATGAGAACCTAACACTAAGCTCTGTGGTGCTGCATTTGTCATCTTCCTTTTACGTGTATAACCATTCCTTGACTTTGAAAGTAAGCCAGTTTGTTATCCAGTTGAGTATTATTTCCTTAGCTCCTTTCCCTATTCATTAATAATGTATTTGGTACTGTACTGAACGCTTCCTGGGAATACAAGGGAATAATATATACTTCTTTACTCTGGCTTGTTTTCATCATAATTTTCTCAAAGATATTATGTAGGTTGGTTATGCATTATTTTCATTTTCCTGGAAACATAGAATGGTTTGGGTTGGAAGGGACCTTAAATCTCATCTAGTTCCAGCACCCCTGCTGTGGGCAGAGACTCCTTGCACTAATGAGGTTTTGGTATCTTTACACTGAAGTATTAAAGCCTCTATTTACACGGAGAGTCCGGGCAGCTTACCAATGTAGAAATATTTGCCTTGGATTTTTAGATACCTGCCATAATTGAATAAGCATTATTTAATATTTTCCGAGAGACATAACATAAAGCAATGTACTTGGCATGGTACCCAATGCAAAAAAAAGATTTCACAAAACCGATAGGAACCACATCACTACATCCTAACAGAGAACAAAGCAGAGTCCATCAGGACATACTTTTAAAATGCCAGAAACATGTATTTTATACACAGAAATCCACCAATGAAGTTTTCACATCAGTTATAGTTTCATAAAGTACCCTGGGGTGCGACTGTAGCAGTGTGAAGACAACAAAGGAAATACAAGTCTGCAAAAATGTCACACACACATTAAATCCATAAAGTACCCATTAAATTTGATGGAGAAAGAATTACTGTTCCAACTTATTAGGCTGTTATACACGTAGAAGTGGAATTCCTTTAAAACTCTTTTCCATTAAAAGCCCAGTGAATTCAGCAGGGATTCATGGTGAAAAGAAGTCTGGTTGGAGACATTTGCCACATGCTACTCTTTTGATTTCACTGAAAGACCTGTGAGCATGTTAAGGGCAATCTAGACTTTTCATAGCAACACTTTCTCCTCATACCTCATTTTTTGTGCTTCATTAGTTGAAACAGAGTTTAAATAACAACAATGTCAAAACAGAGAAATGGGAGCATCTTCCTTTTTGACTGCATGAAGACAGAACAAGGCCTGTTCTTGTGAGTCACCCTACAGAGGGGATTTAATTGTCCCCCGTTTGTAAAATATAGTCCCATAAAGTTGACCACTGTGATCAACTTCACAAATGGGTTGTTAGGTAGTAGGTTAGAGGACAGGTTCTCTAGCCATTTATGTGACTTAAAGCTTTTACCACACTGGCTGGCATATGCTACCATTGCTTTGTGGGGTTTTCTGGCCTCAGGATAACAATTGCAATTATTGTATTACAGTAGGAGGAGTTGCAGCCATGGAGCCAAGTAGTGAAGGGACAGAGCTGACCTTTCTCTCTGCATGATCTTGGACCAGTGGACATCTTTCTTGGCATACTCTTTCATACCCTTCGAAGATGAGACATTCTTTGTTCTTGTGGGCTTCACAAGTCTCTGGGACTTCACCCATTCTTCACGATAAAGCTCTGACCCTCTAACCATTAATTCTATGTTATAACCAGCACACAGTAATCTCATTACTGACTCCCATTTCCAAGTAATTTATGAATATGCTGAAGAACATGTCTCAGACTACTGACCATTTACCCCAGTGCTCTCTTTTCTTTATCCTTTAACTGCCTATTTATTTATACAAGTAGTTTCCATTTGATGCCCTCCCTGTTTAGTTAGGTTCAGAATCCCCTAGCCTAATATTGTCCCTGTGGAGCTTCTTAAAGCCTGCCGTCCACTCCCATAGAGTCCCACTACCCTGTCAGCATTTTATTTAAACAAACCTTAATCATAGCCTAGCCAGAGCTCAATTCAAACGAATCAAAAAGAAAAAAGCAAATATCATCATGAAATTTACCTGTAGTAAGTCCTTTCTGCTTTCTAAACATTTTCTTCTACGTTGCATCAAGGAAGGACGCTCTTTTCAACCACCTTCTCTGAACTTTGTCAAGGGCTAACACTAAGCTTAGGCTGAAGCCTCATAGCATGCTTAAGGCCCATCAAGCAGTGTTCTCTTGGAGAAACCCCTATCCACCTCCCCTGTACTTTCTCAGAGTCTCTCTTCTGCCATTGGTCTCATCACCCCCTGTAAGCATTCTGGTTTAGCAAACCTTAACCCCACCTTTAGGACTAGCCATTAGCATCAGGCTGGATTTGTGTTGCATTAAATCCTGTTATGGGCATGAGGGATGGCACCTTAAAGGAGGAGGTAAGAATGAACTGTTAGTCCCATTAGATGTTTGACCAATCTGTTGTTACAAATCTTTCCATTAACACAGGAAGAAGAAGACTTTAACAGTACAGTGGAAATCATTGTATATAAACCAATTTTTGTCTGCTCGGTTTCTCTGGAGCTGTGCTCACTTTCTGCATGTCCCACAGTGTCCTAAGGTCAACAACTACCATCTTCCTTAAAAAGACTGCATCAGAAGCGGGGCTGTTAGGAGTCACTGGCCTTCTGTGTCTCCGCTGGCAGGAGTTTCATGTTCACAGCTGGTGTTTCTTTCCCCTCTGTTCAGGGATCTGCTTGGGTTTTCTCACTACAGCCCACAATCTTCTCATTGTTGAAATCTGAAATTTGCCCCACAGCTTCCTACAGACCCTTTTCAAGTAAAGGGCTATTTTTAGAGTAGGGTTGCTAGGCTTGTACAGTATGAAATACCCACAGCTGAGCTCAATCCAGTTAGCCAACAGCCGCTTGGCACTAGGCAGTAGTCATATACTGAAAAAAAAATCCAGATCAGCTCAAGTCAGGACCAGCACAGGCAACTGCTGGGACTCTGCAGTGTCAGGTCACTGTGTGGTCTCTGTCCTTTTGCTGCTATTGGCAGAATCATATTTACTGGGTCACACCTGAATGCACTGAAGTCCTTTTATCAGAATTATAAGGTGGTGCTTTCCTCGGGAGAATTCAAACCTTCCCCAGATAAATCAGATCTATCCAGGTGTCCCCTAACTCTGTTACTTCTCACTGTCTCTAGTTATTTGCCCAGTACACCTGTCAGACTTACACTGCTACCATTCCCCAGATTTTCTCGGGAACCTTTTTAAAGAATTGATGTCACATCTGCTTTGTTCCAGAAGGCAGGCAATTTAAAGCAATAGGTTACCCCCTGCTATGAGTAATTCAGCTCTTTCGTCCTTGAGTTCCTTTAGAAATCTGGACTGAATGCGATACGATCCTGGTGATTTTCACCTTATCTATTTATTCCATAATCTCTTCTGCAGTGATTCCAATTTCAGACTGATCTTCTGATGGGTCCCCTGCCAAGAAGGGTTCTGGTTTCAGAATCTTCCCAGTTCCTTCCACAGTGAACACCAGTGCAGAGAGTTCACTTAGCATCTCCTCGACTCACCCTCTCTGGGTGCTCTTTTATGCCCTGAAAACAAGCCAGTCCTACAGATTTTGGCAAGTTTCCTGGTTGTGATGTATTCTGTGTGAAAAGGATTATTAGTTTTGATTCCTTTGTTAGTTATTCTTCAGATTCTGTTTGGTCTGCCTTGTTATGTTTTCACATTTAACCTGACAGAGTTTGTAACTCTTTCTTGTTCTGTCCCTTGAAAATGACTTCAGCATTTTCAAAGGTGTGTTTTTTGCTTCTAACAACCTCACTTACCCTGCTGATTAGTTACATGAGCTTCCTTTCTGAAGTCCTTCTCAAGAGAAAGCATGTATTTCTAATACAGATCCTTACATAGGTTCCCCGGTGCCTGTGCAGAGTTGAGACCGAGCTGTCCTTACCTTGTTACACTCTTTTGAATTAAAATAAAACAGTAGGGAGGATGTTCCCAGGAGTAAGCTCCTCCCTGTTTCCTGACCATGTCTAGATGTTGCTGGAGGAATTTGCTGGCGGGGTTCCCTTCCTCAGAGCTGTATACGTAGAGAAAAAAGGAATGAAACTGGGGAGACGTGTACATGCTTTTCTAGGACTTTCTGGACTCCTACCTGCCTTTGCTTTGTCCCCTTATGCTTATTTATGATTCATCCTGCTGCCTTATGCTTCTGTCCCATACGAATAGAAATTTTGTGGAGCAGTTGTCCTGTCTGCATTTCTGTGTCACACTTAACTGCCATTTTGGGACCATGGCAGTGGAGAGTAACTAGGCTTGTCTGGCATTATCTCTAGAATGACAGCAGGGCGACTCTTTTTACAGTAAGGATGTAGGTAGATGCACATGCCTCTGGCTTCCATGCTGAGGTAGCAGGGAGAAGTGTTCACAGTGCCTGTTTGCTGACCCAACTGTTCCACTTAGGCTCAGCAGAAGCAAAGGGAATAGCTTGTCACTGTGCCTCTTTGCAGAAGTAAATTTTGACAATTCCAGTAAACACTAATGGGATTGTGCAGAAGGGCTCTCCTGTCATCCATGGGACCATGCATGCCTCAGGTAACTCAGCCTTCTGTCGGGCTATTGGGAAAACCCATTGTGCAGAGTGAGGCCTGCTCCTCTCAGGTGTACTGTAGCTTTCAGTACAAAGGAACATAGCTGCATCATAGCTAAGGAAGTTGAAATATAACTCAATGGCGTTGAAAAATTATGAAGTGTAAAAAAGAAAGAATAGGCTGTGATTCTTCTCATATTCTTTCTGTGCTGGTTCTTTATACTTCTAAGGACCTTTACTACTCATGTATCTCTGCAACCCCATTCAGAAATCTTCCAAAGAAGAGTTGAGAGAAAGATGAAATCCAGAAGTTAGAACTTTTTATTCCATGCCATGGCACTTTCCAAATGATCCCAGCTGATGAGGAAATTGCAAGTTTGAGTCCTGCCTACCACTTTAATTAAAAAAAAAATAAAAAATAGTCAAATGTGAAAATAAACATGTAGGATTAAGCCATTCTGACATATTCTAAATTTGGGATCAAAGAGATAAACTTGTCACAGTGTGCTCTCACAGAAGTTAGGGAGATAAGATTCTTGAGGCTTTGATCAGCTTTGGCTGATCCTGAGCTGTCATTCACTGGTTTATATCCCTGGAATATATATATGTAGCCATGGGTACAGTGTGTTCCTCCTCTAATATGCATGGATCTCCTCTCTGCAGAAAATGAAAGTTTTGAAGCTCATTTATAAGATAATACATCAAGATTAAGTCCTTGCATAGCTTAAATATTGGGTTTTTATTTATTTGCTCTCTAGCAGTGAGGCACCACAATTATGGTGCCTTACTCCTTTATCAGTGCATTTGCTATATCCCATTTCCAGCACATCCATTTTGAGCTATAGCACATCTTACTTATTTTTGTTCTGTGCATTATTGTTTGCCAGCAGGTGGTCATGAGTACAACAGGATTTCTGTGCAAGCAGTCGGTATTACTGACAGGGTTTCCTTGGCCCTACTGCTGTTGAATTATCAGGAGAATAGAGTGGAAAAACATTTTTAGAAAGCTGTGTTGGATGCCAAGTGGAAACAGAAGACTGCTTCCATGAGGAAACCTACTTTACTAGCTACCTGATACACTACGACTAGCTAAATATAAATAGCTGTATTAATATTCCTTATGGCTTCAGACTTTGGAAGGAAAAGCATTAGCTCTTATGGACCATAGCAGTTCTCATATAATCTGCAGCTCATTTCGGCAGCCATCATCTTTCCTTTGCCAGCTCAGAAAAATAGACCAACTCAATATATTGTCTGTTACTGACTGCAAAAGCTGCTGTTTTTCTGGTAATTATCTTGGTTCATGCCACAAGTCTGAATTTAAATGCATAATTCAAATTCTTTTGAAGTGATATGAGTCTTAGCCATCTCATTCCTCTGAATTGTACTTGACAAATTTAGGTCCTATTTAACATTTCTAATTATTATTCTTTTTTTTTTTTACATTCAAGGAAATTGTCAAGCTATTCCATAAATACAGAACTTTGCAGTAAGAATTTACTCATGGAAACATACTGTCATCCTCACAAATGCAGAAATTATGAGTCGGCTCCCTTCCCCAGTGGGTTATTTCTTCATTTGCCTCGTGATTTAAGGGACTTTCAGATTCACTTAGTTTGTGTTTCAGAATTAGTTAAAATTCACTTTTTAGCTACAAAGCGTAGAAAGGATGTTCTTCTATAAATGGCAGCTACAGTTCACACTTCCACACTAGCGTTTGCTGGCTCAGCCTCTTAGTAAAATATCAAATATCACCAGATCAGAAATAAAAACAATCAGAAATGATAATAATGAAAGCACCATAGGAAGAAGAGCTTTGGTAACTGATAGTATAATTAGCAACTGAGAAAACAATGGAAATTAATGTTAAGGAATGTTGATAAATTGCCCTTTAAAAGTATATCTGGAGTTGCAGTTCTTTGTAAAACTGTTTTCTTATTGAAAAGAAAGAAGGAAGAAGATTATCTAAATTTGGATTCAGAATGACACGATTAATTCAAGGAACAGCCCTTTGTCTTTTTTAATTAAGCTGTGTGAAACCCAGAAATGTAGCCACGTGAACACTGCAAACAGCAGCCCCTCCGTGAGGTGAACTGCGTGTGGATAAGAACGGAGCTCTAAATTAATCTTGAATTGGAAACCTAAGTTTGAAAGACGTGGAAGTGTTCAAACATTCCTGTGAAGTGAGGTAGACAGCATGGTGAGAAATGATGCGGTGGTCAGCTTAGACCAGGACAAAGCACAGGTCTTTGCAAAAATCCCTGCCTGTTAGGATACTAGTATATATTATATACACACATTACTATATAATATATAGTATAAGTAATATGTAATGGATCAATTATAAGTTAGTGGTATCATTCTTCTTTATTTTAAAACAAATCACGTTTAAAAGAGAACCTTAAGCCAGTGTTTACTTTGCATCTGAAATTGGCGTGAGATTGTAACTGTAAGTGCTGAGATATCGGCGGGTATTATTCTCTCAACTAATAAAAGGTTAAGCAATGTAAAGGGAAATGGGGTCAGAGTTCCTGACAATTTTTCGCAGCTGATTTCTGCAAATGAGTCACGGAGGAATTTATCCTGGAAGTGTAGGAAATGCCACAGACTATACAAATCTAAGGCTCCAGCATTGTACTGCCTGCCCGCTGAAGTGAACATAACCACCGTATGGGATACATTAAGGAAATAAAACATCTGCGGGTGTAGTTTCTTCCCATGCTCTAGGCATTTTAAGTGTGCTTTATACGTTGAATCATGAGAGTTTATAGCCCTCATACATTTTAATACCATCTCGCAGATTTTAATACTATTAAACTCTTGCTTTTTCTTTTTAATTCATATAAAAGCACAGTCTTTTTTTAGTCTCTTGTCTCTATAACGTATCTTTCAGAAGCAAGTTTACAGGTTAATTATATATCAAGTCAAAAATTTCTTGTATCGTTATTATCTGTCAATTTCTCCCCTGTATTATATTACAAAAAAAAAAAAAAGTAAATAAGAGTCTTACCTGGTGACATATATTATATACATTTTTTGTGGGAGCACGTCATTGTGTCTTCATTCTCCCCTAGCACAGAAGCACCTATGTGCCTTTGCTGCCTTCCATTGCACTGCTTCCCTTTCTGTTGTATCCTTTCAAGTTCTGATGACAAGAATACCAAATACTTTACGTAAGAGATGCTTCTGGAAACGTCCCCTCTTAAAGTGTTTCAGAATAGCACAGAAAATACTAGAATATGGTTTATTTTTATTCTGAACAATGTTGTTCGGAGAATCTGAATTTCACCTTATGTGTTGGCCAACAAATCTAATTCCTGGGATTCTTCTCAGGACTGGGTTAATGTACAGTTGTCCACTAGAGAGCAGGCTGAGACCAACAAACCCGTTCTGTTCCTGTCATAAACTGACTTTGAACCCAGGTGTCTTAATGTAAATCGTTAGTACATTAAAGCACTGCACCTTCTGGCTTCAGCTGTGAGTATATATACTGCTATCAAACTTGATGGATATAGCTTGTGAAGCTTAGTGACCTAAGGTGGTGATAATAAAGTATTCTGGAACCTGGATAACATTTTATTCTGTCACTATGGTTTTCTTGCTCTGGTGACATCAACTAATTTGTACTGCTTTACAGGGAATTTCTGTGCCCAGCTTTTTAGCCACAGTCTTGGTTTCCTTACGCTGCTTTTACTCTTTTCTGTCAGACTGAATTTCTTTCAGAAAGAAAATAGTGCTCGATATTGATTCCATTGTGCTCGCTAATTTCAGGCTCTTGTCCTGCAGATCATCTGAAGCGCTGCTCAAAATCTTGAAGGATTTTCTAATGCAGAATCCACAAATAAAATAACACACATACTATTGTCCAAAGAGAACTCCCCGTTCTCCAATCCTTTAAAAAACTGTTAAAAATCAAATTATCAGGCTTTTTGCACGGAGTACACAAACGAGTCAGCAGTTTACAGTAAGCTCATAAAACTTGTAGATTTTTGGCCTATATTTTTATTTTGTTTGTGTAAAATATTCATATTCTGATACCAGTGGAGAGATTCAGAGTTCTTCTTGATACTGTCCCTATAGAACTCAATGGATTTTTGTAGAAGTAATAAGAAATCTCTTAGTTTACCTTCCTGTAAATGAAGAATATCACATTTCAATCCCTTAGCTTCCTCTGTTTTGAGAAAACAAGGTACATCTGTTATTTTAATTTCTTTTTCTCCCCAGGCTGCTGTGAAGGCTGGCCTCTAAAGACAATTCTTCAGTACTTTCAGCCCTAATAATACTCTCTTCTAAAAATAAAAATAGAAAATATTTAACTAATGCCTGTCTTCCCTTTCCACAAGCTGTAGCCCGTCCACCTTCGATTTCATTAATGATTCCTTCCTCAGTGATCCCATTCGGCTCTTTGCCTGCTTCACCTGGCCATCTGTTTTTAGATAGCACAAAGCTGCTGTGGCTCCATGCTGGAATTCCTCACTTACCATATACTGTTCTTGCCGTGTGAGTCAATGCCTTCCTAATGTGGATATGGTTTTATTGATAATGATTCTAAAGGTACGATATATATATTTAAAAAAATACACGAGTACAACCTGAAAGATAAAAGACTGTGTTAGTAGAGGCAAATACCCACATTGGGTTATTTCAGCCTGAACAAATCATGTTTGTCGGGTAGAGACACCTAAAAGCAGAATCTCATAATGGGAAAGTGCCAGAAAAATCTTGAGAAGGAATCACACTGCCAACTCTGCTTATAAAATAAATTAGGTTTAGTAATGATTATATTTCCCCTTGTATCTATACAGGGAGCCCAGAGTTCCTTTTCTTCGGAGCTGAGATGTCAAATGCATTTCCTGACAGCTCTAGCTTACTTTTCATTATTGATAAGTTAAAACAGTGTGGCTGTTAGCTGTTCTTCTGTAATTTGTTCAATGAGCTTAGGAATCAGCCGCAGATTGAGGAGGAAGAGATGAAAAGAACTCACATAGAATATGCTAGTGGCACCTGAGCTCCCTTTGCCCTGCTGCCAAGCTAACGCTCAGGCTGTCACAAAATGAAGGCTCTGTGCCTTCTGCTTTGCAGCTTGCTTTGCTGCTATATCCTAGGGATGGAGCAGATACGACTGAAGATGGGACAGAGTAAAAATAGGGTGATTACAGCAGTTCTTTTTGTTTCTTAGTTTAATTTTGCTGCCCGAGATGGTTATCTAAGAATCCTGGAATACTTGCCTGTTTTGTTTTTTTCTTTTTTTTTACCCTAATCCTCAAGGCAGCTGACAGGGTAACTTGTCTCTCATTACAGAATGGATTTAACATGTTTACTTAAAGCTGCTCATGCTAAAGCCCATATGAATATGTAAGAAAACGATTCTATATAGCAGCTTTTACATGAGGATTGAAGTATTACCACACTGTAATAATGAAATCTAAAGATACAGCTAAGATAAATGACAGGAAATTATACATAAAAATAGGAGAATTCTCCATAGAATAAATCTAAAGCTTATCACAAACAAAGAAAAAAAATAAAAGGAACAAGAAGAAAGGTAGAGAGAAAAACCACTGAGGCAAGAGGAGATAAGCATAAAGGGAATTCATATCAAGGAGAAAAAAAAAAAATAAAAAGACTCTAAAGAGCAAACCATTTGCCCAGATATGAAGGGATACACGTGTTCAGCATCTGTACGTAACAGCCAGTTAAATGCTTCTTTCTTCCAAATGTGTCTGCTGTCATGAGTACAGCTCGTGTTATTGTCCAGTTGCTGTTATTCCAAATTGATGCCCTGTAAGAGATTTTGGCACTTAGGCAAATGTTGTGGAATTAACATAAAATGCCAATGAGTGTGACAGGAAAATCATGGTAAAGTGGAAAGTGCGGAAGATGAAAATTATCTTAAATATCAAAAAAAGCGAGGAGAAGCTCACAGAAGAAATAGAAGGTTGTTAAGTACGTAGGCAGGTGCTAAGAGTAGAAGCAGCATGCCAAGAAAGTGAAATCTTATATTAAAAGCAGAAAATGAATTTCTCACTCCAGTTAGGGAATAACAGTGACTATGACCAGTATGGGTGGGCACAGAAGGTCATTTATCTTTTGGAAGAAAACACAAGGGTTGCTGAAAGACTTGCCATCTGAGACTTTATGTCTCAATTAACTTTCCAAAGGATGACTTAGCAAGATTATCTAGGATTTATTCTTGAAAGAGATATGAGAGTAGATCACATACCATATCATCTGTTTCTCTAGCACTTGTCTCTGTCCTGTCAATCTGTCAATTGTTCTGCTTTGCATACAACAGAGAATTTGGCTTGCAAGGGCAGGTATGAATGGAAGAAGGAATTTAAGAAGTAGAGGTCTGGTTAGAGATATAGATAAAAACATTATAGGAAAAAAAAAAAAAAGAGAAAACATCATCATATCACATATAGAAAGAATAAATCTAGCTGGAGAATATACTGTTATCAGTGTAATCATGAGGGGATCAAGATACCAGGAAAATACTGTTTGCCCACATTAGAAAGGTCAGCATGAATAAAACAAGCAGACAGACAAAATTAAGAAAAAATGCCACATTCTTAAAAATTTTAGGAGAGATGAGAAATAGCTGTAATGTTAAAAACAGAATCCAAGGCTGTTTTATTATAAGAAGACTGTTTTATTATGTGCTCATTTGTGATTCTAGTGAGAATAAATGCAAATAAAAGATCTCAGAGAAGACTCTTAGCTGCTATGGCCAGGGTTAGAAGCTGGATTTAGGGAGCTGGAAAATTGCAGAAAATTTGAGTCTAGAAGACAGAGAATGTGTTATTCAAAACAGTGTAAGACTTGGACGGGAAGAAACAAAACTTAAATCTGGCAATCCACTCTAGGTAAGGTAATACACAAGCCAGCAAATCTAAAATAGAGAAAAGGTTTCTACTAGGCCTTAGAAATCATTGGAATACCTTAGTATTGGATGGATTCTGTCAGAGACGCTTGTCATACACAGTTTTATTGACTGCAATAAGAGGGTTTTTTGTCATTCAGTGTTTAGAAATCTGTGAAGATGAAGGCATCCAATCACAAGATGTTGATGTCCTGAATTTTGGCACTCAAATGGATTTGCAATGGGCTTTCACCTGCACCAACATTGTCATGATACCATCCTCATTCTACTTGGTTTTGACCAATGGCTGCTATTAAACTGCATTTCTTAAAGTTGTTGTTTATAAGCAATTCCTGAATTACACAAGAGTTCAATTTTATATGCTGAATTTAAAACTTCTGTAGCAATTCTGAAATAATGTGTGTGCTTTCCATATAAATGCTACACTGTACAAATGCAGCAGGCTTTTATAGTCTATTAATAGTCTGGTTTACTGATGAGCCACTGCTGCTAACCAGTTTAGGTCTTTCAGAAAGGGGGTTACATTGACAGGAGTTTATTCACAGAGCTAAGCCTTATATTGCAACGAATGGGAACTGATGAGTAATGAATTCATGATCTTGATCAGATTAACTAGAGAAATTGAGAATTTTAGCATATATGAGTGGCTGCACTGGGATTGAACAGGTTCTTAGTGTCTAAGTACAGAAGGAAAAGTTTAACCAAAATAGAAATTCCTATTTGGAAAAATATTCGGGCGATTAGACTTGCCTAAAAATGAATCCTCTTCTCTAACTGTGAAAATGATCCTGTCAGCTAGCAGAGCTTCTCTGAAAGACAGATAAGAAACAGATGCTAAGAAATAGGCAGATATAGAGACATATTGTCATATTTATTTATTTGTCTTTCTCTCCAAATCTGGCAATTAGTTCCTGAAAAATTCATTCTGTTAGGAAAAAACAACTCATTAGCAATTTCTTTTTACATTTTCCTTAAGTTTTGAGAGTGATTTCAGGGTTGACTAGCAAACCATATACTGCATATCCTGGCCCATCTCAAATGTTACTCTCTAAATAAACTTACATGTATACTAAATGTACGTGTAATATGTTAAGAGTCTGTTGGAAAGCAGCAAAAGTATGGAGAAAGGGTCTGAAACATTAGATTTTCCCAAACTCAGCTTGGTTTGCTTTGACCAAAGGTACAATATAAACATTTCATAAGCAATAAACTAAAAATATTAACATCCTGACAGATGGTTATGTATTTAGTATGTCTTTCAAAGTTGTGTTGCTTCTCATTAAGAAGAGCATCTAAAATATTTGTATTCAGCTCAGATTGTTTATTGACACCTGCATAGCAAGTTCGTGATCCTGCATGCTTGGGACTTTCATCTAAGAAATGAGAGACAAAGGAAAAAAGGCTCTAAAAAAGAGCACCTGAGGTACTCCATGCTTCTTACTACATCCTGCTTTTGGGGAGTAGAGGAGGAATGCTTAAGGACAGGGCTGAATTGTCAGGTACAAGTTAGAAGAAATTCAGCCCATTTGAATGCATGCCTTTCTTAACGGGGACTTTGAATTAGTGTTCCAGTTCTATCTCAAAGATACAAATGGTCCTGAGACAGATGAAGGATGTAAATAAGTTTCTAGATCAAAGCATAAGACAAAGGTAGTGAAGATGAGGATTCAGACAGCAGCTCCAGAGGTAGGTGGACAGCAGACAAATCTTACTGAACACACCAGGCTGTGGGACTTTGCTCCTTACCTGTAAGGAAATCAAGCTAACTGCCCTCACTGCAAGCCAGTGTTTATACCACAGTGTCCTGGCCTAGATCTCGTCTAATTGAGGCACTTGTTCCTTAGATACCTGTAGTCATATAACCTACTTCTGATATGTGCATGAAGAAAGAGGCTGTCAGAACAGGAGTGACAACCTGGGCATAACAGCAGTTTTCAGTATACAAAACAAAACCACACACACACAAACAATCAAACAAGAAAAACAACATCTAGTTATATGTTGCTTCTCAGGACATGAGTCGCTGCTGCATTATTAGAAATTCTGAATGTTGTTGAGCTGGTTGCTTTATGGAGGGAGAACAAGATAAAAGCAAGAGTCAGTAACCCCTGAAAAATGAGAGAAATGTACATTTCTGGACTTAACAGAGGGAGATAAGGGTAGGTTCAAATTATTAAGAAAACTAAAATGACAAAAACATTTAACTTTTGATTTTCAAAAAATAATACAATTCTAATATAATTTAATATAAAGTTGAAACTTGAACAAAACAGAACCCTCATTGCTTAATAATATAAGCACTTACTCTGCAGTCTGTATCTGTTACTTCTCTGCCAGGAAGGGAAAAGAAAAGAGCAAGAATCTCAGGTTTCTTTTAGTGAAGTAGAGGCTCTCTTATTTTGAATCTGGTTCTGGCTATTTTATAAATACTAGCTGAAAAATGTGATAAATTCAAGGTTTGTGAGAACTCCTCATCAGTTTTCACAGACAGAAAATCCTTCATTTGCTGTATATGATCAACGTATAAGCACTGTTTTTGAAAGGTTAGTAGCTGTTACAGTTTGTCCTCAGAATCTTAATTATGTAAAGTAATAAATTTAGCATGAGTAATTGTAGCACTATTAATTTTAATTCATATTTCAAGAGTGCAGAAACATATACAGATAGTAGCAAACTTTTTGAACTGCATTATGCTAAATTTTTCTCCAGATTAATTAAATGAGTGCTCTTTAACTCTCTTCGTGATCAACCATAATCAGGCCTTTCATTTCACCTTCAGGCTCGTGTTTTCCTGACTGATGGTACTTTCATTAAATTTCTTTTCCTTGCATTTAAATCGTTCCTTTTCATGAACATTTGTTGTCCAAATGAAATTGTGAGCACAGAGCTCTTACAAACTGAAATAACTATCTGTTTTCTCACTCTGAGGGCTGAAAAAGTTAGCTGCTTACATCAACTTCTCTCGTGACAACTAAATAGGAATATCTGTGAAATTAGGTAATATTTTCATACTTCATCTTTTGAGAGTTATTAAAAAAAAAAAAAAAAAAAAAAGCAGATGCAGCAAACTTAAGAGAATGACCACGAGTTAACAGAATGCCCTTGTGGCCAAGGTTAATGGTATCCTGGAGTGCACTGAAAAGAGCGTGGCCAGCAGCTTTACTCTGCCATGCCCTGGTGAGACCACATCCAGAGTACTGTGTGCAGTTCTGGGCTCCCCAGTTCAAGGAAGACAGGTTGTTGCTAGAAAGAGCCCAGCAGAGAGCCACAGAGATGATGGGGGAGCCGACCTGGGGCATCTCAGGTATGAGTAATCAGGTGACAGACCTGAGGCTGTTTAGCCTGGAGAAAAGAAGGCTGTGAGAGGGGTATAAGCAGTGCACTTTATATATTTGTAAACATACAATATAAGCGCTTATATCACTGCAGAATGTGGAGGAGTCAAGTCAGTGGGGACGGACTCTTTTCAGTGGTGCCCAGGAACAGAACACGGGGCAATGGGCACAAACCTGAACACAAGTAGCTCTATATGAACAGAAAGAAAAACTTGTTTACAGTGAGGGTGACAGAGCTCTGGATCAGGCCCCAGAGAGCTTGTGGGGTCTCTTTCTATGGACATATTCAAGACCTGCCTGTATGCCAACGTGTGCAATGTGCCTATTGCAGGGAGCCTGCTATAGCAGGGGGTTGTACTTGGTGACTTCCATTCCGCCGGGCTCCCCGCCTCCCGCCCGCCCCTTCCTCCGCCCGCTCCCGCCTTGGCGCCAAACGGCGAAAGAGAGCGGCGGGATGAGCGGCCATCAGCCCGGCCACGTTAACGGGTACGATCCTCCTCCTGCCCCGCGCTGAGCGAGCAGGGCCACGACGGGGCGAGGAGGCCGCGGGTGTGGGGTGTGGGGGTGGGAAGTAAAAGAAAAGGGCACGAACTGTTGTGGTAGGACAAGGAGAAATGGTTTCACGCTAAAACAGGACGTAAGGAAGAAGTGTTTTACACTGAGGGCGCTGAGGCGCTGGCACAGGGTGCCCAGAGAGGCGGTGATGCCCCGTCCCTGGAGACAGCCAAGGTCAGGCTGCAGGGGCTCCGAGCACCTGATGGAGCTGCAGGTGTCCCTGCTCACTGCAGGGGGTTGGAGCACATGGCCTTCCAACTCAGACGGTTCTGTGATTCCATAATGCACGCGGTATCAGAAATAAGGAAGCAGCAGAAAAATGAGAAGGAAAAGGGGGGAAAAGAAAGTCCGGTACCCATCCGTTCGCCAGTTGTACCACGCTGTTGTATAACGGACCACCACAATTCATTCTCTGTATTCTATTCTAAGACTCTCCACCCTTTTTGTTCAGGTAAACATTTTTTTCTGTGGCTGGATGAAATTTCTTCCCTTTTCTGACACAGCGTTACTGTTGACTTGAAGATGAATGAGAAAGAACTGAGAACGGAGGCTTGGCCTTAATTGCACTCTTTTTCTCTGTTTGACTTTGAAATACTGTTTACACAGGCTTTGCTACAGATTATAAATCACTGTAGAATTTGGGGATTTTTTTCCCTTTTGAGTGGTGGCTTCATGGCTTTCACTTCCCATTACTTTTATTCATAGGTTTGTTTGAATTATCACAAGGATAAATCTTACTTGCTCTTTTTGTAGCTAGTAGTAATATTTTTTTACAATAGATATTCTTCATGCAATTCTAGAACTTACAATTGAGTGTGAGGAGGGTGATCAGCTGCCCCAAATCTTTATGCTTAATTTTCCTGTTTGTGCTTGACCGCTAGCCAAGTCCTTGGCTTGTGCTTAATCAGAAATGAAGTGTCTTATATCCATTTCACACTCTTATGTTCCTGTGCAGTGAGCTGAGGGAGTAATCTAGCCAAACGTTGTGATGTTAAGTAGAAGTAATAGAGTGAGGGTTGTTTGTTTTTTGTTTTTAACGTTCTCTTTGATATAAGCCTTCTGCTTGTTTCTCAGATACGCTCCTCTTGCTGTGAAGCTGGTACTCTGAGGGGCTTCACTTACATATTGTTTTGTGTTATAAGAAAGCTAAAAAGTAGCTTTTGTTGTTCTTCGAATAGCAAGGGTTACTAAGAAATAATATAAGAGAATGAGATCTCAGGATCTCTTGGTTCTGAGTACTATTATTTTTTTTTGTGGAGAGCTATTCCCAGAATGTGTTATTTGGTGTAGTCCTACATTGACTGTTACATATCTTTGTTGAGGGCTCTCTGAAGACATCACTGTGAGTGTCACTTAGGAATGTATCGGAGTATTCATTTAAAGTCTGCTGGGGTTTTGAATTGTATAAATCTACTTCTGTGGTACCTTGTAAATAGTCACTCAAATGAGTTGAAACATTTTCTTCCAATTCCAGTTAACATGTCAGTGTTCAGTTTGGCAAGGAGAAGCGTGTAAGGGAAAGTCTTCAGTTTCTGCTGTGAACGTCTTGTGCTCTGAACGCTTTCCTTTGTCAGTAGGATACAGTTCCAACCCTTTAGATGATTCAAGCCAGTTTGAGCACCCTCATTTTTGTGTTTGCTTTCATAATAGACATTGTTTGACACTGTTCACAGTGTTGTCAAAGTGTGGGAGAGGTGTGCTGCTTGCACTGAAAATGTACGTTTCTCCCGTATTACACTGAGATGATGGCCTTAATGATAATCCTCATTCATTCCAACAAGAAGCCAAAATTGCTGACTTCTAAGGTGCCACATATAAACCACTCAAAAGCAGTAATTTGTCTTTGGTAAATAGAGCCTTGGAGGTTTCTAAAGTACAGTTTTATTATGTACCGGCATTCTCTTCACTTAAATAAGTGTGACCTCGGCATGACGAGCTAACTGCAAGCCTCTGATGTGTGCTATTTTATATTTTTGGTTGTAAAAACAATCATTAACAAAACGCTTGTCCTCTAATGGTTGTGCTTGGGAGGTGCTGGCACTAGCATGGCTGTGAGACGTCTTGCTGTTTGCAGTTACCCCTGATGCATGGCTGTACATTGCTAGAAGGGTGTCTCCGTCTCCTTCCTCTATTTTCCTACAACATCTTAAGCTGTCTTCCTGGTAAGAAGAATCCAAGAGGAAAAAGACCACACTTCTGTATTTTCGTAAGCTGTTTACTGTCTTGTCTTTTTGTTGTTCCAAGGACTGGCAAAGAGCTGTTAAAATCATTACATTGTTTTGGTTTTCAAGTGTAGCAATGTTAGGTGGGATCTGGGGGAGGTTTCTTTGGGTTTGATATTTTCCTGGAAATGAGCACATCTGTAAGATATTGGAGAGGAGGTGAAAAAAACAAGTATGTCTTTCCTTGCCTTCGTTTTCTGAAAAGCACAGGTGCTTTCCTGTTGTGTTCTGTGCTGTCCAAGAAGTCTTTCAACCGAAGGAAGGGAAGGGGAAGTGATGCATCACTTCTCCCCTGCCTCTTCTCTCAAATAAACCCCTCAGCGTAGGGGAAGAAGCAGCTTTTCATGCCACATTTACACATTCTGTCTAAGGGAAAAGTTCTTGAACCCATCTTGTCACCTTTTAGGGGGCTTTTGTTCAGGCCATCGTCGAGAGAGACTTTGCGTTGGACAGTCAGAATGGTTTACAACCTCAGACTGTTGCCTGTAAGTGTCGTAAAAAGAGGCAGACTTACAGCAGTAATTGTACAGGCAGAAACGAATGACTGCACTGGAAGCCTCCAAATAGAAATCTGGTGAACACTTGTCATAGGCAGAAGTACAAAATAGCTTAGATTAGAGGCTTGCAGTTAGCGCAGTCATCACAAAAACGATTATGTTGTTTGAGTGAGAAGAATGCCAGTACAAGATATACCTGAATCGTAGAAATACACAAGGTGTTATCTATCAAGGATAAATTGCTCTGTCTTTATAGCTCTGCGCTCTGAATAGCTCAGCCTTCTTATCTAAAACAGAAATTTGCAACCTTGCTGGGTTTCCTTTCCCCTGAAAGGAAATGCTGCATACATAAGTTCTTGGAAAGCAAGTAACACTGATGATTTTACTGGTGAATAAAAAAGGTGGTCTTTGTGAGTTTCTAATCCTTTACTCTAAACTTGCTCTCATTGAAAGAATACAGTTTGTAGGAACTTTACCTGTGTGTTATTTACTGATGGCTGTCTTCTTTTCTGTAAACTATAGTTTTGGCGATGAAGCATCCTGCAGAAAACGAGAGGATTACTTGGAATGGCCTGAGTATTTTATGGCAGTCGCGTTTTTGTCAGCACAAAGAAGCAAGGACCCAAGTTCTCAGGTAAGAAGACAATATACAAGAGTAACACAACCTAATCTGCCTTGCACGTCACGTCAGATGCACGTGTAGCACTTTCAGGGTTTTCATATTAAAAGTTGTTTCAGTATATAGCTTCTGAATTTCTAACATGATCAGCATTTTTTTGTTACAGAAATTCTTTTCTTGGGTCTGACCTGGTGTATAATTCTGTGTGTACACTTGTAGCTTGGAGTTCTGTAAATATGCCCTTCATCTGAAGGTTAAAATGACACATATATTTTTTTCCCCTTTTCTAGTAAATAGAGTTACAGTTAGAGGAGTATGTAACTACTGAAAGCTGTGGATTGTAATTTTTTTTCAGATCTATCATCTGAGAAGTTCCTTTTCCTCATCTGCAAGAGAAAAAAGTTCCTTGTTTGTTATTGGATTCAAGCTGTCTCTCCATCCTTTACTTTGCTTATGTACCTTTCTTACACTTAAGAGCAGTTGAAGGTGAAGATAACCTCTCATGAGACATGCAGTTCTGCAGGGCCCAATCAACCTGTTGGTGTTCCTTTCCCTGAAAAAATTCAGGAAGAACATCCCAAGAAGCAATGGATTAAAGTTCATGTAAACAGTCTGCTTATTTACTTGCTGGCTTCTGTATGTTAGGGCTCTCAGTTCTCTGAAGCATGTTTATATAGGGCTAAATTCTTGTCTATGCAGTGCTGGTTAGTAAACACGTTGTGTAAATTAAAATCAGTGCCATTGCTGTTTCAGTACATCTAAAATATGGACAGAAAACTTAAAATTCTTCTTCACTTCCTCAGCCTAAAAGAAGGGCTGTGTGCCGATTTGGATTAAAGTAGTAGAAGGTAGGAGTTAAAGTGTCTGCTCGTTTGGTGCCTGTTTGCATAAACAAGCCACAGAGGTTGAGTGCTTATCTCTATTTAGGTCAGGCTGCCACATTTTTGATCAGTCTTCCATCCATTTTCTTTAGCTCCTGCTGCTGCTTATATTGCCACAGGAAAAGATAGTTTGGGAAGCTGAACTGACAGAGAACTTGTATTTAGAACTGTTAGTTGTGTTCTGGTTCTGCTCCCTGAACTTGGTTCACAGTGCAGTCAGGCAAGGAGCAGTGCTGGCACACTGAGTTGGAGACTGCATGTCTAGAGGGTGGCAGGCTTGCATCTGCCCCAGTCTGCCAGTTAGGTACAGTTGTGACCTTGTGTTCTGTAGCCTTGTCACGCTCAAGAGTTCGTAAGATAAAGCTCACCTCTATTAAATTTGCAGGACTGACTTTTCAGGTGTTATCTTCCATTTTGATCTATCATTTTTGTGTGCTGTTGGTACTACAAAAGTCTTTTTTTTTTTTTTTTTTTTTTTTTTTCAGGTCGGTGCCTGTATTGTAAATTCAGAAAACAAGATTGTTGGGATTGGGTACAATGGGATGCCTAATGGCTGCAGTGACGATGTGCTGCCTTGGACAAGAGCAGCAGCACACAGATTAGACACGAAGTATCCTTACGGTAAGGCTGCTTGGAGCTGACAGCTCAGGCTTTTGATGCTCCTGTAGATGTAAGTTCCTTTGGTAAAACTTGAGTCAGTTTTTCCTCCGCTCATCCATCTTTGTTATGTGCTCTTACATGATACATCAGAATAAAAATCACAGCTCTGAAGGTAAATGAAAAGTCTTCATGAAGGGCTGACTTGCTTGCGAAGTATGTTTATAAATGGTTAGCCATTTTGGACTGTGTCATGAAGTCTTGTAAATATAACGCAGCTCATCAGCACACAAATGACTGCTGTTTTTGTGTGTTTGTCTCCATGGAAATTACTGAAAGCACATACATGCAAAACAAATAATTAGTCTAAAGTACTAATTATTAAAATTGGTATTACAATTGTAAACTGCAGTGGTTGTGGGAAACCCCAGTACTGGGGTGGTCATGGCATAGACAGTACATGTCATGACATGTGGAGCTGAATTTTGTCCTGAAGTGTGTGATCACATTCTGTCCTTCTATGCCTCTTTCCCTTTAATGTAACAGTAGATCTGCACTGCTACAAGTGAAGTGACTTTCATTGTTTCAACCTATGATTTGATTTGCATTTACTAAATGGAGAGAATGAATGAGGGACAAGGACAGTTTCATGGTAAATAAAGCTGAGTGCTGCTTTGGATTCTGTCTCTGCAGCAAACTTAGTTTGGCCTTCTGCAAGCCTGCTTTGAAGGCTCCTCTGTGACTACAGGCACATGTATCAAACAAGGCTGCACAATCACACCTCTGGGCCATGTGTGATTTGCAGGATCCAAAGAGGATGGTTCTCTGAGCTGCCTGAGGCTTCACTCCATGAGGACTGACTGTTGTTGGGCATGGAAATAGTAGTGAGAGTTGCCTTGCAGCTTTCAGTAGCTGATATCGGAGATGAACTGTGGTTAGGACTACTACAGAAGTGGGGGGGGGTGGTGCACGCTGTCTTCAGTGCTTCTTCATGTTTTTACTGCCACACCAGATCCTGCTGAACCTCTGTGGGGTGAGAGCAGTGCAGCAGGAGCTGTGGGAGCAGGAGAAATAGGGTGTTCCTTCATTTTGTACTTCATCTTAGTCCTTCCTGGGTTCAGCAGTGGAAGGAGAAAGAATTGCAAAACCAAATGAGAACCCTTGAAGATTTCTCCCTTCCCCTTTCGTGGTGAGGAGAAATGAGCATCATAGTTCAGCTGTCATAAAGATACTGGCTCCTCCAATATGCAGAATTTATTTCTGTCCAATAAATCCATTTTCTTGTTTTTAACTTCTAAAAATTGATCTGATACAGAAATTAGACTTGCATTAGCTTGGAAATTTCTTGTGTTCATCCAAAGCTCTTTCTGAACAGTGATATGACGTTTTCCTATAGCGCTGAAGTGAAAGATCCTTTGCAGTGCTTCAGTTTAATTAATCAGGTTTGTGTTTGAGTTCTTACAACTCTGGTGCTTGTTCAGTTCACCAGTTTATCATAAGGCCTCTAAAATTAACTCTTCAACTCGGTAAGATTTCTTATTGTTTTGCATAAGAGATGCATCGCTTAGGCAAACTTTAACATCTGCTCTAAAGCACAGGAGCACTGGTTTTACATATAATGAGGACACTGTGATGGTACGACTGCTTTTTATTTATAGGGTGTGGAAACAAACATTAGCCCATCGATTAAAGACGAGGTACTGAAAAGAGAATATTGATTTTGGTTGAGTCGTTACGCTTGCTGGAAGGTCTCAGTTCTGAACTGAGATTGGTATGTGTGGTCTTTAGGACTTAAGCATGCTTCAGGAGAGATGCAGAAATAGGGCTCTCAAACATGCATCTCATTCATTTCAACTAAAAACCTGCAAGGGATTTGTGGAACTTTTTATGCGTGAAAACGTGAGGGATTTTTAAGTTTTGTTTTTAGTTACCGCTGACTCCAAAAGATGTGGAGTGTTTCTTTTTTAGCGTGTGAAAAGTTAATACACGGTGGTTTCAAAAACGTGCTTATCGAATTTGAAAGCCTGCAGAGATGAGTTCATCTCTAGGAGTTGGTCCAACTCGTGCCTTTCCCCGGAAGAATCTTAGTCTTCACCTCGTTAAAAAAAATCACAACTCTGTAACAGAGTGTGTGCTGTGACGAAGAAACGGCCTTTGTAATTCACAGGTCACTTAAAGCTGAGCTGTTTCTTATTAATCTTGATAGCACAGTTGACAGACCAGGCAAGTACATAGAAAAAATAAAATCTGCTTTAAAAAAAAATTCTGGTAGATTCAAAGCGACACATAGAATTGCTGCTAAAATCTCATTAAACTGTCATGTTTTCCTTACTGCTTTGGCTAATTACCGCAGCATTTGTGTAAATTGAACTTTTTAGGTTTGATTTTCCTTGACTAGCTTGTTAGAGGATAGTACGGTGTCACTGTGTGCTCCGTTAGCTTATCATGGGAACATTGGTGCTGACTTCAGTAGAGCTGGGATGTTGTTTTTTATGTAAAGATGGTAACTGTGTGTTTACCACCATGCTAACCTGGAAGATGTCTTCTAGAGCTATTTTATACATCTGCATTGCTGCAGAAAAGGGCTGAGGCTGGAGCTCGGTGCTGACGTCCTGGTTTTAAGTTCTCTCTTGGTTTAGCATAAACATCAGCTCGCTTTTCCATGTGTTTTGGACCTTTCTGAAGGGCTGTCTCCAGAACAAAGCCTGGCTGTTGCTCTGAGTGGCTCTCTCAGAGGCAGCTCTACAGGACAGGGTGGAAAAAGGGCTGTAAGAGAACTCCTCCTGTTGTGCAAAGCCTGCTGAGATAGTATGCTTAACCTTCCTCCCTCCCTCAGGCCGTACTGAGGCGTATGCAATGCATGCTCTGCTTCATGCTGTGGAGGTACCACTGCGGTGGGCTGCAAAAAAAGTCATCTTATTTCTTTATGCAGTTTGAACTGAAACATACAAAATAAATGTGTGCTGCCCTGGGACTCTTGAGATGTGGAGCCTTGTGGAAACCTGGGACCAAGTTGTATGTAATGCTGATGGACCCCTGAGGAAGATGATCACGAGCTAGCATGTGCCAGTTGGCCTTAGGGCTGAGGGTCAGTCCCTGGCCCTGTCTGTGTTTAGTGTTACAGACACAACAGGGGATTGGACCTGGAGGCTATCCTTGCAGAACTGTGTTAGGTGATCCTGTAATGAACTTCAGCTCCAGCAGAACAGATGGATATGCTGACCCCACGGCTCTGATCGGTTTCACTGTTTTATGGCTAGAAAGCTTCTTATTTCCATGTTAAATTGTGTTCCTCTTTTAGCTTTTTTTACTCGGTGCCATCAGCCCTTCTTCCTCCTTTCCTTCTCTGCCTGTGCACTTAACAATAACAATCGTCTTCCGAACTCACTTTACCTCACGGGGTGTAAATGTTGGCAAGGTGTTTGGATGATAGAGGAATCATGACGTGGATCACCTGTATTGATGCTCTGTGTTCCCTATGAGAATCTTGAAGCCGATGAGAACTTCCCTATTGAGCTGCAGGATATAGTTAGTAGTGTAGTAGTTAGTAACAGGTTAGTAGTGTAGCCTTGTTTCTTCAGACAGCAGTTAATGTTTTGCTGAACACTGTTTTTCACAGCATAAAATGAAGCTTTTGTTGCTTTGCTGGGAACTGGTTCTTTCCGGGCTGCCAGTCAGCGACAGAAACGGGGATGTTTCTGTGCACCTCAGAGAAATAGAAAGCTAGTTTTGAACACCCACTTTACCAAGATGTTATTAAAAGCTCTTCCTAAAGCTTTGTGCTCAGTGCAGTGTACAGGAATTTCTTAATAATTAGACAAAATTCTGGCTCACAGAGTCAAAAGTGAGTGCCCCCTGTTGCTGCTAGATGAATGCAAAGCTTTGATGATGCATTATTTCTTCTCACTGATCATTTTAAGTACTACATTTTTCTCCTGTTAGCGTAAGTCTTACTACTGATGCTAGTTGCTGTGCTCCTGTTACGCCCTCTGTCTCCACTGTAATCTAAGAATATCTATTTGACAACCAGTCTCTAATTAAGAGGGTTTTAAATTAAAATGACTGGCAAATATAGAAACCTCTAAGCAATAGAGAAAATACTGAGTAAATATGCTTGCAAATATTTATACAGGTTCAGATACGATAAAATATGTGCCGTGGCAGAAAGTATACTCTAATTGAACAGTACCTGCTGTGTAAAATGAAACAAACTGTTAGCAACATTTTGTCGTGTTAGGATTATGAGCTTTTCGTCAATTTTTTAAAGAGACGAATGCCTGAAGATATTCAGGCAAATGTTACTTTTGTAGAAGCTGTTATTTTGACAGCATAGAACTTGATAAGGCACTATGAAGAAGTGCGATGTGTTCTCTCCAACTGGCAGTGCAAAACCAACTTCAAGTGCAATGGGGATCTACAGGAGACGGTCTCCACCCACAGCCTCTCACTCTCTTGTCATGCATGGGCTTCTTTCTAATTCTAGTGTCACACACCAAATGTCCAAGAGGTTTGGGCATTTGGAAGTAGTTTCTCGTATTCTGCTTGCCCCTTAAGGAACACCCCTGTGTTCTGATGAGATTAGTGCAAACTTGGAGCAGGATGTGAAGGATGGATTGGATTAGCTACTGCTTTTTAGGTTCTGCAAAGGGCTTCCCTGCCTGCCCCCAGCAGATATTACGTGATGCTCATGGGCTGGGTAGTCCTCACATTCACTTCCCAGTTCTCCTTTTTCACAGAACAAATTGATCAGGTGTGGCTGCTCCCTCTGCCTGACTGCAGTCTGAGGAGGCTAAGACTGCAATGAAATCTGGCCGTGTTAACCTTGCCTTCCTGCCCTGACCTCAGCCACTGCACAGAGAGCACACGGAGCAGGAAAGGGTCAGCACAAGTAGCTGTGAGCAGCCCAGCATCAGTATTTTATCTTCCACTAATGCAGTATCCACCCGCACACCTTCACAAAGGTTGAGAAAAGATTGGCATGGCTCTACAATTTCCATTGACCACAGTCCCCAAGGGCTGTCGCTTCAGAGTGAGCACATTTCAGTAATGGCTCAGTGCCTTCCATGGTCCTCGCTGCGTTCAGCACTGGGTGCAGTGAGTAGAGGGTAACAGGCAGGTAGAGCAAGTCAGGAGGAACGTGTTCATGGTAAACGTTTAATGCTGAAAAATGACCATTAGTAGGGTAAGTAGGAAGTCTCTGGGTAGTCTCTGGAAGTTATGGGTAGGTTTAAGGCTGAGCATTACCTCATATGCGATAGAAAATGATATGCAGTGTGAAAAGGTAGGAACACAAATAGGAATTAATACTACCAGAAATTAAGCAATCACTCCTTTGTTTTTTCCCCCTCTCATGTACACTGTAGTGGGTGAAGGAAATGTCACAGGACACACTGTATTATTGCATGATTGTTCCTTCAGCTAATGAAGTCTTTGCAGAATATTTTTCAAGCCACTTTTCCAGCATGGAAACCAATCGTCAAGACATAATATAACGTTAACTATATGTGAATATTTCTAAACTAAAATGAAAGACCAAACAGCTGGGGGTCCCCAGAGGGTACTGCAAAAATTCTGGATCTACTGGTCTGCTTAAATCAAGAACTTTCACGTTTCTGAGCACTATGAACCCGCACAAGGTTTAAGTTAACTTCTTGCTGTCAGAGATGGCACAATATTTTACTAATAGTAGCTGGAGCTCTCTATGGGTTAGAAAACTTTGTAGCACCTTAAACACTACTCTAGTTATTGCAGTCAGTGATTTGGAAATCCTGGGTTTGACTTTTGTCTCTTTAAGTAATGCTCTCTACAAAGTTGGTTTAGGTCTGTAAAATGATCTGTTATCCGCTGAATTTATGAATCTATAAATGGATCAGCAGTCAGTGCTTATTTGCCAGAGAGAGTGCAGGAGGAGAGTTACCGTGGTACCGATGCTGAAACCTGCCTGTTTTTATGGCTCAAGACCTCCAAGTTTTAGTAAAGTAAAAACATTTACTGAAGGAATTAAGGGTGGTTTGTTGTTTTTTTTAGTTCTGTGAGCCTTTGAAAATATTCTCTCATCCTTCTTTCTTTTCTGGAGACCTTTGAGACAACTGCCTGGAATATTTTGTTCAAAGGAACTTAAAAGTTGATGGCTCTGTCCAGTCAACAAACCCCAGCTGCTGTTTTTCACTTAATCTTCTGTAACCTCAAGAGAATAATTCTGTGGCTGTTTCTTTGAAGGCTGTGTAAAATTAATATAACTCAGTAACATATTTGCAGTTAGAAGTGTTTCCTGGATTTTCGAAGTTTAGACGTTCTTACACTTTTATATCTCGTATAATTAACGGGATAAGTCTAAAACACAGTGTGATGCAATTATAATAGTAATAGAAATAATAGTAAAAGAAACCATGTTTGTTCTTTTTTCTTTTTGCCGTGTTAATTTCCTATATTTACGTTGGTTTCTGGCTTTACTTTTTATGAGAAGGTACGTGAACAGCATAATCACAGCGATCCTGGGGACTGCTTGTCTGAGCTGAAGCTGAGCTTTCTTTAGTAAGTGTTTGTTCCTGCACGTTAGGCTGTAAATGCATTGAGTGTTAGCTGCTGCACAGAAAGTTCCACGTAGACCTTTAGCACATACGGAAAGCATTTCCATTCAGTAAGGATTCCTGCATGCTGGAAGTGCAGCACTCAGTTATTCTCTGAGCGCTGAGGTCATTCACACAAGGAACACAGTACGTAGTTGCAGCTATATTATGAACTCGTGCTCGTAACTTTGCCGGTTTTAATTCTCCCGTGTGTGGAAGGAGGACTTTTTTTTCCCTTTCTCTTCTTTTTAATCTGTTCTTCAAAACAAGCAGTGGAATAAAGCTCTGCTTAGTGCTGTCTGCACACACAGGTCCCTGGCTGAGCTCAGACCCACCCCTGAGCGCCTGTTCACAACGTCAGTCAGGGCACCGGGCACTTCCTCAGAAGACTGAGGTGTAAATTCTGCAACTTGCTGTCGTTCCTAGGTACAGACAGGAAGTTGTAGCAGAGATCCTGTTTCCTAATGGTTTTCTTCAGAGCTTCGTGGTGGATGACCTAAACTGAGCCCTCTTCTTCTTTGTTTGTAACACGTTATGTGCTCTACTGATGCATACGACATAAAAGCTTGAACCCTCAGTTGCCATCCATCCAGAAAGAGCTGCTGTGTAATGGAGGAATAAGGCAGAGTTGTCTGTTGCTACCTGGCCTATATCAAATCCATGGAGAAACAGAGGACTTTGGATTCTTGCTTGGGAAGTCTGGCACCTTTTAATGAGCAGTAAACTTGCTTTAATATTAAAGCTGGGACGTTTTTATGGTTGAGTGTGTCTTGTGTATTCTTGGGGTGAGAGAATCATGCAGCAGCACTGAGCAGTTCTGGGACCCAGAGGACAGAGCTGCTCAGTTTTACTTCATGATTCTCCTGCCTTTAAGAGCGCGCAGTGTGCTCTTAATAACCATAAGAATGTTCCTATCCGTGCATGTAAACACATAAATGAGCTGTTTTATACTGGCAATTAGATACTCCAGAGAGTTGTGAAGCTGTGAGATATTGCTTCACTTAGGGTGGCTGCAGCTACTTGGCCCACAGCCTAAGGCTTTGTTGCCTGCTATAGGTGTTAGCAAATGGCAATGCTAATGTGCTTAATGATATCATTACTAATCAGCAGCCTGGTCAGAACAATTGACCTTCACTGATCTTGGTATTTCTGCTTTTATTTGTTCCTCTGCCCTTTATGACAAGCTGTGCAAGCTATTTGCCTTTGAAAGGATGTAACACTTTAATTTTAGTTTGGCTGATTTATTTTAATGAATGTTATTATGAATTGTTGTTTCTCTTTTTTTTTTTCCTTCAATCAGTCTGTCATGCTGAATTGAATGCCATCATGAACAAAAACTCAGCCGATGTGAAAGGGTGCAGCATGTATGTTGCCTTATTTCCATGTAATGAATGTGCAAAGCTCATCATCCAGGCAGGTAAGGAGTGGTGCCAGCCTGATTTGTCAGTGTTGCAGTGCTGCCTTCTCACTGGTATCATGGATGTATTTGATGTTAAATTGCTGCTGTTAGATCTAAATTAATTGCACTGTCAGCTTCGTAAGATGCTACTTGTGTTTTGTTTTGTCTTTTTTTTTTTTGCATCTGAACGGTGCCAAATTTTTTCCAGTGCTAATTGCATCTTCTGTGATTCTGAGCGTGCTTCTAATTTAGGTTTGTAACTTCTTAGACCAGGAGCTGCCAAAGAACAACACAGGCTTTGCATATAATTACTGTCAATTTTACTGTGCTCTGACGCACTGAATAGAGTAGGGCAGAAAGAAATAAACTCCTGCCATGACAAAAGGTCTGCTGGGAGTATATACATGAAATTTTAATTTGAACGTGATGCATGGTAGATATTTGAAGATTTTAAAATATCTTTGCTCATAAATGTCATAAGACTTCTATGATCCTACTTTAATTATGTCTTTTATTGCAAATGTTATAAATCTGTGCCACTGCAGGAAGTGTGCTGGCCTAAATGTGTCGCCTTTTTTCAGATGAGGCATCTGCGACAGGCCAAGCTCCAAAGAAAGGCTCCACTTAAGTGGAGTGCATTGTGTTGCCCATGGAGTGAAGTGTTGCAGCCTTAGCATGCCCTGCTGTTCTGAGCCTCTTGCCTCTAATGGACAGAACAAAAGGAATAACAGTAGCGGAAGGAGTACTGAATCCTTTTGGTCAGTAAGGCTTGAGGTGGAGAGGGCTGAAGGTGGAAAGACAATGGGATTCTTCATTTGTGCTGCATTTCTCTTACGTACAGAATAAAAATCCAATTGTCTTCAAGGTAGATTTGCTTGCTGCTTGTTCTCGGTGTGGTCACTCATCCTTTTCCTTCTGTGCTTAGGTCAGCAGAAAATAGCAATGTATTGATATTTGTGTTATCCGGTAGATGCAGGAAGATGATGTTAAGCTCTGACACGTCTCTTGGGTCAGCCTTTATATTTCTTCTGCAAGTAGGGTACAGGTTGTTAATTTAGGCATGGATCTTTCCACCTTCGTGGCAATGCGTGCTTATTAGGATTTCAACTTGGATCTGAAAGTTTCTTATTGAATGGAGAAGGAAAACGCATCCTTTTATAGGTGTGTATTCGGAAGGGGATTGAGATTTGGGGTTGAGTTCTTCAGGAGGAATTTCACCTGCATTAGGTAGAAGGACAAGTTTTCAATAACTTTTAGCAAAAATGCTTAATTTCTACTCCATCTATCTTGAGGTTTTGCCTTCAAGTTTTGGTTTCCTGATGTGAACTCAGGTGAAACCAGGGAAAGTATTTTCTAACATGCCAAGAAAAGTACCTTCCTAAGCAGCTCTAGCTTACACAAGCTTATTTTCATGAACAAGTGAATATTTTGGGAAGCAAAAAGGGGCGTACCAAAGAGTTTTCAAGTATACTGGATGAGTGCTCTCTCCTGATTTTGTGTACCAGTTTTTATGTCATTACCTGTTTTCTTCTAGTGCAATTCTAACTTTATTTTTCCTCTTCGTAACTTTTCTAGGCATAAAGGAGGTTATCTTTATGTCTGACAAGTATCACGACTCTATTGAAATGACAGCAGCACGGCGGATGTTTGATTTAGCTGGTGTTGTGTACAGGTGAGACAGCCTACAATTATCTTTATTTTTATTTAGGAAAGGAAGAAAACATCTGTGAAAAAGACCAACTTTAGGGCAAAAGTGTCTTTCCGTTGTACAACTTTTTATTCTCTCATCCACTTGATCTGTGTACCTGCAAAAGATACTAAGTTGACAGACAGTTGCAACATTGTGTTTCCCTTCTGTGCTGCTGAAGCTCAATTTCATAATGTTTGTATGAAAAAAATATATACATCCACTTGGAGTATTCCTTTTCATTCCTGGACTTTTCTTTTGAGACTGCCAGTGAAATTGTGAATGTGATGGTTCGTTTGTTATGCCGTACTCAGAGAATCATTGCTGACAGTGCTTTGAGTACTTCAAACTTCCCAACGAGTTCCTGGAGTCCCTCACAACACGCATTATCCTGTGTGTGTAACTGAAACGACCAACTTATTTTGCATGGATGACCTGATACCTATTGAAAGCTCAGTACCTTCTTGTTGCAGTCAATTTGGGCAGGTATCAGATCAGCCACCTGCAATTAATTCGTGGTGCCGATAGCTGTCCAATTTTCTTTGGTCAGCATTTCTTGTGTATAAAGTCTGGAATACGTGCCTTAAAGTAATGAGAAACTGGAAAATGTTTGAAGAGTAGTTTTTGAAGACGCTGGCAGAGATACCTAAAGACAATCTGTTCAACAGCTAGTTTGATAGCAATAACACGCTGTGGGTGAGGCTAATTATCCGGTCAGGGAGATATTGAAACTCTGAAAAGTTTTACAGTATTAATATAAAGGCTTCGAAAAATTTGCAAACATAACAATTCTGGCAGATAAAATTTTATGATGAAAGGTACCTACTGGGTTGAGAAACATCCATGAAAAAATATAGCAGTACTTGAAATTCAGTTTTAGTCCTTCAGTGTATTTTGTGCCTACTAAGACTGTTTGACTAAGAAGCATAAATCATTCTCTTGCAAGTCAAATCTTGTAACTTCTCCAGGGTGAGAAGTGTTTCTTGTATTTCAGACTGCAGTTCTGGACAAAGTACGCTGTAGTCTGTCAGAGTTTCCGTGGCCAGCAGCACGAGCTTCCCTATGTTGGCCATTCTTTATTCTTGTATTGATTATTAAAGATGTAGGTGGTATTTAATGAATCTCTTGAACTGAATTGCAGAGCTTAATTAGGCACTAAATCCACACTATTTGCATAATCCTTTGTTTACTAGTAGACTGTAAAATATATGCTCAGTCCCCAAATACCTTCCTTGCTAATTGCTGTAGCAGATGCTCAAATGATAATAAAAGGAAACAATTTGTGGCTGTATTAATTTCATAGTTCTAAAGTTACAATTTTTAAACGATTCCCTCTTAACTGGTTTGGTTTTTTCTCCAGTCCAGTACATAATGTGATCTATTCCCCTGGCAAAAAAATATATATATTTTTTAATACACAGAGGCAAAGTTTGAAAATGTTCTTTGAAGGCATGGTGGAGAAAAATGCCATCAAAATATTTGTCAAAATACGTTTCAGATATTTTGTATATACAAATACATATACCTGTGCATGGATGAACATATACAGCATATGAACATATTTACATATTTAAGCATGTGTATATACATACACATATATGTATAAAATAATTGAAATAGTAGAACAAAAATCCCAGCCCTGGTGACATGATGCTACCACCTGCAGCGAAGTTGTTAAAACTTCTTTGACTCCTGGGTAATTTATGAACTCCAATAGCCGAAGAATGTACGGGCTGACCCACCCCATGTGTCTTTTTTGTCTTAGTCTTTCTTGTGCAGGTTGCTCGCAGTGTGGTGCACTATAATTGGCTCCCACGGAGATGAAAACTATGTGAATCCAAGGAAGGTTTTTTTCCTTCAAAAATTCAGCTGCAGCTAAAGCAAGCAAAATGTTTTAACTACTCACTGACTAAGATCTGTATTTTTCTTTATTTTAGGGAATTCAAGCCAAAATGTAACAAGATCATCATCGACTTTGATTCAATTAACAGCAGACCAAGTCAAAAACTTCTGTGAATTAAGTCCCATTAAATCTCTAGCAGACTGTGATTATCCTTCTCAAAAAAGCTGCTAATACCTTTCATCTCGAAGTTACTTGCAACTTTTTAATGGCTTCTATAGCTAAAGTAGACTTCTAAGAAACGTAAGGCATAAAACGTTTCCCTCACTTCAGCTTGTCATGTGGAATCTAAATCAACTTAAAATTTTTAATGCCTTCATCAAATCTGCTTCAAAAGTCTAGAGACATGTAGACGAGACAATATAATGCACGTACAGAAAACTGCTCTGCTTCTTGCTGCAGTCACCACATGCTCTGATAGGCTGTCAGCACTGATTTAGACTCAGTTTAACAGTAGTTCTCATTGCAACCAATAGTACGTTCAAATATGTTAATATATGTTGATCTCTCTATTGGATGTGTGGATCTAAATAGTTGATCCCAATAGATGACAGAATGTGTTATCCGTACAAATACTAATCTTGCATAACACTAGTATTTTACAAGCTTATACAGATTAAAGTGCATCTGATATTTTACATGTGTTACCCAACGAAAAGTTGTTTTTTCTATTAATTGCTATCTAGCACTGTTATGCTTGCGGAGTGCTGAGAGAGGAAGTTGTTCTGAGAAGGCTTGATGCTGGAGCAAGCTTTAGAGACCTTTCAATTCCTGACTTTACCAATCCTCCAGAACTGAAGGGGTTGGAAGGAGTAAATCATTTCTCTCTTACCTTTGGGACTCTTATTTGGGGTTGGTTTTCATGTATAGAAGGAAATCGGTTTATTGGTCTGAGTGCATTCTAGACGATACAACATAGTTCAGTCTTAAAATGAACCTGTAAGGTAACTCAATCATTTTTTGTCCTTTGAGAGAAATTGGAGACGCTCAACCCATATCCACATCTGTGCCAAAAGAGGTAATTATTGTGTTAGCTTGTTTCCCAGTGCTGGCGTAGTACTTCCATTTTCATAAATGTTGCCTAAAATAATATCCTTTTTAATTTTATTTTGAGTTCTGGGAATATATTTTGAGTTCCTTTTCTCTAATTTGATTTTTTAAAATTAAATACGCCTAATGGCTTTGTTTAGATATTGTTGCTTTTTTTTTTTTTTCTTTTCCTTCTAAAATGTGGTTATACTTCAGTGAGCTTTTATTTTCCCAGTAAAAGCTTTGTTTTATATTTTGGGACATTATATAATTTGGCTTCATACCAGCATTATTAAAGTCTTATTAAAATCCACTACATTGAAGTAGACTTATTATTATCCATGTGCTTGGTTCCAGAGTGCTGCTGCTCTTGCAGTCATATGCAAAGCATATTTTGTGCATTTGTGATATTACATTATTACATATTGTGATATTATTACAAGTGTAGTGTTCATGAAGCCTTTGGCTACTACAGGAAACACTGTAACGTATTATAAGATGTCTGTTTATAAAGTAATCTCTGACATTTTTTTCTGTGCAACTGTTTTCCACCTCAGAATTGGTCCGTGGCTTACTGCCAGAAGAAATTTGCACATATGTGGAAGGGGAGGGTGAAATCTGAAAAATTACACGAATAAAATGTCACTAAAACAGCTCACGCGGATCTTTGTCTTTGGTCTGAATTGGAACTAGATGCATTTTGAGTTACACTCTTCTGACAGTGGGACAGAGAAGGTGCAAAATTTTGGTTTTGGCAGTAAAATCACTGTTTTCTTCATAGATCTGGGTTCAGACTTAGAATATGCATGTATTGCCGTTCTGGTTAATGTAAGCATTTTTATATAAGGCCTTGGATAATGAGAATGAATAGTGTACATAAAAACTCAAGAGGCGTTTGACCTGGAGTTCAAGTGTTTCTAGGAATGCACTGGTTTTATAATCACACACACACCAGGCTTTGCCATATTTGTGTAACAAAAGAGCAGTACTGGAGAGTACAGTAGGATTTTATATTTCTTCCAATTGCTGTTTTTAGTCTTTTAGGGCCACATATATATCCTGTCAGAACACTTTTCAGTAGAATGGAAAAAAAACAAACAAACCTACACGCACACTCTTGATACAACGTGTGCTTAGCCTGAGGTTAATGTTTTAGAACAAATCCTCCAAATTTGATCTTTAACATCTGTAGGTATGCCTAGAAATCTATTTCTCTAGCTTTTTTCATTTTTTAATAGTCCAGGAGATAACACTTTGCCTTCCAAATAAAGAATCATGTCAATTACCAGAGCAAACAGTGAAAATTGTCAAAGAGAGTAAACTGTTTCTGCTCCTGAAGCTCAAGTTCAAGATGTGTGGAACCACTTGGGCTGGAAAGGCAACTGGAGGCCGTGTATTCCTACTGTTGATGAAATCATGGCTGGCGATAAGTTGGATCAATTCACTCAGGTCTTGTCAAGGTGAGTTTTGTACATTTCCAAGCACGGGGATTCTACAGCCTTTCTGAGGCTCGCTCCACACCCACTGCATTTTTTGTTTTACTTTAGTCAGTATTTCCAGTGCTCGTGCTTACATCTTGTCTCTCATCGTTTTGCTGCACCTGCCTGAAAAAGGTGTGGCTTCCTATCCATGCCACCTGTTAGGTAGCTTAAGTCAGAAGCTGGGTTCCCTTCACCTTTCCCCTTTTTTATTCTATAGGCTGAATGAACGCTGCTCTCATTCTGTCTCACACATTACATGCTCCAATTCTTCGCCATCTCCTTCACTGTCTGTCTGGGGAGCCCAAAGATCACACAACTCCAGATGCAGCCTTAAAAAAGAGTTGGATAGAGGGGCAAGAATAGACACTTCTGTTAACCTGCTGGCTCTGAGCTTTGTGTAGAGCCTTCCACCCATTGTGCAGCCAGCCAGTTCTCTTAATGAAGTTATTCTGCTCCTGGTGCAGAGCTCTACGTTTGCCTTTCTGGAATCGATCGTGTTTCCATCAACCTCTGCTCCGTTTTGAGTCACCAGCCTTTGAGTCCGATATGGAGCCTCACAAGACCTGTCCTGGTGGCTACCAACAGCACAGGTGTGGAAAAACACCTCCCTGGCATGCAGGGAAAGGCTGGGCAAGCAGACTGAGGTTCTGCTAGGGGATTGCTGCAGGTAACACAGTGCAGGAAGCCGAAAGGAGGCTCTGGTGCGTGCAACACACGCGCAACTCCAGAACCCGCAGTACTTCTACAGCCGCTGAAAAGAATCTCGCAGGAGCTCTATCCTTGCTGAGAACAAGCGAAAAATACAAAACGTGACGTGGGGCTCTAGGCAGGTGCCGCGTGACGAAGTGCTGCAGGGCGGCCCCAAGCAGCGGCCGGGCCGGGCTCGGCCGCACCTGGGCGGAGCTGATGAGGTGCGGGCACGCGGAGCTCGTGGCGCAAGATGGCGCCTGAGGGGGGCGAGCGCGCAGCAGGCGGGCGGCGGTTCGCGCGGCGGGCTGGAGGTGAGTTCATGGAGTTCATGCTTTCTTCTGTACCTCTGCTTTTAAAGCTCGCAGGCTGTGTGCCTGCCGCTAAGAGGTCACCGCAGAGCGCACACGTGGTTGGTGAAGTGCGGTGACCATCCCTTGCAGCGTGCTGCGTTCTGTGTGGCTGTGCGTATTCCCCTCGCAGCTAAGGTGGCTGTACAGTACTACGTATTTCCTGCTCATGACGGTGTAAAATATGTGCTTAACCATCTTTTAAGTCAGTGGGGCTAAAGCTGATATGTGCTCACATCCTCTCCTGGCCTGAGGTCTACAGGTGGAGCCTGATGTCCCTATTGGCATTCTAACAGTGCCTGCCTGACAAAGGCTGTGAAAACAGCTTTTACAGCTCGGTAATAAATATTCTGATTCTGGATTCTGCTCTCAAGTAGGGGCTGTGCGTTACCTGAATTGATTTTAAAAGCGCTTTTAGATCAGGCTGATGTAACTAAGGTGTTCTTTTACATATCCCGTGTGGGAAGGCAATGGACTGAGGGAGAGCTGTATGAGGTCGCCATCTTGTCACTTGAAACTCCCTATGGGTTTCTCCCTATGGGTAACTCCTGAAAGCAAAAATAGCCATATAGTGTTGGAGCTTCACCATATTTGTCTTATTTTAACCGCTTTCTTAGGTTAAGGCAGTGTCAGGCATGCAGAACTGACCGACTTCACCTCAGGTGGAGAAGGGTTATCTATGAATGATGTTTCTGACAATTTTGCGTTTGAGAGAGTAGGTCACGCGCTCACGCTTGAATGTGTTTTCTTTCTATGGGAAAATCTCCAAAAGGCAATGTAGACTCTCTAGATGTGTGGCTTTTTCTCTCTTGCTCTTTTCTGATGTTGCTGTTCCCTTTATTTTTTTTCTCCCTCATAAAATCCTTTTAGTCTCGGTGCTCAAAATTATGGCAGTGGTGTTTACGAGCTTCCTCACCCGTGTTACTTCTACTGACTACAGGAAAATGGTCCTTTCCAAGTGCACACCTGTACACGTGTAGCAGACACCTCTTGTCCCCGCTGCCGCCGCGGCACTGCCTGGGAGTGCGGGCAGATTGGTTCGCAGTGCTCAGACGTGAGCAGAGAGCGCTGCAAAAAGCATGTCAGCCTATATGGGCTGTCTGTTCTGATTTGAAAAAATCTGTTGAAGGATGCAGCAGGGGAGACAGGCTGTGGAGAGGAGCTTAGGAGACCAACGTCTGAAAAGGGAAGCCTCTCGAAAGAGCCAGGAGTTGTGTTTAAAGAAGGCAGATTGATCTCCTTGATGTCAGGCAATGAGACTTGACAGATGAGCAAAGTTTTTTTTCCTTAAAAAAAAAAAAAGTTCATATCTAGCCCAGAGATAGCATCAAGGCTACTGAGAGGTAGAAAAGGAGCAGAAAAAACACATAGTTGGAGCCCTGGCCCTGTGTTGCAAGGCATGTGTACCCTGTATTTCCGTCTCAAGCAGGAAATTGCAGGACACTTTGCCTACCCTGGGGGCTGAGCCACATCCTGCCTCTGTCACCCTGCTCTATTATCACACCTAGTTGTCTGTGCTGGCTTTACTGCTCTTCCCTGGCTGTGATGAGAGCATGCATTTCTTCTCAGTCATGAAAGGCTCATGAGGCAGCAGCCTGCAAGCCTTGTGGTTGTATCATTTAAGCCTGGGGAGGGGAAAACAAAAAGCAAAAGCAGGGAGGACTTAGAGGTGCTGACCAAGGCTCCTGCGCCTGGCACAGAAGTCGCATTTCAGTTGCAGAGTGTAACTAAGGAGTGTCTCCACAGGTGTTTATAGAGGCAGGATCAGGGCTTGGAGAAACATGATGGGTGGAAGGTTCCAGCTGCTTCTAGCTGCCACCGCTGGGACTCGCAGCTGGGCTGGCTCTCTGGGGCCTCACTCTGTAGCTCTACTCTCAGCCCTGCCTTGTCTCTGGCCAAATTTCCTGACTTGACCGTGTGTGTTTCACGCTTATTAGAAAGGGCTTCGAAGTGAAGGTGACATGTTCTCAAGTGATCTTTAGCAAGACAGATACCAAAATCCACATCAGGCTGTGAAGTAACTAAGCCTTGTTTGGTTGTGCAGTACCTAGTGTTATAATTGGCTGTTCCTACTTTTGTAATAAATACATTTTGTAACTTGGTGTCTTTTTATTAGTTCTCTCCTCGTTACAGATACAATGAAATTTAGTAATTTATGCTAATTTTACTGAAATTGATGCCATTATTTTAAATCAATAAATCTGCCTTCTAAAGTTCTGAAATAGCAAGATTTAAAGTTAAGCTTAAAAAATTTTAATTGTAAATTAGAATGGCTTTTGTCTCTGCCACCCTCTGAAGTCCCGAGTCCTGTGCTCACTGGGTTATGGGTAGTATTTGCTAGAGTGGACAGGTTTAAACGAGTTGGGTGGTGGTTATTGCCAGGGTAGCATATTTGTGTGGGAGCGTTGAATTGATTAGATAAGGCTTTAGGCTTTGTTGGTGGAGTTACCCAAAAGCACAGCCAAAGAATAAAGCGGCTAGTTGTTTTTTCTCTCCCTTATTCCTCATCCTTTTGTCATGTGTTCGCAGTATTGCATACAATTGGTATCCATGGAAATTATATCATAGCAGTAGCAGCTGATGAACTCTTGGGAAATAAAGATTCCATTTTCATGCAAATATTCTAAATAGCAAAGAGGTGAGGAAGAAAAATGGTTGATAAATAGAATTATTTCTTTAGAATATACTTCAGTGTTTTCCTCGAGGCAGCGGTAGCTTTTTGAGATTGCGTTCCTACTGAAAGAAAGCTTTCAAAGATCAGTGTGCATGTATGTAAGTTATGGTGAAGAAAGCAAAGTTTAAAATAAGGCTCATTGATTTTGTGATGAAGTATTCTAGATACTCCTCATGTAATTTAACTTTATTGTCAGAACACAATCCAATAACTTCAGAAGGAGCAGGCACCTTTCATTTAAATTCTGGACTGGAAGAGAGATAAATTGCTTGCTAGGGGCTGGGTTTTGGTGACTTGAGGAAGTGTTCTGTGTCGCGAGCTCTTGCTGTCTGTCCGTGCCACCTCCGTAAGGCATGGAAATGCTGTCTTTCTCTCTGCTCTTAAACGAGAGCAATATAGTATTCAAAAGATTGCTCTGTAGGACAGAAACACTTGCACCGGTTGGGTGAGCTAGCTGTTCTTTCATGTCTCTTCTATTAGGTCTGCTAAGCAAGGCATTGAGAGTACTGCAGTAGTCACATAGGTCAACCATCTCCAGATTTTTGGAAAAAAAAAAAGTCAGAATAATTGTTGAGCTAAATTCTTGTGACATGCATCAATCCGTCATTACCTCTATATGGTGGTCAGTAGATCCTCAGTTACTAACGTGGAAAACACTGTGATGTGTTGCTGAAAACAAAGGTACTGAAGCGATGCAGGGATTGGTGCCACCTGTTAGAGCTGGTGGGGTTTTGATCTGTTTGGTGGGCAGGAGCTGTGTGCGGTGCAATCAGATATGTTCCATTTATCTGGGTACTCTAATGAGAATCAGCATTGTGTGCTTCAAATCAGTGCAAAAAATTCCCATTTGATGAACGTGTGTATAACAGCATATTTATCAGGATTGTTTTCTACTAAGCTCGGGCTGTTACTGATTGGTTTATATCCCTAATCACAGTTAGTTGTCTCTGGATTACTGTTTGGTGTAGTTTATTTAAGATGTATTCCAATCACTTGAAGTTATATAACGGGGTTAGATATTCACAGCTGGTCTGTAGTAGGAAGAGGGAGTGGGGAGGGAAAGAAGGTCGTTTAATCTCACCTGCTTTTTGCCTTGCTAGCTTAAGTCGTGGACAATTCAAGGTCGAACTTCTGCTAAGTGGCACATGAAACTAGTGAGGCTAAAGTCTGATACTTTCCACAGCAACAACTGATGAGAGAAACTATGACATGTAACAGTGTTAGACATCGCAGCATGAGCGCTAAGTTGGTTGGGCTGATTGAGGCTTGCTCCTGGCTGAAATGGGTAATTGCTTTCAGATCTGGGTCCCCTGCAAGACTCCTTAATCTCTTTCCTGTTGTTCTCCAATGAGAATATAGGAGAGAAAATTACTGCACTAAGGAAAAATCACCCGAAACACACCTAAGAGGGAGAAATTTCAGACTTACTAAGTAGTGAAGGACAGTCAGTAGCAGATCATAGGTGAATTTGCAGTGGGATTAAAATAACTTGAAATCCAGCATTACTTCTGGATAGTGTCTGTCACAGGGAAAAGAGAAGTTGTCCTTTCTGCCGATGTAGGTGCTATGGTCCTATCTAGGAGGGTTTCTGCTTTGAGTAGTGCAGAGAAAGTGTAACAGCCTGGGAATCTTATGAAGGGAAAAGTCAAAGGCTTCTTTACATAATGCCTAACATGGAGGTGTTTTCAAATATTTGACGTTATAGGGAGGGAAAGTCTGTAACTAGGAATGGTTTGTTAAAATACAGGAAGGGGAAAAATTAAATATTGGGTGGAGTTATGTTCTGATAGTGTGACTTCAGTGTGTAAGGGTAACAGCAGTTTTGGGGAGCAGTGTGCTGTTGAGTGTAATCTGCAGTTTGAGTTGTGTTTCCAACTAGCAGATTCATGAGGGTTTTTCTTTTTTTCCTTTTTTCTTCTGCCACTCAGCGAGTGATGTACGTACCTGTATGCTGCTATATGTTAGTCATGGGCTGATGGAACAGAAAATATCACTATGAGTATTAGCTTATGAGGAGTTCTGTTTTATGTTGTGTTGACTTGTCCCAGCTGTGGCGGGAGTTTTGTCAGGGACCTGCAGTCCAGGTCTTCAAGAACCTGAAATCTTTTGAAATAAAAATTCCATTTCTGTCTTGTGAGCTCAGCACGGAGCAGTTGTACAGTTAAAATACTTATTGTAAATGCTTTCTAAACTACACTACCAGGACAACTACTGATGCTTGCACCTGCAAATGTTTTTCTGGAGAACAGTTTGATAGTGCGGTGCTTGTGACTAGTGGTGGGAAGAGGCAGCATCGTGGCACAGGGATACCAAGTGTCATGTGTGTGATACAGGTCAGAACTATTGAGCATCCAAAGCAGCTGAAGTGATTCAGATCGCAAAGTGACTGCTGAGACTGCCAAGTAAATAGTTAATTTCTAGCACATATTTGGTTCTTGTGGCTGGCAGGCACCTTAGTTTCATGGACCATAACTGGTTTCTGCTAAAAGGCTGTAGCAGAAGCTTTTAAATAGTAATTAACAGGCACATTAACTTCTAGCATGCTAATAGTCTGTGTTCTTTAGAAGGTTGTATGAGTATTTACAGAGCAAAATGCCATGGTGAGCCTTGTGTTTTGTGTACAGGGACTGTGAAGACCGCTCTACGATTGGTGTTTGTAGCTGTGGCAAAGCTGCTCATTCATGTTAGGAACTGATACGATGGCTTTATAGTGAGTTCATGGATGTATGTGTTAGGGTTTTAGTCCCTTATCTGCCACCTGAAAAAGTATTGGTTCTGTTCACTTGTTTAAAGGGATGTTTTGGTCAGCCCTGCCCTCAGTTCTGAACTCTGTCAGACAGATGTTACGTCTGTGGTACCTGCCACCACCATCAAATAGAGCACTGTTAAAAGAAGCAGTCAAACCAGTGAAAAACCCACAACCTCCATTTCCCAGACTCTGGGATCTGATGCTCTGTCTTTTCTTTACTCCATGCATTATGTGCCTGCGGATTCTTAGTACACTGCCTAAGGAGGAGAAACAAAATGAGAGTGAGAACTCAATAATACCCACCTTGCCTCCGATTCTCTGTCACAACTCTGCCATAATGTAGGGTGTCTAAGTGTATTTGTGGATATGCTAGCTGGTGCCTTGAATCTTAGGGAGCCCCTTAAAAATTTATAAATTTCTGATAGAAAGCAGGTAGTTGCATGAGCCAGCTGAAGCCATGCTTACTTTATAATGGAGAAGTGGCAGTGAATGCAGTATAGCTTGCAATATCCAAGAGGGATATGTACTCACCTGTGATTAACCTTTCTTGGCCATTAAATGTCACAGTTGGTGCGTATACATTGAGCAGAAAGAATATATATTTGTCAGTAAAAAGGTGACTGAATGAAAGAAGTCATGAAATGACATTTTTCAGTAGGTTTGTCATAGCTGGAGCGTGGAGGAAAATTGCTTTCTGTAAATCTTGGCCCAACAGAACAAAACACACATTTCTTTCCAGTTGGGAAGCCATACTCATAGACATAATGAAAGCACTGTGAGCTCTGACTTTTGCAAACTCTGATAGAAACCAATCTGCAATCTTGACAGATATGATCTTTTGCAGGATGCACTGTTCATTTACAGCAGCTAGAGGCCTCAATTAATTTATGAGTGAGGACAGCAGGCTGTGAACTCCCCAGCTCAGCCTAGGTGGAGATGTCCCTGTCTGAATTTATGTTCAGGTAATTTAAAAAGATTTATACAAAGGTTTGCTTTCATTTTGAGAGTAGATTAAAATTCTAATGGAAACCATTTGTATGCATTTGTTGAATTGAATAATATTTATTGCTGTATGAAAAAGAGGAAGGGTGGGAAGAAAAACACTGAAAAAGTTTGCTAGCAATAAAGTTAGCGAGGCAGGAATAAGTAAGTATATAGGGGCAGAAACAGCCTAAATCAGAAAGCAGTATGTAGTAGAGCCTGTAGAAAGCCTACTGTTTTATAAAAACATAATGAAAGCAATTTACACCTGTTTCTGAGGAGATAGAAAATAGGATGCTACCCAGTGTGCGTGGTTTCTCTGTTCTTCAATCTGTCGGTGTGATATTTCTTAATGCTTAAGAAGAAAGCGGCTTCATTGTGGGCGTGATGTTTGCAACTCAGAACGTACCCTCTCACTCCCGTGGTAGTGTGATTTTTTTCACAGGGGTATCATAAAGAGCAGTTCCTTTACTCTTAGAATGAGTTTCTGAAAGCATGCAGGTGACGTTAGAGCAGGAATTCTATTGGAGTGGAAGATGTTACAGGGCTTATGCGTCTGGACACAGTTAACTCATCATCTTCAACATCCTCAGTATGTCTTCCTGCATTGCAGAAGTTGGTCTAGATGACCAATGTTAAGGATCCCTTATGACTTTAATAAATCTATGATTTTTTGGGGGGTCATGGTTTTCTTTTGATGGAATAATTTACAGACACCACGCACTGTGCAGGAGCTGGTATCTCGTTACTCTGCACAAGGGGCCAAATAAGCTGGAAGAATATTCATCCAAGGGTTGCTCTAATTTTACTTAGCAGCCAGCTTGTTTGAAGTGTGATCAATAGCTAACCTGTGGTTTTGTATGAAAATTAGTGAGTAAATATTTGAGATGTTCTTGGAAAGAGTGCTTGAGGACATAAATTTACTTTCATTAGCTGACGTGGTAGGGAGAATGCATGCCCTTTCACAGCTACTGACAGTGCACGCAAGTGCACAAGTGTGCTGCCTGTGCTCCTCAGAGCCCGGATCCTCTTTCCACATCTGAATGCAGAGGTTCAGGCAAATTGTTGGCATTGTGCTGATAGAGTAGTGTAAAAAAGCTTAAGGAAATGTTGTTTATGCCTGCAACGAGTTCACGTCATCCAGCTATGGGCAGCAGGGTAGAGGGAGGGAGACAAGAAGGGAACGTAATAGCGCAGTGTGTCTGCTCCCTGTGGGATTCTGGGTTGGGCCATGGTAGGTAAGATTTGAAAACATCAATACAGTGTGGTCTTCAGTGATCCTTGAGGATGCGTATTCTCCTGAAATGCTCAAAATGCATCTGTTGGGAAACCAGCATCAACTAGGAAGTTACTGCGTTTCTCTGAGCGTTCCTCGTGCCAAGTCTGTGAATTTAGTTCTGTCAGTCTCAAGATAAAGTGACTCTTGATAAATATCTGGATTACAAATGAAGAAGTAATGCAGGATATAGATATTCTGAAACGATCAGGGCCAGTTGTGGTAATATTAGTGTGTTTTCAGGCTTAGTCAAATTAAACATAGAACCAATATCTGGATTATGTTGATTAGTAACTTATTTTAAGCTGTGATTTTTCTAATGATCTCTTAAGTTCTATTAAGAGTTGCACTACAAAAAGTAGTTGTTCCAGAGCATAGAACAATAGGAACGTGATGATTAATTTCTAAAAGAGTCCAGATGAAAAGATAAAGCACAATTGTTGTATCCATGTTTTGATGAGATTCCTTTTTCTGTGAAAAGGTAAAAAGTGGGTTATTTCTTCAAGGAATAGAGCATCTGCTGCGGATCTTTCAGAGGACTAAAGCAGCTCGTACCCATTTTGATCCCTGCATCTTAACTCTTAATGGTACTACTCAAGCAGCTGCTAATTTTGAACAGGATATAAGAATTGAGTACTTGATGAATTACCAGACAGTCAAACTATCTAAAAGCATTTCTTTTTTTAGGCTATGGTGTGGCAAAAGCATGCACAAATCACTATTCCTTTATTGTACGACTCTCCAGAATGTAAATCTTTTCCCTCTGCCTTTTATCTTGAGTTACATTTCATTGAACCGTACAGGGAATTTTGGGGGGGTGGGAGGATGTAAATTAATACATTGCTTTTTCCTTCCACACACATTCTTCATTGCCTTTAGGGATTTCATTTGACAAAGGCCTCGCTAATGGAAATGCAAATTTTCTACCTGTCACGGAGTACTTTTGACTCTGCTGTTTGTCAGAGCAACACATTCCTCAAAAGCCTGGTTACTTTGTCTTCTGGGAAGCCAGGGGATTTGCGTCTGGGCCCGCCAGGGCTCTGTGTGACCTATCAGACAGTAAAGAACACATTTATGTAAATTTGCATGAGAAATATCGGCCTATTCACTTCTCTGCTATAAATAAAAAGCCACATGGATTGAGAGCCTTATTAGGCTTTGATTTATGACGGCCATTCATTCATTTCCTGCTTAGTAGTTTTGTTGCACTTTAATAGACAGCAACTTCTTCTTTCATTTTCTGGTGATACATTAGTGTTTTTAGTTCTGATAATATTCCATCTCATCTAATCTTCTCTTTCGAGGGTAGTAGGAAACCATGCGTGTTAAGGTGGAGAAGACTTGACTATGTGATTTAGATTAGAAAACTTCCTTTGTCTGCGCAGTTCCACTCTGAGCAGAACCACGCAATGCGAATATACAAACTCAGATTTCTAAGGCAGTGAACATATGAAAACTGGAAAAATAAAGCTCTTCATATCCCCTGCGACAGAAGAACTTTTCACTTCAGTTTTTTGAGGATTTGCCTTCTTATTACTGCCTGCACCTCAGCAGCCCCAAGCAGGCTGTGCTTAGGGCAGAGCAGTGAGTGAAAACCTCACGGCTTTTAGGCAAGCTTTTAAATGCCCAGTGATAAGGGATATCCAGGAATTTGTGTGCCATGTGTTTAGTCCAGTACGGCAGTGCTGTCAGAATGTTTTTAAATAGTTGTTGACCAAGTTTGGCAGCCTTCCCTTGTGAACTTTCTAGTCTAAGCAGTATGTCCTGTGTTTTCGAGCTCTTCTCCCCTTGCAAGCAATGCCCTCGTGTCATCACGCTGCTTTTATTTATCCTGCCCTCTATTTTCTCCTCTAATTTTGCCTGGTTCTTTTCTTTTCTGGAGGGCTCTGCTCGTTCCTGTGAAACCGTAGGGTTTCTTCACCTCTGTCGTCCTCGAGTGTTGCATCGTGACCTGCTCATCCTTCTCTAGTGCCCTTTATGTGCCCTCTCTCGCTCACTGTCAGGGCTCCTTCCCAAAGGGGAAGGGCAGGCTTTCTTCCTCTGACACAGCTTGGCTCTGAGGTGGAGGAAATAGGGGAACTGATGGCAAATGCTCATATCTCACCTCGGTAACTTCTGCAGCTGATCAAAACATGTTGCTGCGTGGCCCTGTTAAAAATGAAATGCCATGGTGTTTTTGCTGCTTGAACTCAGGTGTTTCTTGCTGGCATTGCCTAAATTCCTGTTCCAAATTATAATGAAAGAAGAATAAAGGAGCTGAATGCCCAACACATGTGAATGTATATTCTTGCTTGAACAAGTCCTGTGCTACAAGAGGCAACAAAAGGCTTAACTGCTTACTGCATTCCTCAATTGGTGATGGTCTTTGTGAACATATATTCTTTCCTCTGCACAAACCAGAGCAGACTGGCAGCAGCCGGTGTTTTTAGACTGCGCTTTCTGCAAAGAGACATTTCTTTTGAAATGGATGATGCTTTCTGAGGCAACGAAGTATTTACTTAGCCGTAGAGATCGTAATGTTCCATGGTTTATTTGAATTATTAAAATGCAATACTGCACGATAATCATTATTGCACAGCTTCAGAACACTTACTGACAATGTGGTCTTGGCAAAGTAAGCACTAGTCTTTTTAATGGATAGTTGTTACAACAGAGAAGGGGAAACCTGTGTTTCAGACTAAGCTGTGCTTTCCAGAGGGGCAAAAGCTATCGATCGTAATATCGATTCCATACGGATTTTTATTGTTGCCTTGTATTTTTAAAATAACTTCCCTCCTCCCATCCTCTCTTAACAGATCACATGTCACTTCACTTTTCTTTCCTTGAAATAACACTGGAAGCAGACTGTTGACAGCTTTGGGCTTCTGCACAGTCAGCAGTATGGGGGAACAGTATAGACATGAGCAAAAGTCAAACGGTCTCTCCGGAGCTCCAACCCATTAAAACAATTGCTAAGGGCGCAAGAGCACAATAAACATCTGCGGTTTGTCTCCCCAGCATACCACATGCCTTTCAGTTGGCCTCTGCTTGGAAATGGACTTGAATTGTCTGATTGGACCCAGATGTGAACTTTCAGAGTCCAAGGCTTCTCAGAGCTTAGCTTTTTGGTTCCAGGCTGAGGCTGGGAGGAATTGTAAAGTTAGGTTCCAGATCAGCACTTCCTCCAATCTGAGACTGTTTTAACAGTCCTCTTAACTTCTGCCTCTGCTAGGAACTGCATCTTTGTGAGTATGCTGAGCTGCAAGGCAGTCCCCAGTGCTCACTGGGACCAAATGCTCCAGTGAAGAAAATCAGCACCTTCACGAATCACCCCATGTGGACTGTCTAACTCATGGGTCAATTGCAGTGACTTCTTGCTTCATTAGCTCAAGCTTTTGTGACCAAGTATGTATTCCAATTTTATTGTAAATAGATACTTTAGCAACCTAAATGACACCACCCTCGATATAGAAAACAGCTTTGCATGCACATACTTGTTTGTCATAGTCTGATTAAATAAGATCTTTCAGTTACAGAACTATGCTATCTCCACGATGGCCAGCCAGCTGTCATAAATAGGTTAAACAAAAAGAAAAACGAACCAAAACTTTGTAGAACTGATTTGGTAGAGTCCAACACAGATCTGTTGAGTTTAGGGAAGGAGAACACCATGTTTTTCTAACAAATATCACTCATTGGTAATTCAGCCCAAAGGACAAAATATACTTTAGGGAGTTAAGCAGAAAAGAAACAATTGACTTGTTACTTTAAATTAATTAGAACTATTTGAGCAGAAGAGATGAGAACAAAGACATTGCAGTAACTTAATAGTCTGGTGAAGGTAAATCATCCAGTGCTCAATTTACCTGTAACTGCGCCTTTGCGTTGCAGTGGAGGATGAATGCAATCTTGTTAGCAGTAATGATATCACTCTTAAGTCTTTGCTTAAATGCTTCATAGAGGAGGAAATGAGAGACATCATCTAAAATAGGTTGGAATAGCAAGCAGTGGTTGTAGCTGAGCACCTCACACTGCACGAGCTTCCATTCAGAAAGCTCAAAGCGGAAATCGTAGGGAGGAGCACAAACCCTTTCCAAGTTGGGGCCACATCTCCTTAATCAGTTGGAAGATTATTTCAATGCAACACAATCACAGGCTTAATTTCCTGGACACTCACTTGCGTGCACTGAGAACACGCTAAGAGGTGATGAGAAAGGCGACAGAAAAAATTCACTACAGATGGCAGATAACTTGCGTTTTAGAAAAGAAAGCAGGCTGTAAGTACAGTCCTGTAGTTGAGGAAGGAATGTATAAATGTATCCATGCGTTAGCTGTGTGTGGGGGAATGGCCAAAATGAAGGAATGGGACCATGGGGCATTTCTTCTAGGGAGAGCGGACAGGGCAAGGATATTATGGACTGAGGATTCTGCAACAGACTGTGGGTGGATGGCTGTCCTGAATGAACACTGTCACAAAGGCACTGTTTGCTGGAGGCTTAACTAACCTGAACAGGGAAGCTGAGTGTCTGCCTGTTTGACGACGTGTGCGAGTGCTGCAGTTCTGCCAGGCAGAGCTGGTGTATCTTTTCTGATCGCAGTCTGAAGATGGTGCTGGAAAAGAAATAGTGAATAATCCCAGTAGGAAACAGAGTAAGGGTAGAGAGAGCAAAGCAATTTAACATCATTTTTATTCTAAAAAGTACTCTGCGTAGATACTGTTTTAATTGCAGAACTGAATTCTGATGAACTGCCATTGGAAGAGGACTGAAAATAAAGAGATGTTAGGGCTGGCTCTGCGTTCCTGGTGCAGAGAGGAGAACGGGGCCTGTTCACACCTTAGCAGTGAGGGTTGGCAGGGACCTCATAACACAGCAGAGACATGCTGAAGTGTGCAGGGAGGGAAATGGCCGTGCTCTGGCAGGGGAAGGTAGTGCATGAGAAGGCTGACCCACATGGGATGAGTTACTGCATGAAGGCTCCCAGCTGAGGGGACTGTCATCTGGCCTAATCAGATGCCTGGCACCTTCTCTCCCTGCCATGTGCAGGAAGGCGACCCTCACTGCCAGCAATACAAAGGATCAGGAGTGATGAGACTGCCTTTTACAAACACAGTCTGGGCAGCGTGTGTAATTATTTTTGTTGGCTCTCAGTGGCATTACTTTGAATATGAGGAAATTAAGGAGAAAAATTGCTATGAGCTTTGTAGGCCCTTTATCGCTTTAATCTCTTCTTCTCTCTGCTTTCTATTTTCCTGTCTCTTGTCATCCATCTTTGTAGAGACAGTGACCAAGTTAATCTAAACAACAATTCAGATTTGTTAGCAATTGATTTGATTTCTGCTTTCAGAAGCTGTTTGAAATCATCTAAATGCATTATTCTAAGCAGGACTGAGTTTTCAGTGCAATTTCTGAGACAGCCAGAGCAAGAATTCAACAGATCTGTGGGACTAAGATCTAAGGAAAAGGAAAAAATTACCTGGAATGTCTAAAGGATGGAAAAGTAGACTATAGCTTCAGGGATCCCTTTTAGAAGGACTTGAGAGAAGGGCAAGAAGGATGACACCCTGGAGCATGTAACCTTACAGAAATTTGGCATGGGGTTGTTGTGGTTTGGTGTTGTAAAAGCTCTACAGATGCTCGCTGAGCCCGTGGATGGTTAGTGCAGAGCCTGCAAGGGCTGTTTGTGTTAAGTTGTATTGATTGCTTCGTGTATAATTTAATAAAGTTGAAGCCTGCTTTCTTTCTTTGCAGCTATGCACTGCTTCTGTCCTTGTTGGAGTGTTCCCATGGCAATCATGGGCTGGATTTTTATTAGTTTGATTTACTTGATAAATAAATAGAAAAATAAAACAAGATAATTACCCAACAATGAATAGCTACCGTGTGAACAAAGTGAAAACTACACCAAAGACCACTGGCAATAGGTGACGCTTCTAGTTTAGAAGTAATGCAGAGGTTTCCAGTGTAATATTTCTGACCTTCGTTGGCCCTTCCTTCATTAGGTGTCAGGCTCTGTTGCTTGTGTGAGTTTCACTGCATACAAAATGTCTCTCCTGGCTTCTCACATTCGTAGTGTTATTGTTTTTTAAGCAGTGGCTGTGGTTTTATGCTCTCCTACTACTTCATCTGAACAGTTATCCTTGCTGGGAAGAGACCTCCCTCCTCTTTCCCCTGAGGGGTGGTAGGAAATCCTGTGCTAATAAAGCAAACATCTCTGCTTCACCTGAAGTTTGCTCTCCTAACAGACTGTTTCACAAAGACACGGGCAGGCTGCCAGTGGGTGCCCAAACCACTCAGAAAGCCACTTTGCCAGGAGATACAGAGAGCTGTCGGGGATCCTGGTGGCCTCGGGGCAGTTGGAAGTGCAATAAAGGCGCCTTTTGGAAGGGATACTGTGGCACAGGTTCTTGTGGAAGAGTGAGAGAGGACTAGGCAGGAAGAACTTGGTAGTGAGTTTGAAAGGGAACGTATATGATGCTTAACATATAGAAGCATAGGTCACTTCTTTTACAATGTGTTTGAATCAGTTTTCAGCGCACGGTTTATAAGTGCTGGGAGTCTGGGCCCCTGCTGTAGCGGTACGGCATTTGGCACGGCTCAGAATGAGAGAGTTGTAAGAGGCAGTGTGTTCAGTGCTGACAATAAAATTTGGCATGGGCTTCCTCAAGTGCTCGCTTTAAGGTCTGAGAGCCCCTGACAGCTCCCCATTGCCCACATCACTCCGACAACCAGTGGAAAACTAGAGAATCTTTGTTGTGACTTTGATACCCTTGGGACAGGAGGTACAGCGCTGAAGTGACTGTTTCTGAATAGAGTCAGTCCCAGTTGGCTGCAGGGTACTTGTGTTTCAGTCAGGGAACGTTGAAAATCCTGAACTTCCATCAGCTTTTGTACAAACAGGACAAGAAAAATATTTCTCCTGAATGTTCAAGGCACTACTAATCAGAGCCTGCTATGCAGGATGCACCCAGTGGTGTTCAAGCAGCATACTAAGCTATGCTTTTAATCAGAAGTAGATAGTTATCCCTTTGAAGGTCTCTTTTTCTTTTTTTCCTCTGGAGTGCAGAACTTTGTAGGAGCATCTGCTGAATTGCTTAAGACATGCCTAAGTACGGAAGGCATCTAAACTGATGTTTGGAAACTGCCTTGAAAGCTTATCGAAAGGCAGCTGTAATACAACCTCAACATTTGTGGCTTTTACGGGGAATTGAAGTTCCTGTCTCAAATCTTATTTATTTCAGAGTTATGTCAGCGCTTTAAGTCTCCCACCGCTGTCAGTGGGTATGCTTTTAAAATCAGGGCTCAAATGTCAGCATCTTTGCAGAGGAACTATAGTTAAGAGAAGATTCCCACGATGGCAGCCTGTTCCCGCCACAGAAACTGGGAGGCCTAGGGTCGGTTTCTTGACTCTGCTTTTGGCCCGCTGTTGCTTGCAACTCTTATAATGTCTCTGTAAAACGGATAAAGCTTGGCTTCTTTTGTTAAATGTTATGAGCGCTTCAAAGACGTTTCAAAAGAACTAAGTTTTATTAAGAAGCTCGGCTGTTCTCACCTGCTTCTCTCCCCTGCAGTGTGAGATATTGCAAGACCTGTGGCCTTGGAAAGTACGTAGGCTGTCTCACGAGACGATCATTGCTGCTTCTGGGGCCAGCCTGCCTGGCAGGAGCTGTGAGCAGTGGGCTAGTAATTGTATAATTTCACACTAGGAAAATTCCCCCTACTGCCTTGGGTAGCAGCTTAGACAGGTACTGTTCTAGAGTTACTACAGCCCGTATGAGTTTAGGAAGGGTACAGTGATCAGTTTCATCTTGGCTTTCCCCAGTAGAATAGTGAGAGAATCTGCCATAAAATAATGGGAAGAAAGCTCTCAGGTGTTTCTTCTTAGTCTGGGCAAGTAGTAAGTGCTCTTTATGGCATGTAGATCATCAAGAAAGTATTAGCAAGATTTACTTGCTGGTCTTGTGAGCGTGCGGTTGCACAGGTCTTCTCAGCCATTTGCAGTGCATTAGGGAAAAGCTTGTTGGCTTGGGTATGGGGGAAAGGACCCTCGGCCCTGTTTATTTCCCACTTAGGAGGCTTGTAAATGACAAGCAGAAGTTTGTAGTCCTGCTGAGAAGGTGGGACAGCCCCTTACATCTCAGAGAGCCCCACTGCTCTGCCTTGTGGAAGTGTACTAGGGAGCAAAGATGGAGAGAATGTCCTGGGTGGTTCTGCTTGCACAGTCAGGCCTTCTTCCCTGCTCCAAACCTTGTGACATTGGCTACTTTGTGTCACGCTGAGATACTGAGGCTGTCTTCCTGACCGTTTTCCTTGGTAGCCGTGAAGGAAGGTTTATTTTATTTAACCAACATTTTCCTCTTTAGCTGGTACTTTATGTGTTTGTTTTCTGCTTTTCCTCTCCTAATCAGGGCTGTTCCTCACCATGCTGAGGCCGCCTGCATCCCTGTTGCAGGGAGCCTGGCTGCTTTTGTACCTTATCTGTGGCAGGGCATAGGCTTTTGATATATGCCACAGCATGAGCTTGAGTATTTATTTTTACTTTTCCTGAAAAAATCTCTGTGGAGATCTTAAGCCTGCAGTGTGGTGCATAGAAGCTGTTTCCCCAGGAAGTGATAATAAGAGTCCCTGTGAGCAGGGCATAAAGCCAGGTGGCTTCCTGCATCCTCCAGGCCCCATTAGGTACCAGAAGCTCCTGGTTTGGATCACTGTACAAAGCCTGACTTACGCTGTTTGTGCCGTCCTCTCTTCTGTTTCTGTCGTTCCTTCCTGTTAAGAAAATGCTTGTGCTACATGTTGCTTAAACACCTTAGCAGCTAAGGTATTGAGTTGGGATATACTCAAATCACTAGGCTGTTCATAGAAACAGGTAATTAGTAGGAGATTTAAAAATAAATCTGCATCTTGCAGTAAAAACTTCCAACCCTACAACACAATCTGGGAATCTGAGGGGAGATTTTGTCAAATTCTAATAGGTCTTATCAATTTTGTACAGTGTAAATATTTTGACAAATAGAGCTGTTTTGATCAAAGGTTGTATAAATCCAATCAGTCTCAGTAGCTGAACCTGTGTGAACCCTCTGCGGGGGCTTGTATCACCTGAATTCCTACGGTATGGATAAAACCTGCAGCTTCTATGTGTAGGTGAGCTTTTATTTGAGCTCCTGTGGCTGCGTGTTGTGGTGGGCTAAGGCGTGGTGTGATCTGATGTAAAGCGTGGGCTGCAAAATCCGGGCTCACCAGCATTCTTTAACTACGGGTTGTCAGCTCCACATCTCCCCGTGTTTGTCAGCTAGTGTCACATCCGTAGCATTTTGGCTGGATGTTTCTTGTTTGCTCTGACTGAGAAATAAATAGAACTCTGGAAAACAAATGGCACTGCTTTATTGAGCTGCCGGGATTTGTTCACATGTCAATGGGAATGAGGAAAAGCAAATCCCGTCTGCTTGCAGATATTCTAGGTTCCTGTTTAATAACAGCCTGGGCCAACCGCTTTGAGGGCACTGTTCTATTTCTTGGGTTGTTGAAAGCACTTGGCCTTGTGCCTCGCGGCACCACATGGGGCATGTCTTAATAGACCTGAAAGGTATGGCGTGCTGTGACTTGATTTTATTTACATTTATGTAAATGTTGCCACGTTTATTTTAAAATGACTGAACTTCTGCAGTTGCAGCTCCAGGGTGGTAAAGGTCGCTGAAAGGACAGTTAGGTTCCTATTGTCTCAATCTGGAAGACTTCACTTAAAATCATGCTGTTTGCCATTTCTCACTTTGCTGAGCTCATCCAGTGAAATTGCTCTGTTGTATTTCTCGCTTTTTCTGACTCTAGTTGGCTTTCCAGTGGCAGAATGACAGCTAACAGAGCTCTGGATAATATGGGGGAAAAAAATAAGTGATTCTAGGGAAAAAAATTAAACTTTGCAGTGTGTTTTATTTTATTTAACTGCAACTCCTCAAGCTCGTAACTGACTGTGTTGGATGTCTGTGTCTCTAACATCAGAGCTTCATCTTGAAAGGACAACTTAAGTAGTCAGAAAAGGGAGCTTTGAGGCACTACAGGTGTAATGAGATAAGTCAGTTTCTGGCTTATTGTGTAGTGCTGGTCAGGAATTTTCTGTCAGAATGTTTTTCTTCTCTCGTCAGGATCCACAGATTTGACAGGCGTTAGTAGAAATGTACCTATCAGTTTTGGCAGGCAAACCTTCTCACGCAGGAGAGGGAATCTCTGGAGAGGTGCAGCTGCCTGCCTGCAGAGCATCCCACTCTCCCTGGTGCAGCTGGCAATCCTCCCTGGGTCCTTGGGGACTTCTGCTGGTGCTCCACCATCATGGAGACCTGAACTTCCATTCCCAGTAGCCCAGATGGGGAGAGATCTAGGCTGCTATTGGTGTTATGTTCTTCATCTCCAGTTGTAGCTATTTCGCGTTCAGCTAAGAGATTGAATGTTTATCGGGCAGAAGAGGGTGCAGGTAACTGAGGCTGTTATGGGACAACCACTTAAACTGGCCCTGGTAAGAGAGGTCCTGTCCTCACCTCCGCTTTGCACCAAGCCTGGCTGCACGTTCCCATCTTCCCGCTTGGACAGACAGTCACGCTCATCTCATGCTATCTGCAGGCATGGTAGAGAACCAAGGTCCATGGGGAGCGAATCTCAGTGAGAAGGACAAGCTTATTCTCTGTGAGTTGAAGTCCTTGGAGCAGCTCACAATGGGATAAGTTGTAAATAAGTGCTGGTGCAGGTGATAGGAGTCTTTGGCTGGAAAGAGGTGGAGGAAAGGCATATGAATGTGAGTTGGGCTAGCAGCAGGCTGTTGGAAGGAACAGAAATGTGTTCATTCAGTCTTGCAGTGATGCGTATATACTTTGTTGCCAGTAATCAGGAGCGGGGCAGACCCCATTCACCACAGCATCGTGTCCCTGTACCTACTAGTGTGCAAAGAGTTGAGTGGGATTAATTCCATTGCACAAGTCTTGTTGGCGCTGCCATTTAAAATATGTCCTTTTTTAAAGGTAGTTCAGTGAGACTTTATTCAGTATATGCTACGTGTGAAGGTGAGAGCTTCTTGGCTTCCAGGCACAGGGAGCAGGGAGATGCTAAGGAAGGTAGCAGATATTTTGACTGGTTCATTGCTAATTATTGCTTCAGTAAACAACAGCTGTTCAGATGCAGCTCAGCTTCTTGCTTTGAAAAGATTACAGTGCCCAAACTGTAGTCTCCTATTATTGAAAAAAAAGAAAAAAAACGTTATAATCATTTCACTCCCCTACTGCTACGGATTTTATGGGCCTTGTAGTGCGCTGTTATGTCAGGCATATTAATTGCTAGCGAGTCGATGTTAAGCAAATGGAACAGCTTTGTGCAGCGTTTGGACACTCGGTTATAGACAGTTTAACAGCGGTCTTCTGGAGAGACTCTGCATTAGTCTTAGATTATTTCTCAGCGCTAGAGGAATGGCTCTTTCAAAGTAACTATAAAATGAACCGTTGCTGCCGTGCAATAGCAGTAATAAGCTGTTAAGGTACCTTGCGAAGCATGAGGTCAGAAGCAGAGTGTTCTTCCAGCCACCCAAGAAGCGTAATAGCAACTAATTAGCACAGCTCCTTCAGAGGGTATTGCTATTGTAACAGGAGGAAAGAAAGGCAGGAAAGTACAAGGGGCTGTGGGGGGGCTACTGTTGCTATCTGCCCTTTAGATGAAGGAGTTGTTGGTATTAACTTAGCCGAGGGTGAAGGCCTGACCTAGCGCAGCGCTGAGTGTCACTGATGCGCTCTTGCCACTGAAAAGAAAAATGGCCCTGTTCCCGGCTCCGTGCAGCTCCTGCCCTTCTGCTTTCTTCCCGAGGAGCAGGATTTATAGGGGCATCTGATTTGATTTATGGAGGAGTGAAATCACAAATTAACCGCCCAGGAGCACGCTCTGCAGCGCAGCGCCAGACAGCCCTTCCTCTCGCCCTTCCCCGCCGAGCTGCCCTTACCCTTTGGGGCCGGCGGGGCCGTCGGCCCGGAGCTGAGTTCCCGCAGCGGCTGCCAGCACCCGGAGAATCCCATCTCCGCGAGCTGCGGGCCGTCCTCGAGCGGCTAACATGGCGGCCAAGGCGCTCCGTGCCGCCCCGCGGGCCGCTCTCCCCCTGGCCGCCAGGGGGCGCGCGAGCCACGGCCGCGCCGCGCTGCGGGCTCCGGGCCGCTCGCTGAGCCGCCGCCGCGGTGCTCAGCCGTGCGCCCGCACGAGGAGCGGCGCGCTCGGGGCCTGGAGAGCCCTTTAATCTTTCCCCTCTTACAGCAGGAGCTCCACCTCCGAGTGAGGAAGGAGCCGGGAGCGAGCAGTTCCTATCGGTTGTTAGTTGTGAAGTAGGCTAAATAGGTCAGCGGTCCGCCAGTGTGCGAGCTTGTCCTAACGCGTGTCAGCTCTTCATTTTGCACCAAGTAATGACTGGCTGTTGTCCTACCTTCAGCACGGCTCACGGAGCATGAAACACCTGGGAAGGAGCTGGGAGAGTCAATAATTGAGGGCAATGTATGCTCAGGGCAAAGTGCAGTCACTGTTGGCATAGACAGGATTTGTGTCTTTTTTTTTTAACCAGAGCACTGCGTTTGGATACCTTGGAGACATAAACAGGCGTGTTGGAAGTCCTGGCTCCTGCTTTGTTCATGAAAAGAATGTAATAAGAAGCGAGTTTATTTTAGTAAGTTTTAATTATCAGCTGTATGTGGAAACCAGAGGGTGATTTTTAAAAAGCTACAACCTCACACTGCCAGTTTGGAAAGGCTGGGCTTTTAGTGTCATTTTCCGTTGGCTTCAGGGCATCTCAGGGTTGGAGAAGGGTGAGGCATAGAGGAAGACAAACCCTAACCTCTGGCCTGATATTTGTCAGAGTTTGAAAGTTTTCATGATAGTGTCTGCTGTGGGATTGGATGGGCCATGCCATCGTGCAGCCAAACTCCTATTGCCAGCAGCCAACAAATGCAGCTACTCCAACACCCTTCTTGGTTTTGCCAGAAGCTTCAGGAAGATTCTTTCCCCATAGTTGGTGCTAGGAACCCCCTGCTTCTTTTAGTACTGGGTGTGAATTTATCAGAATTACATTCCAGGCTGCTGCTGCTGCTTCCCCCTCCCACACTTCGAAGCACTTTACTCACCACAGTTTGGTTTGCTTTTTTTTCCCCTCTGGAGGCTCTAAGAGTCTATTGTCAAGGCATCCTTTGGCACTTTTTTGTTGGCGAGCTGTTTAAATCTCTTTCTGCGAGCTGCTTCTTTTTTTTTTTTCTCCTGAGCCTCAGATTTATTTGTGATGTCTCCATGTGTGCTCTCTCCGGGGTTTAACAGCTTCTTCACAACGCGCACACCACAACCGTGTGCAAGAGTAGCGTTGCCAGCGCCATATGCAGAGATAACGTTGCTTCCCTACTTCCCTTGTTTAACAAGGCTGGTAATCTCATTAAGCTTCTCCACCCCAACGAGCTCTTCCTTGCCACCACCATTGTGCTGGAATCTCACAGTGAGTTATTTATCTATTATGCGCACCTCATTCTTTCCAGTGGCTGCTTTCTTGTAGGCTGCTACATACCTTTCACAGTGAGATTTGCATTTTTTATTCTGAGATCTTTTACTTCTGGAGTCGCCCGTATTAAAAAGCATTTCGTTTGAATGGGCTCACTTCAGCGAGTGATCCATATTGTTCTGTATGACTGCTCTGTCCCAGCCGTTATTTGCCACTCCATCAATTTTTGTCATCTGCAGATGTGAGCATTGCTAATTTTTTTTATATATACTACTTTGTCATGGCAGTAGATGGGAACTAGCACCTGGTCCCAATCTTACATCCTTGTGCCCCCTCTCGTTCTTACAGGTTTGCCTCAGTAATTCTTGTCAGTGAACACAGGAAGGACTTTTTTTTACAGCAGTGTCATGCCTATATTCATTTTCAGATTTTAATTCTTGAGATGTTTTCTCTATTATTAGCTTTCCCTATGCTGTTTTTTTTTTTTCCTCCCCTATTTATTTATTGAAATGGAGGTGAGGTTAACTGGTCCATTAGATAGCCATTTGTGTCATTTCAATTTCAGATTTGTTCTCGGGCTTGGAATGTAGAACTGCTTCATTGTGTTGTGTTAGCAATTATTTCCCGTGTGCCTCCGTAATGCATGGCACTCTCTGTGCTGTCTCAGACAGCTTAAGTGTGATTGAGTAACTAGAGCCAGCTGAAACATGTCGCCTTCCAGCCCTGTTCTTCCTTTCAGAACCTCTTCCTTTTCCTCTTGAATCCCAGAAGGCTTTATTAAGACAGCTTTGGGGGTGCCATTAATTCTAAGCTGCATAATTACCTTACTGTGAGCTCTGACTCCATTTATAGTAGGAAAAAAGTGCTGTATGGTGCTAGAAATTTATATTCCTTGACGTCAGAATTTACACTTAGTAAATTAAGAAGTTTACTCCGTTTACCTAGGAATTTATAGTAATTAATGGCAGGAGAATTTGCCTGCAGAACTACTGAATATAATGGGTGAAAACACAAAGTTCTAATGAGCCACTGTGTTCTTACACTTGTTCTTTGCTTCCCAAATTGCATGTTAAGGCCCTTATGTATTTTAAGAAAGGCAAGCTTTTGCTGTTCAGCATGCTTTGTTTAGAAGTGGGAAACAATATTTAAAATACTTATCTTTACTTGGGGGTTCTCTTTTAGTGTCAACCATGTACTACCTCAAACTTGAATGTGCTTGTGATGCTAGAAATCAGACCAGGTTTTTTATTTTTTTTAATATGATTTGTATTTGTTTTTTCTTCAGGGCTATGTGTGTAAGGATTAATGGCGCTGAGATAAACCTTGAGCCAGTGTTTGTGTGATACCGTGTGACTTCACTCTCACTGCTGCGTTTCAGACCAGGTAAGGACGCCTCTCTTTTTCTCTCCTTGTTCAGCCATCCCCAGCATATCTTGGTGTATGTATCAGCCAGACTGTGCCTGAGCATGTGCCTGGTCCTTTGTCACCGTACAGTGCTACCTGCGATCCAGTGTTGTGTCATCTGATTAGGAGGTGGCATGGGTTTTAGTGATCCAAAACTGTGCGGTTAGTTTTAGTGCAATGAATACTCTGTTTCCTGAGGTGAAGAGCTGCCTTTTGTCCAGGCTTTGTTCGTGGAGTAATTTAAAGTGCTGACATCCTAATGTGCATTACTACTGAGGTTGAAGAAGGGCCAGGGGAAAGCAGTGGGGTTTTACAGTTAGCAGTGTTTTGACCGTTTTTTTGCCTCAAACCTAAGCGCTCGTGCAGTTAAATTTTGCCTCACGTGGGCATTCTGCCATGAAGATAACTTCAGACACAAAATTAAAAGTCTTAAGTGTTGTCTATCAGTTTGATGGCTGTGGACTTCGTGTTCCTTCTTCCTAGGGGGTCACAGTTGGCACTTCCTTGCCAATTAACTAGTTTTCATTTTTTGGCTTTATTTTTGATCAACGAGTCCCAGAAACCTGTGTGTGCAAAGATCAATTTAATTTTATAAGTGTGACATTTTTAGTTCTTTGCACTAATTGGCTGTAGCTGAGAAGCTGAGCGGTCTGGTCAGTTTGGATGTGGCTTTGCAGTTGGGGATGATTTTGCTGTGCCTGTGGTGTTCAGCTGATGTTGTGTGATGCTGTCTGGCTTGTCTTTAACCCTGGCTGTTTCTAGTAAGCTGCTTAGAAACTGTGTCTTTGCTTTGCATTTCCCATTCCCGAAGCACTATCCACTAGTCCTTCCTCACAAAGGTTCTGAAACTAGCCACGTGTATAGCTATTAGCAGCAAACCAAGGCATTAACATTCTTAGATTTTTTTTAAGTAAGCGATGTGCCTTTAAAAGAATGGCATACGGATTCAAAACTGCGTTTTAATTCAGCAATTCAGCAAGGTTTAAGCTCGGGAATGGAAGGCGGAATTCAAACATTTTGTCATCTCAGATTCTCTGCAAACGAAGCCTATTCTCTCAGAGACAGTCATTTTAAACTGTTATTTTATGCAGCGTTTCTTCTTCTGCAGTCTTTCAGCCATCACTTTAAAAGTGCCTCTGAAGAGTGGCAGTGGTAACTGGCATTTTTTTTCCTTGTCAAATGCAAATCTCTCACCTCCCAAGCGTGAACATACAAAGCTCTCTGGCTGTTTTTTTTTTTCTTAGCAAAATTAGGGCACAGTTAGCTAAGCAGAGTGACCTGATTCATGCTGGATCAACATGTTATCAACTTGAGGTTGTCACTACAAAGTAAGTGTGGTGAAGTCTGCCTGTTCCAACTAAAATCAAAGCAGTTTCCTGACATACGGTAGCGCTGAAGTCAGCAGTTTCTACAACGAGGGTCTAAATGCAGATTGAAGGATCTCTTCCGTGTATATATGTAACTACCAGTGCCAACCTAATTATTTATAATCAAATATTTTTTTGTCATATTTCTTAGTCTGGAGGACATGTGGGAAAACAGTTCTAAGTGATCTTTTTTTTCCTTTGGCTTTTCCTTATCTACAGAAGATGCGACTTGGTGAGGTATATTTAATGTTTTTTCTAAAGTAGGCCGCCTTAGAGATCCCAGGGAGTAATTCACTTTGCTGAGTTAGCAGACTGAGCCATTGGACAGAGGGGAACAAAAAAGACACAGGCAACTGCGAAGCAAGTGAATCGATACCAGTGCGACTGGATCAGTTTGCTTCTTACAGTAGAACCAGAAAAGTGATAGCGTGGCTGTAACGTATAGATTTAAAAAACAAATATAAACACACACACACACGCACACATTGGGTTGGCTTTTATTGGAAAGCCCAGATGCAATCTATAGTTATCAATTTGTGGAAAATTCAGGACACATATAAAGTTAAGAAGGCAAATTAAAAGAACAGTACAAATCAGATGAAATATACATCTCAAAATATCAGGATAGCATTTTGACTGGCATTGCCTAAAATACTTAAATCTCCTTTCTTTTTATTTTGTTGGTAATACGCTTCTTTTAACCGTACATATTTTAACTTTATAAAGTTCTTTCTAGATATTCCCCAAGGTCACTATTTCCTGCAGGAGCATGTCCAGATCACAAGTCTTTTTTAGCAAGAAATAGGCTCATTATACCTACTAACAAGGTCACTAATTGGCTTGATTTGACTTTATTTAAAATGATCACCAGCAGATACTCTAATTTGTTGTTTATTGGTGCCAGAACAAAGGAGAAGGGACTGGTACGCGTCAAGTAGAAGATATATTTCATTGTTGATACGTTATACACGCTTTTCATATTCAAACAGAACAGAAACATTTGACATAATTTAGAATATGAGCCTATTTCAACAGAGAGCACTTACAGCATGCTAAATACAGTGCTGTGGAAGAGCCACCCAACAGAACTGCCAACACCTAGCATTTTACATCTTTAAGTAATACGTAGGTCAGCGACACGCCTCCGGGGTCTGGCGTATCGTCCTCTCTAAATTTAGGGCCCTCAGGGCTTCAAGGGTAAAAATACTACAACTATTCTGTGCTTTCGTTCTAATAGATGATTAGCATTCATTATATGTGTAATTAGTTCTGTGTGCTCTACCAAATACACACGTACAGTAACAGCACTGATACTGTAGATTTGGTAGCAACTAGGCCGGCAGAAATTCAAATCCGTTAATCAATCCTAATGTGCAATTTAGAGTATGTAATACCATAGACTCTCAGAATACAAAGCAGTTAGTTAGAAAACTATTTTTATTACATCCACTTGAACCATTCATAGTTAAGACACGTTCACTTACTATGTTTTGTCATTATAATACATGGATAGAAATACCTGTGTATATTTCAATGAACATCAAAAAACCCCAATTTTGTCTCATCTTAAAAATATTTGTTTTTGTGGCTGAATTTAGTGCTCATGAGAGTAAAGCTCAGAGAATGGTTTCAGCCAAGATGTAGAACAGATGCCATAGATGCCCCTGCAGGCTTCCTGTAAGGAACCAGCTGCACGCTTCAGTTATGTCTCACAGCAGAGATGCTGGACCTTGGAGCAGAGCATGCCAGTTCCATGCAGTGGTGTTGAGATGCAGACTAGGCACTAGGATTAGACCTTCCTCTCCATCCCCACGTTCAGTTTTCACAGTAATGGGATGTGATCTGGCAGCTTAAGGCCAGGAGATGAATCTACTCAACAGCCTGCCTGCCTAAAGAGCAGTTTTGTAGCATCAGGTCAGAGGTACGCTTCTTCTATCTATCTGGAGTTATAACATCTAAAAGAGCTGTACTATACAGAAGACAAAGTTGACATAACTGGATGAAACTACACCATTTCTTCTTCTTCTTCTACGTACAGTTTGCCAAGCACCTGAGACACTACTCTCTCCATTGTGAAACAAAGCTTCTAAAAAAACAACAGAAAGCCCACTTGGTATGAATAAATGTCCATTTATTACATTAGGGCTGGAAAAAGACAAGGAAAACCCATCCTATTAAAGTCTTCCATCATAATAAACGAGACTTATTTGGTTACTGTGCCTTCTAACAATGATGGAGTGGCACTGGCCTGGGTGACGGGAGAGGTACGGGAGGGAAGGGAGCTGCAGTCTGATTCAGCCAGCCACTTTGGAGTGTTCCGTCCTATCAGCGGAGTGATAGATGCACAGCTTTAAACCTAATACAAAAATATTAACACTTTTGGACATTAGTCATCACTGTTATATCTCTACAATATAATACTTTATACTGTACAGCTATAACATAAAAGGTGCAATTCCTTTTTCTTTAAAAAAATCACACACAGCACATGTTTTTATCATTTTATTTTTAAGTATAAACTTTTTTAAACACTTTACATAAATTAACTCCTCTGAGACTAATATTTGATGTACAGTAAATTGTAATTCATATAAAAATCCATAAACAACTTGTCTCACATAATTTACAAAAAAAATCAGGGTTTCCTTTGCTTATCTGTAACAAGGATTCTGCTTGCTGTTTTTTTTCCCCCCCAAGGCAAACCACGTTAGCATTGTAAAATCCATTATTAAATTCCCATGGTAGCGTAAGTCACTTGTGCCAATGTCCTTTTAGAAAGCAGCACAGTTTAAAGCAGTTGGGTTGTCTATAAACAGTAATTTTTGTCCCACGTTTTTTTAAAATTAACAGGTATATACCACATCCTATGCAGTGAGAAAAAGAGAGAGAGAGAGAAAGAGAGAGACTACTTCTCATAAGCAAAGGTCAACAATTCAGTAATATTTAGAAACACTGTATGGGTCTGTATCTTAATTAAATACAGTGCCTCAGAACAACAGACAGACTGTTGCAAAATCTTTAGGCCTTTTTTTCTTCTTTTTTAATACTTTTCAGTTCAACTTGAGTGCAGCGATATGCATATGTAAACATATTCTTTAAAGCAGATCACCTTTAAGGTCATTGAGAAAAAAAAAAGTTTTGTCATTAGCAGTATCATTCTTCTGGAAGGCGCTCTTTTCGTTACAGAGTCCGTTCAGATTGTGCTACAGAAAAAATCTGAGCAAAGATGTAAGCTTAGGCTCAAGTAGTAATGCAGCAAAACAGTTTGGTCTCCTTCTTAGAAGACACTGGTACAGTCTCTTTGGCAGCCTGAGCGAAGCCAGTGTGTTACCTCTTTCCTATCTCACTTTGTCTGAGGAACTGTATGTTGTTGGCGCTGTCTGCTAATTCTGGATATTGCTCCACAGAGAGTACATAGTACCCATCATATCCTTGTACCTTTCCAGCACTTAGCAACTGCCTCTTTTCTCCTTCTGTCCACAGCCTGGCGCCTTCCTCTCCATCCCTTACTCTCTGTTGTTCCCGGGCCCAGGCACTGGAAAGGGCTCTTTGCCTGGCTTGCTCCAGTATTCGGGCTTTTTCCTCATCGAGCGTCATGCCATACCGGACATGAAGAGCTAGCGCACCGTACTGCATTTCAACATCGGCAAACCTACGAGTCCTGCCGTTCACCACAGTAGTGGACTGGGACACGGTCACATTGATGCCGTTCTCCAGGGCCTTCCGCCCACTGGTCAGCCGCAGTGTCCCAAGGTCACTCTCAGGGGAGGTGGTCTTGATGAAATAGTGCGTGTCTTTTCCCTCAACGGTGAAATGCAAGTTTTCTAGGTAGTAGGCGTTGTTCAGAACAGCTGCCACTTTGATGCAGTCCTCATTTGCTATGTTGAGCACGTTTGTCTGTACTTTCCCTTGATTGACAGCGAGCATCACCCCTTTCCCAATCAGAGACTTCACTGTGGCGAACCACAGCCATGACTTCTCTCCGCTGGATTTCCGCCTGCTGACCTGCACTTCTGCCATCTTTCCCAGGGAAAGGAAAGCCTTTGCTTGTCTCGCCACTTGTTGTTGCACTCCAGAAATTGGCTGTAAACAAGAACAGACAGAAGTTTTACCAACCATCTGTAGCCCTCTAGATGCCAAGTGGGCAGGCTTTCTTGGTGTACTGCCCACGGACAACAACAGGATATGCCGCCACTGACAGTGCCAAGGAGCTAATTAAATCTGCATACTGCTTGTTCTACTGAGCCACAAGACTATTTGGTTTGATAGCGTTCTGTATTTTTTTCCCCTTGTCTCCCTGCGAACCTGCACAAAAAGGATGTTTATTTCAGAGGCTACTTGGAGGGCTGCGTGTAATTTCTGCAATACTAACATTTAATATGGGAAAGAGCTGTCTTTCTATAGCGTTATCTCATCCTTTAAGCTTTTCAGCTATGATTCCTGTCTACCATAGTTTCATTTAAATCAAGGGGATTTTTGCAGGCCACGAAGCTGCGATTTAGAACAAGAACAAGCCTTTCTTCGTGGCCAGGCCAGAGGTAGATGGAGTCTCGGAGGTAGCTGCAGTCTAAGACCATACTGCAGGGAGACTCTCACAACCCCTGAAGCTGCTGAAGGAAGGGGGCAATCAAACCACAAGGATAGTTTTCATGCTAAGAGAAGAGGAGGTAAACAGTACAGAGCAAAAGGGGTGGAATATTAGGCATCAGAGGGGCGTAATCCTGAATACATCAGAGTATGTTGTTGGCAAAGGGGGCAGTGAGTGAAAGTAACCAGCAGGCAAATTACTCAGTATTTCGTATTGTAGCACATCTGGGGTGTTCTTGTTGAACAGGTATGGGTGCCTTAGAGGGGAGGGAATTACAGTTGTAATTGTGAGATGCAAAAGTACTAGGTGGGAAAGTCTGGATAGGAAAACTATTACAATAAAGTTTCACTGGTAAGAGCTATGTGTAGGCCAGTATGCTTGGTGTGCTCTTGGTAAGGTGAGAGAAGACAGCTAGAGACAAGGAGCTGTCAGCAGAACTGCTGCGATTAGCCAGAACAGCTAGAAGTGCAGGAGCAGCCAGCAAAAACAGCAGGGTAGCTCACTTCATGGGGTCAGCTGTGGTCGGGATGAGAACTTACAACTGCAGGATAGGCACATCCTATCTGTGTAACTCTGCGGCTCAACAACGACAAGCTGTGAATGAGTTTAGTACTGACGGAGGTAGAGAGTAGACAGCTGCCCTAGCAGTTGTCTCAGCAGGAAACAGAGAGAAAGATTTAAATAGCTTTGGCTGCACTTCTGAAACTGAGTAGTTAGTTTCTGTAGATTATCCAGCTTATCTTCCAACTGACCCCTTTTCCTTCCAGCAAAGTATTGCTTAAAACCACTTGATTCATGACTGACAAATGAGGCAAGCTCCTGTTCACTCTTCCCAAATTTCTGGACCAAACAGGAGTCATTAACACAGACTGCAGCAACCTTAATTCCCCCTTGCTGCTAATCAAAGCCTGGTGAAAGGTTTGCAAAGACTTCTCTGCACTGCCACAAGGGGACAATTCCTGAGGGAATTCAAATTGATTTGGATTCTCAAGTCTCCTTGAGTGTGGCAGACTCTTGTCTGCACTTGTTAACAAGCGTGGATTTCATCTGTCTAAATCTCATGTAAAAGCCATTGAGTACAAAATATATTTTAGCCAGCACGCCCATCAGTGAGAGTGGCAAGATGCTACGGCAACTTAATGGCAAAGATTGCTTATTTTTCACAGGTATCTTCGGAGCTCTGAAGTTAAAGCTCAGAGGTAAAGCTCACTACCTCCAGAATGTTTCAAAACACCAAGTAAGTGTTTCGTATCTGTACTTCTGGTTCCCAGTTGTATTTGCTTATTCAGTTGTGAATACCATAGTTACAGCTTCTTCCTGCCTGAGAATTCTGCATCTTTGTTTTTGTCCCACCTCTCTCCCTCTCTTCTGTCATGCTGCTGCACATCTCTGGTACTTGCATGCCTCCCTGGTACTCGCTGTCCTGAAGGGGTCTTTCTAACAGCTCTAGCTGTCTGCTCACATCTCCTCGACCAGGCTCATTCTCTTCCTGGTGTGCTTGTTCTAGTGGTGCTGGATAGTCTCATTCTTTCAGCCTTTGAGATCTAAGTAAACAACTTCTAATACTTCTTCACAGCAGTGCCAGATGACAAACACTTTGCCCACTTGCAGCACTTTCTTTACTGCTTTTGTCATTCATGTTCTCACCCTGTGCTCTAAGGTCCTTCTCCATTACTCAGCTCCTGGCTGTTAAACTATATAGACTGTGGGGGATTTTGTGCATGCACAATTTCCTTTCGTATATTCCCTTCTGCTGGGCCACCCTTTCTGAATGATTTTTGGTCTAAATTAGTTAGCCGAGTTCTTCAAGACTGTATCATCTTTTAATCTTGAAAAAAGGGAATGGTTTTTGACTGCTCACGATCAGATTACCCATTTTAATGTCTCAACACTTCCTTCTTAACTGAGAACTGTAGGCTTTGGGGGCCTAGGCCTCTGATCTTTGAATAAGTTTGATCTGTAAACATCATCTTCTTTAATAGCAGATTTTAAAATTAACTTTTACTGTTATTTATTTTATCATTTAAATTTCTAAGAGGTTTTTAGGCTTCAAGTTCTTTTCTTTTTTTCCTCCCCAAAGAACTTCATAAGCACTTGCAGGTTTGGTTTTTATGTAATATAAGAGGTTTTACCTCAGGTAATTTCATTTTCAATATTTTATCTTTACATATAAAGCGTAGTTAATATTAAAGAGAAGTAAAACTATAGTGGTGCCTGGTATGCATAATTTATATCACCTGTTCTTCTGTTTATTTCACAGTCTATTTTTTGCTACGCCGTTCAGTTTTTGCCTTTGGGCAGAGTGTTAGTACAGATCTAATCTCTGTAGTTTCTGGTAGGAAACTTAGACATCTTCAAAGGTTTTTAAACTTCTTTTCATTGATTATTGTCCTTCTATATTTTTATTGCTGCCGGAAGCAAATAAAAGCTTATTTAAAATTGTACTTATCAAATCTGTAAGAAAGCACACCATCTGTATTTGTTAAAATTCTTCTGAAAATAAATAGATAAAAAAATAGATATCTGAAAAGTACAATTCACATTAACTTAGCAAACAGCCCTGTCAGGATTATCCATTCCTCTCAAGCTGAACAGAAGGGAATATTCTATCTTCTTCTGTTTGTATACTTAGCTTTGATTCTTACAGGTATATCTTCCCATTGCTGGCTCTTCACGAGTTCGTAAGAAGGTTCTGTTAAATCAAATTTCGGAACAGGAAAACCAGGAATGGCATTGTGCAGATGGAAGCCAAATGTCACCAGCCAGCTGTTAACATCTGAAAGAGAATAAAAATAATAATAAAAAAAAAAAGCCAGAGAAAAAGAATACATTAATTTTGTAACTATTTGTCCACAGAACAGCTTTTGACATAGTGGATTTTCTTCTGTAACATGAAAATGATACAACTGTGTTTGTTTTGTTGTGCGTGGATTAAGACACATTGTGGCTAAAAGAACAAGCTTATGTAGAAAAACCTGAAGTTCTAAACTTGCATGAAAACTCCTGTTCTTTGGTGTAGGCTCTTCTGAAGGGTGTTACAGATTTCAGCATTTTTAAAGGCCCCAGTGATTTCTAGAACTTCCAGAAACATAGGACCACAATTTGGGTAAGATTTCCTTCTAATACAGCCTGAACTAATTGGTATTTCATGGTTAGACTGAACAATCTCTTTGCTATTACTTCATCATCAACATATTAATCGAAGCAAAGAAAAAAAAAAGGTTTTATAGAAAGCATGCAGTCCTTCTGTTATACATTTGTTATTTTAATGTCTTCAAACTGTATCTCAGGTAACACCTGTAAAGTCAATTACCTTTACAATGACTTGGCAGACAATTTCTGTTGATTCAGGAGAAATCTCCCCTTCCTCAGGATGAAGTTGGATTGATGAAATTAATAACTAACCAAATGTATTACAGTTGTGTCAGTAAGTAGACATGACACTAAATTAGCACTAGATAACATTATTTATGACACACTTCACATTTTATTAAAAATAAATATAATAGGGATGCCAGTAATAAGGTAATTAATGGTGGTTGAGCAAGAATGGGTACCCTGCCTTGCTAGTTCCTGTCTTTCTACTCTATCTTATGCAAGTACTAAGTTTGGCAGAAGTTGGCAGAATGCTCCCTATGAAGTCTAGTGGCTTCCCCTTAAGATAAATCCACATAATTTGAACAAGGAACAGAATTTTTCCGTAACTTAAAACAGTAAAAAAACCCCACAAAACAAACAAACAAACAAAAAACACCTCAAGAATAACCTATAATCTTTCCAGGTAGTTAAATGATAAGCCTCAATCTAAAAATGCTAGCCAGGCAAATTAATAATTTTTAATCACCTTGGGTAAGCAGCATGTATTCCCTACATAAAAAAAAAAAAAAAGATAACTAAAACTATTTTGAGGGCAGTTTTTGAATTATGTGCACTCTTTTCAGTGCTGCAAAGAATCTGACTGCAGTTGTATCCCCTACAGCACATGCTGCTAGAAAAAGCTGGAATTCAGAGGCTACTATCATCTTTGCTCCCAGGCAGCCTGTTAGCTACCCTGCTAATAGCTGCTGGTTTTAAATTAACACAAGCCCCCTCCTTGATTCCGAGTATGCTTCTCTGAGTGGTAGCTCATGATTCATAAGGGGAGCCGAGACCATCCCGTGGTCTGCCCCCGTCTGAAAAACAGTTTAGATTGTTTACATCTATTCAGACACAAAAAAATAATATATATCTGATGGAGGCATGCATTTTTCAGAACCTTCTGGTGATGTGCACTATTTTTTGTGTGTAGATTATTGGAAAATACTACTCATCACTAACTCTAGATGCACAAAAAGCATATAGATTCCCTAAATAATCAATTACACAAGTGGCATGTCAGCAGCTTCCTACTGCCAAAAGAGAATTTTATACCAATTTTTCTATATCCACCCTCCCTGTCCTAGCTATTTACACCTTATTTTGTGCTGGCTCTGGACCCCATTGGACTTCTGCTTCCTAGCTAATTTACCTCAGTAGTCTTGGAAAAACCCATTCTAGGAAATACCAACCCAAGAACTTTGAGTGAGTACTTTCTGCCATGTTAATGGGTAAAACTGGATGCAGAAAGACCCCTCCTGCCCTTGCTATCTTACATTCTCATTCCCTCTTTGTCTTTTTTATGCCCATAAATAATACACAGTTTTTACTGCTTTGTAGCTCAGATCTGTGAAAAAAAATTGACAAAAGAGATTGTCATGAGTGGTCTTTAAGGGTTCTCACTCTTGTACTTGCTTAAGTAATCTGTTTATTTTCATTATATGAGCACTTGGCAATGTGTTAAGATACGCGAAAGACAACCTGGATCTCTGCTTTCCTCTTCAGTACACTGAGACCCTTGAGCCACTGAGAGTTATAATTCAGTCCGTGAACAAAGGAAGAAATACATTCCACTGGTAATCTGAAAAGTACTTTGGAAAACTGAACCCATCTGTGTACTGAGATGCTCTAGATGATCTTTTTGGGCCAGGTCTAATACTTGGGAATCATATGGACTCGTAGGGCACAAATGCATCTCCTACTACAGGTGCCTAAATGGAAAAGCTAATATCGTGTTGTGGACCTTCATCTCTATTTGGTATCTAAATCAATGTCTGAAGGCATACGAGATATTCTCAAGATTGCGGTTTCACAATTCCTGACGAGCACGTTCACAGTTATTTATGTTTAAGTGCTTAATACTTCCTCAAAATAACTTTTCCAAATGTAAATATACCTACATGCTTCACTAGAATTGTGAATTCCAGTCTAAATTGGATGTGCACAGGTCCAGCACACCAAGCAAAAATCACTTGGTTCATCTAGACCTAAATTTCATATTCTTCTCTGAACAATTATTTTCCCTGAGAGTTTCCTAATTAACCTTCCCCACACAGCATCTGTATCCCAGATTGACAAATTCCAGATTTTAAGAATGCAGAGTGAAAAATTACTGAGCAAGAGGGAAAAAGTCTTGCATGAAGTAAACACTTACCTGTGATGTAATCCTTCACATCATGTATTTTACTTGCTGGGTTGTTATTTCTAAACATGTACAAATTAAAAGGAGCTGGATCCTTCCCAATTCTCTTCCAGACTTCAATATCAGGTGTTGTCCACCGGCCTGCCATGATGTCGTAATCTCTTTCTCCAAAGTGGACTAGCTTGGTCAGTGGGTCATACAAACCACCGTGGAATCCTATTACCAGCTGGAAGTCAAGATTAGAGTCAAAGTAGATCTCCCCGTAAGCAGTGTATTGGATTTGTTTAAGCATGAGACCATTGCTACTGAAAACAGCCAGTGGTGTTCCCGTATTGTCAGATGCAATGTAAAACTCATCTCCGCTGCTAATCTCCATGGCAAAAAGGTGCCCCTGCAGGTCATAGTAAAGGGATGTGATTTCAGAACTTGAGTGGTTGTATACGTGAGTTATCCTGGTTGGGTAAGTAAGATCCGCATAAAAGAACTGGAGGTGCTGTCCAAGGCTAGTTTTACTGGAAACTCGTCGTCCGAGGCCATCGTAACGGTAGATCACTGTCCACCCACTGCCTTTGCTATAAACTCGAGTAAGGAGTCCCTTTGAACTGTATTCAAAGATTTCAGTACCCCTCTGGCGCAGAAATCCATCCTCGTCTAATCGGTACTGCACGTCACCGAGTCGGGTTATTCTGTCTCTCAGGTCGTAGCGAAGTGGCGTCAAACGGGCGCTGCTGCTGGGGTTGAGCAAATGGAGGTTGCCATTCAAGTCATAGTTGTATCGCCACATTATCTTTTCATTCAGGTAGACCGTCTGGAGTTGACCATCTACATCATACTCGTAGGCATATTTCGTGGTGTTGGCGAACGGCCCGATCTTAATTTCTCTTTTTGTCACTCGTCCCATGTTATCGTATTGAATTGTAATCCAATACATCAGTGAACGAAAGATTTCATACTGGATTTCCTTGATGCGGCCGTGTGCATCAAAGTGTTTTGTGTACGTCATCACAGCTGTAGAAATGATCTGGTTAATATCATAATATATAACTCCAAATTTGCCAAATTGTTCGACCTTACCGGAGATGTCATCAAACTGGTAGAGATCGATAGGCAGTGGGGTTTCATTGATGACACCTTGCATGCTAGTCACTCTGAAGCTATTATCATAGCTGTAGTCAAATCGGGCGTTTACCATTCCATCTTCACTGAAGCGGAAAATCTGTCTGTCAATCAGTGGGCCAATTTGCCTGTATCTAATGGTGCAGATAAAACCATCGCTTTGGAGGTTTACTGTTTTCAGGACTCCCGCTGTCTCATCATAAGTAAAACTAACTCTTGTACTATCGTATAAGATTTCTGAGAGCTTGGTCTGCCGTCTGTACTTGAATAATACTCTTCGGCTTGTCCCCAGGAAAGCAGTTTGAAGGAGCTGCCCTTCTTCATTGTAGTCCATTATAACAGAAGCATTACTTTCAGGGGGGTTGTATATATTCCGGTAATAGCCAATGGAGCGAATAGTCTGCATGGTATGACGAGCAACGCTGGGCATGGTGACAGCAGAAAGGCGATCCAGCAAATCATATTCAAAGATATACTGCCGTTGGCTATGAAGCAGAAGAACCATTGACTGAAAATTAAGAACAGATTTTTACCATGTGACAAATGGTAGAGTACCTCCCCGCATCCCCCCTGCCATATACAGATACTATTTATTCGCAAAAATGTGACATTCCCACTTGGGAAAATTTATCTCCTCTTTAATTGAGTTATCCTTGACCTTACATGTTGTTAACATCTCCCTGCCTAATTTACTTGGATGCTTAATTGTAAGGGGTTCTGTAATTAGTAGTTCGACATTCATAATTTGCTACTTGTTATGACTGTATCACTTTTATCAAGCACTCACAGCTAAACAGCAGATTGTCAATGGATTCAGATAAGTCATGTTTAATATGGGAAGAAGTAAAACTGTCTTAGAGCCATTAACTCACGAGGAGAACAACATATGGGAGATACAATTTCTTCCCTACAATTAGAGATGATTTTGAAGAATTTGAACAGCCTGAGATCCCTGAATACCGTGTTCTTGTTCAGCAAGTGTTTAAGACACAGGCAAAACAATTGTTTGATTATTTATATCAGAAGGAGCCACCCGGGATTATTCTGACATTTTTCTCATGCATGGCTATTATGTATCGTAGGTCTTGATTAAATTATGTCTGTAATGTCTAGCAAACAATATTTGCCGAGCAACAGATTCAATAGAAATACATTTAAATCCCACAAAGAAATGGATTCTGTTTTTGCACAGCAGGCATGAGATCTCACAAGGGGGATTTTCACAGCTATTTCTAGAGGAAGAACTTATCATTCAGATATCATTACATATGAGGCAGATTCCTGATTTTTTCTACGCTACCACAAAGAGCAAGTGTAAATGTAGGGCTTTAACAATCTAGAAACAAGAGCTTTTCTTGACAGTGGAAAGAAAAAAAAAAAAAGCAGTGAAGAATTTACAAATAAATAGATGATTTTCAACTGACTTACATTGAAGAGATTTGGTTCCTGTACCTCAATCGTTGAGATAAAAGGTAAATACAGATACTGCTTGTTAGTCTATGGCCTAAATCGTTTAAAAAAAGTCATCAGTTCTTAACAGTCACCCAAAGCAAGGCTGCATATCTATTTTATAAATCATTCCCATAGGAACCACACGTTGATACTTAGAATAATCAGAATACACTTCTGCTACATCTTTTGGGATTGCCGTATGATTTTAGCACAACCAAAGCATTTTTAAAACCTTGAGCATTCTTTACCTTCTCCAAATATGTGTAACTCCAAGTTTTCCCATCAGCAAACACTCTAGACACAATCCTTCCCTGTCCATCATATTCTATTTTTTCACTAGTCGTCCCTCGCTGTATGCTGCCTATTTGCCCTGTGGACGAATAGGTAACATTGACAGCCATCAGCTTGCTGCTTGGTAGCCACAGGGTTGGGTGCCCCGACGTGTCATAGGCAATCCTCAGCAGGAATTTACGGTGGTCGTCGTAGATCTTTTCTGTCTTAGTGGTTCGATCAAAGTCAACCGAAAGGAGGTTCCTGCCATTAACCTTTTTAAAACAAACAAAGTGACACAATGAATCACGTTGTTCAAACACTTGCTGCCTATTATTTCCAGGAAATGGTAGCAATTCTTTAACTGCCATTTACTGTGATTGACTTGCTGTGAGTATAAATTATTTTAGCACCTCCTTAATATAAATGCACCGCACTACATTAGCATCCATTTTAAAAAGTTCCATTATATGAAGAAATTTGTTGTAATTTTTGTTTTTTTTCTTGACTCTTAGTCAACTGTTAAGAAAACACAGCAAGATACACCTTGGAAACTTCTGCAACAAACAGTGCTGTTTTGGGGAACAAACTACTTCTTTTGCAAGCAGGCCAAACTATACCCAGCAAACTGTTAAGGCACATTCCCAGCAACTGCTGGTTGAGTTTGTAACAAATGTACTCTGTTGAATCCCAATCTTACACAGCAAGTATTTTTCAAAAGAGTAAATACAAAAGGAAGATCTTCAAAAGCACATTTCATAAGTGGCATCAAACAGTTTTTAGAACACAGGCATTCTGCCCCTTTCTAGATCAGATGGAACTTGAACAGTACACCATCCATTGACGTTACATATCATAAAGCTGAAATTGTCAGTAGAGGATTATGTCCTTTGCCTAGTTAACTCAACAGTTAAAGCCATACACGAATGGAAGACTACAGAACCACTGCAAAACAGTTACAGATTTGATTCTGAAATACAGATATTTATGTTGAAAACTAATTTTTTATCAGTATATGTAAGCTGTAATGGTGAACAGTGAGTTAGTTTAGTTAAATATAATATTTACCTTAGAATATGTCCCTGCTGTTTTAGTAACTTACTTACTTACGTTAACTTTCGTTTTCATTGAAATCAGCTCTCATTTTTTGTATGCATGAAATGAAAACGCCTGGTTTTCTTTTCCCATACAGGCATCTTTGTAATTCTCTGTTCATCCTCTCTAACTGCTTTTTAGTGTTCTCTAACAGACCTCTAGGTTTCTTTGTTCATCTGCAAACCATTTCTGTATCTGCTCTGCCCTTTTAAAGTTATTGCAGATAAGTGTGAAACACTGATAACTAAGACTTTTTAACGCTGCATCTTGCTAACGGATGAGAAGTAGAGGACAAATAGACATAACTTCATGAATTGAGAATTCTTAAAAATTCTTATTTAAGTACTTGATGCATGCAGATTCAAGAGGTGAAGAAAGGTGGCTAAATAACGTTTAGAAGAGAAAATACATACCCCAACCAAAGAAAAGGCCTGCGTTTTCATGCCTGCATGTTAAAAAACCCATATACCGTGAATTTTAGTACTTTTACCCAGAGGCAGATACATTTCTAAAAGATCAGTGTAAATTACGTTCTTTACTATTAAAAAAGGTATTAAAAGTGCTGGACATGGGTTATAGGCAAACATGAAAACGTCCTCTGAACGTTCGGTTTTGCTCATACCTGCCTATTTATCTGTCTACCTACATTACTTATGCTGATGTGCTTTTATTTAGTACGAAGTCACAAGCATGACAACAATCTGCACTATCAGTGTTTTAGAACAAGAATCATATTTTCGTGCAAAACTAATAAAAGAACACAAAAAAATCTAGCGAGATACATAATACATACTTTATGGATTACATGAACCATCAGATGTTATCTAAATACACTAAAAAAATAATGCTAGATAAGTAAAAAAAAAAGTAGTTTTTTAATATCTTTTTGGTATTTTTTGTTTAAATATTTCAACATTTATATTTGACCATTTGCCTAAATTTGTACTTAAATCTTGTCTATCTCTGCCTCTTTCATCTCAGCCCCTCCCACGCACGCTTGCAGTCTTCTCTCCCTGCCTGCTTTGTTTCTCTGATTTTTTTCTTCCCTTTCTCTCCGTGCCTTATTTTACATTTAATTATGATTTTTAATAATTTTCTTGTCAGCCTCTCAGGCTCAGATGCTGAAGTGAGAAGAGGCACTTCTGATTCCTGAACTGGCAAAGAGGGAAGGGTGGTTTTATGGTTAAGGCAGATGTCCAAGCAATTGCGGGTAATTTCTTGGCTAAGCACATCCTTCCGGTGTAAATTACAGCAAAGTACTTAATCTAGCTGTCTCACTGCCTTATCTGCTAAATGGGATAATAACATCCCTTGATTCTCACTTTCCATCTGTCTGGTCTGTGTAAGGACAGAATAGAAGAGGAAAGGAAATGCCTCTTTCTATAGCCAGATTCATGCTTCCAAAATCTGCTGACAGAGCTCTTGCATTCAGACTTTGAGTGTTTGGTGAAACTGGCTGTGTTTGCATAATCCAGTGATACAGGTGTCAGTTATAATAACAAGTTTTGGTGACATAGTTTCTTTCATTGGACAGTATGGGACTAGAATTACGAGTGTCAGTTGAAGTCCTGCCATCAACTGAAGCATTAACAACAGCTCAGTACCAAAATGCTCCTACAGTAAAACTTAACAACATTTGTGTTGCGTCTAAGACAAGCATACTCTAAATACATTTGATAATTCTGGGCTTCATTATGATAGGAGTAATTCAGGAATTTTTCAATGAATAAACACTTAATGACAAAAAAACCAAGTCTCTTGACACTGCCTACCTGCTGTCCTACTGTTTCACGAATTCCAGTGTCTATCTGGCCTGCTCTGCTTTAATTCCTGGCTTTCTTTCTTGGGTTCGACTGAGAAGCGTGAAATTGGACAGTGATTTCCCCATGAGGATTAGGAGTACATTTATGTACCTTGCAGGGAGATTTAAGAGATGATCTGAAATCTGGACACGTCCTCAAGGCTTGGAGCTTGTAAATTGGAGGTAGTACTAAAACCCTTCTTGTAAGCTCTCTGTTGGGTGTTAACTGTCCTCTCTATGTACACCTCTTGAGACAGAGCTCATATCAGCTCCTTTATTTAAGACCCATGAGAGTGAAGATCTTTCTGGCCTCAGCACAAACACCCTAAAAAAGCTCCTTCACAAAGAAGAGTGCCAGCACCTCTGCCAAAAATGAGCTTTCAGAACAGAGGTATAGGTCAAGTGACAGACTAGCTTACAAAACAACACACATGGAACAAACTTGAACAAAAGTTAGATTGATGAAAAATTATTAAGGGGTAGGGAAAAAATTGTGTGTGTGTGTATATATATATATATATATATATATATATATATAAAATATATATATATATATAAAATATAAAAACTACTACTAGTGAGTATTATTAGTACAAAACAGAAATCCAAGAGGGTACCATCTGTATTCTTTCTGTTCCTGTTTTCTTCTTCTGTTTTCCTATATCCCAGCCCCTGAGCAGTCTTTCTGTACTATCTTCCTAAGTAAATTACTTTGAAAAAAACTTCCTTTTTTGTTTCTTTTTTTTTTTTTCTTCTGGTAGATCAATTATTAGCTTACATTCTCTGCTTGCTCTATTTCTCCCATTTGTATATACATTCTTAATTACTACTATTTTACACTAACTTATGGTGTTTCACATCCTCCATCTCAGGTTAGATCTTTTCTACCTCTTTGGTCTTTTAAATCAGAGTTTCCCATGTCATTTCTTTAACCACCTTAAGTACTTGAATGAATTTTGCTTTACTTTTTAGAACTGGACTCATGGAGGTTTGTTTCAGTGCCAAAACCAAATATAATCAATATGGTTATTTTATTTTTTTCTTAGGCTTCCATCAAGAATGAAAATGCAGATTTACTCTTTCACCTTGCTATGTGATGAAACTGCTGTGAACCTGAACCATAAGGATGAGCTTCATTAAGCACGGATTCCTTTTGCTCTTCCCATTACTGGAGCTAGGTACAAGTACATTGTTCTTAAGCAGCAGCTACTGTATCTAATCATTCTTCCTTCTTGTAGAAAAAGCAGTTATTCTTGGAGGGCAAGTAGTAGAAATATAAGATTCACGACAGCATTCCCTCCTTCCCAAAGGAAAATATAAAAATTTTAAAATTGAAAAGCGGCGTGTTACCATCTTAGAAGTCAATTGGTTTGAACTTATTTACCTTCAGCTGATATACTGCTTAGGCCATATTTTAAACAACTGAGTTCAGTCTTAATATGTCAGACCTCCAGTGTAGTCTTGAAATGGTTTCCTGGCAACTCTATTTTAAATGCTTAATCTATGTTGTCTTTACCAAATGGCTGTCATAAATCAGTTTGCTTCCTACTTACATTTCGCTCACTATATAGGAAGAAGAAATGCCAACAAAATGGTGAAGACATATGTTAGAGGAATATGCCATACACAGTCACACAGTTGAACTCTACCAGAAATAAGTATTTTTCAATTTTTAATAAAAATTGTATTAGAAAGAAAACTGGAAGCCCATGTAAACCTATGATACAATAAATTAAAGCAATTTAAAATCAGATGTGCGAGTTCAGCACTGGAAATAAAAAGTGAAGGAAAACCTAAAAATCATCTTTCTATCCTGTTTCATTTCAAGGCATTGCAGGCTAAAACCAGTGTAGATTTTACAGAAAAGAGTAATAAAGAAAAAGAGCCAATACACAAAGTAATAAAAGCAACTACTTCCAGATCTACCGTAAGCTTACCTACGGTAAATATTCTGTGGAAACTGGATGGCAGTATCATCAAGAATGTGTTTATCTTTCCTCTCACTAAGTGAGAATGTAGTAGACACCACCCGTGCCCACTTGGATGCTTACCCTAAGCTTTCGGCCGAACACGTTGACTTTTCCCTGGGCTTGCTCCTTCCGGAACCGCCACTCCACCAGGTTCTGCCCATTCTCCCCTGGCAGAGTCATGTTTCTCTTTGCCACCGTTGGGTTGGCGGTGCCAGCCAAGACGTGCGGCTCTGTCTGATAGTGAGAGTCCAGGCCACTGGCATACAGGATTCTGAGCGAGCCATCATAGCCAATCTGGTAGCTGTTTCTTAATTGATCTGAAAATGCAAAAAAACGAACAAAAAAAAGCCAAACAGAAACACACATTACATCTGTGAATTAAGTCTTTCTTTGTCCTGCACTCCTTATACATTACATGCATGTAATATCTTTACCTGCTGACTCGTTAGAAATAAAGTCCGAGGGTGAGAGAGATGACAACATTTGTAGTGCATACGTACGTATCACAGGAGAACACAAATGCCTTTGGGACACATCTTCAGATTCACTTAGACACTTCAAAAAAAATCCCACCTCTAGAGTATATCCTCGGGGCTGGCACAAAATGCATTCTCTGCTGCTTTATTAGACATTTTTGGCCTCATCCTGACTACTGACTTTTGCTTGGATGTGGCTCCTGGAATGTCATGCACTATTTTTAAAGCCCAGATCTCACTTAATTAAGCTACTTGGTTAGGAAACGTTTCATTACATTTTCATTGTACCTCCTTCCTTCCCTGAACAGATCTTTTCATGCTTGTATAAAAACATGTATTATCTCCTCCTCTAAACATTAGCCCTCTAAAGTCTTCCTCCAATGCTTCTGATTTGAGCTGCTTATACTATAAGAAAACGGGTTTCAGGTCAGTATCTGAGAAATCTTTTGTATACGGTACCTTGAACCATGGTGTAAAAAGAATCAATTGATGATAAGTTGGAAGTGATGCTGACATCTTCCTCTCTGCTGGATGATTCGATGTCCACTGTAATGGCCCTTTCCATTTCCCCATGAAGATTAGTGACAACTCCAGTTGGGAACGTAACATTTGTCAGACGTCCCTCACTATCATAGCTTAAAAAAAAAAGGAAAAAAAGTTCCTAGGTGATACATGGCAGGAACAAATTGTTTTCATTTACAAGTAAAATGAATCAAAATACCAGCTACTCAATGTTGTTAGGGCACGTTTACTTTTTGTGCACAGGATAGGCACAGCAGAGCCTTCAAGCACGTTTCAAAGTAGTCAAAAGACTGGTTAATATACAGGAACTGTAATGGTGATGGCAAGAGCAAACAGATGGATCCTCAGCTCTGCATGTTATTCTTTGAAGCGTGTCCAGATCCTGTTGCACACTGACACACCATTTCAACGGGAGTGCATTTGTCAGCGCTAAATTGTGTAGCATTCTGTACTCGCTCCCTAATACTGGACTAGATTTCTGCTGTTATTGTAGGAATCTTCAAAAACGTTCATAAAAAGGGTATCTTAATAGACTGTTCCTGTGGCCCTTCCTATTCACTGATTAGGCAGACCAGTTGCCCTCCTGCTCCTGAGTGCTTAGCATGCCTTGTGTTATTCAGAGAAAGGATCCTGGGTAATACTTAATCTACTTTAGCTGTTTGCAGCTGGAAATCACATAATACATAGCCCGTTAGCTTCCTGTGGATTGTAGCTGGAGAACTGTGGCACAAACCATGCAGGAGATGCTTTTTCTGTCTTCACTGACACTTTTTTTAAACTAGTGCTGTATATTAATTTATGTAGGGATAGGTAGATACAGTGTAAACAGAAGACTTAGGACTTCTGAAGTGTATTTTTTCCTGTGCTGTGTTTGTTAAGTATACTGCAGCTATTATTACCACAGGTAGGATATGCACAGCTCTATGTACGCGAAAAACAAGACAAAGGAAGTGATCCCATCAGAAGTACAGCACTTTCTGAGCTTCAGGTAAGCACTCAGTGTACAATGGCATACTTCCATCAGGATTTTCAAACACAAGACCAAGAGCAGGCTCAAACTCACTGTGGTCTTAGCATACTGAGGCAAGGCATTGTGTAAGCTTCAGGTCACACAGCTGCCTTTGAGATTAGTTCTATCAGTACGACAGCCTAGAGTCATCAGATGAGATGTTCAACTGAGGTTCCCAGTTCACAAGTATAGTCTCTCTGTATCTGCAGCAGAGAGAAACATCTGAAGGGTGATTTGGCTCACCTAAGACCTATTTGCTGTCAGTTAGTTGCCCATCCCTCTACCACAGCTATGTAGTATGAAACTAAAGGAAGCTTTAGTCCCCCAAAGTCCCTGTAACACAACCTTGCATTCCACAAACTGTGCTAGGAACTTCATACTTACAATTACTATCCCTCTGAAAGAGAAACCCCTCAAAAATAAAAACAACCAACAAATCCAAAACTCTAAGCATATCACTAAGGCTACAGAAACTCAATTTTAAATAGAGAATTAATTCCAAACAGTTTTAACCCACCATACATTTACTTTCTCTGAACATCACGAGCGCTGCATGGATTGCTGTAACTGAAAGGATTAGGTTAAGAAATGTTTTTTTCCAGTTTGCTTACTCTATAGATTTGACAGCTTTTTGCACACAGTCATTTTCATCCTTTTAACACAGTTGATTTCCTTTGTTTATGAAAGACTTTCACTTAGCAACAGGAAAAATAAAAGAATGTTTGAAAATCAGAAACCCTTCTGCAAGCCAGGGAAATCAAGTGGGAAAAGTTGCTTCTTGAAGTTAAGTATACTTCAAGATAAAAGTTTTATTTTATTTCATTTTTTTCCAGGGTGTTTCTGTCCCTAATTTTGGCTCTCTTTCACGTACAAGACTTGGCAAGCTAAGACACTGCATTTATGCAAGAAACTGAAACAAATGTACCAACATTCCTTGAGCATATATTTGACTGCAAGCCCATTAATGACCTTTGGTTCCTTATTTTTTTTTCATACAGAACTTCCCTTTGTTCCTCCCAGGGGAACATACATTCTCCAATTAGTGTCTTTTTCTGTTCTCCACTTTACAGAGGAATGCATGAAAATAGTATCAAGTTACCTTGTTGGGAACCACTTGCATCCTTTTATTTCAGGAGCCAAGTGCCAATTTTCATTCTGAACAATGCTTCCTAAAGCCATAAAAGGTAAGATTTCTCTGTGAGAACTTTTCACCCTTTGAATCACAGTGTTTATGAGAAATTGTATTTCTGAGTACAGCACTGGAGCTGGAAAACACTGCATCAGTAGCTTTCAGTACAGTGTGCAGCCTCACTACAGCACACAGCACTGAACATTGCTATTCTTGTTTCACGCATTCTTGCTTCCACATTATTTTTTGACTGAATCTGTGTAGTTCCTGAACCGGTCTCTTCTTTCATAAATACATGAAAGCACATCACAAGCCTGAGGTAAGCAGCTAATACTATTGCAGAGACCAACAAAAATTCATGCTACTCATTCACGTTCTTAAAAACACAACCTGAAAGTGGAAAGAATCTTAACAGTTTCACGTGATTGCTTGGTCCAGACATCCTAATGCAGGAAAAAAAATGTGAATGAGATGTGAAAGGTAAAACAGAATTTCTCATACTTTGATAGCCAGGGACAGAAAGAAAGGCTGTAAGTCTTTTTACAACTTACTACATATTCAGTTTTGTGATGGATTGTAATGTGTGTCCTTCATCCTTTTCACAGCACACTGAATACTAAACTTACTTTTGTACTTGATATCTTCTTGCTGACAATGAAAGCCTTATCAATGCTCAACATAGCAACATCACTCATACCTTTGGGCATTCCTATGCCATTTTTCTTATTACATCCAAATATCCTTGCGTTCTGCTGCCAAGGTGAATTTATTCATCCAACTTTGTCACTTTTAGACCAAGAGGGTTTTTTTTTTAATCTGTCTAGTGTTCTAATATTGAAACTGCCCTAAAAGGAATGAGACATAAAGTCTAGAGGGCAACACCTATATTTGGCATTTCACAGCCTCTTTGATCTTTTCATCCAAACACAGCGCAGGCACATGTTACTGATGGGCCCTCTGATCTCCTCTGAGAGGCTCCATGACTAAACCGTTCAACCAATCTCTTACATTCCTCAAGAGAAGGTAGCACATCAGCTTCTCAGGAACCTAAACCAGAAATTGCATGCTGGGCGTTACCTCATGTGTTTTAATCCTCCAAACCCCAGTTCACTTGTTGACACAGTGATCTTGTGTTTGGTCAGTAACTTCAGAAGACAGAAGGACATGGCAGCTGCCACCACTTCTAGCTGGATTTCCCCTTAGATCAAATTTGTTTCCTTCCTTAGGACGAACAACCACTGCTGGCTGGTTTTCCCCTACTACAAGTGACAAATTCGCAGAGATAATGATTATCAGCTTCCCAGATTCTTGACCTTTTGCTCTTTACCTGCTGGAAGTCTCTCTTCCATTGTTCATCTTCTTTAGTTTTAATTACGTTCCATCCCAGACCATTTTCTGTTCTAGTCTGTGTAGGACACTTTTCATTTTACAGTGACAACTTCCTGGTAATCCTTGGAAATGCCCTACTTGCTATATTTCTGGCTTGTTTTTCATGTGAGGTGCTTCAGTTTGGAGCACATTTAGCTCGATCCCAACTTGCTGAGCATTATTAACATTCTATATCAGAAGTTACTTCAACATAAAATAGGGAACTGCAGAAATGTATAGTAAAGGTTGGTGCTAAAGCCAATAGCTAAGTTATGACTGATGCTCTTATTTTCCAGAGACCTCTGCAGCACATTCCTGTAACGAAATACATTTTGTATGTATTTTTTTCTGTTGTTGTAAACATGTCAGGTTTAAGAGCAAGCCATGCTGGTTTCTGCACATTTCAGATAACAAGACATACAGTGCAAATGTATATTATGTATTTCTTTAAAGACTGGTTATGGATTACACCATTAGTTGGTATACAGTATTAGAGAAATGAGGCATGAATGCGTTTCGTAATGCAGACATGTATAATTTTGACAGTGGAATGAAAAGTACCGTTACACACTCACTCAGCATACATCAGGCATTTCCTCTGTGCATCTTGAATTATCGAGAGCTGCTTGAAAATTCACAGAACATTACCCTACTTGTTTGAAAGTGTTTGTAGGAATTTAATTTAATATCAACATGCTGTTTATCGATGGGTGAACACGGGAAGCTTAAAGTTCCCTTTCCACAGAGCAGTGTGCTGTGGGTTTTAGGCATATAAGCACTGTGTTGATCCATACTGAAAACTATCCCTAACCTGGCAATGAAATATCTCATTAAACTTGTTGAGGCCATTAAGTTCACATTTAGAATAAGGACTGTTAAATTATGTTTGTTGTTTTGCAAGTACCTTCTTCCAGTTGTAGCTAGCCTCATAACATCAAACTTAGTCCCTCCAAAAATTTAGATCACGGTTTGACAATGGCAGTAAAGAGAAGCCACCTTAAGTCACCTTGAGTGCTTATCACTGCCTCGCTAAGCCAGCGACAAAATGGCCACCATAACTGATCAAGAGGAAACAAAAACAGTTTGTATATTATTCCTATCACTATCATTTTATCACTGGTCTGGAAGTCTCCTGTCCTTCACTGTTTGAAAACTGGGCACAACTTAATGGGAGTTCTTTTCCAACCATCTTTAACCATTACGTGGGCTGCCGGAAGAGAGGAAAAGACCCTTAACTTCAACATTATAACATCATCATTTTTCCCTTTCACTCCATTTCAGAGTTGCTTTCCCAATTTGGATATGCATTTTTGCTTTTTATTTACCTGAAGAGTGACTGAATGATCCTGCTAAGAATGAACAAATTGAAAATAATCTACACATGCATGGATAAACAAACAATTTTGCCTTTTTTTCTTTCATTCTATAGTCAGTTTACTGATAATGCATACATCAGTGGATCCACAACTACTCATTTATAATCCACCTTCTTAAAAATAATATTAATTGAAAGACGCATATTCCTTCGTTTGCACAGTTTGTATTTGACCGTAGAAGGTGTAACATCGTGCTTGTTAATTCGCAGTATCAATGTATCAGGAAACCCAAAACATTAAACTATAACTTTTTTCAGTAAGTATTAGGTAGGTTTTTTCTTCCAATGGAACCATAGGCAGTGAGATAGCTGTATACCCCTGTAACATTCCCTTTTTTTTTTTTTTTTTAAGAAGGGAACAAATGTGTCACTAATGACAAATTTGATGTATGTTAGTAGGCTTGTAAATTATGACAAGCTGCTTGATTTTTTTTTGAAAACTACTGTTTAATATTGGTGCCATTTTTCCTTTGTTCTTATCTGGAAAGTTGTTAAGCATGAGAAAAAAAATAAATTGGTACTCTTACCACTCTTACAGAAGTGTAAGTATGTGAAAAAAATCCGTCTTTGTGTTGCCTCCCTTCCCTTCCTTTCCTCTCACCCTCCCCTCTCAACCTTCTCCATCTCCACCTCCATCTCACTCCTCCTGTGCTCATCTCAAACAAAACAGGAGCTGAATAAAAATCACAGAAAATAGGTCTTGGAGTGGTGCTTGGAAGGGCACAGAGTAAAATGCAGCCTGAAATCCAACTACGGATAGGAATTTGTCTGTTACTACTTGGTTTTAAAAAACAGAAAATGCAAACTCATACAGAGACTGGACATGCTGTTAAGTATCAGCTAAATTGCTCTGTCCTGTTCAACCAAGCGTCAGAAAATCCAAACCTAAATTCAAGCAGATGGTCACCTTCTCCTGTCCCTTTTATCTCATTGCTCCCTCCCACTGAGAAGGGGCTTTCATCCCAGTTTCATCTGGGACTGTCTGATCATTTCATAGTTCAGGTGATGGTCTTTTACCTTAGCAAGCCGGTCAGGATGAATGTTTCAGCCCATGTTTAATGCAGAAATTTCCTGAGCTTAAAAGCGATAAACAGTTTTTCTTTTCACATTCTCCCATAATTACTGCAGCATTTATGCCTTTTTTTTTGGGCGTGTCTGTTTTGTCAAAACTTTAGAAGGATAGTTTTCAGACTTTCTGTAGACTAGCATTCAGTAATACTAGACGTATGAAGGATTCACCTAAATAGGCCATTCTTGACAGCTCTAAGTTATCTGCAAGACAACAGGAACACTCTAAAACCACAGTCACTGCAGAAAATGTGCCTGTTGGAAAGAAGCTCCAAGCAGAGAACCAACACCTTCCCCCAGATAGCTTGCTCCCCTCCACGTCAAGACGCTCAGTTTCCACTTCATCACACAACAGTGAGAACAAGCATGAGTTCCCATGCATTTCCCTAGGATTGACCACTGAGACAACCTAATCCAAAATGACTTCCAGACAGCTGTTTTGGGGGAACAGAGCTCTGCAGTGAATGAAGCAATACATGAACTTATCGTGACTTTACTTTTTGCTAGAAGAATAAATAGGTAGCGTGAGGGATGCTGGCACTCTGAGAAGCAAGCTGAACAACTGGTGTCTGCACAAGGGGAAGGGGTGCACTGGGAGCAGCTGGGCACAGCTGGTGTGGCTGAACAGAGAGGCGTTACCTGGGGACAAAGCTGCTTCCTGAGGTTGTGGTTGCTCCTCAGCCGCTTTTGAACGGAGTGCAGCCGATTCGAGGTCAATAGTATTGGGATTGTCTGTATGAGGATGAGACTACATAACAGTAGCCAGACAGCCAGAGACCCAAAGCTGGGCTTTTATCTACAAGACCTCAGCCCTCATCCCTTCCCTCTAATTAGAACCTCAGGGTCTGGGCTCACATTTTTGCCGAGTGTGCAGGGTGAGCACCCACCCGTCAGCAGCTCCCTATGCATGGCAGCTTTGATCTCAGGGCTCCCTGAGGCTGCTTCCTCCCCTCTTCCCTATGCCATCTATCACTGCACAGATAAACAGTGCGCCCTGTAGATATAAATACCGGAATATAGCCTGTCAAACAGAAGAAAAGTTGGTGTGTATGCACTTTGTATGACAGATTGGCCCTTGCTGTAAGGTCTGCTTACAGTATCAGAGCTGAGCGCTGAGGCCTTCCATGCAAAAAGAGGCAGGTCTCCTCAGTCAGAGAAATCAAAGACTTTGGAAATACATCCTCCTCTGGAAAACAGGTTAAAAAAGCTCCCAAAATTGCTCTCTGTTTTCCTGCAGGAATCCCAAGAAGGAGAAATGTGAAAGAAAGATGGATGCAAAGTGTAGAGGAATTAAAAAAAAGGATGAAGACCAAAACAACGGTGAGCATAGTGGCAGATCAGATCTTCAGTAAGATTGACCATCTTTACAACCTAATCCAAAATGACTTCCAGAGATAAGTATTTCAGGGGAAGGGTGCTTTGCATGAAAGAAGTGGTGCCCGGGGAAAGGAGCAGTGCAAGATGAGGCGTGAGCTAGAGGACTGTGCTTGAATACAGCATGACTGAAAACAGCTGTTGATGTGAGGTCTGGAGCTGCCCTTCATCACTCAGTGCACTGGCTTCCAGTGAAGTGAGTGTAAAGGAGGGACAAGGAGCTTGGCTGTAGCCTCACTGACTTTTATTTGACAGAGAAAGTGAACGTGGGACAACGGTATTAGCATGAGGATAACTGAACAAATGGTATTGTGCTCCTGATAAAGCCAGAAGCAAAATGGGTATTTTCAAAAGCCTTATCAGAGTTGATTGGATTGACAATGCAGGACATTTATGTCATTAATAAGAACAGTACTATTTTTTTTATATTATTTTTTTTTGCTGAACTATTCTTCTAAGTGCTTTCCAAAACCACAGAAACATCATGCGCTGATTTTCTTGGCAGAAATCAAAGCTCTCCTTTCTTCCTCATACATGTAAGATGGAATAATGTTGATACGTCTCCTCAGGGTTGCTATTTTGATAGTATTACCTATTCAGTGGTTTTCTCAGTTCTTCTTTTATTACTTACCCATATTTTAAGGACAAGGAATAACAAACATTTGAGAACCAACAAAAGAGTAAAATAGGTCTACTGATAGCAGAACAATTAGGAGACAAGTTCTCTGAAAAATTTTACATTGATATAAGATGTTATTTATGAACGGATGATTTTCCAAGTCTACTTCATTATTTAGTAAGATGAGTCTGAAATGGCAGCATAGCGTGCAGCACTGACAGCACAGCCCTCCTGTACTATATAACAGCATTAGAATTATGAAATGTACTGTGAAACTGAGTTATGATCCAGATTAGGGAATGGTGAGACCACAACCTCTATTCTCATCAAAAAGGATGTTGAAGTTAGAAATTAGAAAAGTTACTGAACAATTTATTTAAAGAAGGAGCACGGTGAGTTCGGACAGCAAGCACAACTGCCGCTAATATCTCCTCAGAAATTGCATGCTGCATGAGTGGTAGTTCTGTGTCTGTGTGATTGATGTAACTAAGGGAAGGTTTACACTATGTAATGCTCTTCAACTTGCTGTGACCTTGTGCATCAGCTAGATATATTTCTCGATAAGTTCTCTTGGACAGAGGGAATATTTAGCTAGTTTGAATAGAGGGAAATGCTTTCATGGCTTTTTGGCCAGCCTTGTGTCCATGGGTCTGTGTAAGAGGAGGGGAGGAAGTTTTGCTTACAAGAGTTTCAATGTGTGCCATGCTGAGAGGAAGAGAAACACCACTTCTCCATTAACAGAAAACCAGACAGTCCCCCAAATGTGCTTTAGAAGGGAAAAATGCATATTGCATGCTGGATTCAGAGGGACAGTGTGGATGAAGAAACATATGCACGGGGACTGGATATAAAAAATAACCCCCAAAAGAAACTTAAGAAGGGATTAAGAAGGAAGAGAATATGCATTAAGTTGCTTGAGTAAATATAATACTGAATGATTAGAGACACCACACTTACTTGCAAGTTGTGATTTGCACACAGGGGTTCATGTGATGCTACAAAAGTCAGTGCAGGAATTCGAAAATCAAATGACTAAAACTCATCTAATTTAAGACTATGGTTAATTACTTCATAGCCACTACACTGCAGACAGCCTACAGAAGAGAGAAGCTGCGGCAGTAAAAGCAAGAGGCCCAGAAGGCTGCGGATGGTAAAAGGGAGAACAGTATCTCAAGAGCACGATGTAACCAAAGAGAGAGAATGCTGCACAGAGCTGATTTAAAAAAAAAACAAAAAACAAAGAGGACAATTTTTGTACGTAGTTCTGGTATTTGTAAGAAAACCAAACCAAAATTACAAGAGAAAAAGACATTGGGCATTTTTTAGATACTGAAAGACAAATGTGATTAAAACAATGAACACAAATAGAACCAAATGAACGCTACAAAATTTAAAGGAAACCACACACAAATGCTTAAAATTGAAAAGTGAATTGCAAACATTTTAATGCACAATACAGCAGTGACTGATTCGACACTTGCTGGAAGATAATTTGTATCTGATCAGGATTAAATATTTGCTTTTCTCTAAATTAAATGTTCCAGTACAAGTTCCTTAGATATTTTTTACAGGCCAAATCTCAGTATTTCCAAGTCAGACTCAAGAGGAAGCAAGCGGAAAACTGCAAAATATCATCAGCTCCCTGTTGCCTGATGCAGACAGTTACAGATGATGTGTCTGGTACGTGGGGAAACTAAACAAGTCCACGCCAGAGGCAGTGTCTTACTCTGAATCACGAAGTTTTAAGGAAACGACAGCACTGAATGCATTGTTAATAAAAGCATCATATGTAAAGCATGATGCTCTGCGGCTCGCGCTGGAAATAGATTTCACCTGCAATTCTCTCTACTCTGTTAAATTATCGTAAGGATAATTTCACATTCTGCACAATTTCATCACCTTTCCAGAACGGCTGGAAAGCTCATTAATTTAACTGTGGGAGCAAAGTAAACTTGCAAGAGCTCTGCCTGCTAATGTCACTCTCTTTGATTTCTGTTGCATTCCCTTGGAGACAAGAATTGAGCGAGAGAGGGAGGAGAGGAACGAGAAGACAAATGAGCTCAGGGCATGAAATGCCCGGGGAAGGATTGGATGGACTGTCAAGAGTTACAGGAGGGGATTGAGAAGAAAAGCACCTCTGGGAAAGGAGGAGGCAAGAAAGCCAAACACGCCTTAGAGAAATGACAGGAGACACGGAAAGGAGCAAGATACAAAGTAGGGACATATGGAAACCCAGTAGGAAGGGAAGGGCTGGGGAGGTAAAATGAGACCTGGATGAAAGAGAGTGAAATTGCAGGGAAGAGGAGGAGGCGTCTTAGTGTAGATCAGATATTTATTGCCTGCTGACATTGCTCCCAAAAGGAGAGAGTGATGCAAAGGGGGAGAACACAGGAAGGAGATAATGATCAGCAGCTACTGGAAATAACGCAGTGTAGGGAGTAAAGTTATCTCAGATTAGCTATGGGGGTGAGAGAAAGCCGAAGGTGATCCCACACAGTCTGTGCCTTCCAGGGAAATGGAGGCACCAGGCAGAAGTCAGAGAAAATGCAAACGTCTGGAACTGCAGTACCTGCTGCCTCTGTGACCGATCAATCAGCTTGCCTCTGCACAACGCAGCCCAGCCTGCAGATGCCCCATGTCTCCAGTCATCTTGATCCGTCCCAAACCATCCTCAGGGAGGACACACCTGAGGGTCAAGCACACCGGTCGGATGCACACCGCAGCCTTGGCAGTGCAGTCCACACACAGCTCAGCCAGAACATCTCTGTCCTGGAATAATTTGCCCTCTTTAGCATCACCAGCCATTTAGCTAGCAGTGGGCTTTGAAGGCATTTTCAGCTGAACTGAAAGCCTGGCTGACCAGAGCTGGTAGGGCAGGGCATTTGAGGAGACCGGGAGTGCAGCTCCGGGTCTGCCTGCTGCTCAGAGCACTGCAGGGCCCTGTGGCAATTCACTTCTGATTACAAGTGCTTGCAATTTTCATTTAAAAGAACATGAAGAATAGAAATGCAAAGATTGCCATTGTATCAGTCCTTCCCTTAGGCAAAATGGAGACTAAATAAAATAAACTCCAGATTATTTAGTATCCAGATGAACTTTAAAAACAACAAAAAACAAAATATTCTTTTGGGCCCGATATTAGTGTGACTTAGTCTGTGGGTGGAGAAAAAAGCACTAACAAAAAGTCATGAAAAGATGTTTCAATATGTGCCAGGGAAGTGATTGCCACTGTTTGGGATGGAGCATTTTTCTTCAAAGATTTTTTCTTCCTAAAAAGCTGTCTTAAATCAATTCCTACATCGATGAGAACTTGGCTGAATTCATGTTGCAGTTCACACAGAATCACAGAACTGTAGGGGTTGGAAGGGACCTCTAGAGATCATGGAGCCCAGCCCCCTGCCAAAGCAGCTCCCCAGCCCAGGCTGCACAGGTAGGCGTCCAGGTGGGTCTTGAACGTCTCCAGAGAAGGAGACCACCAGCTCTCTGTGCAGCTGTGCCAGTGCTCCGTCACTGCAATGTGAAGAAGTTCCAATGCATATTTGTGCACAACTTCTTAAGCCTCAGTTTGTGGCCACTTCCCCTCATCCTATCACCACACACTGCTGAGAAGAGTCCAGCCTCATCCCTTTGCCTCCTGCACCTTAGATATTTACTCTGGGGAGCCCAGGACTAGACACAATACTCCAATTGCACAGCACATTTGCACAAGAGAGCAGTCACCAAAACTATTACTGAATTGACTCTGAAGACTCTTTTCTAACAAGAAATGCAATGGTTTTTTTTTACTCCACTGTAACTTCTGCCATTTAAACAGGCGCAGGACCACCAAATGGTGAAACAGCTGAGCCACAGTGAGAGCTGAAAAATGCCATCTCTATTCCAGTGCAGGTTCTGACAGTGGAGAAGTTCTCCCTGAGTTGGAAGAAAGTACAAATTCACTATTATAAACTTAGTTGCCGCCTCAAAATATTTTGAGAAGTTGAGTAATAATACAGAGTGACTAAAATACATAAATAAATTCCTGTATTAAAAGAAAACGTATCCAGCAGTGAAACTGAAATACTGTGCTGTTACTAAAATAGAATAAGAAAGTCAGAAAGATTCCTCCTCCTAATTTCTTCTTCCTAGCCAGACATCCTAGGGAAACCTTACAGTTTTACCAGGACTTCATTTTATTCAGCAGAAAAGCCCGCGCTACCAACCATCATGATTATGCAAAAGCTTGGACTGAAGACACACGCACACGAGCGCACCGTGGCACCCCAGTGCGAGCCCTGATGCAGTAAGCCTACTTTCCATTTTGGCAGTGGCTGCAGAAGGCTCTGGAAAGGCAGCTGAAGTCAGATGTACTATAACAAATCATCAGCACCGAAAAGCCAAGTCAAAACAACGTTTGCTGATCCTGGAATACGAGATGTCAGAACGGCCTTGTTTATATCTGCCTGTTCTTCAGGAGGGAAGTACACAGGCACGGCTTTAGTGTATGGGGATTTTATGTCAAAAAAAAAAAAAAAAAAAGCAGCTGTGATGCCCGATGGATGTTTTCAAGAATGCTGTTTTGGCAAGAAAAATAACTCAATGGTTTTTTTTCTTTTCACTTATTCCCTGTAGCTTTACATAATCAGCTCAGTTTTTTATTTTTGGTATTAACTTGTACAGAGCATCACAGAAAACATGTCTGCGAGGGACCTTGGGAGGTCAGATGGTGCAGCCCCCACCCCAAGGCTGGATCTGTTCTTCCCAAGTTAGTCCTCTAAGATGTCTAATCTGCTCTTAAGGACAGCCTGCACAGGGTAAGGGTCACTTCTGTCTGCCCCAGGCCTCTGCAGCCTTCGCTGACAAGTTCCTCCAAGCGTCTAATCTGAATCTTGCTTGTTGCAATTAAACAGAATATTAATTTGCTACAGATAGGGGGCAGAGATTAATATCTTCTGCAAAAGCCTCATACAGCTGCAGATCTGGGGTGAGTGGAACTGCTTAGCTCTCACCATGCTTATTTTGGCTTCGGTCTTCCAGTGGGACTCTGCTCTGTTTAGGAAGAATGTAAGCAGAGGCCTGGAAACAATACCGGTATTTTCTGAGGGGAACAGTCTGCCCTTTGGGCTCTGTAGAAGCTGTCTGGATGGACCTAACACTGACTATGAATCCTGCTTGGAAGCAGACCAGATGTCAAAGGTGGCTATTTAGAGACTCAGCAAATAACCGTGTATTTTGTGACACGCAGTGCCCTAAGTTCTTCCTATGATGAAAAATACAGACATATAAAACATTTACTGGGGAACATAAAATCTACCCTTTCTGCAATCTTGCTGATCCCATTAAGATACATTCAAGGGCCATCAGCAGTGCACTAGAGTAGGCACACAAAAACCACACACATCACGGTGAGAAATTACTGCCCTGATTAGGACTCTGGCTCCTCAGTTATCCAGTATGCATGCCAGCATGATCTGAAGTGCCTGCTGTACCCAGCAGATGCCTTAATTTCAGTAAGGGACACCACTCTCCCCAGACTGTCTGCCTTTCCCAGTTCACATACTGGAAACAGGTGGTATTTGTGTGTCACAGTTAAACGCTGGATGTACTCTGTGGAAACAAGGAGCATTCACAGCCCTTCAGAAGCTGTGCTTTGGTCTCTGAGTACACAGGGCACAGCTGACTTACAGGACAGAACATGTGCCCTCCCCCCTGAACAGCTTCTCGTTCCTCTGTGTATCCTCACTGAGCTTCCGTGTCCTCCTGGCAGGACCTAAAAAGATACGCAGCGATGCACAAACACACCATTAAATATTACAGGCGTGAGCTAATGCTTTGGTAAGGTGCCCACTCCCCAAGCCCTGCCAATTTACAGATTACTGTAAGAATACCTTAAATCTGGCAGCAGTGCCATTCCACCTGCTGTCTTTGGTAGGGATCAGCATTTCTAGCCGTGTCTCCACTTCAGGACACAATATGCGGTGAAGCAGCACCTGCTGCTCTCATGTCTCTGATGGGCACATGTAAAGGTTGGAGAGTAGATACAGGTGCTCAGAGGCTTCCTGCACACTGCCTCAGCCAAATGCACACTGACAGAAACGTGAAGTTATCTCAGAACACAGATGTTTGGCTTTGCTGCCACTACCTGACACCAGCACTTTATTTTCTTTATCATGTGTGTTGAATTGAAAGCTTTTTTTAGGCCCTGACCTTGGCAGCAGTTGCTAGTGCATTTCATCTAAAAGATAGAATAAAAGGAAAAAAAAAAGAAAAAAAAAAAAAGGATTTTCACGATGCCCTTTGTAATCCCAAGTACTTCAATGGAGGGCCCTCAGACACTTATCATAGCAACTCTACATCTTCATAGGCACATTTTTATCCCACCTTAGCATCCGTCTTTCAAGTGATTTAAGTATATGTGCATTTTCCAATTGACAGATGTCTAAAAAATATCTGTGTTATATTTGTCTCTTCTGAAATAAATTGTATTTTAAGCAGTATTTTTGTTCTTCTCGGTTGGTAGCAGTCCAACTCATTTGTGACGGAGCTGCCTATAGAGGCGGTATCTGAGCTGTCAGGTGTATCTATAAGTTGTCAAGACCTTCCTCATTCGATACATCTGAAGAGCCTTTAAAACTTTTTGCTAACCTGGCTCTTGCAAACTGGCATTGGTGTCTTAATGACATTTAACGCAAGAGATTTTTCCAGAGCTGGTAAAATGACAAGGCTTGTATCTCTCACCGTGAGGTTTGCACGCGCATACCACGCATTGCTGGTGGTCTCTGTGTTCTTCTTTTCCTGCAGGAATGACACTTCCCCCCACAGCTCACATTTCTCAGATGCTTGCCGCTCAACGAAACGCAGCCTGTCACAACTTCAAAAAGGAGAGCATACACCCAGTTTTTTCCTGGGTAAAAGACCAAAAGTATGCTGCTGCTTTAAGAAAATTAAGGATAAAATAGTCAGCAGTGAAGCACGTTTCTTGTCAGTGTTTGCTGCAGAACAGTGTCAATCTAATGAGCAAAAAGGATGAAAATTTAGTTCTTGATGCAAATCTACGGAATCATGGTTGTCTGAATTACAGCTTTGTTGACAAGAGTGAGATGTTGTCTCACAATTATTCTGATGTATAAAACTGAAATTGGAAATAATGAATTTAAAATTATGCAGACCCAGTGCTTAGAGTAAGACAGATGTAGACAGGCTGGGAAACTAAAAGCATCTCCCTGTGCATCTCGTTATCATTACAGTTACCTCACCAGTCCCCAGCAATATCACAGGCGGTGCTGTAGAGCTCAAAAGAACTGTAAGGAGCGGGGCTTTATTTTATGTACTTACTCAAAGAAAGTGGTCCATCCCGTCTCATCGCTTTTAGTTGCCAGCAGCCCACTGTTGCCATGGTAGGTAAATAAAACAAGCTCCTGTCCTTGTGCAGTCATGCTTTTCAGACATCCGTTCGTGCCTATCGTCAGCCAGATGACCTGGTTATCGGGGGACACCACTCTCACCGGCATCCGGTTGGGATCCCGCCTGATGCGCAGAGTGTTCCCATTGCTGTCCGTGACTGAGGTAATATCGTTGTCATTGCTGTAGCTGAAGTTGTACAGATAGTCTCCAGTGACCAAACTCACAGTGTACTGGTGAGTACCATTGACATCGAAGATATACAGCTCTTGATCGGTTGGAGAAGCAACTTCATAAAAGTTCATGGAATTCAGTAAGGGTCTGTTCTTAGACACAGCCCGTATCCTGATGTTCCCCAGATCAGCAATGTACAGCGTGCCGTCTGGAGACACGGCTAAGGATGAGGGGGCATTAAGTTTGGCATCTTTAGCATAGCCATCTCCACTCTGGTAACAGTCACAGTTGACGTCGTTCTTGCAGTCACACTCCGAAGGTATTCCGGCAACTAATGAGATCTCTCCGTCGGTTGTAACCTGCCTTATCCTGTTAATCTTTTTCTCGTCCGTTTCTGTAATGTAAAGTACCCCACTGTAAGACACAGCAATGGCAGTTGCTGACTCCAGCGTGGTCTGCACTGCGTGCTTGCCCACCGTGTACTCCACTCCGGGAACCTGGCAGTGCATGGGCCTCCCCGCAGCAATGCGCACCTGCCGGTTTTCAGTGATCTGCAGAACGACGTTGTTGTCCAGAACGTAAATGGAGTTATCCATTGGGTTGATGGCCAAATCTGTTGGCCATTCCAGACGAACCTTAACAGAGAGAAGCGGTTCATTACAGTTAACCAGCGCGGATGAAATAAAACAAATTCACCTTCAGCTTATGATAATGCCTCGAGCTTATTTTTCATTTGCTGTAAGCGAGGAAGACAGAAACTCTTATATGAAAATATGCACGGCAAATGAAAGACTTTCAAGGGAGCGAGGGGAAGGACATTAGGGTGCCTATTTCATTGAAAGAACAGCAGTGTTGGAACTGTTAACAGAGGTCACATTTTCCCTCTGATATACGTTACGCTTCTCTGTATCAGCAGTGCATAAATAAAAATAGAGATAGATATCAAAGTCTAGTCTACGTAAGGAAGCGTTCATTTTTTTAATTCTTGCTTAGCAAACATAACTTACTGCCTTCCACACTGAAATACGGTACTGTACTCCATTTTTAAACACAGCACCACTGGCATCCCTTCTTACCTACATAAATGGTTCAGACAAAAATAAATACTCTATTGTATATATTGTCTCATTCTCTCTAGTGGGCTAAGGATGCAAGTAATTCAGAAAACATCAACGTGCCAATAGAGTTGTAACGTATCTGCCATTCTTCCAGTATTTACTACAGGAGTTAATGCTTCCCGCTGATGGTTTTGCTGTTCTAAACTAAACTGAACTTTATGGGCAGAAAAATTGAATACAGCAGCAGTTATAGCTAAGAGAACACACTGCGACTCACGCCCTCGGAGCAGGTTTCTTTCACAAGTTCTGCTCTTGAATACTCGTTGCATACTCCACCCAGTTTTACTGTAAGGTGGAAGAAAACCACATTTGCACCTGCAGCCCCAGCTCAGCTCTCCAAATGAGCTCCCGCATACCTGGCTGATGTGCATGCTGGTATCGCAGGTCAGCGGTCGTGCTGAGGTCAGGTCATTGGAGCCAAGCAACGTGGATATTATTCCATTTTGATCCACTTTTCTGATCATGGTCCCATCAACAAAGTAGATTAACCCATTCTTGTCAATTGCTATTCCTTCAGTGAAAAGAGCAGAAAATAAGTTTATTGAAGCAGCTGTTAAAATATCACTAAGAGCCTATAAGAGGTATGCACAGAGTGGAAACTGAGAGTAGAGGTGATGTTCTTAGGCTACAGATAGTACACCAACTCATAAACTCACTCTGCATTACAAAGCAATGTTCACTGCAAAATCTATAGTGCTGACTGTGCTCGCTGTTCACTGGAGAGCACGTAAGGTAACCTGCAAAACTGGTTAAGAGGCACGCAACACTGATTTTAAAACTTCACTGCTGTTTGCCAAACACATAATCTAAATGAGCGTTTGAAAACATTCTGCAATCATGAAAGGCAAATATTGACTATAAAATCAACCTGGCTCTCTGGCACCTCTCTTCCTCAGTGGTCTTTCCCATTGGAAGACACTATTCAAAAGGGCATTTTTGAATCAGCTGCTGTATTAAGCACGGTCATGCCCTTCCTATTTACCTTTAGGGCTCATGAGAGTTGCCTCGACCGCCTTGCCCCCATCACCACACCGTGCTTCATCGAAGGGCAGGCACTGCTCCCCGGTCCCTCCGACCACCTCTGCATTCTTCGTCAGGTCTTTGGCACCCGCAAGTGACCTGGGCCGGTAGATCCTGCGTGTGTTTGTGTCAGAAACATACAAATCTCCTGTCACGGGGTCAGTGGCGAGGTAGTATCTGTGAGCTGGGTTGTTGCTGTAAGAAGGAATTACACATTGCACATGCTGTAATTGCACCGACATCACACTGGGAAGAAAAGGCTTCAGTTCATAAGCACTGTGTACTAACTCATAAATAGTTAAAGCCCATGATGGCACTCCGGGCTTACTCAGCACAGGTCATGGCACAAAGCCTTTCTCAGCTTCCCCTTCCTCCCTGTGTCATAGGCAGTCCAACCTGGACTCCTCACCCTTATGAGAGAAATGCAGTGTTATCTGTGATGCTCGGAGGACCATCCTGCGCTCTGCAATTGGAGGCAGCTCCCGTTGCCGCTGTGTCCAGACAGTAGAGCCTTAAAACTCCCCAGACTTCTGCGTGTTTAAAACCATGAGTCAGTTTCAAACTCTGCAGCATGACCCCAACCCTAGAGTGCACTCTGCTGCCGTTATCAACTTATCTGTTTTATTATAATTTACATAAGGCTGCTGGGGGTGCACGGCTTATATAATTCATAAACAGATAAGGCAGAGTTCGTATTATTAGTTCACAGGCGAAAGATAAGACATCCTTCATAAGTATTTGTTTAATCCGCTGCCTTCAGAGACGTGATACGCATGATTTAACGCATTAGGAAATGTCATCTTTTCCACCAGAACACCGAGCGCGGCTTTTCCGTTCTCCTCAACGCAGAGTTGTATTTCACATAACCGTACACGTTGGCACAAAACCACTAACTATGCCAACACGGTCTTTATTACGGTGAAAATATATACTGCTAACCATTTTCCCAGAAACGTACATTTTGCCTCTCCGCTGGTGCCACATAAATTGAGAATTACTGCCTTTTCTCCCCTGCTGGTGAAAAAACCTACCCTGGAGAGTACCTTTTGGGTTGATATATTATGATGTAGAAACTTAACCCGCCGCAGTTAGGATTCCTGACCTAATTTACGGCACGAAGAACTGAAATAAGGTCATGTAAACACAGGAGGTAATTTCAGATGCTCTCCTAATGGATTGAATCAGTGTCAGAACAGTCAGCTCCACTTCTGATGTTTGCAAAAGCGCCGCTGAAACACATCTCCCCGTCCTGGTGATATCCAAACATCTGTTCACAGAACGCCCCGCTCCCCGTTTTGTAAATACATAACTGCGCCAATGCAACACGTTTTTTATGTGCTGCCACTTGGAAAACGCAACAAGAGACCAACAGGAACAACTTGCGAACAAATTACGTCTTTTAGCAGGGACAGATTTTTATAGCCTTCCACTTAGAAAAACACAGAAAAAATGTGTTGCATAAATAGGATATGCTTTGGTTTTAAGGCTTTTACCATGTCGGTTCAGAAGGAAGAAGTCAAGTGAAGCAGACTAATGAAATCAAATACGCAGTGATTAGCACCTCTTAAAAAGCCCTGCTACAGAGCTGCGTGTTATACAGCGTGTCTGAAAGCGATTAAGTGCGGCCTTACATCAAATTCCTGTCTGCTAGAAACCCGTTCCTGCCAACGTACCAAATAGCTTAAAGGTGTTTTCTGAACCTTAATTTACGCAGAGATCATTTATATGATCACTGCGTAGTGTACGAATTATTTATACCTCCGTAGGCTGCAAATTGAATTACACCCATTTGTACGATTACTTTGGTCTAACAGAAACTTTGCAGGCATTTCAAATACAAACACGCTGCACAACGACAAATGTGCAATTAGGGCTTTTTTTTTTTGTTTTTTCTTTGTAACTTAAAAAGAAAGTCCTTTCTTAAGCCTACTAACATCTTAAAGCATTTTTCTTCACCTTGATTAGCGTTGTGTAAATTGTGTTTTTCAACTGTTGCAATAAAGAGGCATCAGATCAATCAGTAATTAATACCCGACAGTCATCTCTGTCTAAAAGGAATTTTTAAAGCTGTTCTTGTCATAAGTATGAAAACATTGCCATGTTTACTTAATTCCAACCACAATGATGCAGTTATTCGGGATGCAGGGTGAGTTCTAGCAGTGATTAGCGTGTACTCACACAGAATACACACCTGATCTTTTAAGGATATTTTCTCAGTTTATCCAGAAATAACCATAACTACCCCCCAAGTTTGGGAACTGAATAGGGTATTATTATGGAATCAACATAAATGTTCCAGTTTGCCATATGATGCCTTATGGTTCCCTTCTGAGTCAAGAAGACAAGACAGCAGCCTTAACCTCAGGTTTCTTTCCAAAGGAAGGTTAAAAGCTGAGGAAGGAACCAACCACCGATTCTCCAGAGCAGGGCACCATCCCAGGAACTGTGTAACTGACCAGTGAACACCTTGCTTCCCAGCCAGGAAACGCTCTTGCACTCTGCCTGTGCACAAAATGGTACCACAGGGTTAAGCACCCAACACCTGGAAAGCTGCATTACTGCATTTCATTGCAGCCTGAAATAACATTAATGCTCTGCCTTCCACCAGTAACAACAAAAAACAAGAAATAAAATGCAGCTGGTGATGTCTTGACTCACTTAGCACCGCCTCACCACTGCAAGGAGCTCTGAATACTAAGCAGCTACATGCCCACGTGGGGTTCAGTAAATACAAATGACAAGTTAACTGGTTCTAGCTGCCCTTAATAACAGTGTTAATAACTGAAAGCACACACTCACAAGTGCACGCACAGCTCAGGCTCCTTCCACTACCAGACTTTCCGTATTTTCCCAGTCCTGTTGTTGGTTTTCTTAATATGAAATTTAAAATGTCACAGAAACAAACTTTTAAGTGCTACCTACTGTTTAGTTGGCATAATCTATTTCCCACTGCCTTACCTCGCTTTTGCTGTTCCTTTAAATTGTTAGATCACCCGCATCTCCACGTAGAGCTTCATAAAAACCACCCTTCCTGATCTATAGCCTTTCATTGTGTGCCTTCTAAACTCAAAGCTGCTTTCAGGCCTTACTGAACTTCTTTCTGTCACCTGGAGGACTCTCTGGGACAGTGCCACAGCCTGCAAGTGACATTTCTGTCTTCAAAGTCCTAAAAATTACCTCTTCTGTGAATGCCTATCAGCATTAATCACCCACAGGCAGCAGTGTGTGTAAAGACACCAGCTCAGCTTTCAGATGGAAGAAAACGTGAGTTCACCAGTACACTGGTACTGAGAGTGATGGTGACCACTCCCTCTCGTCCTATCACTGTTACCTGGGGGCTGATACTGACCCCCACCTTGCCACATTCCCATTTTGTATATTACTTTGTCTTCTGTCCATTTGTCAAGACAGTGTCTTATCCAGCTGCAGTCACAGCTCGTGCTCTCATGAGGGATGTATTTCTTTTAAAAGTAGAATAACAAACGCAAATTAAACTTAATGAGAAACTAAAACCACTAAAGAAAAGAAATTGCCTCCGAGTCACACCTGGCAAATAACTTCAAACCAGCCAGACTATGCATCACCTCCCAGTTCTCACCATTAATGCTGGTGCAAATACCTTATTTAGTCATGGAAATTTTTGCCTCATCTCTTTGAGGCGATTTCTTAAACATAAACCCCTTCCTCATGAACAGCTATGCCCAGAGCGAAGTGAATTAAAAACAAAATCACCTGGGCTAAAGGATAACTGAGGTATGACTCCCTTTGTTTAAAAACAAGGAAGGAAAAAGACTGGTGGCAAAAAGGAGAGGCCCTACAGGGCTGCTGAGCCTGGAACTTAGCAGTTCTGTCACAAAGCCTCGCAGGGCTTCCCATATCCAACAAGGTTTTGCCATGACTTTGGTTTTGCCCACTTTTCTGTGACAGCTGCTGTGGCAAAGTGCTTCGAAGCATCTACCTTCCTGCTTCTGTTCTTGCCACTGCTGCACCTACGTCGCAACAAACGGACGCTGTACTACAAACCTTCCAATTCATCCTGTGTCTATGACAAATCTTGCAAATCCTGGTGTACTTTAACATCTTAGCTTCTGGAATTGTCCTATTATCTGTCAATTTCAGCTTTTGCTACTAAGAAAAGTTCAAATTTGAGGAAAAAAGTCTGATAAATGTGAGCCTGAAAAGCCTCAGCATTGGAGGGTCAGTGAAATGAACTCACTTCATACTTCTGCATAATTCTAGTAGTTACACGCCTTTCTCATCAGGTTTGGGGGATCTGGATAAGGAATGGGCTTTGAAGGATCAGCAGAAGTGCCAGCAAGGAATGGGAGTGAGAAGATAGGAGCACGCAGGAAAGGAGGGCACATACAGCACGGAGAGAAGCCTGACTGCAGACAGAGAGTGATGAGAAAATAGGAGCCTGCATCCGAGAGGACGACACCGCCTGACGGCTGACATAACTAAAACATATGAACTCATTATTTTTGAAAAATACTCCTCCTTTCTAATAATACATCTTAGAAATGACTAGTCCATTATAAGCATTCATTTGTTAAAAAAGAAAAAGGAACAGTTAGAAAAATATAAATCTTCTTTAAGAAATGCTTACCTATGTCTAAAATCTTTATTTCTTGGTGGGAGCAAGTAAAAAAGAACAGAAAAACATTATTAGAGAAATACTCAGAAAGGATGGTAAAAGAGGAAAAGAAGGCAACATTTAAATCTGTCATTAGTGAAGTGGTTCGCTTATCCCAACTATGTTGGTTAACCCTTCAAATCCACAGAATAATTACTCTGGGTAGATTAAATTCTCACTGTTTGGATGTATAGAGTTCAGATATTTTACCATGGTATTTCTTTAACTTCAGTTTTAAATACTATTTCACATGTACTAAAATCTTTTTAATCAACTTCCTGTTGTTTCCACAAGCATTTGGAAACTCTGACTTAGGCAGCGCCAGAAATCTGTTACGTACATACTATCTGCAACAGTAATTCACAATTCTAAAGGTCCGAGATGTGAGAAAAACTTACCTTAGCTCGAGAACACTAGTTACGTTTCCAGATGGAAATATCCGTCGAACGTAGTTGAAATCCCCCACGTACAGACTGCCATCAATCCCACAAGCTAAGGCAACCGGAGCCAGTAATTTATTACCATCAGCTTGACCGTTACAGCTTGGGCACGAGATGCTGCGTCTTCTTCCATTGCCCATAATGCTACTGACAATGGGGGGTTGCTGAGATATAAACTGATTTTCACCGTTTCCTTTGTAGAGGATTCCTGGCAGGCAATCCAAGAAACACAAAACGGAAAGCGGTTCATTAAAACTTTGAATGTATGCACACGGAAAGCCACAGAGGCATTCAAAATACTTCCTTTTCTTGGTTTAATATATTTTAAAGGACTTCTAAAGGACCATAATTTTTCTCACTACAAGTTAGAGAACTTCTTGGTCAAGCGTTTCTAGTTGTACTGAAGTCACAAACACACTAAAACACACAGAAAGCATTAAATTATTCTGTCTGTTGAAAGCAGGAAAAAACTATTCTAAACGTTTCCATTTTGGAATTCTCCCGAAATGACTGTTATTCCTCTGTTACAAAAAAAAGAAAAGAGTATTTGCTACTGTAGCTTACTATGAATGTTGTGTCAAACGTCGTCTAATTTATTTCTAATTTCGTCGATTAGTGCTGCAAACTGTAAATATTAATTAAAGAGGTACTTCAAAAAGTTGAACCTTGCAGTATGAAAAGCTCCTTACTCAGCTCACAATGAAAATGTACCCCCGGCAACAACGTGTGCCTCAGTACCACGTCTGCAGCTATAAGCAGTTATTAAAAATGTCAAAAAACAACAACAAAAAAATGTGATGCCAGGCCAACCTGCCTCTTAAACTTAATTCTGCTTTGAGGCATGAAAGGAACAGTAATTTTGTAAGGACAGAGTGATGTTTCAGCAGTATTTTTCTTCCTTATGCCTCCATGGGAAACAGAAGAAAAATGTGCATGCGTTACGTTAAATCTTCAGTCTTGGAAAAAAATGTTTGATTTGTACGGCATATTAAAACGTTGCCGGAACTCTCAGTATTAAAGATGGCAATGAATCCATCAAGGTGCAGTCTGCCGATGGTCAGCTACCGTGGTGGTACTCGTAAGTCACAATGTGCCTTTCCTTGGTATGATCCACGTAAAGCACGTCCACCTTGTACTTCTCACGGATGCATGTTGCACTGGTTGTCAGTACAGTTCCAAAGGCAGTTTGGGGCTGGGGGACACGGTTCTCTTTGAGAGGCATTGAGGAAATTGAAGATGAATTCCTCTTTCAGTCCCCACCCCAAAACCGAACTCTTCATACTGAAGATACGTGGAAAAAATACTTTGCCTCTTTAAATGCTTTAGGTGGCTTCACTACTTGATAATGTTATAAAATTTGGGAGATTATACACGTAAGAGCTATAAACACGATAAAACTGGAAAGAATGAAAATGGTTTATGGAAACTTAATGACAAGTAATCTAAATAAGTAATCTAACTTAGGAAGGGGAATGTATTTTTCATGAATAGTCAAAGCCAGAATACATTAGTAGTATACGAAATCCCCTGTCCTATGATTACATCATTTATGACAATCATGGAACCATAATTTTGCCTGAAATAGCTGAGTTCTATAATTTTCATCAGAGGAATTCTACAAGTCAGCACAGTGCACTATTGCACCTGATTTATTCTGTCATTACCTTGAAAAATGGGTCCTTCACATTTCTCCTCTATTATCACAGAGTAAGAGATGCATGTTAGACTATTTACTGCAGGAGCTGGGGATGTCCGTGCAAACACTGCCTGCACTCTCTTCTGAATAATTTTCTCTCGCTCACCTGCCTTCTCATTGCAGCTCTCCACTTCGTTTACTCAATTAGACACACCTCACTTTGATAAGTCATTACTTGTCGTACATACTCTTGAACACAGTTTAAAGCTACCACTGATTCAACTTGTGAACGGCATCAGTCGCACGTGTGTACTTACAATTGCAGCTCCTTGCATTTTTAGGTGGATTACCTTTCAGGAATTTGCACTCCTCCTCACCTTGGTTTTAAATTAGGTACAACAACATCCTTCCCTGTACTTGGTTATACTGCTTGCTAAGTGAGCTAGAAGCAACGCTTTAGGTGCAGCTCACAAAATAAAGGGTGGCACTGCAGGAAACCCCTGAGGGGCACTGGGCACACCACAGAAGTGGCTCTCTCCCTGCTGACTGAATTCCGAGCTCCTCCTCGCCATAGCAATACAGTGCAACCAACTCCCACCTTGAACTTTGTCTTCTTCAGCTCTCTATCAGCCAAACTGTTCCCAGTTCCCTGCTGTGCAGCATTCAGCTGGGGTTTGGTCAGCATGGCAGCCACCAGAGAGCTGCATATAGGACCAACTGACCTTAGTGCCACAGCCTGGTGCCTCAGCACGTCCTGCTGAGATGAAGGAGAACTTGCTCGCTAGCAACCAGGCTCTGTTCCAACACTGAGGGGCGTAGGGGCTCTCATTGCCTGAAGGCACTGTCATTTGCCACCTGCTGGGCACTGAGCTGACAACAGCACCCCAGAGAGGATACACCTCATGGAAGGGTTTACATGGGAAGGTGGCTGCTCATCCCAGAACAGACAGTACCAGTGTGCTAACAGCTCACAGCAGCAGCCATGCTGTAGCTGGGAATATTTGAGCTGTAGGGAAAAAACCTCTGGCGTAAATGGGGGACTTTGCCCTGGGAGCGAAGCACTCTTGGTTTGGCAGGAACGCGTGCTACCACCACTTTATTTTCACTCAGTGTGACAAACTGAAGTGGAAACTGCTACCATACAACCGATGAATGCCAGCAACAATGCTGAAGCCCTACCATTGCTTGAGAAACAGCATTTCCTTAGCATCACTACATTTTTAATAACAATTTCAACTTTTTTTTTGGCGAACATATCCAGCTCAGAATGACACTGTCGCTGTTAGATGCTATTATTAATGCATAAGTATTTGCAGAAGTAATAAACACGACGTGCACTGTAAAACTCACAGCATTTATCAGATGAAAACATCTCATAATTTCCCTTTTTTTACATTTTTTTTTTAAATGAAGGGAGTGAGATGCAGTTAAGCACTGAAATTGGCATGAAGAAACTTAGAAACTTAACTCCTTACCATTCTGAACGTCCAATACATGATGCTTATCCAGCGTCCAGCCACCCATGTTAGAGGCATCTAGCTCGTAGCCCTGCAAAATGGCAGTCCTCTTCTCCCAGAGAGTCAGATCCAGGCACGACTCATATTCATAGCCCACAGACACTGAAAAAAAAATCATTACGTTTCCTCATTAACAATACTTGCTCAGGTGACGACCACAGGGAATGGAACTCCCTGAACTACATACATTCTGCTGCTCTCCCAGACTACCTGAGAATCCCTATGGCTTCGTGTGACATACTGCAAATACTGAACAGGATTCCAAAATACTTCAAAAAGTAATCCTGGGTTATTAAAGTACTTTCAATTATTAAAGGAGGTTGATGAGAACAGGTACAGAAGAAATCCATTTTGTGAATTACATCAGAATGCTATTGCGCGTGGGGAAGGTATGCCTCTCTATTTTCAGTGAAACAGAAAGAATGAACGAACAAACAAACAAACAAACCCTCTTTTTAACACACATACCGACAGCTTCAGATAATCCATAGACTCTCTGGTTGTACGCGTCAGTTTTATCCCATATAAAAGTGTAAGCCAGATTTGGAGATGCAGGGAACCATTTCTGGAAAAGTCTTCCCACCACCGCCACCATAAGGTGAACCTTCATTAAGTTAAACGGTATCACAGATTGGGTCATGGTGATCTTCAGAACAGATTTATATCCTGCAGCCCTGGAGCTTAAGTATGATAACCTCAAATCGGTTCCTGGTATTGTAGTTTCTTCGTGAAGCACCTACGTGTTGGGTAAGAAAAAAAAGGCACTATTTGAATGATTTGGAAATTAAATGGCACAATGCAGATATCATAAAATGGTGGCTGACAGGATATTATGTGGCAGTCCAATATGAGTTATCATCTAAACCTGGCCTTCAGTTAGGGTGTTAAATAAAAATCAATAATGAGCGGTATTTCACCTTTTCTTTCCCTCTGAAAAGCACAGTCCCAGCTCTGCCGTACTGAAGCTGTTTAGCTGATATTTTCTGTTGAAGGATTTCAGAGATGTCTCCTTTATTTTAAGGGGCGAGGTCTGAAGAAGAGGGAGAACATTCCCCAATTCCAGAAGAGGCAGAAAAGCATCTTTTACCTAAGTGCTGCCACCCATCACCTAAGAAAGGCAGAGGAGACTCAAAACCATGCAGGGCTTCAGATTTGGGTTAGGGTGTCTAGTTGCTCCTGTAGTTCATGTGTAACACAGGAAGGGCTTTTCAATGGCTTATTATTTGCATTATCTGTGGATTGTAAATACTTTAAAGCTGAGCATTCTTCCATTTATTTCAGAGAGATAAGTAGGATGCCTCAGGGAAAGCTTTTCCATATTTCCTGATCAATATTCACTACTCAGACATCAGCTCACCACTTTCTCATTTCAGAGAGGTGCAATGATTCAATTTTATTTTTAAAAGGTTCCTACCCCCCCCCCCCCCACCTCCTCTCTTCCTCTGAGCTGAGAAGCTTCAGTGGGTGATGGATGGATGCGGGGGGTTTCTGAATAACGTGGATGAGGACAGCCAATGGTGTCCTATCCCTCCATCAGGACAGAAAACTCTATCAGGGAATCGTGTCCCTAAGCAACTGAAGTGAGCACTTCAGCTAAACAGACACCGAGCAGCCTTGCTTATTGAAAATAAGGAAAAAGAAGCATCGAGACACATTTATAAATGTAACAGGAGGCAAAGGATGTGGAGTCACAAGCCCGGAGCTTTGGTGGTGTCAAAGGAGCACCTCCTGGGGAAGTTCTGTTTTACCTTTCTGTCTCCTAGACCCGAAGACCAAGCACTAATCAGTATCAGCAGAAAGCAGCCTTCAGGAGAGCACGCATATTCCCAGCATCAAGCTTGAGACTTCCATGGAATCAAAAGCTGAAGTGCTATGTTAGCTCAGGATTTCACCAGTGTTCCCTGTGCTAGAGAACCCCTAGGCATTGCTTTTAAACAACTGAGTGTGTTGAACAGAGTAAAAAAATGTGGTTTTATGTTCTCGAGGAAGGCACCAGATGCTCCACCACTAACTATGTTAGCACTGCTACTGGTATGTAAAGATTTATATGCTATTAATTGTATCTCCGTCCTTCACAGCAGTAACAACAACAGCAACAGATCAGAAATAGTGTTTTGGCTCGTTGTCTGAAATGAACACTTAAATCTGATATATGTAGGCATATGGCTCTTCATCTCCAGTAAGGCTGCAACAGAGCTGTGGGAAATAAAGGAGGCATTGGAAGAGACGAGGCAGATGAAATTCAGAGTAATTCTTAGTCTTTGAATGTCTCTGCTTTCCCCACCAACAACCTGGCATCGCTGAGAGAAATGACAAGCAATACCATCACCTGGAAGGAGGTGAGTGGCATCATTTCTTTCTGTAAATCTAGCCTGCTCTCCCCCGGTCCAATATACTCATGGTATCTAAGGGAGAGGAGAAGCGAATCTTTTCTGCACAAAGAAAATCTCTCCAGAGAAAAGCAATTGTGATCATATCCCCTTTGTAAGACGTTGATGGAACAACGCAAAACACAGTGAACTCAAGACAGATTCCTCCTCAGGACATCAGCAGGACTCTCATCTACTGCACATTAAAACTGGTCTAACAGATGGAGTTCTCTGTAAGCAAGAGGAGAAAAAGAAATCATCCACTTGTAATAGGGCACAATTTCATGGACTTCGCTGGTCTCCTGTTAAGACCACTGTTTCTTTTACAACTTTGGCTGTGGCAGAGCAGTGTTAAACACTTAGGTGGTCTTCCGATACTCCTGCCTGAGATAACAGGCAATAAAGAGGACACCTTGAAGTTTCAATTTCCAAGAAATTCCACTGTGTATTTGGATTACTATCAAATTAGAAAGTAGGACACACGCGGTTCTCAGCGAGGTTTAAAACAAAAAAAAAAAAAGAACCCCTATTATTAGTTTCTGCAGAAGCCTCAAACATCTGCTGGAAATCTGACTTACAGCTTCCTTCTTTCCATAAAATATTCCCTGTAGTAACTTATTTTTCTTGCGAACTTTAGAAATCTAGAGGTAAGGTTATGCATCTCAATCTCTCTCCCAGAATCGAGCATTACAAAGAGAATTAAACAGTTTAATGTTCATCTGAAACGTTAAATCATCAGGCACAGCAGAGAGCATCCTATGGGAGCCATGACAACACATCAATTGTAAAGCAATCAGGAAAGTCACCGGGTATAAAAGTCGCATCAGGAATCGCCAGCACAACCAATCTGTCTGTACTTTGTGTTCTCCCAACAGAGTATCGCTCTACCTCCAGAAAGGCTGATACCCCACGGGGGCTGAGTTATAGCCCTCCCGCCACATCCCAACAGCTGACATTTTATTTATTGATGATCAAGCTTCACAGGAGGCCAGCTGTGAAATACTTCAGCGAAAGGACTGAGACAGTGGTCGCCTCGGTTTTCACAAAGGCAGAGTTTGCTGGCCCCAAAGTTCAAGTGGGTGGCTGAAGCACAGAAACACTGCAGGGCTCCTTGTCTCCTTTGGCCACAAGGACTCAACTCTACCCAGGCACTGCAATGCTTTCTTGCTCCACTGTGCAATGTGATCAGGGTGATGTGCTCTTGTACTATTAAGAGCATCTAACGAGGAATTTGTACTATTATGAACACGTAATGAGGAATTTACATTCAATTAGGGGGAAATGCCTGCTGTAGCACCACCTATTTCTGTCAAAATGAGCAACAAGGATTTGAGGACCAATTTCACAAATGAGGGCAAACTGAAGTCCTAATGTCAGAGCAAGGTGCTTTGCTGACGTAAGGAAATGAACTGCTGTACTGAAACAAAACATCGGTTTGAGAGGGGTAAAGATGGCACATTTAGACACAGGAACTGACAGTTAATGCTCCTGCACAAAGCTCAAGACCAAGGAACTGTAGGATTACACTTCTTTAAGTAGAAGCCTAAAAACATGTCAGTGGAAGCGTAAAGCAAGAGGCACACGTTAGGTTTCAAACAATACAAAGAGGAGAAAATCAGAAAACTAGCTGGAAAACAAAGACACGTAAGAAGACATTTGGCTTTGAGAGTACTCTTGATTTTTTCTCAGTTCAAACTCAAAGTTTTGAGATTTAGCTCAGTGAGAAGCAAAATGTAACTTCTTTTAAGACTGAAATATCTATAGGCATACTGTGAGACTGCATGTTGTAATGGTAGAACGCGTTAACTGATTTGGTGAAAACTTGGCCACTCTGAAGTCAGAAACACCATCTCTTTTACTAAGTTACTGAGGTCTCTATTTTACCCTTTTTTCTTCCAGTGAAAGAAATTTTGACATCTTCTGCTGTGCAGCATTGGCGGAAGTAAAACAGTCAGAAGAGAGGAAGAAAAACAAGCAGGAATTCTTGAACTGTTTTTATAGCACTCATCCCGCGTTCACCCAGGCAATACCTGAATTAACCCAAAGCATTTGCTTTTGCTAATTGGTTCCCTAACAATGCAGGTTAGGTCTAACCTGCTGCCTTGGGCCCATAACCATGCAGGTCATACTCTGTAAATGCAGAGTCACTTCTCTCTAAACTCATACAAGCATAACATTCTAAGGAAAACATCCAGTTTGAAGGGAAATTTGCCAGTCTTCATTCACCTCCACACCCGGGGCAATGGAAGCAAGCTGCTCAGCTCCTGCTGAAGGCACCTTAGGGCCTGGCAATGTGTAAAATGGAAGTGTAGGAGAAGGAAACCCACAAAAATTCAGTTTCAGAATTGTTCACTGTAACTCACAACTGGGTTTCTGCCAGACTACACCACAATATGTTTATTATATTAGGAAAAAACAGAAACAATATTATGCAGTCCTCACAAACTGCTCCAGCTCAGCCCAACCTCCCCTGCCTGCAAATAGCTTGATGGGATTAACCAACGTTAAGCTATGTCTAGGCTGCGCGTGCTAGCTGGTTATTAAAAGTAGATAAAAACTCATGCCTAAGTGGTTCAAATTTCATTCACACGTATTTATTATCATCCCTCTTGAATAATGGTCTGCTGGGCTTGCGATCACCCCTCCACCTGCTGCATTCTTTCTTTCCCCTTGCTTGCCCTCTTATTCCATTTTCTTTTGTGCTGCTTCTTCAGTACAGACTTTAATTCCCCCTTCAGATCATTTTGAGACTCATAAGCCACTAAGTACTCTCTTTTGGAAACATCATCTCCCAGGGATGATGAAGCACTTCAAGGGATGATGATGATTACAGCAGCACATCATTTTCTCCTGCACGTGACAGTGAGAGCTGTCACACTGCATCAACAGGGTGACTGATATCGACTGCAAAAGCGTGGGGAACACTTTGTTTCTCTGTGGCTTCATCCAGACTCTTCTGTTTTGAGCAAGCATCACCCCCTTTACAATGAAAAAATTTACAGCAGTTCCTCCAGAGCTGAGCAGACAGCTCTGGACAGAATCTGATGCTGCTCATCTTTTATCAGATTGGCAATTTTTTTGGGAGACAGATTGTTGTGCAAGATGCATTTCTGAGGCAATTCTGACCCTACAGGGGTACATCGCAGGCACAACCATGCAGCTCCCACCTCCTGAAGCAGGGGATCACCCCATACAATGGGCTGAGTACACTGAAAAAAATACTCCTTAATGTTTTCACAGAGCACCAGAAAGTTTTTGCACCCATGATCACCAGTACATTTTTCTCCTCATCAGAGATTAGCATTAGCACCAAGGACCAAAGATACAGCGAGAACATGACCTTTTTTAGTAAGGAAGTCAGCCTTGGCTACCAGCCCTGCCTTTCAGGCTTCCCACCCTTTGAACCTGGCAGCCAATCTCCATCATATCTGAAATATGCGAACTCTCTAAAATAACTCAGTACCATTAGGGTTTATTTAAAAAAAAAAAAAAAAGAAAGAAAGAAAAAAGGAGGATAGGGGTGTAGTATCCAAATTGGTGCTCCCATGAGACAAAGGCTGAATGCAGTCAGCAGGGGAAGGACTGGACATGGCAGACAACAGCAGCAGGTGGGAATCGGTTGGCATCCTGACTTTGCTAGTCTCACTGTTCACAAAAAGACATTTAATCTAAGCATTACAAGTATTCTGAGAAAAGTGGTACTCGCTTATATTTTTCTATTGTTACTTTTTCTTGATTTATACCCCATCTAAGCCTTTTGCCATCACTTCAGGAACTGCATCTATTGTCTGTTGCCAAAACAAGTAAATAAAAGCTGCTTTTGCGTGGATTGTATTTTACAAATCCTTACTTCCAATTGATGTGCAGCCACCAAAGGCACAGAAAGATAGGATAAAAGCAATGATTTCCTAGTGCGGCCTAAGTTTGCAAGAGTGTTTAGTTGTAATTTTCCCCACATCTTTATGTTAAACTTGCTCCTTTCCATGATTTTTCTAAAATGATTTTGCTTTTCTCTTGAAACCTTTAAATGAAAACGTTTCAATACATTTTCTTTGTTTCCCTTTAAGATGCAAGTACATTTCTTAGCAAATGGGAAAAAAGAGTCCCCTATGTAATTATGACATTATCAGGGTGGGAGAAAGAGGAAGAGAGAGGGAGAGAAAGACCGTAGAGCTATTATCAGAAATCAATGAGATAAATACTCCTTTTCTGCAACTCTGCTTTAAGATTGTAGGAAGACTACATTAGTGATCAGGTCTTTGAGATGGAGGAATCTAACATGGTCTACGTTGGAGAAAAAATATACGTTTCAATCACAGCTCTTTCAGTTGAGAGCATTCAGCCATTACAGCTTCTGAGGATGTACATTAGCACCTGTGTTCATGTCCTTGTGAGCCTGCCCTTGCTGTTACAGAGAATTCTTTTAGTGTATAAATGTACAGGTATCATGTTCTTCATTAAAACTAAATTGATAGAATGAACTGTGTGGGTCTTTGTTACACAGTGGAAAACCAACTTCTATTTTCTGTTTCTGTGGTGTGCTCATAACAAGAGGGCAGTCAAGAAAGTATGATGTTGCAATTTCTTAGTGATGTTGCTTAATTCTAGCCAGAGATAAGAAGCTATTTGTTTGTAGAACAGTTTACCTGTGTCTCTGGGATGATAGGACTATCTTCAGGAGAAATTCTGAAGAAGGTAGATAAAGGTGATGACACGATGATAGGGTTTGGCCTCACAAATCCACTCAGATCACAGCTAGGAATGTCGTTCTCTTCCTTTTTCATGACCAGGGTGTCCATTACATAAAAGACGTTCCAGGGAATCCATACTGTGTGATACTGTGTCAGGAACGGTGATCGCTCAAACACCAGTGTCAGAGAGGCACCACCATTCGCTACCAAGTCAAACCTAGAAAAAAAATAGGGGCAGCTGTTAAGCCAATTCCCAAAGCCATCCATTTCACTGACCAATTCTTTATCCTTCTGTGCTGCTCTGAAGACAGAATAGCTCTATGAGTAGCAATGAAGAAATCAATTACGTTACACTACATAATACTGCACTAAGAATGGGGAATTTGGGATGCTGTTTTTAAATTAAACAAGCCCTTCTACTTCTAAAGTATGTAATGGGCTTGATCAACGTTACTCGAAAAATGTACAAGGTAAAGTGTTGCTCAACAATTTTTTTCATGTCTTCCCATTCTTTAATTAGAGGTTTCTTTTTTACAGGGAGATCTTTTATTAATGCATTTGCTGTCTTTGTGTCTTAAAAGTGCTTCAAAGTGAACTTACATGCCATCTTGGCGGGTGATCGTATATCCATAGTCTGGGTAGTGTAAAAAGGAAACGTTGACTCCGATGAGCGGAGTTCCGTCAGCAGTTAACACCTGGCCCCTTATGACAGACGCAAGGCTGTAAAAAAGAAGCAGGATCAGATACAAATTTGGCTTTTATAATTCCCTTTTGAATGAATAATAGCTAGTACAGCAAACACACACAAACATCTCCACATGGCATCAACTCCCATTAGCAAAATCATTCCTGAGCCTTCAACCCTTCTACAAATTCACATAATTTACACTGTATAAACACATACCTCAATATCTACATATAATCATTTTGTTTTCATTTGTCTGAGTTTGCTTTGGATCATTTTGTCCGTACTGAGCCTAGTAATTCACTGAAGAATTTTAAGAATTTATAAACTCTAAACATTCTGCATGTCATACCTCTGGCACATTCTTGAAAAGTGTACTTTTCAATTATCAAAGCAATCTGTAAAACTGCAGGGACTACAAAGTACGAAATTTAAAAGAGCAATAAGGAACATTTGTGTAACAACTTTTAATCATCTGCTGTGCCCAAACACATTAATGCTGTTAAATTACTGCAAACACAGTAGTTCCAGTGTAAATCATCTTCTTTCACTCAGTGAGATCTGAGACACCTGCTTCCTGTTACTGGTTTATTTTCAGGTCATTACTGCTTTGCAGAGCACCAGTCAAATAGTTTATGCAATTATACTGTCGCGCACTTAACAGTTCCATTACATTAATTCATAATTTATATTATTTAGCGAGCTCAGTTTAAAAAGTGCAGCTTTGCTTTTCCTTCTGAAGTGTTTTCATTGCTTTGATACATTTCCAACTGTGCTAACCCAAAGCAACTGGTTAAATAAAGATCTATTTAATCATTAATGAAGTGCCCAGATAGCACACAGGTACCACGTATGGTAAGTAAGCCAGTGGCACTGAGAATCTGAATTCTGCAGGTAATGAGATAAGCACAAGTAATCTGAGAAAATGTTTGTTGCTGAAAGTTCAACGCATGAAGGCAAAGATCACAATGGATCTTCTTCTACTGTGCACCTCACATACTCTTGGGCTGCTTCAGTACGCGTGAGTAAAGGATGAAACACGCTCACCTCTTATTGAAAGGACTTTCCCCAGGTATGACATGAGTGCTGTCTGCTCCAATGAGAAAACTGATCCGGTCATAAAATGCTTTGGCAGCTTGCTGAGATGGTGACTGTTGGCTTTGGCTGATAATATCTTGGGGATCAGGTAGCCCACGACAGTAAGGCTGATTTTGGCAAGAGCTCTGTAAACAGCAGTCGGGATCCATGCAGTCAACCAGCCCATCTGTTGGCAGAAATTCAGGAAAATGAACAAACTCTTCCCCCTGCCCTTTGTATGCGAGCGAGTCGGCCAGCAGAGAGATTAGAAAAATTACGTAGCATGAAAGAATATTAATAATTAAGATTTTAATGAATTCACTTTCAATTAAGGAAAAATAAGCTCGTTTCCACTGAGTTCTTAAACTCCCATGGAAATCCTAGCAGGCTCAATGCACATAAATTAAGTGCATTTGTTTGATACTTCTCTATAAACATGTGGAACAAACCAGAAAATGAAGGCAACTCGGGCTCTGCATACGCCGCTAACTTATCAATATTAAACATTTTAGGTGGGTCTCAGTAGCTTTTATCTGTGTTTACTCGACTTGCTAGAGAAAAGAAACAAGGAACTCCCACTCTGCTGTTTTCCTTGATTTTTTTAGCCCATCTGTGCAGCAAGGAGCTTTAAATATTTCACAGTATTTATCAAGGTGAGTTCCTTTATACTTTGGCAGGAAGGTTTTGTTGCTAGTGGCAAAGGCAATTTCCACCTCTACTTCGCATGTAAATGCGCAAGGGAACAAAATCTGTATTTAACCTTTAGTTTTTTTTTTCTTTTCTGAATAAAATGACGAGGAATGCCGGCCACTATAAATGCGATTTAAACACGTGGGTGCTTTTATGCTCATGTGCTGAAATATTCACGTATAACGAGCGGTAGATGTGTCACATCACTGGAAATCTAATTTGGTGAAAGATTAAAATCAAGATCAAATTGATAACTACTAATTTGCTGTAAGTAAAGTCGTAAGGAAAATGAGCCTGGAAATGTCAGCGACAGAAAATTTGTAGATGAATGTAATACGGTATCACATTCTGATAATTGTTTCCCCCAAAGAACAGCAAGACTGAAATAGCTCAAACATTTTATTATTCCATTTATATTACAGAGGGAGTTCGCTCGCTGCACTAAACTGAAAAAATATACCGATGCAGCACTCTGAGGAAGCCCACGACTGCTTCTCTTACAAAAGAATCCAGCTTTATAGTAAAACTTCTTTCTGCAGGGAAAATTATCATCCATTTTTCTGTTCAATCATATGTTGAAAGAGTGTAAGTAAACAGAGATCTTCTAAAGGTATTCCTCTAAGAATTGCCATGCTATGTGGATCGGTTAGAGGATTGGCAAAACAGTAAAGGGCTGGGATTTCTATTCTTTTGCACATCTAAAATTCTTATTTAACTCAGCTGACATTGAAGTCAGTTCAAGGAAAATAAAAGGGATGAAAAAGTCATCGTTATATATATCAAAGCTTAAACTTTTTCAGAGAAAAGAAACATCACTGATTTTTCCTGGGATGAGTGGTTGATATGCCTGAGGGTTGTGCTGCCATCCAGAGGGACCTGGGCAGGCTGGAGAAATGGGCTGACAGGAACCTCTTGAAGTTTGACAAAGAGAAGTGCGAAGTCCTGCACCTGGGGAGGAACCCCCCCAGGCACCAGGACGTGCTGCGGGGCAGCTCGCTGGCAAGCAGCTCTGTGAAGAAGACCTTGGGAGTCCTGGCAGACACCAAGCCGAACAGGAGCCAGCAATGTGCCCTTGCAGCAAGGAAGGTGCTGATGTCATATGGAGCTGTGTGAGGAAGAGGAATGCCAGCAGTTCATGAGAGGTGAACCGTCCTCTCTGCTCAGCCCTGATGTGGCCACATCAGGAGTGCTGGATTTGGTGTAGGCTTTCCATGCTAGACAGAGTTCGTTCAGCAAAGGGCCAAGAAGACAGCTACGGGACTGGAGCACCTCTCCTCTGAGAAATAGGCTGAGAGAGCTGGAACTGCTCAGCCTGAGACCCCCTCAGTGCATATCAACACCTCATGGGTGGGTGCAATGTAGATGCAGCCTGATTCCTTCCTTGGCACCCAGCAGAAGGACCACAGGAATTGGGCACAGGCTGGCATACAGGAAATTCTGTCTAAATATTGGAAAAAGTTTCTCACAGTGAGAGATCAGATGCTGCAACAGGCTGCCCAGGGAGGCTGAGCAGTCTCCATCCTCGGCGATATTCAGAACCCAACAGAGCCCTGAGCAGCCCACCATAGCTGACCCTGCTTTGAGCAGAGGCTAGACAATATCCAGAGGCCTTTTTAACCTCAAACCGTCTGTGACTCTAGTGACTCTCTACAGTATAATTCTTGTATGATACGAAATCCCTTTCCAGCTGAGGTGCTCAGCTCCCTTGCTGGCTTTAACTCTAGAATCCTGGCTCAGTGTCAAACCTGGGGGTACCGATGGTTAAAAGCATAGTTTTGCTTTTTTATATCTCTGTACGGTCTCCCAGGCAATATCTGGTGCAGTTGCCAAAGAAATGCTCAAATTTAGTCATTCATCTTTGTTAGTTTATAAAAAGCAAATGTACATCTGGAGTACAGTCTGCAGGTCATAAAACTGCAGGAGATTGACACCTTCTGAACTAATCAGCTGGAAATGCATTTTTACAAGCCTCTCTGCTAACATCAATCAGAGAAAGAATCTCATTTTCACCAGCCCAGATATAGGGATACGCTGTTTGTTATTTTCCTGTGGAGTTTATCAGCATCTTGCCCAGGCAAGTGACGGATGGTTATGAATCTGGCTCCTTATAACTTGAGAAAACATTTTTCATTCTTTCTCTGTATTTATGTGGCTAGAGCTACCTAGTACCACTAAGATGACTACTCTATTGCACTATGTGAAGCACAGTAGAATTTCCTTTCTGAGAAGGTTCTGTGAAATATCAATGAATTGCATTTAAGCCTGAAAAATATGAGGCTTAGCTTAACACTAGCTTATCAGTTATATCACTCAAATGCAATAGGAAAATTATACAGAAAATGAAAACTCTTCTAGCCAGCTGGACAATCATCAGCAGCCTCAGGGGACTACTTTTCTGCTTTTTTTTTTTTTTGGTTGTTCTAGATGTAAGTGGTTCTTCTATATAGAGCAGACATAATGACTATATTACTGCCTCTCCCTGGAACACAACTTGTGGGACAATATTACTCCTGGGTACAAGTTCTGGCACTGGCAAAGAGAGCTCATGGCCAAGGACTGACATCGATCACATTCTTGGTAAACAGCAGCAAAGAATCTCCATAAAGTGAAATTTAGTCCCTGCATTGAGGCGCCTGTTTTTGCAGCTATGATGCTGGCCATTCCACAAGAATGGTTTCAATGCCAGTGGCATACAAAGCCAAGAGGCTGGAATGGACAGAAAACTGTATTAACAAAACTCTGTTATCCTCATGTAGCTCAGTTTTACAACAGGGTACACTGAGTAGACTCAATTATAGACAGCAAAAACGATTGCCTGTAGGAGCAGCTGGTCAGAAAAGCCACAAAAGAAGAAATAGCCCCTGATTTATTCCTGAGCAGCACACAACTATCTTTTTCAATGCTGTTACTGCGGTATCCCTGTAAGCATACACACAGGGTACTCAAATTAGTCTGACCTCATACTGTGACAACATTAATCCTGAGCGAGCCATCGTAGGTCCATGCAACTAATTACAAAAATACAGCAGCATAGTGCTTAGTAGGCTTAGTTTTACCATAGCATTCACTTTAATTTTACTACTAATAAACTGTTAATAGTTCTTTCAGTTCTGCTGGTGGAAACATGTAGCTACTCTTAATAATTGGATAGGAGCTTGTAAAAAGCAAGCCTAACAAAGGATACCGCTCAATAAAGACCTATCTAAAGAGTCAACAGATTTTTCTTCCTATAAGTGATGACAAAGCACAGCCCACTTTGTCCAAGTGCAACACTTTATTTTTCCAAGTCAAGAAGCTAGGGTTCTTCCAACCCCAGACAACTCTGACTTGCCTCCTTCCAAAAAGTCATTAAGAGTTTAATTCAGACACATTTCTTGGTGGATTGCTGAAGTGTAAAGAAAATCCTGTAACAGACTATCCAGCTTGATCACACAGAAAAATAGAGTGATCCTTCAAAGGAAACGATACACAAGACTTTTGAAAATCTGTATTAAAAGACAGACAAGTAATCATCCTATCATATGTCAGTAGTTTCTAGATGGGAAAAAGACCAAGAGTGCCTTGATGTCAGTAATGTTTCTTATGAAGAATTTTTCCATTGAGGTCATGGAATTTGAACGATCAGTCCCAGAAATAGCTAACAACTATGCTAACTCCAATTGTATCACCACTGAACCTAGTGTGATGGAGATGGCACTACCTGCAGCCATTGGTATAAATTCAGCAGAAGTGCTCAGATAACCTCAGGTCCCATAGTAAACAAATACAGCAAAGGCATCCATGTGCCATTACCCACAGCCATCTGGAATCTGCATAGCTTGCTTGAGAGATGAGTGAGCTGGCTGCACATATTCTTGGAAAAGGAAGAAATGGTGCTTCTCTTTCCAGGTGGGTTTCTGGCAAAGAGGACTTTTTTCTTTTTCCCGTATGGCTCCAGTTTTTAGTTTAATTGTTGCATTTTAACCCTGTTTCTCAGACACCAATCAAAAGACTGAAGTGAACACGCTCCTTACTGATGTATACACATTTAAAACAAGGTTTACTATAAGAGAAATGCTGGTGACAAATAGCATTATATAGGTCAACTGTGGCAAAACAGCTGTTTAACCTATCCCCTCACAAAATTTTGCTGCTTAACGCCTGTAAAGGAAATAATAAAAAAAACAAAACAAAACAAAAACAAGAGAAAAGAAGCTATACAAGCACTACCACTGGAGTTTCATTTTTGCAATATCATTCTTTCTCTTTAAACTTTAAGTCATCCTGTTAGACCCTTCTGCTCCAATTCCTCAACCCATTTCCCCTTTTTCCTCACAAACAGCTATTACTGCTTTCAGTCTGAAGGAATATCTCCTTTTCACTTGTTCTGTTTAAGTGCATTTCTGCTCACCTTGCTCCTCTTCCTCCTGCTGCTCTGTTATCTGCTGCTGACTCTCCCTCTTACTTTCTGACACATCATGTTGTTCTATTATTCTTAACACTTTGCAAATCTGTTTTAGTCTGTCCTTGGGATTTCATTTCCCCCCACCTTTTTTTTTTTTTTTTTCTATCAGCTATTATTTCTGTCCAGATTTTATTCTAACCTACTTTCTCTTCCCCGTCTTTGTCTCTTTTCTTGCTTGCAGGTTTCTCTTCCTTACGTTTTTAACCACCCCTCCCATTCTCTGAATATCACATCTCTGCATGGAAATGCTACAGACAGCTCCGTCCTCTTGCATCCTTCATGCACACAGAAATTTGGCTTAAGAGAAGTGTGGTAAATCCAAAGAAATGTAAAGCAGTAAACACCACCACTCTTATGACTGTATTTTCCTCAAGATGTAAGAGCTACTATTATTTACAGACGTGTGATTTCCAAAATCCCAACTAGAACCAGGATATGAGAGGAAACAGCCTAACAACAACAACAAAGGCCTTTACAAACTAAAGCTGAAAAGCAGTCAGCCACAGATGACATTGCTACCATCTATACTCCCTAGCAGAGTTTCTCATCTCTGCTCTGGATCAGAAGGTGTTAAAAAAAAAAAAAAAAAGTTAATGAGAGAGGGGGGATGGACAAAAGACAACGAAAGTATTATGCTGATCTGCTACATGACTGCATTCACATTTAATCGTGTTTTGGTGGTGGTTTTTTTCTTCTGCTTAATTCTGGAGTCCTGCCAAAGTCACAGCCCGTCTCCTTTCCCTACTCTACTACAACGATGATTGCAGATTGATTCCTTAAGTCAGCAGTCCTGCCTGCATCTCACTGCAGATTGTTACCTGTCACTCGAGTGACAGACTGCAGAGAAGCAAGCCAAAAAAACCCCCCAACAAACGACTTCTGGGAGTGTCCTGTCAATTACCTGAGCGTTCACAGGCTAACAGAGGGACAAGATCTTTCTAGAGCGGGCAAGCAATCGTTTCCACCAATAGTACTGTAGGTCAAAGCGTACAGTCCCGGCCTTTCCTCTTGGGATCATTTGCTTGTGAGGTCACTGAAAATTTGCACTCCTTCCCTTTTTTTGTTTTCCCCACTACAGTTCACTGAGTCGAGACGATGCTTTATTCCACTCTACAAGAACACTGCAGGAAAACTAAGGTGACACCCATCATTTTCTAAGTACCTATCTCGCCTGTCATGAGCATCTTGAGGGGCTCTGCTGATACACCGTACAAAAGCAGAGCATACTGCAGTGTATTCTTACACGCACGAGAGCTACTAAAGTGTGTCTGCATGGTTCTCACAGCAGTATTTTGCCATCTGACTGTAAAATCTCCGTTCCTTGACACACTCTCCCCAGTGCTACAGATCCAGTTGGTGTATCTTACCTCCCTCGTTGTCCTTACTGTCAGTGCACAGAGTTTCCATGGCCACGTCGCAGCCTGCTCCCCTCCATCCTGGCTGGCAGACGCAGTGCCAGCCGTTCTGGTCCAGCGTGCACCTCCCATTGCTATTGCACAAGCCGGGGCAACCCTCTGTTGAAAGAGACAAAGAACAACATCACAAGTGATTTAAATATTGCCGCTATTTCAGCCAAATAAAAGATACAAACAAGGGACACTTACTGGGAACAGGCCTTTAGGACAGCACAAATACTGTAATTGCACATGGAGTGGAACAGCAACACTACCTGGGGAACGTAATTCTGAACAAAGTGGCATCTTTGATTGGCCTGACACTTGAGACACCACTTACCTGTACAGGCAGGAAATAAATGCATCAATCCTCTAAATACCTGTAGGCCAGACAAAATTAAGTTTGTTTTTAATTTTTTAAATTTTAAATTTTTTTTTTTTGGCAGAGTAACGAGATGAGTGCATCGTGCAAACACAGCTGCATAAAATTATACATTTTTTCTGTGCTCATTGAATTGATTGTCATTTGCTCTCTGCAGCATTGGTTATTTACTGGCACAAATGTCGAAACTCCCTGTTACTGTGAACAAATCCCTCCAAATCATTAAGTAGGAAAGCGAGTATGTTTTAGGCACGTAATAAAAGAGAACGTTAACTTTATCTGGTCTCAGAGTTGCCGTATATTCATGTGAAATTACAGTGCGCTAAAAAACTGCACAAAGTATAGGCTGGTTTTAATGACTATACTTTATGCCAGAAGTACATTCCTTTTCACAGAATAAGCAAAGCCCAGGAAATAGTGAAGCAGCTTAGCATCTATTCTAACAAACAGTAGGATTCAGGCTGCATACGGATGGGACAGGACCAACAGGATTTCCAACTAAATGTAGTAGCTGTGCGTATTTGATTACTTAGGACGGACAAAATGAAATACCATAAGGACCACAATAAAACATTGATAGACTGAACAAAAACACGGTAGTGACGTGCTTCAAGACAGATAGCAGAGAGTGATTTGTTGTGACAATCTCCCTAAGGCTTTTGTGCTGTTACCTTTATATCCTATCTTGTCTGCTTTTATGGCCAAGGAGGGAAAATTTGGGAAACAATTAAAATAATTTAATATATATCCAAAAATCTATAATTGTTTTCAGTCTAACATTACATTAAAGAAAAACAACAACAGTGGTTGTCACTTCCTAGCGATGAAATCTGGCATGCAGCCAACATGATCCGTATGAGAATGACAACACTATAAATATGTAGATTTTGGCGTTCCTTATCTGTGACTGTGATAAGACGCTGACAGAAGCAAGAACAGATATGGCACTAAGTATCTTACGAGAAAGTGGCTAGAAATCAGTAGTTTTGGAGACAACAATTTCCTGTAAAAATTTATATATAAAAAAAAACCAACAACATAAAAAAAATCTAAGTGGGTAACACATTTATCTTTCTAGAACTGCTGCTGTTGTGAACTGCTCTACTGACTCGGTTCCGGTTAAACTCGGTTGAGCTTAGAACAGTACTTCAGAAGGAATAGTTTCTTTTTTCTCCTAAAGAAACTTGAATTTACTGACTCCTTTCAAATTATAAACACTCTTGGAAAAAACTTACAAAGAGTGCTTACCTCTCATCAAATTACTCTTAGGAGACAGAATCAGAAGGAAGAGCCTCTTGTGAGGAAGCATGGTGATGCTACAGCTACAGTTGCATGCCACCAAGCCAGGCTGTGATTAGTCTTGCTACTCTTATTCTTTCAGACTGCAGCTGCTAATTGTATTTGTTGACATACAGTGAGCTATTTTTTTCTTAATGTTTCTTCTGCTTAATTTATGGAAGACTTACACATTTAATTCCCCTACTGACAGAACGTTTTAGGAGTCAACTGGGTACATTCAAGACTTATTGTGTGAAAGCCTGGATATTGCCATGAATATTGCCATATTCTAATGAAAAAAAAACAAAACAAAACAAAAACACAAATAAGGAATAGAGAAGATACTCAGGGAAAGAGGGGGTGGGAATGTTTTAAACATCCTTTTTAAAAAATAAATTTTTCACCATAACTGAAGATACAAGAGTCTTTGCTGTTTCATGGTAGGTATTTAAATCCTTGACCCTTTCAATTGAAAATGTTGTATGGAGTATACAAGCTTTTTCTAGCTTCATACAAAATACAAGTCATAATTCTCTATAGATTTTCTGCTTTCAGATAACCAAAAGCTTAAACTCCTGTGTTATTCTATTGATCTGTCTATATATAAACACACATATCTATAATTAATCTGTTCTTTGGAACTAATGACACTTGTTTTATGGCAAGAATATTGCTTTGCTTTGTCTCCTAAATATTTTCTTTTTCATCGGTACAGATCCAATGACAAAACCCACAAAGAAACAAACCAAACAGCAAATGAATGCTATCTTCAGTTTTTGGCTCAAACATAATCTAATGCATGTATACAGTTTGTATAGAAATGTATAATAACTGATAAAATGTCATGACATAACATAAGCAAGATTTCATTTTTCATTTAATAGGAGTTGAAAATAGTACAAGTTAAATTTATAATCAATGGAAAATATGTAAGAGATGATTATTTTGCCAGTCTAGAGTGTTTGTCACTACGTATTCATATATTAAAAAAAATACATGTAGGTATAGGCATGTCATCAAAGAGCAAATATACAGTACCTTTCACTATCTTATCCAAATAGTGAGCTTGAGAATTAGAAAGAAAAAAAAAAAACAGACAGACATTTCAGAAGTGTCACATAAAACAAGAACTATTCAGAATTCACATGCAAATCAAGCAGGTGCACCTGACATGAGAGGTCTTACATTACAGAATGAAAATGTATTTCTCATCCTTAAAAATGCAAGAAATTCTCTTTTCAGCAAACACAGTCATGACTCATTGAAACTGTTTCAAAAAGGAAGCCTGCAGAGGAAAGAGATGCTGCATTTCTGAGACTAGGATTTTCTTTTTTCTTCTCACTTCTCTTCACATGCTTTGATTTTTATGTATAACAAAACTACGATCAAATTTAGTTAAAAAAAAAAATCCAATTTTCAACACAATAGAGGAATAATCACTTAGCTTTTGAGCTTTAAAGCACTGGCCGTACTGGAGAGCTAGGATGTGCGGGTCACATATGGCTCTGAGATCATAACCAGCAGAATATGTCAGCTCTGAATGGATTAACAGTATTTTCAGGAGGACAAATTCAGCCACTGTTATTATTCTGAGCACACACACTGATTTTGTAAATATGTTGGACCATACATGAGGTGGGACAGGGTGTAGTGAGGTTAGTAGCATAGTAATACGCATCATTTGGAAAAACAGGTGAAAACTAAACTCAGACTTTAGATGTATAAAAATAAGTAACACTGTACGTCCAAGAATAGCAAGACTTAGTTCTCATCAGTTATGACAGTTCAAATTTCAAGAAAAAATTGAGGAGGACAGATGGATGAGTGAAAGACAGAGCACAAGATGGATTTAAAGCAGCGAGTCTTTCTTCTAATACATGAAACACAGCAGAGATGGGCTGTAAGTTCACTCTTTACTTTCAGAAAACAGACATTAGCTGCAGCTCTGTGCAAGGAACTAACACATACAACAAAATCATGTGGCACAGGCCCATTGCAGGCTATCAAACCCAGCTATCTTAAAACTTAATGATGAGATACTACAGACTACTGTAGTGGGGGCAAGCAAAACTGAACAGTCAGGATCAGATTCAGTTCCTCACTTTTCCTGTGGATATGATCTCCCAATGGAGTTCATACGAGCTAACTTTCAAAATTTGTCCTTTTCTAAACGTGCACTGGATGATGGATACAGTCAGGCAAGTACTGTATCACTTGTTACTGACCCTAATGCTGTATATTGGAGGTAAGGAAGGCATTTTCAGCCATGGAATTTCCTCCTATTTGGCTGAATGGAAAGTGGTTCTTCCCAAATCCAAAGATAACGCAGACCCACAGAAGATGCAATCACTGCTACAGCTAACAGGTGGAAACTTCCTAGTCTCTGCCTCTCAAAGAAAGTGTCAGATGGCCACTGCACTGCATGTTTTTATCTATAATCGTAAGGTTAAAGGGAGAAAGTAAGAAGATGAAAACATCAATTACAGAACATTTAGGATAGCAGCAACAAAGTAAGTACCTTTTCACATAAACCACAAACAAAAAGAAAAGTGATACAGCTGCATTTCAGGGTAGGTAAAATTCTTCTCTTACTCATCCAGTATAATTCCCCTTGCTCGTACACAGCTGCTCTTAGAATAGTGCAGCACTGGAAAAACCAAGCTTTTTTTTTCCTTCCATATAATGGAAGCAATTAGGTCTGCCTGGGGAATGCATCTGTCCACCAGTGAGAAATTAAATGGCTCCACAAATGTAGGGATAGGTAACAAAATGGAACATACAAAAAAAAACCTCCTAGGCAACAGAAAATAGTCCCTGCAAATAGGCCTCCACATGCTATTCCCTTTCAGAAATCCAATCTGCATTAAAAAATAAAAAAAGGGAATCCGATTTTTTCTTTAATCCAGTAGCATTGAAAGAAGTCAGACCCAAACCATAGTAAATAACCTCTAGAAACCATATTCTGTAGTCCAGTGTCCTTCTGCCTACAATCATTTGACATTAAGGACAATGTGAGAAACTACTTTTGTGAGCATTCAGCATCCTAGAATCAAAAAGCAGAGAACGAGAGACCAGAAGCAGTATAATTTTGTAGTGAAGTCTAACTAGCTGTGCTGTCTTCCTTATTTTCATGGCACTGCAACTGAAACAGGGATTAACCCCATACAGAATGAAGTACTAAAAACCTCTCAGCACGGTGAACTCTCAATGGGAATTAGAGCACTTTGGGAGGATAGAACATCTCTGCAGTTGCTCCTCTTCATGATTTCCAGACATCTGACACATACAGGTTAGATTAAATCCTTAATAAGTCTTAATAAACTAGTTACTGACCAGGTAACACATATGCAACAGTTATTTTTCTGCAGGGTTTACAATTTTAACACTGAAAATCTTGGTATTACTTCAAGGAGTTTGTTCCATCTTTAAAGCCAAACTTTTTGTATAAAATTTCTACGTTTTTTAGAACAGCCAAAATCCAATACATAAGTGGCAATCAACATAAAATACAAATGGTGCTACTGCTGTGTGAGTGTAGGCGCTCAAATAGGTGGCAGATAAATGAGTTTTAAAAACAACTGGTAGCAGTCAGACAAATTCAAATGCAACACGGCATATATCAGAACCAGTGAAAACCCAGGCCTTTTTTTTTTTAGATGTAAAGTCTCCCATTACTCGCCTACTAGAGTCAGTGTCTTCCTTAGGCTATTCATATCCTACTTCCTCTACATATGACAGAATAGCCACAGAATGAAAGAACATATTAAATCCATTTATCCTAATCAGCTCCTGCTTAAATCAGCATGAGTCACACACCCATTGATTCGATGTTCCTTAATTGGTACTTATAGCACTGCATTATACTGATTATTCCGTCATAAAGAATTGTAACAGTGACATCTTTCTGAATACTGTATAGAGAATTCATAGTTCTATTAGTTTACATTATTACCATTGTATTGGGCTTAGGTGGCAAGCTTTGGTAGCAGGGGGGTGCAGGGGCAGAACAAAGCAGAGCATGACCATGAAAGGAATGGCAGAGAAAAGACACTATGGACTGGCTGCAGCCCCACTCCCCATGTGGTGCAGAGGCATCACTTGGGGGGAGGAGGAGGAGAGGGTGATGGGAGGAAGGTGTTTTTAATTTGCTTTTGGTTCTCACTGCTCTAGTCTGTTAGCAGTTGGCAATAAATTACATTAACCCCTGCGTACTGAATCTGTTTTGCCCATATGGTGATTGGTGAGTGATCTCATCATCCTTACCTCAGCTATTGTCTTTTATCTCCCTCTTTACGTGAGCTGGGCCCATAACATAGTGGTGTGGTGGAGTTCAGTGGCCCACCAATGTGAAACCACCACAGTCCATTAAGAGACATTTTCACCTATCTGTCTTCTATACATTAAACTGTCATATGCTACTTTTTTTTTTTTTTAGTGTATACATACACAGTCCCATTTCAGTGTCAACTCAACAGCTCCGCAGAAATCATGAATTCCTTTGCAAGTAAGAGCAGAATTTGACCTCACAGCACTACTCCTTAGTGAGCAATACAGGCAGGCTGGTAACAATGGAGATGGAGGGGGCTGAGGTACACAACAACTTTTCTGCCTCAGTCTTCACTAGCAACTGCCAAACCACTCTCAATGATATTTGAAAAGTCACAGTGGTCAGGTGAAGTCCTCAGTGATGGGGAAAAAAGACAATATTACATCCATTTGTAAGAAGGACAGAAAGACCCAGGAAACTGCCAACCTGACAGTCTCACCTCTGTGCCAGGAAAGGTCATGAAGATCTTCCTGGAAGCTATGGTAAGGCACAATGAAGAGAGGGAGGTGATATGGGATAACCAACATGGCCTCACTAAGGGCAGGTCCTGACTGACCAACCTTGTCTCTTTTTACGATGGTCTAACTTGTTCACTGCATCAGTGAACAAGGGAAGCACCACTGATGTCATCTACCTGGATTTGAGTAAGGCCTTAGATACAGTCCTCCATTACATTCTTCTCTCCAAATTGGAAAGATTTGGATTTGAAGGGCAGACTGTTCAATGGATGAGGAACTGGTTATGAGATTGTACCCAGAGTGGTGGTCAATGGCTCAACTCAAATGATTCTATGATTCTATATATGCTCATTCTTTCATTATTACTATGATAATGACACAAAGACCAAATTGGAGTTCCCATGTGGCTTCCCAGCTTTGTTTTTGATTTTGCAGATATACTGATGTTCTTTCGACATGGCTTTTGAAGTTCTGAGCTCTTACAGACATGAAATAAACAACAAAAAAATGAGGAAAAAAATCCCTTCTGTGACATCACCTTTTTTTCCACAGTGAGCAACAGGGAAGCTTAGATAAACCACTTCCACTTCTGCCATTTGTGCTAAAAAGGCTTAACGAAAATTGTTTCTTACTCCTTGCACAGCCAAGCAGTAAGTGAGCATGAGGCACCCGCTGGTTCCACAGTCACTTGCCAAATCAGAGAGGCACTCTGAGAACTTCATTGAAAACTTCAGAGAGAATGCACTTTGTATTTGTTTTGGGGGAACTTGTTCAAAAATCAAAGCTGACTGCTCTGGCCTAACCCCCCTAAACCAACTCAAGCCTGTCTATGGTTCCTCGTTTTGGTCTACTGCTAGCACATGTTCCTCTCATTTCCACCCAGCTACAGTTTTGCTACCCAGGCAATTAAAACACCTTCACAACAACAACAACAATAACAAAGCCAAACATCTTTTGTGATATTTAATTCCAGTAATTTTTATCCTACCCAATGCAGACTTAGGGAATGGTGTACTGATTCCGTTATGAACTGCTTTTGTTCTCCATGAATGACTAAAACGTGTTATGCTTCCGAGGAGGACCACACCTCCATTAGCTTTTGTGCACAGCAATTCACTCGTGATTCCACTACAGCCTCTTCTGAGTTTCTTCTACCTGGTGAGCTGCTTCCTAATGTTTTGCGTTGATTATTCTGACTTAATCACAAAACCTCGCATTTGCTGAATTGCACCTATTTTTCTGCACACCCTAATTCTATTTGTTAAAGTAATTTTAAATTCTTGTCCCATCATCCAAAGTGCTTGGGGGCAGCAGTCTTTGGTATCATTTGCAAATATAATTCTCTTTATTCATCACCTCACAATACTGAAAGCACATGTTCTTCCAGCGTAAGCAGCTCATGGTCGTCATCCTTCTTCTGAGTTTATAAGAACCTTGCCTTAGACATACCATATGTTCAGAGCGTTGCTGCCAATGGAGGATTACAAACAGTCTTTCCTAAATTCCCATCTTGCCCTTCTTCTAAGGGAGAACACATGGTTGGAATAATAGTTTTAGGTAATTTTCTTTGTTTTCCACTACATAGGCCAAAACATAATCCTCACCCTGAAAATCATACCTTCATCATCATCGCCTCACTTTTCTACAATGTCTGCATAGACCTGCTGCATCCGTCTCTGCAGGGAGATCAGATTCACTGCAATTTATCTCTTGCCAAAACCATAACAGTTCCTTGCTGCAACCTATTATGTGCTTTTACATTCAAAAGCATAGAAGCCGACTATCTGCTAGATTTTTTTTTGTCCTGGAGGCCACCTCAATTTTACTTTTAAAGCAACATTTATTACTGGAAAGTCACATGCCTCTTAGAATAAAAGGTTAAGTTGCTTTTAAGGATATATCAGACATTGAAAGTTTTAGACTGCTAAGATGTTCATGAGCAGTGTTATTCCCTACTTAACATCTAATTAACTGGAAAAGAATTTAGAAGAAAGAGCATATGCCATTAAGGATTTAAAACTGCCTCACATGTTAAGGCTGAACAATTCAAACACCTGTTGGAGGCCTCTGACAAACTCCTGAAGAACTGTCTCAGACAGTTGCACATAAAACCTGACACTTATACTAAGAACTGCATGAAAGTTAAATTTGGCTTGAAAACATAATAGGGGCATGGAATGGGACAGGATGGGATGTGAAGGGAAGAATTACTGTTTCCATCTTTCTTCCTCAATGATCAGTTAATTTCAGAATGTGTCTGACCAGCACATAGCTATACAATTACAACAGCACTTACTTTCTGGCCACTTCAACTCAAGTAAGCTTTGCAACACACTTTAAAACTCTTCTAATCTCACAGGATTCTGCTGCTTTCTGAAAATGTGCCTAACTTGAACTTCACATGTGGTCCTCATTTAAATGCAAATCAACCAATTAGCAATTTAAAGCACACTAGCAGATAGTTTGTATTTGAGATGCTTGGTCTTGGAATGCGTTAAGGCCTGAACAACGATTCACTTTGTTTTACAGCAGGCACTGTTTTGCATTTACCTGGTAATGGAATGTTTTAATAGCTACAAAATGTGCAAATATTTTGCATATTCAAGACCTGGCCTCGAAAATTAATAACATGCTCTTCAAGCACAGGGAAGACCAATAACATATCTGTACTAAATTTCATGAAATACTGTTATATTGTGATTACCAACCTTCTGCAACCCAAGAAAGTAATCTTCTCTCTTCCGTTAAGTTTTTAGGTATAAATACTGTGGTTGAATCCTGATTCCAGCAGCGTCAGTTGGTTTTGAATTTTGAAAACAGGATTTCATTCCCATTATTGTGGTGAACTTATGGGTATTTGATGTAATTAGTTTTGAAACTTTGGTAGATTTTATCTGAGAATAAAGTGCTTGAATGGCAAAGCACATACGCTCCTTCAGATTCAGCCTTACTTTAAGATGAAATCTGTACCGAGCATAATTCCATGAACTCAAAACTAAGGGAAAATATACATGCAGGAATTTTGATAATTACAGGATGTATTAACAAAGCAGTATTCGTATTTGAAGGAAAACATTTCCTTCTAATTAAAACACTAATATCACAAAAGAATGCTAACACTTAGGAAGAATCCTTGGCACAAATGCTTTAAGGTACATTAAAATGTTACATTAAAATGTACCTTAATGACATAAGCTTTAAAACACTAGGAAATGTGAATATACTTGGTAACTTGAACTCTGTGGAAAAGCGAAACATGACTGCCAAATTATCATCAGTACTGAGATGATGGCGGTCATCATAATGTATTACGCTTTCTCTCTAAGATGAAATAATCGGGGAAGATCAATCAAACCCTCCAAATGGTCCATGATTTTATTTGTGAAGCTCATTCTGCAAAAATATACGATGTAATGATATTTAGTTATATCAAGTCTTCTGTGAGCACTCCCTTTAAAAGAACAGGAGGAATACATTTGTGTTGACTCGCTCTCTCATCTTATAAAGTGATAAAGTGTCATTTCCCTGTAGTCATATTTGAAATCAGCAATATAAGGAGCCCTAAGCTAAACACAGGCTGAAGAAAGCAAGCACAGATCATACGGCTTGGAGGAGGAGATTATTTCTTGAAGTAAACATTTCTCAACACTACTGGCACCTCTGAGCTTATGCTGTTTGTGGTCACATAGAAAACCAGCATGCAAATACCATCATGTTTGCTCATACTCAGAAAACCATTTTCACCAGTAACCAGGGCAGGGGTTGTATTCATGGGAGTGCACTTAACAGGAGTGTGCTATAGATGATAATTTGTTTTAAATCTGATAATCTAAATCAGATTACTTCCAAGATTTCCTAGGTAAGCTAGACTGAAACTAGAAAACACCTGCTAATGAAATTGTGCATATGCAAACAAATTATGAGCTGTACACCTCTACACTGGACCATCACTGGATCTAAATTTCAGTTCTGCGTACCAGGTAAAGAAGCACCACATTGCAGTCAAAAGTAACATGAACATCACTATGCTGACTTTAGCCCTCCTGAGGGATTAATATCAGGGCTTAATGACATTAATTCACATTTAGATCACTTATGTTTAACGACATGTTTTCCATACATACATCTATAAATATTAATTTTGGACTGAAAGATAATTGTTCAACATGATAACAATTAAACAGCTGTAACCTGTCTCATGTGTTAAGTAATGGAGCTGCAGGCAAGCTCCATAAACAGATGGTCTTACCCACCCATGCTTAATGTTAAAGACTTTTTAAAAAAGAGGTGTTGACAAATCTGAACAAGAAGGCATAGTTCTAATGCAAATTGGCCAATTTGCAATTTAGATTACTCTAAAGCTGATTTGGTCTATGGTAAAAATTAAGCTGCATTATAAAACTGAGATGTTACACAGCACATGGATATATAACAGATTCCCCACCAACATAATTATTTACTAATTTCATTCAGCTAACAGAGTTTAATGGAAAAGCAGCTGGAAAAGTATTCATATTTATGGGCTTCCTATGACAGTTACTTAATTTACTCATGGTGCATGCCAGTTATATCACAAAAAATAATAGACTTTCTGAAATAATACCATTCCAATCTCACACAACAACTATTCAGACAGGAGAGGGTCACAATACTCATTGCAAACTGGGATAGAAAAGAAACAAAAACATATCTGAGCACAACTGTGTTATGAAAACTTAATTACAGAGCAAATTTTCATCCAGGCTATCACTTGGGCACCAGCTGTGCATGTGTGGTCATGATTCACATTGAGATGCAGGTTGAGCTTCACCAAACGATATACAGATGCTGACCTCAGACCCATGAATGTGACTCCCAGACCAAATAAAACAACTGAGTGGTGATTTTCCATAGCTTTGCAGTAAACTGGTGATTTAACCTGCTCTCATGTGGATACGAGAATTGGTAAAATATTAAAATTCTCAGCAGGGAAAAGACATTTAGATAGCCTTAAAATGCTTAGGATCTGGAATATATACTGCCAGTGCTTAGATGAATCTTGCATTATGCTAAACAATAGCAATAAAACTTGAGTTTCTTTTTTTCCTCATTAGATTAATTTCATTACAGCACTGTGCAGTTATCTGCTGAATATCTTTGATGTAAATGTTTGGAAGTAGGTGTTCAAAGCAAAGACAAGCACTTGCAAGCGTGGTCCACACCAGGTATGGTGTTTATGTCAGAGCTACTCCTTGCCAGAGATGTGCAAAGGACCAGTGGTTGTCGGCAACACACACCACGCTTACTGCATTAGTCAAAACAATCTTGCCCACCTTACTACACATACTGCTTCAAAAAAGAAAAAACACAATTGCTTTACTTGGTCTACTCTGTTCTCTCTCACCAACCAAATGTATATAAAGGATAAATGTATACTAATTCCTGTTTATAGTCTTGTGATGCTGGGCCTTAGAGAAATACTGATGCTTAACAAACGTATCTTGAGAGGTAGATGTCAAACTGTGCCTGAACAGAAAACTCAAAACTCTGCAGTCACCTATGATTTTACTTCCCGATGTCTGGGAATAAAGGCAGAAGCACTGGAATAAAAACAACTGTCTCCAGAAGTTTACAGCAACCAGAATTTCCTTTGGTCAAATTTCCATTTAAGTGTCTTAGGAGTAAATCTAAAAACCAGCATAACTGAAGAAGCAAGCTAGGGTGTCAGAGATTTCAGAGGAGAGTACCACTGTGGACTACTTTCTTCCAATTACAGCAACAGGCTTGTTTCTTTCCTTCTTTTTACCCTTCAATGACTAGAGTCAACTAAAAAACCAACATTGGGGATAACTGAAAATGAGATCGGACAGTAAGAAGTCTATAAAAACTGTGAGCTGCAGAACATTCTAAATGCCATTCATGCTTAACAATACAAACAAACAAACAAATAAACAAACAAACAAAAAACCCAAGGCTACAATCTCTTCAATCAAAATGAACTGGGGACTTATAAGATTCAGTACACATTCCAGTTAGTTTCTTTGTAATTAATGCTTATGTATGTAACCCCAGTCTGTGCAACCAGCTAGAGATATGGTGGGCACTCCCAAAGACTGAATAAAGTGCACTGGCCTTAAAATTTACGGCTTCTTAGGTAGAATCATTTCCCAAAGAAGTTGTAAATGCAGGCCATTGTGTTTCATGTGACATCCAGCTAACAGCTGCATCAAAGAAAGAAATCTGTATTTCTAAAATGCTTCACACTACTGTAGTTCAAATGGTTAATGAGTCAGAAATGAGAAAGATGCAGTTATTATCGAGGCATTTGAAAGTAGAGCTGGAGTCTTTCCTGCACACATACAAGTTAGGTAAATCTGCCATCAAGTTGAGATGGCAAAAAAAAAAGCTTGGGTTACATCAGAGGGTGACATTAAAAAGCTGCTATGCATGGAAATACATTCTGATGTCCTTTGCGTTTTGAAATTTATTGCACAGGAGGAGCTAGGGTAGATGAGAGAAAAGCAAACTGACTCTCCATTTACCAAGCTTAGGAAGCATCACTTTTTACACCACTAAGTTGGAACAGCTCTTGGAAATGAACAATAAAATGACCCAGTTTCTTAATAAGACTGGTGTCCTCAAGAAAACAGCTCTAGGAACAATAAATATTAACAGCAGGCTAGAGCCTGAACCTCATTACTTGTCTTGGAGGCTGTAAGGGCAATATAAACAAATCAAACTACCTTTACAGCAGCAGCCACAAAGTAAACACACATCTGAAGAATAAACAGGTGGGAAGACAGACCTGCTTGGCCAGCACTGAGGAAAAACTAGTTTGTGCCTAATATGTTGGAAAAATTGTTCAAGAGCAGTTCATCCGTGTATAACTGCAACCCTTGAAATGCTGCCAAGGTCAGTGAGACCAACAGCAGAGCAATCTGATGAGCAATTGCTTGTTGGCAAGTTAAAGTGGTCAAGGGAAAGGCTTTATCCTCCTTCTAAAGATTTACTTTATTTATTGTTTAAAAAGTTCTCTCCCCACCTCTCTGCTCACTTTGTCAGCATGTTTTCTGGAAGCTCCTTAAAAATGTTAACCACATCAATTCTCCCCAGGGTCCTGCACGGATGCATCTTGGTTCCCCCTCCCTCCTACGTCTGGGCAATCTCATTAGTAAACAAACAAAAAAATCGATTGCGATTTTTCTTATAAACAGCACACAAATCAATCTTACTACTTCACACCTGACTCCCTTCCACAAAATGAAATCCTACCTCGCCTCTGCGGTGCGATGATGTGGATACCAGCAGTACAGCTAACCCAGCCCTCATTTCCCTGTCCTCAAGGCTCACACCACTGTCTCCTGTGACCACCACACACAGCACTGCCACCCTGCTCCTCCCTGGCAGGGCCACAAGCTGCAGGGAATGCAGCTCAGGTCTTTCATCTTGACACTCACGCCCCAGTGATGACTTAGCTGAGCCCACACGCTCCTGGTGACACTTCTTCCAAAACATGAACAAAAGTTGAATTTCTCCAGCCTCTTTTCAGCTTGTGGCAAAAGCAAACCACATTGTAATTTACATCCATTATCTCTACTGCTTTTAGACTTACTGCTCTATCCTGCTACACACACCATTTCTTCTGACTGACTTCTCCATCCCTTCAAACATGAAACTCTTTTTTCTTCTCAGAAGCTTTCTGGACTATTTTGATTATCTTCTGATTTCCACATCACTCAGCATTAATGCCTGCATTTGCCTGACCTGTGGCCACCTTTTCACTGTCATTTTAACTCACCTCTAAGCACTTATCCTCTATGCCTCTCTCAGGTCTGAGATGTGCCCCTAAATACCTGCAGAGCAACTGTTACTCCTGAGACAGCCTTAGCTGAGCTTAGTACAAGGGCCACCACACCCCTATGGATAGATGAGTATGCTATTGAAATTAGACCACTGACAAGTTCTTTGTTTGTGCTTCCTACCTGTTGTCATGCAGTTGTTCTTATATGTGGTTAAGCGGAGACAAGATAGGTCCCTCCTTTTGCATTACAATCCTGCTGCACCTTGCACAAAGAAATCTACTGCAGAAGGGGGTTTTTCATCTCAACCACAATTCAAAACCTAATTAAAAATGATATGCTTTTGGGCAATTCCTCCTCCCCTTTTTCTGTTTTCTCAGTTCCTTTACCTACAAATGTAATCTCCCATGCTGCCTCGCCATCATGCCCTGGGCAATGGAGAGGACGCACTGCACATAGGACATACATACTGTAAATCACTGAGTAAGAAAAGCTCCATTAATAAAGGCACAGTAATTTCCAAAGGTTTCACACACTAGAACTAACTTGATTACAGAAACACAGAAGCTGTAATAAGGATGACTTCTAAATCCACGGTATGAAACTGCTGTTATGTTGATGTAATTCTCAAATAAAGCATTATGTTGACAAGAAGGTGATTTTGGGCAGTCAGATCACACATGACAAGGTGGCAGTGACAGTTTTGTGTGCAGGCAAAACTCACTTTTTAGAGCTTCTTTTCCAAATAATAATAATAATAACAAACAAACAAAAGGAAGCTTCATTTTTGAAAGTCATTAAGCTATCGCATAAAAATAGAAAAAGGCAAATCAAATAACGTTATTTCCAGCTTAAAATAAATGTGACCTCCCCACCAGCAAAGAGGCAGCTCAAGGGAAGAGACTGAAAAGGGAATTCATTTCACAGCAAACTAGCTATGAAGACCTGATGAGCCATTATATAACGATTTCCCTTCTTAAAATATCAGTTCCTTTACACAGACCGACACGTGCAAATATTCTGTTTGAAGAAAAAAAGCTTCAAAGTTACGCACTTCTTCTTCAGACACAGCCAGCAGTGCCAGCTCTTTGAATTTTGCACCAAAGACACATTAAAGCATAGCCAGCCTACCAATGGTACAGTGCTCTCCGTTCCACCCCTGGCTACATTCGCACTTCCCATCCTTGCAGGTGCCGTGCTCTGCGCAGCGGGGGTGGCAGGCCCTCTGGTTGCAGGCTGTGCCCGTCCAGCCATCCTCGCAGCGACACGTCCCGCCCATGCACACGCCGTGCGTGCCGCAGTCCGCCGAGCAGATTTCTAGATTTCAGAGGGGAATGGGGGAGAAAAAAGAGGGAGAGAGTGCACATGGGAGAGAGAGCGTATGCGTCAATTAGCAGTGTGGCATTTTAATTCAACACGTGAAGAGTAAGACAGGGCAAAACCTTTGGTAATTTCATCAAAGGTATTTACTGGGAAAGGTGTTTTCAGGTAGGACCCAACAGAATGCAGGGCACAGGGGTTTTATCTCCGCGTTAGCGCTTGCTTAGTTATCCCAGTAGACTTAGTGGTGCTGGAGTGTACACAGCTCTTCTGTTAGCTTTAAGTACTTTTCAGTTATGTTCTTTGTGATCACACACATCCTAAGAGTAGCCTTTCATAACTAAGACTATGTGACACTTAAAGCTCCTGGAAATTACAACACACCACGTACTTCTAGCAACTAAACGTACCACACACTTAGGTCATTGTGTGTTATGAGTGAAAATCTAGCATTAATGAAAGATCATTTTAACAAGGTTTTCCCTCCCTACCCTGCTCGCTGTTTTCTTTCCAAGTAAAAATGTGCCACTTCTGACACGTTTTTTCATTATAAAGAGTCAGCCTTACTGAGACAAATTAGTACTATGCTGACATACTGACACATCTGTTAAATATAAAAGATGATTCTCTTTTTCTCTCAGTAAATTTGTACCAGTGACAGCTATGAACGGTCTGGTTTAAATAATAGATCGTTAAAAAAAATAAATCAACATACAGCAATTTAACTTGTCATTTACGTATGGTAACAGGATCTTGTAACTGATAGAATAATTGAAAAATATGTTAAGAGCCAAAGGTAGACAGAGGCCAAACAACACATGTTAAGTCTCAGCTAATAGGAGACGATAATTTAGACTGCAGGATTTTGCATTTACAGTTATAGTTCATTTAGTCGGACTCCAAAAAACTTCACTTCTGCTAAGCAGACAACAGAATAAAAAGAGAAGCTACAATATCGCCTAAGGGACTTCTTCAGTTCCTTGGCATAGAGCTGCTTGTAAGCACATACTGCTTCATAAGAGTACCGTATTTAGTTTTTGTTTTCTTGTAAAAGACAACAAACAGTTTAGCAATAAAAGACTGAAATTATTTTCAGCAGCTTTCAGTGCATGAAAGGTTTCCAGTTTTCTATTCAATAGCGGTTTTCTTCCCCAGCAGAGGATAACTCTGTCTCCGAACGCCGCGGAACATTAAACAGAGTATCAAAGAGCTGTGACATTTTCCATAAGAATATTTCTGGAGAGAGACAGCTGCAACTCTCCCTCCTCCCCTCCCCCCCCTTTTTTTTCCCTATACATTTTATATCTACTTTGAATTAAATTTTTGATTAAGAGATGTAAGATGGTTTGATTAATTTTAGAGTCGCAAAACGTCAACGCAGCTCCAAAAAAGAAAGGGTTATTTCTCTTCAATCTAATCAATTTTTCATTAGAGTAGAGGTGTTTATCAGCTTTTAGCACACTAGCTTTGAGCAAGGTGCGTCAATCTTTGTAATGAACTTATTAATTAGAGTTAATTTAATTGAAGTGGAATTGAAGGGCTAATTAACGGACAAACTGCTGATGAAGATAGAGGAAAGCTCTGCTGATTTCAAAACCTATAAACTCCTCTGATGGAAATAACTCATTCCTTTTTTTCTTCTATCAGCTTAACAAAACGTTTATGGGTAAGATTTACTTTTTTAGTGTAGCAGTATGAAGGTCATTTTGCACAACGTCAGAAAGCAGTCCTTTCACAAAGCTCTTTTGTGAGTCTGACACTTCTGAAATATCCGAGATCAGAAATACTGCATGTATTACAATTACCGATCACTCCTTGAAACCTAAGTAGAAGACGGCGCATAACTGAATAATCAGAAATAGCACAGAGGACGCTGTCAAGAAATAGAGGACCCATGTTTTGCCTGAGAACTACAAAGGGTCTCTCACAGTCATTTTTAGTATAAGAAATGTTCAGAGAATGTTTTCTTCTGAACAAATTTAACAGAAGACATTTTCTTCTCTCTGTCGCTCTTTCTTGAATATTTAGAGCTTTGTCCCATCATCCTTATATGCATAAAACATTATGGAGTATCACAGATCCTGGTCAGGAAGTACATTTGTTTTGAAAAGATAGTTTCTCATGGAAATGTTATATTTATTCATAAGCTGGCACAAACCCAGCTAGCCCATGTGTTCAGTTTTCATTAACAAAATCAGTTAGATGAACAGTTTAAGACAAATATATGTCTCACAGTTAGAAATGATTTAGTATCTTGATATGTGACTATCAAACAACACTCTAAAAACATTTATTTGTTAAGAGGCTGCTGTTATACTTTATGAAAATTTAGATAATGCTCCCTAACAGTAAACCCTGCCATTTTCTCCTATTGCTTCTAAACTCGGATTATAGTTACAGTAAGACTAGTTCCAGACTTCAAAAAGCTCCCTCTACTTCTTCACCTCTACCAACTCCTTCTGCCCTGGCAGTCTGTGCCTTTCCTCAAAAGCTGTTAAGAATTCATTCTTGCATTTGCATTGCCTTCAAAGTGGAACATCTGAGTGAAGATCTCAAGAATAAAAAACACCTTCAATTAGCTAGAGATTTTAAAAATGGGACTCTCTCTAAGTTCACTGCCATAGTTTCTAACTAGTCTTTTTAAGTAAGATGACACTTAGGTACATGCATCATACAAAAACATTCTGTACTTGCACATGAACTAACGAACAAAAATGGCTAAAACAAAATAAATTATTTTCAAATGCTTCATCACCTATTTTGAACCTTTGAATCAACCCACAGTTCACGCTACAGTCATCTGAAAAGCTTCCATCAGCCTGGCAGGACAGATGTTGACACAATAATATCACTGAAATAGTGCTATCCAAAACGCCATCATTTTACAAAATGTGAGAGCTCTTAGCCCTTACCATTGGAACAGTCTGGACCTGTCCAGTTGGGGTCACAGGTGCAGGTACCACTCTCCTGAAGGTAGGTGCCGTGGCCGGAGCACTGGTCTGGGCACAGCGTCTTCAGGATTTCACAGTTGCTGCCCCCCCAGCCTGGGTTGCAGTGGCACTCGCCATGGATGCACACACCATGGCTGGAACAGGCTGGGTCCAAGCAATCCGCTGCATGGAGAAGAGAAAGATCAGCTTAAAGATGTTGCTTCCAACAACAGTAGTCACCTCTAGTTGCTTGTGGCACTATTGGGCTTAATCTGACCTTCGAGACCTGGCAAAATGCATAACATTGTGTTCTTGAAGTAAACTGAAGCTGAGAAACTTACCTTCGTTTCACTGCAGTGAGTGAGGAAAAAGAATGGTGGACCAAAATAGCTTGGTGCCAGCCTCCCTCCTCTGGCTAAAAGGCAAAGAACCCTTTGTCTCATTTCTGACTACCAGTCCTAGCCAATTTCTGTCAGGATACATGCAATTTTCTTCATAAAAACCTACCACTTCAACAACATTTTTTGGTATCGTGAAATGTGTGTGGATGTAACTGTCTTCAAGACATTTACAGGCTGCCATTGAGTTAACAGAGAACCTTTAAAGTTTGCTAATTTTTCTGAATTACTACTGATCTCTGTTTTGCCTAATCACCACGTGACAACTGTCGGATTATTTGCAATGCTTGGTATCAGCTGACCCAATCCAGAGCATACTAAGGAGTTCTGACAGCTGTACAGGACCCTCAACTTGTTTCAGAAATAAATGAGTTGCATACTCTCTATCCTTCTTAATTCACTTTAATGTTCTTTAGATGACGAGATTTAATTTAGCAATTTGACTCAATAAAATGTTACACTTGTAGGGTCAATGGTCTGAAAATTTAATTCCAGGGACTTAATTGCATTACTTTGTACGTGGAGATCAATAAAATCAATTTCATTGAGGAAGAAAATGGCGCTTTTTACTCCCTAAAAAAAAAAAAAAATAGAATAGAAAATGAACTGCATTTTGCAGCACACCAGAAAGAATATTATTATGCACATCTCTGGAATACAAAAATGATGTGCCATTTTTCACCGTGATGCATTGGAATCAGCACTTTCCACAATGTGGTTGGTGGAAAAGATTGCTAACAGATGCAATACATTAATGATTTATTCTAGACTCCAAAAATTCAGCCAGTCTTCATGTACTCAGACATCTATTTTTTGGGTGCTTTCTTCTTAGCCAAAGAAAGTACAAACTAGGAAGTAAAAAGATATAATGTATTGTTGGGAATTTTTGCATTGATTACTTAAGAGTAAGTGAAGTATAACAATTCTGTAGCAGTGCTAGTTTTTATCAAACTTGATTTTTAGTATTATTAAGTGAGTTTTGAAGAAGCGCTATACAACAAACATCTTCCAGAGTATATGATTCAATGATAAACAGACTTTATTTTTCCCCCTTTGGTACTAGTGCAAATGATCTAGATCTAGAACAAGACGTGCTAGCTGGAAACCTGACTAACAGCAGCAGGTGTCAAGGTAAATATTTGCTCCTTTACCTTCTTCACAATTCTCTCCTTTGTACCCAGAGTTGCAGGCGCATGAGCCCATGATGCAGATGCCACGGCCCCCGCACTGGGGATCGATGCACTGTGTTGCCGGCACATCGCACTCGGTGCCCTTCCAGCCACTGTAACAGAGGCAGCGGCCTTTGGAGTACTGCCCATTGCCGCTGCACAGCACCGGGCAGGCCGCTGTGAAATAAAGCACCACAGAGAAATTCAAATCAAGGATTTCATCAACGCTTCATAAACAAGAACATCTATGAAGTCGGTCACATGCCAATTTCTTTCCTAATGTATTTGTTTTCATGCTTGCTTTAGGCTGACTTGAGAGTAAGGATGGGGCTGATGTACCTCTCGAGCAGTCGGGGCCCAGAAAGCCAGCAAAACAATGGCAGGATCCTGAAACACACTCTCCGTTACCATGGCAATTCCGGGGACACTCCACCACAGACTCTGCAGGAAAAGAAGCGGGATCACTCACCGGCCCCCAGAACCCACCACATAACCACTGACTGACAGCACGCCCAGGCTCCCCGTGCAGTGTTTATAGCTGCTTTGTTTCAAGAGCATGCAGAGCCGTTATTTTCTACAGCTATGTCTGCAATACCTCACGACTTCACGTTCCAATGGAAAGGCTCAAATTATAATGGCAAAACAATATGAGCTCTATGCTCAAAACACAGCACCGTGCTGCTTAGCAAACACTTCAAGATGGAGTACTCCCTTTCAGCTCAGCTTCGCAACAATCTACGTGCCTTGTGCCTTACACCAACTAATTACAGTATACTTTTCTGCACTTCTTTTCTGAGCAGAAAAAGAAATGCTACAAGTAAAAAACCTGTGAAGAATGGGTCATTGGACTATGGATTTCTTGGGCTTGTTTGGGCTGGAGAAAAGAAGGCACTGAGGAAACCTAACTACAGCCTTCCAGAACTCAAAGGGAACATATAAATAGGAAAGAGACTGACTTTTTACATGGGCCAATGGTTAAAGAACAAGGGGGAATGGTTTTGAAGTAAAAGAGGGGAGATTTAGGTTAGATGTGAGGAGGAAATTCTTTACTCAGAGGACAGTGAGGGCACTAGTACCCAGAGCTGTGGGTGCCCCACTTGTGGAGGTGCCCAAGGCCAGCTTGGATGGGCCCTGGCAGCCTGAGCTGGTGGGAGGCACCCAGCCCATGGCAGGGGCTTGGAATTAGATGATTTTTGAGGTCCCTTCCAATCCAAGACATTCCATGAATCCTAAAAAAGACCCAACAACACAACCAGAGTGTATTTTTTTGACAAGATCTTTGAAGACGACCCTTACCTATAATAATGGTATTAAATGACACCTGCTCTGCATTTTTCCCATCGTTATAGAAGGCCAGGTGCCAGATGCCAGAATCCAAATACTGGATAAAACCCGCTTCGTGGAGGCTGACGGACCTCGCCTGCCGACCCGCTCGCTCCACCTCGAGCAGTGTGTGCTGCTCCCGTGCAATCAGCCGGCTGCCATCCAGGAGCTCCACAAAGTCGTACTGCAGGGAACGGAAGGGAGTATGACATACAGTGGTGCTCAGCCTTACAGCAATGGCTTTTCAGGGACAAGGAGCACAGGAAGGATGAGCCCATTTCTCACAGCAGGTGGATCAAAACATCAGCTGAAATAAATCTCTAGTCATGACTGTCAGCTGACTAACAGGTAAGAGCACACTTTCAAAGTATGTTATTTGCACTTGGGTTAATAAAAACATCCAACATCAACCATCAAATATCCAACATCAACCATCTAGGTGGCTTTTTATTTGTTTTCAGGTTAAGGATTAAATTGTCTGCTCAATCCTCATTTCAGACAGTGCGTACATGAGAGGGATGAAGAGAAAGAGCTTTACTTCCATTCCCTCTAGTAGAAGCCCAAAAGGGGGAAATGAAAGCACAGAACATTACAACTGGTGAAAATGACAAAATGACAAAAAAAAGGAGGATACTAGATCAACAGAGGAAGAATACTGTTTCGCTAACAACCATCAACAGAACTTTGAAAATATAGTACCTCAGCTGATACAACAAGTAAACTCTTAACCTAGGATTTCATGCATCTTTAACTACTGCTAATAGCACCTAGGACATTGCAATGGTTTATGCTGCCTGAGACTCCTTGCCTAAAGGATGTCTTTCGCACATTTAACATAGAAAGATCAATGTGTATACAACAGAACTAAACACGGAGGGAAGTTAAAGGGCATTGATGCTTGTGGTGGAGAGTCTGCTGGCCTTGCTGTGCCCGCACACAGTTTTGCTTTGAAACGTGTTTATGGCAGGAGGGAAACAGTTACGCATAACCTTCAATCTTCCCACGTGTTTGAGACCTATCAAATGGAATTACGTGTATGCTGGCCTTTACTTCAATGGGCCCTGGACACAATCAGTGATTCAACTAAGCTAGGTGACTGGGTTACTAGGACTTCTACATCTTGACTTGTGACCTTCAGAACCTGCTCACCAGACAAAAGAAAACACGATAGCCTTTGTCCCAGGCACAGAGCTTAAGTACTTATGTTCTCATCTCAGAATTGCAGACTTGCGGGTCAAAATTCACCAATATTGTAAAGATGTTCTTCCACAGTAAACTAAATAGCCTCCCAACCACACAGGATGCGAAAAATACGCATAGTTACTATGCCATGATCAGCATCTGAAACACTTTCCCAGCTCTATCTGAACAAGCAGAACAGAACATAAATACGATTAGTATGTGCAGGAGCCAGTACCTCAATGCGCTGTCACTTTGCGTGCGCTGCACCACATGAAAATGAATGCAATCGTTTTGGGAGAGCACCAATTATTCAAAACCAGTCAACATTCTCATTTGTCAGAGAATTAAATATTTATATTATTATGTGTGAGAGAGAAAAACAATTTTGTCTTTTCCTCTCACCAGACTCAAGAATACTTCTTCTTGCTCAAGCTGTTCACTAATACTTTTAAAAATAGAAAGCCCAGGCAGTTTTAACAAATCATTTATAGATGTTAGGAGTGACCTTATAATTTGTACACTGCAGAGGGTCATTTTCTAATAGGAAAATTGCAGATAAACCTATGTTTTTGTTACAGGAGCAAGTGATCATACTACTTGATTGAACACAAAGAGTACACTAATGGCTGACAAGAATGGTACAATTAGACATTTTGTATTTGTAAAGTAATAAGGGCATATGTCATTATCAGAGCACTGTTTTAGGCTATATTTTGAAAGCTGTACAGAGGGGAATTTACTGCTCAGTTTGCCCCTCAGATAACAATAAGCAAATATAAGACCTTACCTACTTTAAAGGATGGTTCTTCTATTTATATGTTTATATGCATATATATAGATAGATAGATAGAGATATGTAGAACAGAGTAACAGAAAAAGACTGGAAAAACTATTATCTTCTCAAGTAAAAAACATATTAAGTTTATTTTTCTCCTGTGAGGGTAAACTAATAACCTTTATATAAATTCTAAATATGCTGATTTGCCCTAGTACTCCACTCAGCTTTTGCTTTAGACCAAAGCCTTTTTTTTTTTTTTTTATTATTCTTGAAGTCTCTTTAAATAAACATATTGATTCTCTGGCTGCAATGAAACTGACATTTTTAGAAAGTGTCACAAAGACTTTCAGGTTCACATTGATTGGGTTTTGAATGGACAGTCACTGTCAATTATTTCTGGTTGATTTATTTATGATTCCCCAGAAAGAACAGAACTATGCATCTTATACTGGTCTGTGACACACACAGAGGCTGTGCTTGAGACTGCTTTAGGTACTTAAGGAGAACATAAAAACACAACCAAAAATTCTGTTCTGATAACAGTATATCAACATTTTTTGCATGTCCTATCCCCATTATTTTGGATTATAGGAAGGGAGGTTTACATTTGTTTGCAATGTGTTACTATGTTATGGTGAAATAATAAACAACCGATACAAATGGTTTAGATTTAGTTCACTCTTTTTCAAGACAGGTGTGAACTAAAAGACAGTGAGATCTCAAGCTTATTTCTCCCATTCTCTCATTACAACTGTTGCAGTGGTAGGACAATCTGTATTAGTGGTTGTACCATTATGGAAAGAAAGACTCCAGTTACCTTTTACTGGATACAACAAAGACAAATTAGTGAAGGGTCTAGGAAGCAGAAGTGAGGAAGAAGGTGACCAATGTCAAATGCAAAGTTTGTGTATGGAGAGGAGGCAGATTATCATAGAAAGGCCTATGCTTTGAGGAGCAAGCTAAGGAAGACAGAGGCACGTGGTTATACATGCAGGGTATCATAGGCAAATGAGCAAAGAGGGGGACAGCTGGTATGGAAGTTTTATGAATGCTGACAGAGGGCAGGTTCTCAATTATTTAACAAAAGATCTGAAATATGAAACACTGACGTTTGAGGAACAGGCAGCAGTTGCACATTTGCATAAGTTTTGCTATTAGCACTTGTCACTCACTGACTAGGAGATAAGGGCACATAGCATTTAAGAGATGTAAACATAACGTGACATATATATATGGGTGAGACCTTACTTTACAAAGTCCTCATGGAACAGCCCTAGCTTTACACATCTAGAGATGGGCTCTGTGCCAACTTATATCATTCTGGAATGAGATCATGGAGTTACAGTAGACAGTTATATAGATACATCAGTTCTACAACAAAATAGATATTAAAACAACAACAAAAAACCAAACAGGAGACATCACTGAGATACCATACAAAACCACAGCAGCTCAAAGCCACTATGTTCTATGCTGTTCTCCCATCTCTACAGGCTGCAGTAAAACTGGAGGACGTTCCCAAACCGAAAAAGATGATCAGAGGGCTGAAACAGCTTTTGCACAAAGAAATGATGAAATAGGCTGGAAAATTACAGCTCCTCCAGGACATTACAGATTTACAAATTCTGAGTGGCACTGAAAAGAAATCAGTGAGAAAATCTTCTCTGTCTCTTCCAAAACACTAGTGACTGGGTGTCAGAGTACAGCTACCAGGCGGCTGTCTCTGAGGGTATCGTGTGAGATGTATAGTTAAGCTGCTAACGCCTTGATGCAAATGTCACACATGCTAAAAGCTTCCACAGGTTCAAAGGTGATGAGGAAAAAAGTATTTCAAAGGTTATAAAACATAAAGAGTGCACCTCTGACTCAGGAAGTCATTCAGCCTTAAGGTGCAGGAGGCCAGGACTGTATTCTAGGAAGAACAACCACAAATCTGTCATCTGCTCTATAGATCTGCTAATAGCCAAGTGTGGGCTAGATGGGCCTTTGATCAGACCCAGCATGGACATTCCTGTATTTTTCTAACATGTTCCTATGACCTTTGGGACTACATAAGCACCCTCGCCCAAGGGAAGGATGCAGTGAAGCCCAGAATTAGCTGGTAGTCTCCTGCTGATAGCTGTCTGGCCCATAAGTGAAATGCTTTTTTAGTACAAGTTGTGAGGAATAGGGGAATAAGAAAAAAACAGATTTAAGCTTGCAATCCTCTCGATATTCCATTTCATTAGATGGTAATTAGGACTTTGCTTTGTTGCAAAAAAGCCTAAACTGCTGAGAAACATTTCAGCCCTCCCCCCACCATGTGTATCCATACTTTAGTTAATCTCAGGCCCCTAAACCAGACATGACTGGGGTCAGGCCATTTAAACATTCTGATCAAGCCCGCACCCTAGGGAATCTTTAGCCACCCTACAAGTTCATCAGGGCACTGATAAGTAAGCATCCCTAATTTTTCAAGATATCAAGAGTCAAACAGACAGTTTGTGAAAAATACTCTAGATATATACTAGACAACAATAGGACTTCACCTATATCCTGGGAACAACAAATCTAAAATCCAAAAAAGAAACTACAGAAGATGTATTGGAAGGATTTGTGTGTGATTCTTTCTATTGTATCATAGGTGAACATGGATAAGCATCTGCATACTAGGAATCCAAAGGGAAAGGGGCCTGTGTGACACAGATGATGGGAAACAGATTTGGTTATCTCATTTTTCAGAGCTTTTAGATATAGAGCATCTCAATTTCAATCTTTTGCAACAATAAGGAAAGAAGGAAGGATCATTTCTGATACACATATCTAATTGTATGATCCTTCTTCTAAATGCACAGTCCAAATTAGCTTCTTCAATTTTATTCATCCTTGCCACACTTATTTCCCTAGCTCCTGCTATTATTGTTACTATTAGGATGGCATTTGTATTCCAAACCCTTGTGACCAATGGCTGATAATTTTCTGAATCAATTTTCTTTGAGCTAGAATATCTCATGCTTGTTGTCAGCCTAAGGGTAAGTGTTCACATGTGAAGTTTTGAAGAAAATCCATTTAATCATTTTTTATGAGGATCAAATTTTTAAATAAACATAAGTTCTTTTTCTGCCTTCAATAAATTGTTTGCTGTTTAACGGAAGCTAAACCAAAAACTAAGCCTAATGTAGCATTCTGTGGTTTTAGTTGCATGAAACTCCTTTGCTGATCCTAACTCTTCTTCCACAGTTCACATCTACATTTCATACCAACATGAGTCAGTACCTGCCAAAAAGGTGATACAATTAGGAATATTTCTACTTCCTATGTTTTTTAGAACTTATCCCTAAATAAAATGTGAAACACATTTCGGAAGTAGAAGAGTACGTAAATCAAAATAAAAAATAAGTATCAAATAAAGAAATTAAATCCTACAGTTATGACTTTAATGTTGTGACTGTGTATTACATAATCCGTCAGGCCTCATTTCAACTCTGTCTACAGGCAATCTTATAAACTTTAAAAAAAAAAAACAAAAAACCCTAACAGTAAGATATTACATAATTCCATAAATGGTGTAGAAGTGCATGAGCTCAGTTCTCTTTTCAAGTGTAACAATGGTTCAGAGCCAGCACTTGGACTTGAGCTGAAAGAAATCTGAACTTGGAGGGTCTTAAAAATAAAATCTGAATACAGTTGATTCTAAAATGCCACTTCAGACAATGCTTCTCCCTTTCTCCTGCCAATCCAGAAGACTGTTCATTCTTTTCAGCTTCAGCTCTCCTATGACTATAGATAAAAAGTGTTTCTTTGTTACTAGGCAAGAGCATAATAACTTGCAGTAAAAAGTCTCTTCACAAACCTTCTGAGGGGTGAGCAGACTAAATCCTTCTGGGCACACAAGAACAAAGTTTTAAGATACTTCAGACATCTAGTGAAAACTGACACTTTTACACAACCCCAATTCACTGCATCTTCATAGGCACCTGTCACAAACTTCTTTTACATATTTATTTAGTGAGACACCAAGCTGCAAACACTGTAGCATTTGCTTGCAGAATAAACTGAAGCTTCTTTATTTTCTTCTTGCTTGGAAATTGGACAAATGTGGCCACTGCTAGGCACACATGAGCACATGTATGGCATTAGGAATCTGTATTAGTTTGCTGAGGTTTTTAAACATATGTCAACATATCTTTAAAAGTACATATAAATTATGCACAAAACAACTCCCTATCTAAAGCATCATTATTGCTCACGTCATCCAGACAGCTCCTAAATAAGAATCTTCCCTTCTCCCCGATGGCACATTTTAGATCCCATCACTTACAGTATTATAAGTGTTTTGTACATCACATGAGATCAATATGGAAAAAGCAAAATTCAGCAAAACGGAAAAAATACAAAATATCCAAAGTTACAGTTTTCAATAACATATCCTACTTTTCATGCAAGCAGCTCTCACCTGAGTATGTGAAGGTGGTAAGCCTTTTCGGCCATATACTCCAATCAATGCATCTTTCTGAAGGGATATATTGAATTTTAGAAATTGTGGCTGATCAATGAAGAGTTGTGATCTCCAAAAAATCCCAGGGGGAACTTCTTGTATTGCTCTTCGGCCTATATCAAGTTCTCCAGAATCTATAGTGTTGTTTTCTTGTGCAAATCCCCCTGATTTTCCTGACAGGTTAGAATAATAAGAGATAAAAAATTAGTATTCTTTTCTTGTTCTCAGCCACCCTTCATATGAACTGTCAAATATTTAGAATCAGCTCAGATAAAATGCTCCCTGACAATCTTTCTGAATATAAGTTCCCAGGGAATTCACTGATTCAGAACTAACAAAGCAAAGATAACACAAATATCTACTGAGCAAAAACACTGTAACTTCTCTGGACACACAAGCCTTCCTGATTTGGGATCTACAGTAAATATATACACACACACACACACACACACACATACATATTAATAAATATTAAAAAATTAAAAGTATGTATTTTTACCAAGGTATCTAAGAATAAAGGGTTTTCCAGGATAAAGACAGGATAGTGTAAGGAAGGAAAAGGGAAATGAGGTAGACAGATTTTAATGATAATAGACAAACATGATAAGAGAGCTAACAGAAACAGTCTTTTCTACCTCAAATATTAGAATCTGTACACAACTATAACACATCTAGTTCACTACGTTGCTTCTTCTTTGCTCCCAAAAGAGAAAGGCAGTGTTTTAGGTTCCATTGTGTCTACATCCTGACACACTTTTAATCCCCATAGCGCCTTGATCCTCTGGGCTCCCTGGCCTTAGCCCCAAGCTTGTTCTCACCTTCTCAACCCTGCTGTCTCCCACACAAAATGTGCAATAACATGTCAAAGTCTGCTATTTCCACCACGTTCTATATTACAAATGTGTGTTTATCCAAAGACTTAATTGTGAGGAATAAGAAGAAAGTGCTGAAGGGCATTAATGATTTTCCCCTAAAAAGCAACTATCAGTTAGCCTCGGGAGTCCAGTGATGATGGCTTGAAAACATCCAGAAGCACAAAAGATCTTAACATGCAAAAGACTAATGATTTCAAATGCTAACACTGAAAAACTAGCCTATGGGTCTTGGCTTATTAAAAAAAGAAAATAAATCATAAACTTTACATATCCCCAGAAAACTTTTTTTCAAGTGGTAAGTGAAGGCAAGAAATATTAATGTATCTATGTCTCATCTTGGATACAGAATGGTATCATCCAACCTGCCAAGCTCTGTGACCTCCTAGTGATGCATTATCAAACGAATGGATTTGGCAGAACTGCACAACCCAAGCTGGTAACTGCACAGGCCTGGGACAACTTGGCTTACCACATATGCAGACTTTAAAATATGGAAAAGATTTGCGATCTTTGTTAGTAAGCTTTGTATCAAAGCTCTGTATCAAAGCTTACTAGCAAACAAATTGTGACTTAGTTAGGAGAGCATCTTCCCACCTGCCAGATCTGCAAGAAACAGAACTGCTAAGATTGATATACTAAAAAGGGCTTGGACGAACTGCCACCATCAGCTTCAAAATTGAGGATGGCTTAGTGAAGTCTGCATGAAGCCTGTGTGAGGCCAAAGGCCCAGAGTTGTGTACAGGCACTATCACCATGCCCTGTGGCTGCACGTGGTTACTCCTGGAAGCTGGAGCCAGAGTCAAAAGCTACAACAACCCAATGGAGTCAGTGCTATCAGACCTAAACAAACCTTTGCCTCAGAACTTGTCTATCAACACATATCAGCTCTGGATTGCAAGTAATTAAGCAGCTGGCTCATCAAGTTGAGCCTCGTGTGAAAGCAATATAAAGAAAAATGGAATTGAAGTTGCAATCTTACAGCTCACTGGGTTTTTTATCAATTCATTTTCTTTTTTCAGCAGCTAGTCTGTTATAAAGATTGAATGAAATGCATCTGAATGTGATAACCACATTCAAGTGATGCTCGCTTGTTTGTGTACAAGTGTTTTAAAGAATTGACAACACTCTGTTGCTGCCCTGTCTTTTATGTTCAAATTCTACATTATTCATCATTTGAGGAAACAAACTGACACAACCTTTTTGCAAACATTTAGGTTGGGAAAAAAAAACAACACAAACCCACAACTAGATTAAAATCTGAAATGCCAGGTGAGGTCACAGATTGATCCTCTCCACTTTCTATGCATCCAAGATGAACGCAGGCTGCTTTTGAATTAAGCAGACACAGAAGCACTACTTGGAGGCCTGGAGTGGGGGCTTGTATCACCAGCAGAGCTATAATGCAATACTCCTGCAGTCATTGAAAACATCTCACTTACAGAAGCATCATATTGATCAGCATTCTGCTTTCAAGAGACAGTGAAATATCTGATCTTGGAAGAAACATTTTTTTCTCTCTTTGGGATAAGGCTGATGCTTTTTTAACTTTGGAGTTAAACTTCCACAATATTTACGTTATTCTAGAAGACAGGTCTGTATTTACAAAGGCTGCTCTCAAAGTAATATCTGCTATTTTAGTATGTTGTCCCATGACCTCAGAGGCAGATGTTGGTGGGAGGACAGTACAGCATTTTCCCACCAATATCCCATTACATTTTGTTGCCATGTGACAGATGGCGGCAGAGGGACAGTCTGACAGAATGGTGTCTAACATAAAAGTGTGGGTGGAGCAAAAGTATGTCACTAAATTCCTCCATTAAGAAAAACCTGAAGCCAGCATCATTCATCAATGCTTTCTGAACGTTTATGGAGACCACTGAGTGGATGTGAGCACAGTGAGGTGGTGGGTGGTGCATTTTAGCAGTGGTGACAGCAATAGTGAGTCACCTCTGCTGGTGCAGATTTATGTGAGAGCAGTGGGCAGGCTCTTCATCAACTCAGGCAAGAACACAGGGTGACCAGTGGTGACTATGCTGAAAAATAGCATTTTGTAGTTGAGAATTTGTACTACCAAATAGTCTTATGACTTCCACCTAATTGGGTTGAAGAAAGATGGACTGACTGTGTGGGCAAAATTTTCCTAGCTATGACTCCATCACAGCAGCTGTGAAACAGTGGTCACCTCAGTTGGTGCAGATTTTTATAAGCACAGCGTGTAAGCTCATCTTCATTGCTGGTGGAAGTGCACAGCTAATGATAGTGACTATGCTGAAAAATACTGTTCTGTAGTTGAAAATTTGCTCTATTGAGTAGTGTTATTGTGCTCTTTGTATCTGTTGTAGTTTCCATGGAAAGAAATAGGGGGCATTACTTTTGGAGCAACCTACATTGCAATTTATTTAAACATTTGTTTCTTACTAGTTTCTTCAAATTGATGCATATTTTGCTGCATAAATTCACACACTGACATCTGGTAATCACTAAACAATAAACACTTGTTTGCAGTATTGATCTGTGACTTCCGTTGTTTGTATATTGGAAATGAAAAACAACTCTTGCTGCTGAAAAGATGAACTAGATAGCTTAAACAGGTGCGCTTTTTCAAACAAACAATTTGTCCAGTTTGTTAGAAATGCCTATCACTGGGCTTCAGCAATTATCCTTGGCAGGTAACAATCTTATCAACTCCCATTTTTTTCACCAAAATCGAGCTACATTCACCCTGTTGCTACATAACCTGTTCAACATCACATTACCTCCCAAAATCATCACTAGTTTTCTGTCTTTCTAAGAACAGGGCATTAACTAGACTTTTTCCTTTCAGGGAAATGGGCACAAGAAAATGCAGCAGTTTCAACATTTACTTTTCACGTTCTAAAGTAGTAAAAATTGTTACATAGACCTTTAAATCCAAAGCTTGAAATTCAAATATGAAATGTCACACCATTCACACAATTCCATAATGACATAATACCCCAAACATGAAATCCATTTTTAAAGTAGCTTTCCTCTTGATTATATTTTCTTTCACTATACTTCTTCTCTGCCTCCAAAGCTTTTTTCCCAACACCTCTCCAAAAGATAATAAAACAAATACCCCAAGTATTCAAATCAAAATTAGCAATTCTATTACTAGACCTATTAATAATTTACAAAATAATGTGCTGTATCACATACTTATGATGTACACATCATTCTAGCAAATATTCACAACATAGCTAATCCAATGTATAATAGTTAATTGATAGATAAAATATTTGTCATATTTATTATTGGTAAATTCTGTTCTGTTTGAGCTAAATTAATGTATGAAGCAATAAGCAAAATTTAATTAACGTACAAAAAAACCAGTTCAAAAATATCACAAAAATTACTTGAAGCCAAACTCCCTCCTCCTTATTTGCAAACAATCTACAGATTGGAGCAAGATATTCTGAACAGAACTGAGTATCTATACCAGAGAATAAAAATTAGTGCATAATTAAAACGCAAAAAAGCTGACCAGTAATTGCTTTATGGTGCCACACATAGTATCATTTTCTATCTTTCATTAGAAGCATTAATTAAAATATTAGGTTGCAAGGCTGGATTTATGATCAATAGCATATTCACCTAATCTATTAAATAATGTTGTATTTAGAGTTTTTTTCTGTGAGACACTGCTATATAACCTGCAAAAACTACTTCAACAAATGAAATAAAAATCCTTAAAAACATATAATCTTAGAAAAAAAATGAATAACATTAATTAAAAGTCACTACACATTTAATTAATGCTCTGTACTGTAAATAAAACAAAAAGAATCCTCAAAATTTAATCAGTTGCAGAAAGTATAACGTATTTCAATATGTATAATCCCAAAACTCCATTGAACTGAGCCAGAAGAAATGCCCTTTTCCCCAGAAATCCTTTTTCTCCCTTGCATCTAAAACAAAACAAAAAACAACAACCCAGCAATTAAGCACATATTAGAAGGTATTTCTGAATTGCACACTGATTTGATAGAACGTAAAGAAAAAAAAAAAGGAAAAAAAAAAAGAAAAAGCCAATGAAGTATGATACATTACACAAATTTTCAACTCTGTTTCTTAACCTATCTTTTCTGCTGCATAGTTTTAAAACCATGTAAAACACCGAGGCACCTCAAGAAAGTGCTGGATGTTATTAAGCATGGCTACAAAACTACTTTGGAGAACCTGAACTGAAGTGCCCTACAAAATTCATCTTACTCACAGAAAATACATATTCTTAGGATACCGGATGCGGCCCTGAATCATGCCTGTCTAGATAAGCAAGTGATATGTTGGCAGCAGTTTACAGTTCATACAGAGGAAAGCACTGGGAAAAGAAAGAAAAACAAACAAACAAAAAAAGCCAACCACCTAAAAAAAAATCCACAAAAGCAACAAACAAAAAAGAGAAGGCTTGTTCAGAGGGTCAAGCTTCATTTAACAAGTTATTTGCATCCAAGGATGATTTCACATGGTTTTGCTGTCAGATTATGACTAGCTATGTGTAGACAAACCACAGCTGACTTTTCTTCAGAGGTCAGAAGAACACATTTTAAAGTCTAAGTTTTACTAATTCATTACTTGAAGTATCTGTACTTCTGAATGGCAAATGACTATCTAAGATCTGAGCCACTCATCTAAGGACTACAATTTTCTGACCAAAGCTGGCACTTTTTGGGATTACTCCAGATTTAGAAAAGAGAGACTCATGACAAATGAATGGTGCCCATAACAATGAAAGTTTCCCCTCCCCTCTGAATCAGAGTATCTGTTATAACTGGGGGAGGTGGAGAGCTAAAGAGTAATACTGAAAGCTGTACAGCTGCCAAGGTATCAAAATCAAGGCTTTATCGATTCTCTCCTACAGATTTTACTAACTAGTATGACAGTACGAGGGCTCCCTCCTTAAATTTCTTATCTAACCATCACCACACCTTCTACTTAGATTTCCTTTTGTGGTTTAAAATGTGTATTCTCTGGTTTATCTGTTGCTTAGTATTGACGTATGTTGATAAATGACCACTTACTACATTCTGCAGAGGACAGCATTTTAGCAGCAGATGAAATTAACCCCATTCTTGGACAGTATTTAAGTACACAGAAAGGAGTAAAATATATATTTTATATATTTGTTATTTTCTTCTAACTCTGAGGCAAAGTGAAGGAGGCTTTAATTTATTAAAAAAAATACCAAGGGAGAAAAAAAAACAATTTATATTTAAAAAATATTTAACAAAATATTTTACAAAAGAAAAATGCATTGGTGTCTCAGAGCAGAAGACAAGAGAATGATGAGCTGCCACTTCAGCATCAATATTCATTAACCGTACAGTACCTTTTTGCTATTCATTCAAAACAAGTAAGAACACAGAAAGAGATAATGAATATCTAAGTGCAAGAAAAAGGCAGCGCAGTAAAGGAAATGAAAAAGTCCTACTAGAGAAGTTACATGTGCTTGAAAAGATGACAGAAAGAATGATCCAAGCTGTATTATTCTATAACTTGGAGCTGTGATAACTTGAAAAATTTTCAAGATGTCAAGTGCTGGCAGATGCTTCCTCCTCCTCAGTGGTAAGGAGGTCAGCACTACCTTGTGAAAGGGAAAATGGATTTTTCTGTAATGAAGCAAATACCGCATTCATCAACCATTTAAATCAAGTTTTCCATTCAAAAACTATTGATTTTAAAGCCTCTGTTAGCCAAAAGTGCATAGGCTCTTAAATGTTTTGAGAATCTTAAAGGGCAACATGGAAAAAGGTCGATAAAAAATAATCCCTTTATGTGGCTTATATTTTCAAAGCTCCTACAACAAAATTAGTAAAGTTTTTTTGTTTTATTTTATATGTTGGCTGGATGATTCAGGCTCAATATTACATGCTGGACATTTTGAGAAAACACGTGAACATATTGTATGCGACCCACTATGTTTCAGAGAGAATTTAAGAAAAATAAACTTCATCGGCTACATAAAGAAAAGAACAAGTAGTGTTCCACAGCAAGGTCATCATGCAATGGGAAGATCCTTAGTTACAAGTTACCTTTTACACACAATGAATAGAGAAGCTTTGAAAGTATGCAAAAAATCCCCCCGCACAGCCTCCTGTGGTGCCAGCCCTTCTGAAAAGGGTTGATTATGTCCCTGTGTCACAGACAAGGTTTTAGTCTGAAAACTATCGAGAGTTCACTGGGACTCACAAAGATGGCATCAGGTCCCTCTTATGGAAACACTGTGTCCTATCAGATGGGGGACCCTGGCTTTGCTGTGGCCATTTCTGCAACCCGGGTTTCCTGGTCCCTGCCAGCCTCAGCACTATCTCACCTCCTCTGAGGACCCCAAAACAATCATTAGGTTGTTGTAGACAGTTTTACTTCTGTGGTTGTGATGTTTTCTCTCCTCATCCAGCAGGGCACGTAAATTCCCATGACAAATTTTGGTTGACAGCCAGATCTCCCAATTATATCAAGATTATCACCAAGGATTCATCGCTCATTTTATATGCTAGTTCAGGTGTTCTCAGCTGAAATACAACTTCTGCTTAGTATCTGCATGCCTATTTAGAATTATTCTTATTTTCAAAGACTCTGGGCTTTAAAAAAAAACAACAAAGTTTTGGAAGAAAAACGTTAAAATCTGGTGATGCAAACAAAACACGAAGAAAAAAAAAATGCTTTAAGAGAAGGAAAGAAATTGGCGTGTTTCACTTACCATTTTCTCCAGCAGGTACTGTTACAGGATGTGTTGGCACAGTATCAGAATTCACTTTTCCATTCTCAAAAGTATCATTTTCAGTTTGCTGCAGCTGCCAGTTGAGGCCAAACAGATGCATTGCTGGTGGTAAAGGATACAGTTTATTTGATGCTCTTAACCACAATGACAAATTGCACAAATAATGGCTTTCCACGCTCTGCAGCAGAATAGTCATACATTAAAAAAATTAAATTACAGGAACAAGCATTCACAGACTAATAGTTCAACTCAGCAATGGCACTAAGCAATTACTACCACTGTCCTTTAACGATACAGTGCTTTCAGTGAATGCAGCTGACAAAAAGCTCACCACTCTCATTTTGAGTCTTTTACCGGTCCCAAATCAATGTTCAAAAGGATAGGCAGTAATTACGTCCTTTTCTCTTTTTTTCACTTTTGATCATTCTAAACAGACAAATCATTTAAGTGAGCTTCTAAGTGACCTGCTGAAATGATTTCTGCAGCACATGGATCTGTTCTGGTTAGCCAAAAAGGGAAAACAACACAAGAGGAGAGGAAGAAAGGTTCTGTGGGCACAATGGGGCTAACCTAAAACATCAACACTCTGTGTAACCTTAAGCTTTGCGCTCATCCTGCGTGCTAGTCCACAAAACAAGGCCAAGATCATTAGCAGAGCTAGAGACGATGGGTACTTAGTTGCTGTGGTAATGAAAACATGTAAGGTAGGTTTATGAAGTGCTTAATTCCCCACAGTCACATTCATCAAAAGATGATATCAAGTTAGCATGTTTAACTATGATAATTATAGAAGCCAGAGACAACCTTCCACAGTGTTAAGGGAACTACCAGGGAACCTTGATATCTCCAGGGAGTAATGAACGAATCCTGGGGAAGAACAACACCAGACACCAGTACATGCTGGGGGCTGCTTAGCAGCAAGACAATTTTGAAAAATAGGACCTTGGAGTCCTGATGCCCACCAAGTTTAATGCAAGCCAGCAACATGCCCTTGCCATGAAGAAGACTAACAGTGTTCTTGGCTGCATGAGGCAAAATGTTGCTAGCAAGTTTAAGGAAGAGATACTCCCACTGTACTCAGTGTTGGTGAGGCTGCACATGGAGTGCAGTAGAGTAGGGAGAGTCCAATGCAGGACCAGAAAGATGAAGAGACTAGAGTACATTTCCTATGAGGACAGACAGAGATGGGCTTGCTCAGTCTGGAGAAGAGTTTGAGGGGGATCTCATCAATGCCCATAAATACCTGAAGGGAGGGCGCAGAGAGGACAGAGCCAGGCTCTGTTCAGTGGCGCCCAGTGCCAGGAACAGAGGCAATGGGCACAAAGTAAAGCACAGGAGTGTTCCTCTGAACATCAGGCACCGCTTCTGTGTGGGTGACGGAGCACAGGCACAGGCTGCCCAGAGGCTGTGGTGTCTCCTCCTGGGAGAGCTCCCAAAGGGGTCTGAGCGAGCAGCTCCAGGAGCAGGGGTTGGAACAGACTGACCCAGAAGTTCTGCCAACCTCAGTCATGCTGTGATTCTGTATCCCACACCTAAACTACTAGAACAAATAGGGAAAAAGCATTACCTTAATGATATACTAAGATACGCATAACTTTTAAAATTTCTTGCTGTCTGATGGTCAGTTTCCTTTTCTTCCAACGACTCTATGACACCACCACATATTAATTTCATTATAATTACGCTAATTTACTTTCAGCATAATTTGGGTTAATTTGGGTTTGCTTATTCAACAACAGCAGCTATCTCCAAAGGTGGAATTTTCTTTCTACTAGGGAGTAAAAATACACTGGAAAATTTTTCTCTACTAATGTATTTTGACTATCAGTGTATCATACAAGGAAGATGATTCAGTGCATCTTGTTTCTTCTGCTTCTTCCGCCCTCGAAATAGATCACTGCTATAGTCAATGTTATTCATCCCTTCTATCCCAAAGATAAGCAATTCTTCATCCTATTTACTTTCACCTCTAATCTTGCAATCTCTCTGTATTAACCATGGCAACTCTCACTCAAGACAAAGAGACCACAGTGGAAGTTTAGTTAAAGAGACAGCAAATGCTGCAGAATTAAGACACTCTTTGCCAGGTGTTTGCCTTAAGCTCTCCCCCTCACCAACACAAAACAAAACAACAGATAGCACCCAAAGACCTATTACTGAATGCTTCAAAGACTGAAATCCCTAGTAGACATGACATATTCTCTTTGTTCCAAGTCTCTGACTCTACTATTACTCTTCTTTCTCAGAGTTTAAATTGCCTGTCAAAGCCTGATAATGTAGAATCTTCCATGACCCTAAAACCTTATTTCTTTTTTTCCCTCTCACCTCTTGTTAAAACATAAATCTGACCACCACCATTTTTGTCATGTTCCAAGAATGAGCCATTATTATTTCAGTCAAACTGAAATACTCAAATTCTTGTTCGTTAATCATTCGATGAGTTTATCTGTTTAATATGTTTCATCAAAATCCCTGGGGTCAAATTCCACTATCTGTTACATTAGTTCACTGGCAACAACAAAGAACTGAAAATAGCTAAATATTTCATGATTCAAACTTTGCACTCTTTGCTTCTAGTGTTTCTCAGGAAAAAAAAAAAAAAAAATAGTGACGTTCATTTTGAAATCAGGTTTCTCTAGATGTGCATCCTTACCAATCACGTGAGCTTAGAACTTCTCTGTCTGCTGGTAATACCTATGCACCCTGTGCTTCTTCATACTCCACTGGGAGGTCAAAAGGGGAAGACCCGACAGACCTTCTAGCCGTTCCCTCATAATTCTAAACAGCTGGAATTTTAAGTCTTCAAAAGCAAGGACTGTGGGATCTGTATTGATTACATCTCAAGAAAACACAGTTACTACAAGGTGACAGTTACCTTCTCTTTGTGCTTGTGCCTATGTGCATTCCACTGCAGCTGTCTGTCAGAGATGGTAATGGTTTTATCTCACAAAAACACTATTGTTCTCTCAACTTTAACACTGAACTAGAACCAAGTTCAGTAAACAACATTTAAAACAAAACAAAACCAACAAAAAAAGAACAGGCTGATACATACAGCACTTTCACAAATTTTGCCTATTAGAATAGTTTTTAACGCAGACCAAAACTGTTGCTTGAGAGTTCTAAGGACAATCCAAAACTGACAGCATGTGCTAATACACTAAGTAATTCAACCAGCTATTTGGTGGAATTTAAGGAAGTCACATTCACTACAAACAAAGAGGAACAACATGAAAAAATCATTCCTGTCAATACAAAATCAAAATATAGACCCAACTGCCTTAGAGATGCTGATAAAATAGGTAAATTCACCAATTAAGACAAGTTCAAGCACTATTTTTATCAATGTACTGCTTCTAGTTTTGGTTTAAACTTGTTCTCAGCCAGTCATCTAATTAACGGCAAGTCCTTCACAATGTTACAAGGGTAGTGAGGCACCTACTAAAAACTTGATGACCAATGACCAACAGGCAGCACCTGGTACTGGTAACCCTATAGTCAGAGCACAGTTCAGTGGGGAGCCTGAGACTGACAAGTCAAATGGTATGAACTAGTGCTGAATTTGCAGAAGTGAAATGATTCAGGCAAATTGCTGGAGTGTTCAGTCTGGTTTGTTTTCCTCAGGCCCAGAAAAGAATGAAGACATTCTTCCACCTTTAAGATAGGAATATCAGAAGTTCAACTTTTTCCCTTTACTTCTGAAGATTTTTTTCTGTTAGGTTAATAGAAATGGGAAGCCCCCCCCCCTTTTTTTTTTTTTTTCTTTCCCTATAAAGAATTTGAAACAGGAAGCAAAATTAAGGGAAGAATGTGTTTCTCATTTACCAGCTACTATTTTAATTGCAAATCTAATGTAAAGCAGCTTATTGATTCTGGATTGGCTGTCAGTTCTAGTTTATTCTTGTTCAGTTTGGCATTTATTTGATGTTAGACAATGATAATAAAGACAATGGATCCCTTCTGGAGTAACCAGTTCTGAGTCTGTAATTAGGCTCCCAAATCAGTGAGGGTACTAACATTGGAACAACTTTTAATAGTGGCACATCTCTGATGGTGGTGAGGACTTGTCTGAGAATGCCAGATGTCTCTAACAAGGAAGCAAACAGCTTGTGATGGCTGTGGTCACAGAACATAACTCAATCCAAACAACCCACAGCTGCAAGAAGGGATGAACCCTTGGGGAAAGGATGAAAATACAGAATGTCGCAATTGCAAGTGTGTCCACAATCCCCAAGAAAAGCCTCCCTTTTCTTATATCAAGACTAGAAAGATTGTTCCCACTGAGGAACAGAATAACTTTTCAAGCACAGACATAGATGATGATATCCTCTACTAATTCTGCCATTTCAGTCCACATCTCCAGTCTGCAAAGTAATCTCTAGCTACCAGCCAGGAGTTGAGATACTATTTAACCTTGGGGCTGACAGACTTGTTTAAGGCAGTATTTGTACTGCTACTGGCCAAGATTATCAGCTTTAAGGATAGCCTTTAGAGCACAGTGCTAAACAATGAGGGCTTCATTCTCTTCAACAGGATAGGAAGAAGCGGCATCAGGAAAAAGTCCTCTGGGATCGCCAATGCTCTTTGCATGAACACAGTCAGTGTCTGGGAGGTGCTGGTGGGTATAACTGAATTCTCAAACACATGAGAAATAATCAACTAACAAATCAGCTTTTCTTCCTCCCTTTACACTTCTTCAAAGCAGCACAGGGCCTGCATGCCAAACGAACTGGGATATTCAAAGATTCAGAGCTCTGTTTACAGAAGTGCACTTACAGCTACAGTAGCATCAACAAAAACATTGTTTGTTACAGGTTATCAAGCAATCTTACCATCTGTCACCATGCAGTGTTTCTAAGAGGTTTCTAAGGCTTTCTAAACCACCTTAAACTACTTTTTCAAGCTTGGTTGATCTTACCTTTCACTCTCTGTAATCAAGGTCTAGTTCTGTTTTGAAAACTGTCTACAAAGTCTTCGTTTCATTTCCACTTAATAATTAAAAAAGTAACTAGGTATACATTTCACAGCAGGCACTTGGAAAAAAAAAAAAGACTTGTTCACACTTACATAGAACATTTTACAAAAGTCTGCTTTAGGAAACAGAAGTTGCTGCTATCAGGCCCTTTCATTCTTTAAAGGCTGTCAGCCTGTTTGCCTGGTATGCTCATTTCTTGAACAAGTATTGCTGTACTTGATGCATTCTCTTTACAAGCGACCCGCTCTTGAGGAAATACACTGCATTATCACTTCAAAACCTTCTTCAAGACTTTCTTCAGTAAGCCAAAATCAAATATGTTCTTTTATTAGAAGGCAGTAAGAGAGGTGGATGATTTACATAACTATGTGACAAATCTGGAATGATGAGAATTGATCATTACCTGCTGCACCCTGCTTAGTCTACGTAGAGCTTCCCTTCACTGCCTTGCACCCTGTCTCAATGGCCTTGTCTGCCACAGTATTCCAAGAGGTAAAGAAGAGAATGGTAACAGAAAAAAAAACCTCTAAGAGGATAATAGACAGGCAGTTGGTAAAGGAATCTGACAGGTGTTATCCTCCAGCACCCAGGATGCAGTAGTTGTCATTTTTACTGATGAACTCACAACAGAAAATATCTGGACACGGATGTGAGCACACATACTTTGCTGAGGTTGATGATTGGTATCAGAAAGAAAACATTTTTTTCTTTTTTGGAAAGAGTAGAAATATGTAGTAAAATCAGAGAAACTCATTGGTCAAAATTCAAGGGTATGTCTCATAAGTCATCAGCATCAAACGTATTTTCTTTGAAGTACTGTGGTTGACAGGCACATACAGAAAACAAAGGGCATAGCAAACACTCTACACACTATGCAAGTGAAAGCATTAAACCTGCAGGTCATAAGGATGAATAAGCAAAACTGTATGAATATAAGCAGATGCTTTTTATACATGTAGCCTGAAAATAAATGGGAATGAGTCTGAAGTCTCTGAAGTGCCAGTAATCCAGCAAGTGACATTCCAAATTTGGTTTATCTGTTCAGATAAAGAACTCAGAAGGTGACAATGCACTTTACGGGAGGAGGAGAAATTTTACAGACAGGAAGGTTCTTTTTAACAGAAGAAGTCAAAACAGGGAAATGAACTGACCCAAATTGGGAAAGAGACTTCCAACATTTTTCCATCTCTTCTTAGGACAGATAAAAAAAAAAATAACATTAGACAGCAGAAAAAAATAATAATAAATAAATACTGGCTACCTCAAAGGAGCAAGCACCTCCCCAAGATCTCTAGTGATCATGTATGTGGCATATGCTCTATAAACATAAAATACTCAACACTGTGGGGAATGTTAGCAAAAGGAACTGAATGATGTTGGCGACCCTCCTTCCTTTCTCCCATGTGTTTTACAGGGTATGATGTTTAAGCCTTATTATTCATGAAGGTGTACTTGAAGATGAGCTTCTTGCTAAGACAATGAACTTATCTTCTAGGACTGCTTCTTCTACACATTTCTGGGTGCCGGTGCTTTCAAGCTACAGTTTACAAAATTACATCCCTAGAATTAATAGAATAATATATATGCACACTTGCACATAAGGAAAAGTGAATATAATTTATATTTAAAGCCATGCAAAAAAGATTATAATTTAAACTAAGTAAATTGCAATTATTGCTCAATCTTGTTGAAGAATTGTCTTCTAGTTCATCTCCCTGTTGGCAATACATTTTCAAATGAAATATTTGAACACTGAAGTGGTTTTTAAAATTATCTTCCATATATTTTTCTTGCAGCTATAATTAGAATCTGAATCTATTTTATTCTGAAGGACCTGGAGTGGACCAGAAGATGTGCAAATCAACTGTCAGTGATTTGCATTCATTTGCTCTTTTCTAAGATAATAGGATGGCTTGGATATTGCTGCAGATCAAACAGTCAATTAAAAATAGTTAATTAAAATTTTAAATAAGTGAATTGCAAGTTACAAATTCTTTATTTATTTCTGTCTTCCTCAAATCAACAAAAAGCCTGATATTTCCAAACTTAAAGTAACGCTTGAGTGCATGCTTTTAAGCTTCTTCAAAAGGTCAGCCAACAGGTGGGTTATATATTTATAGAAGTTTCTGAACCTGCATTCTGTGTATTTTGAGTATAAAGCATTTCGTATATCATTGTATGTTAACTTAGCAATGCTGTTAAGAACAATACTGTAACTGAAGAAGCATGGCTCACTTTCCTCTTACCCTTAATCATCGGATAGATTAATTAGATTTTTTTTGCAGGAGAGATAACATTTATACTCTATTCTTTCTTTTCTGATGAAACCTTTCAATAAAAGATTTGCAAAACAAATCTTTAAAAATTGGCTAGAAAAAAATATGGCAACAAAGATGTGTCAGGTGCCTCCAATGGAAAAACTTACTTTCTTCAACTACCAATTAAAGACGATTATATGCTGATTCAAAGTACAGTTGCATTTGAGCTGTTAAGAAAGATGCGTTGTGGGCTTGGTGTAACTATTTTTAGTACATTTAACAAGAAATGAAACATTTATTCCTCTGTAAACTTGTATGTCTAGATGTCTCGTTCTAGTTGTCAAGCCAATGACTTTTACATAACAACGGTCTAATTCTGTCAACAGCATTACATGAGGCACATTCAAAGCTTAAGGGAGAATCCAGATTTCTTACAGCAGAGACAGAGATCATTATTCAGTAACCACTTACTTAAATGGTATCTATTTGTTACAGCTTATTTCACATTTGCCATTTACTCTGATGATCATTCAGCATTCTCTTATATGTACTATCCCTCACTATAACCTAAATAGCCATTGGTATTAACCTGGGCCTCTTCGGAACACTCTGTATTTAAAATCTTTTATTTTCTCCCAAGTAATACTGTTCACAGTTAACAAGATGCTGGAAGTCAGTACAAGTGCAGAAATTACAGGGACACACACATTAGATTGCTGACTGCTTAGAGACAGGGTTGTTTTGTCTGAAGTTCTAGAATGTTTTTCACACCCTTCTGTGAAATTTGAGGTTTCTATCTAATAAAGTCATAATCAATGATTTCCCTGTCAAGCACTGTGGAAAAAGTCCCCTAATTTAAACTTTCCAAGACTGGGTTAAGATGGCATAATAACTTCTCTGTATTCCTTCAGGCATTTCTTTACTCTTCCTTCAGTCTTTTAACTCCTTCCTTATCCTCCCTCAAACTCAATTTCTAGAAAACAGCTGAGGCTCATGTCCATACTTATCTATTTTAGTTTTTTCTACAGCTCCAACAGAAGTTTTGCTCAGGGCAACATCCTTTAGATGGCAGACCTCATAAAACAGCAGTATAAAGAAAAGCAATGCCAGTGTAATGTCTCAACATCCACTGGAAACATCTCACTTAGGCAAGAACATCAGTGCATGGGCCCACACATTTTTACAGTTTAAAAACCTTATATACTAAAGAAAAAAGCAAAAAACCCTCCCACCACATTTCTTGAGGGATAAAATAATATTGAATTGGTACTATTTGTGATCATGCATAACCTGTTTGCATGTTGATGGCATAAAGAAGTGCAATCTGATGAAAAGATGTAAGAACCAAAGAAAAAAGAAACAGGAGTCAATTACTGTGATGTTCAAAGGACACATCGAGCTGGGATTTTAGAGTATATAGTTAAAAACTCATGTTGCATATTTCCATCTCATGACTGTCTAAAAAAGATCAAAGCTTTTTTATTCCATATTAAGAATGACAGAATATTACAGCAAACACGCAATAAGGAGGAATGTAGTAAGATTTAATAAAAGATGATAATAAGGTTTGATAAGAACTTTTGGAATGCTACCAAATGTGGAATGTTAGATGAAAGCATCTGCATGTAGAGACTGTAGTGTGTTATTTGGAACCCCACAGAGCTAAACTGTGATTAGAACTCCATATTTTTCCATAAATTAGCTTTTGTTTTGAATTTCCTGCTGAGATCATATGCGAGTTGATTGAACGTGCAAGTCAACATATAGGTTTTCTCATCCTTCGCTGTTTGTTAGACTTCGTGATATCACAATTACAGCTGCCCACTTGTAGATCAAAGGTAGGTGACTGAGGCCAAAACAAAATAACCTGTAAACTCTTTGTGAAATTTCTACAGTGACTTAGATCAATGCCAGATAATAACCATTCACCTACATGAACTGTACAATTGTGCTGATGCATAAGCCAGGCACTACACACAGATCAATTTGCAACCATGCAATTTCCACTTATTTTCATATTAAAAAGTAAAATGAACGTGCTGAGCTCATCATGGAAGAGGCCTTTTTATACCACTCCACCTTACTTCAACATCCTGTAAGGCATTAGCTATCCATCTGCACATGCTAGTGAACTTGTGTGAAAAGTTTCAAGGTTTAAGCCAGTTTAGGGATTTCAACCATGCTCTCATGGAAACCTCTTCATCACCCACTTAAATAGCTCAGTTCCTCCTAGGACACAGCTCCTCACTGTAGCACCAGGAATCAGGACTGTGTAAGCAGCTCTGTGCTTGAGCCAAAAGCAAAAATAAGGGCAGAGGAGAGACTGGCTACTAGATAGAGAATCCTTAATTTTACTGTCATTAATTTGTTTTATCTGGATTGCAATAACTCACCATGACAATTCCTCCTGAGGACTCACTAAAGTGAGATGTGGTGTTTATGAAACTATCCCTGTGAGCAAAGATGCGCTAAAGGTACATAAAAAATACTACTAATAAAAAGAAAACAGGAAAGAAAAATATCATAAATGAGTTATGGAAGAAACCTATGATATAAAGACAACCCTACTGCAAACTGTAAGTCCAGTGGTTTGTGCCTCATGAGCCACTTTGTTCTTTTTCTTTAATAGCTATGTAAACACTGGGAAAAAACAAGGTAGGATTACAGTTTCAGATTAAACATTATTCCCCCAACCTCCATTAAATCAGCTATGACACTGAACTACGAAACTTTACAAGTGATGTAAAGATTAGGCAGTCTTAGCTCTAAATCAGCAGTCACTTATAAAACTGATGGAGAATTGATCACTTTTGTTACTGTATGAAAAGATGGCAGCTCAGTGATAAGGACTCGCTTTAAACTTTCTAGTTTTGGCTCCAGGTGTATCGAAATAACAAGGACTGCATTCTTCCCTTTTCAACTTGTGTTTACCTACATAGCATTACCTCTACCTGAGGTTACCAATAGGAGAGAGACAGAAAAAAAGCCTACCGGGGACTGAAATCCTGGCAAATATATTGAAAAGAACTCTTATCTGGCACTGTGAGAAGTTCTGGAGTCAAATGAGAAACCACTTCCTAACAAAAAATGCTTCAATAGAAACCGCTCTGAAACTGGGCATTTCAAAAAGAAGAAGAACAACAGATGAGTTTGAAGCTTTAACAAGTGAAGATAAATTTATTGTAGCAAATTACCATGTTACACCTTGTGTGAAACTCAAGTAGATTTGTGTATAGCTCAAGGGTGTTAACTGGCTGTTTTATGGTTTTCAATTAAGTATTATTTAAGTAATAATACTACTCTTCCTTTCTGTACCATGTAGCGATAAATTATAAGTTTTTTTTTGTTTTGTTTTTTTTTCCATTTAAAAACATTGGAAATACAGCAGCTTCTTAGAGGCTTGTGGAGCTGGGTAACATTCCCAATGGCTGACAGCCACTCTCACTACCTAAAACCCTTCTGAATTACTCTTCCTATTAGAGCTATTAGAAGAGATGATTTTTTGTGATCATATTTCATTACGTTTAGGCAAAACCACTCTTTCTTGTTTGTCTGGTTGGCTTTACCATTGAGAGAAACATTTAGTTTCAAATGCATAATCTAAACAGTTATAATAAATCTCCTATCCCTATATTAAAAAACTACAAATGCTGTAGTTCCTAGAGACAACCTTCTCTATGGTTTTGTGAATGAAGTCTTCTGAAACTGCATATGTGTGAAAATACAGGATCTTGTTTACTTTGGGAGAGCCCTAACTTGCATGCTTAATTAATCACTGCAGTCAGGGATGTACACCTGTATTAAAAGGTACATGCACTTGCCACCCGAGTCACAGATGTAACACCACATGAGACTGCTCACAGCAAGTTTGGACACACATACTTGACCTTTTCATTTTACAGTGCTTATGCACAGAGAGGTTCACAAAATTCTCATCTAAGTCAGGCGTTTTAGCAGAATGATTTTCGTAAAGCATTTAAAACCATAGAAGGCAGTTTTCTTCACAAGATGCAAGAAAGGATTGCAATTTAAAGATAAGATGCAATTTACAGAAAATAAGCAATTTGGACACCTAACTACTGCTTTAACGCACGTACTGTAATTCAGATAGCACATCTCTGTGTGGATCGCAGAACTATAAGGGCTAGCTTCTTTCCCCATAAACACAAATCAGAAATTAATGGGAACTACCAGCAAAGAAAAGAGGTCTGTAAATCTTACATTTACAAACAACTTAAATCATCTGAGTAATTTCACCCCTACTTAGCACAATATCTTAAACATAAATTTGAGGTACTACATATGCTTACGTACTCCTAAATGTAATACATATTTACCTCCACTGATAAAATAAGAACTAAACTTTCAAATTACTCTTAGCTGGTTATTAAAACAAAAGAGTAACTAGTACAATTTAACTACATTTCTCAAGTATTCACGATTAGACTGAACAATTACTACAATCTGCGAGTCTTTCAGATTAAAGGGGGAGCAATAGAAGAAAGCACATTTCCACATTACATGCTTGAAAGACATTTCAGTATTCCTGGAAAAATCATTCAGATTTTGAAAAGCCACCGTACTACACTAAAGTGTGACAGCAAAATGACACAGTGTAGGACCTATGGACAATGACATCATGTCGTCTTGTATTTCATCACTACACACATTACATTGCCAGGATTACTGAGTTTCAATCTGCTCTGCTGGACAAAAGTGGAAGGGTGACAGAACTATGGACAAAAGCCTTGTGGCAAATCGCTACTAGAACACAGCCTTTTGGGGAGTAGAGGTGGGTATGCTCCTTGGTGGATTACTTTTTTTAATCCCACAAAATCTTGTCAAGTCTCTTTTAACCTCCTGACTGCAAATTACAGGTTCCTACATCATTTTGTGTGAGGATTATCTTTCCCAATGAATGTTTTACTTTCAATGCCATTAACAATAATAGCATGCAACATCTACAGCACCAATCAAATATTAATACTCTGCACTCCTGAAATAGTAACTATTATGTTTTGTGCTTAGTCTAAAACCCCATAACAAGATTTTTGCTTAAAAAAAACAAAAAACACCAAAACAAAACATCAACTAAAGGCATTATCCATAACAGCATTCTTGCTATAAACAAAAAAAGTATATTCAACGTGCTCATATTTCAACATGCTTGGTTGTGGTGCAATTTCAGTGAAAGATGTTGGAAAGATTTTCAGCCCAACAAGGTGGTGAAATGTGACATGCTCATTTTCTGCCTAGGCATTCTTTGTCTCTCATTTCTGAAAGAATGTGGTAAACAAGAAATTATAAATACTTTCATGCTATGGAGGCACTGCTAGCTCATCAGCAAAGACTGCTCTAAACATGGTATGAATCTCACGCATATAGCTAGAAGCCAAAGGCAAAAAGCTTTCTCGTGTTAGAGGGAGCTGAAAATTACTGCAATGCATAAACTCATGGAATTACTAGCACTAATATTAAGCTTCATGACAAAGCGTAAGAATGGTGTGGACAGTCGTGCGTATCCGAGTACTCCCATTTACAAAGAATACGTCAGAAATGAGTTGAATGACCTGATATTCCTAAGGTATGCCCTACAAACATCAGTTACCTGGCTTTCATAGTTCAGTTTCTGAAGGTTATGAAGTACTGAGACAGAACTAGGAGATCGGTGCTTTAGACTTCAAGGACTCTCCTTATTACTAAATCCTATCCATTCAGGACATTAAAATCCTTTAGAAACTTCAGAAGAGGGGTTCTACTTGCTAAATAATTATTCATTCACCAGGTGTATGGGTACAAAACCCCACATTGCAGTTTTAACAGCAGAGGCTATACGCTCATTAGTACTATGGGATATTTGCTGCTCTGTCCTCCTAGGGCAAGGTCCAGGAGTAATACCTACAACAGGCTGATGTCACACATCAGAGCCATGCACTGCAGGGAGGCCGATCCTTTCAGACTCCCACAGTACTATCATCAGGGAAAATGCTGTCTGCGATACCTGGAGCTCAGAGGGACCTAGAAATGTTCATTTTGGACATGAACAAGACAGCGGTATGTACCTAATCCAAAGATTCCTACTTTGAGACACAGACTCCAACTCCCACTGAGTTGGAACTGATAATGCAAACCTCCAGTTTGTGAAGAGAAGGGTGACACAGAACATTGCTGCTACCCTCCAGAAGCACTAGAGACAACCAAAGCCTACCTTAAAAGCCTTAAGGATTGTTCTGATGAGATGCTGACTGTGACACATATGCACACACATATATTATACAGGAACATGCAAAATTCATCTGGTTCTCGTAAGTGCTTGGTACAATCAGCAGACACAAAGAAAACACCCTTGGTGTGTGCACTTGGGGCGAAGTTTAAATACACTGTGATACACGGATTTGGTAAAGTGTAAAATCTCAGAGTGCTTTCTTCAAACGATGACAACAGACCAAGAGGAAATGCAAAACATTTTCCATGTTTAGAATCACAGTTGTTTGAGTTGGAAGGGAACTTTAAGGATCCCTGCAATGAACAGAGACACCTACATCTCGATCAGGTTGCCAAGACCCCCTCCAGCCTGATCTTTAAGTGTCCCCAAGGACTGGGCATCCACTGCCTCTATGGGGAACCTGTGCTAGTGCCTCATCACCCCTAGTGTAAAACTCTAATATGTCTAAACAAAAAAACTCTAAATCTCTCCTCTTTCAGTTTGAAACCATTTCCCCTTGTCCTACCATAAAAGATCCTGCTAAAGGGGACAGACTCCTCCTCTTCTTTCTTGTAGACCTCCTTTAGATACTGGAAGGCCGTTCTCAGGTCTCCCCAGGGCCTTCTCTTCTCCAGGCAGAAGAGCACCAGCACTCTCAGCCTGTCCTCATAAGGGAGGCACTCCAACCCTGGGATCATTTCTGTGGCCGTCTCTGGATTTTCTCCTGCACTGAGGACTCCCCATTTGCATGCAGTGCTCCAGGTGAGGTCTCAGCACAGAGCAGAGGTGCAGAATCACCACCCCTCTTTCCCTGCTGGCCAGGCTACTTTGGATGCAGTTTGACTTCAGCTCTGGACTGCGAGGGGACACCGCTGGCTCATGTCCTGCTGCCATCACCAGTACATTCAAGACCTTTTAGGTTCAATCCTTTTGTCTCACAGCTTGTATTGATAATGGGAGTTGCCATGATCCAGATGCAATTTTTTTTTTTTTTTAATCTGTGATAGTTACAGGTATTACCCTACTTCAGCACTAATTTGATGGGATGAGAAATGCAGTGAGAGCATAAACCCGGCAATATGTGAAAATCTGCCACACAGTTGCAGACAGGGAACATATTTCCAACCCACACGCGCCTCAGTGAAACATTAGTCATAATCAAGGTCCATGAGAAACGCAGGGAGGCAGAGAGGGGAGAGAAAGCAGGCACTCTGCTGAAAACACAGCAGAAGAAATCCTGGAAGTCTTCACAGAGATTTCAGTGACAAAAGCATTGCAATATGCAAAATTAAATGCAGGTCAAAGAGAGAGACATTTTTTGAATACATAATAAAAGTAAAGGTGATTAATGGCAACTAAGCTATATTCTCCCTCACGGCCATTAATTACAATACCTATGCCAAGTATTGTAATAAAAATTCCATTTAAATGGCATTATTAATTAAGTTGTTTTCGTCTATCCTGGCAGTAATTGCGCTTTAAGAACAGCAGAATATTGTTAACTTGGCACTGTAATCAAAAAGACATATTACGCTTTTTTTGCTGATAAAATAAGATGGACTCCTTTTGATTACAGGTATACTTTGTAATTCTTTAGTCACAAAAATCCAGTTCTAAGTCCATTTTTTTTGTGAAGGTGGTTCTGTCCTATTAGGACATCTGCCACTGAGCCTCAGAGGAAAAGTATTTTCCTGGTCCTTTACAATCTGTGAGCAGATGTGAAAGCCAGCAGCTGTCACACTACATCCTCAGTAATGTGAGTGGAGTCACAGACAACAAACTCTGAAACAACACTGAAGAGATGGAAAGTTAACTTCAGTGTGCAGAAGCAGAAAATCTTCTCATTTTTCAGGAACACTTTAAACTCACCTGCAAGAAAGTTAATCGGCCCTTCAATCTAATTTTCACACCCTACATCCTTCTGTGACAGTCTATTCTAATGATAAACCTTGGAAGGTATCTTTCCTGTCCATTCACCTATATCTATAGAAACCTCTCCAGTTGTTCTGTTCTTATTTTCAATTTTTTTTATTTATTTATTTTTTTTTTTACTGAAGATGATTGTCCATGCATGTTGATTATTAGAAATTCATCAGCAAATAAATTTGCAGTTCACTTTAAACATCTTCAGATATTAAATCAGTAATGATTTTCAGATTGGGTAGAAAAATGAATACACAATATAACAACAACAGAATAAGTGCAACGTGTATAACTTCATATAAATATGGAAGAGATGCATTATCTGTGATTACCTAACATAGCTTTCTAGTACTGGTATCTCTTCTATGTTCTTATTACATTTCCAGTTTGGATTATGTGTATGCAGTCATCTCTGAGACTTAAAAGAATGATGACTTTCTTACTGGTTCTCTAGGAATGAAATATAAACTACGATATGCATTTTCCCAGAAGTTAGCTTTCTTGTTAGATTTCTTTTCTGTTTTTGGGTCCAAAACAGATTTACTCAACTTCTCACTGGAAGTAGCAGTGATAAAAATAGTTCTGTGATTTATAAAGTAATCATGTATCCCCCCCCCACCCAAAGATGTCTTTATGTACCACTGATAATATTTACGTAACAGCGAAGAGCAACAAGCTGGCATATATTTTTCTCCTGACCACTGGCTGCAGAGCTACACAGAGGATAAAATGCTCATCAAATACAAACAGACTTCAAAGCATGACAGACTGTTCTTAAGAAGTCAGGACAGAAGAGGTGGGCTAAACAGATCAGGTCTGTGAATTTGAAGAATATTTTATGTTAATAGCAAACCATTTAGTAGATGTAGAACAACATTCATGACAGATGCATACAATCTATCTTCCAGTGTGCAACTCTCAAGCCTAGTTCAGTAGATCTAATTCCAGAAATGACTAAGGGAAACCACTTCCCTGTTTGATGCCATGCAAGGGAAAATGGCCTTTGGAGCAGCTTCTTATATCAACTCTGGCAGTGTCATTGGCAAGGGAGAATCAGTTGACAAAACAATTCTTGGGGCAGAAAGAGAGGCCCTGATATCCACAAATTCTTACTAATTTTGTGCAGCATGAATCCACACTAAAAAATGATCACTGCTGCACCAATTAAACCGTTATGGTAGCTAGTCAGTCTGTGTTACACAACGACATACTGAAAACAACTCCTTCTCACTGATGCATATGCTTGTAACTGATTCTTCTACTAAAGAAAACAAATCCAAAAACAATGAACTCCTCCCATCAATAACACCAAAAGTAAATATAGAAGATCCTAAAATACAGAACTCTTAGGATGGTGATTATATAAAGGACTTTGATTTGATGCCCACGTTTCACCCAGGCATTGCTCTTCCAAACCATCACTTCATGCATTCACTGCAAATGATGAATGCCAAATGAGGCACAGTAAGTGCTGGAGAGAAAAAAACACGAAGTTCTATTTTGTCTTGCACATTGTAAAGCTGGACTCTATTTCTGGCTCTCACACAGACTGCTTGTACAAAGTTGGGTAAAACTCTCCACATGTATACAAAAAAGAGGTCAAATGAAGGCAACATCTTATTTTTTATTCTTTCATGGCTTAAGTGTAATACTTCTCCTCTTAGTCTTCCAAACAGTGAAAAATAAAAGAATATTTTTTCAAGTTTTCTAAAAATGTTCATGTTAGAAATAAAAACTGTCATTTTCTTGGTTGCAAATCTTATTACGTATAGCAGTTAACCAAATGAGCTGCTTAAAAAAATTCCAGTGTAATCTCAATCCCCAAACTAAGCAGTTTATATTCTTTATTACTCTTCTTTTTAACACACTGTTTCAGGAAGTTGTTATTTGAATCCTTTACTCTAAACTAGAAATGCTTTCTATTTAAGTCTACACTTCTATATGTGCTGCACTGTATTCTGGATCAGCACCTCTGGCATGCTCCTGTTGATTAAATAATTGTTTCTCCATAATTAAATATCAGATAAATCCGTTAACCGAAAGGTCAGCACTTTCCACAACTCATTTTTATTTTTTCTAAAGATCAGCAGGTCTCACTGGCAGGAATGGTAAGCTTCAACATTCTCTCTTTCAAAATGGTTGAGAGAGACCACCAGGGCTTCAAAACCAAGAGTATGTGGGAAGGCTGGAAGTGAGACTTCCCTTGCTTTAGATGGAAATAATGTTTTCAACTCCTTGTGACCTCCAAGACTGTATTAAATGGCCTTACAGCACAGCACTTGCTCTGGTCCCTCCCCATGTTGATATCTGCTGCTCTCACCTCCTCTCTGTAGACTCTGTAAACGTAGGAGTCTTTCCTGTCACAGTGATGGAAGAAGTGCAAGACAGACCAGACTCAGTGTAGCTCCTCTCCTCTGGCAGGGCTAACTGACTGAGCAGTTCTGCAAAGGCAGACACAAAGTCTAGCAAACTGTCTCTTCTGCCGTATGCTGTCTGAGCAGAGGGGATTTAAAGTCATTTTCTCTGTCCCATACCCATGCAACTAAAATAAGCCTGGGCAAGACATATTCACCCCCTGTTCCAAGAAGGGCCCGCTACACTGGTCACCAGGCGAGCAATCCAGTTACTCCTTCAACCTACAGCTGCCACAGTCACGCAGTAGTTATGAACTATGCCACATTCCTTATCAATTCTACTGGCATATTTTATAGCAGTGGCTGAAGCATTTTTATGCTTGTGGCTATGCCTCTCTGAGAAGTTAAAAACACATCTCAAAACAGCTTCACAGACATGATGTGCCACCTCAGCTGCTGTAGGCCTCCAGAAACAAGCTGGATCACCATGTTTGAGACACATCACAGTGCTGGATGTCTCACAATACCACTACCCTCCCCGAGATTTTATTTTCAATTACCTACCAACCATTTCTCTTTCATATCTACACTGCACAACGTTTAACCAAGGACTGTTTCCATCTTACACAAAAATTATTTCCACCGATTCATACTTAGATGGCCTACTAAATGGAGAGTATTTCTGATACATCTGCAGAGATGAGAAAACCACATATATGAATGAGTGTAATCCATTCACGGTTTTATGGATGCAGTGTTCTCTAGAGAGCATCACTGAGTGCTGGATTTTACATTTAGATTGCCGAGTTAGCTGAAATACGTGTAATATCACCAGTAGCAAAAGAGCTTCCTATTGACTACAGGCAGAGGAAGGCCCTTGTGCACTGTTTATTTCAGCAAGTATGTGAGCTGGCAAGTGCCCATGAAATGCTGTATAGCTGTTTGTTATTTTTTTTTCCATCGTTACTTTCGTTTTTTTTTTTTTTTTTTTTTTTTTTTTTTTTAACAGTGTATGAGAATAAATCGTGTGTGGAGATGAAAGCTCTCACTCACTGAAAACCCCAATTCCTTCCCTGAATACACGAATGGAGATGCATTAGACATGCTTATATTTCTTAATCTTCCTGTGGGAGAAATAATCCAGTTCAGCTATCTTCTTGTGCCTTCAGATTCATAAGTAATCTTGCTCTTTCTTGCTCTTCAAGGCTACCACAAACAGATCTTCAGTATTTTACTATCTGTATGGCCATTTTCTCTATTTCTTGATATTGATACTTCATACTGTATATTTTCTTACACTTTCTTTTTTTTTTGGAAGCAGATATTTGATTATAAAGATTTAAGAGATGACATTATGAATACCGAGCATAATTAATGTGTTTTATAAATGGGATTCTTTCAATCCCACTTCAAAAAAGATGCAGTGTTAAAGCTTAAATCCAAGCCACACCTTCATACTCTTGTGTACATTTCACATCAAAAATAATCCAAGGCAAGAAATTGACTGGGTAGTAGTGGCATGTCCTACATTTGTATACATGCATTTCGTACTTAGGGGTTCACAGCTGAGGTGAAAGGGTGCTCCTGGAGCTCCGCTTTGCCATGGCATGGAGGAATTTCTCCAGCTACTCAGCAACCCAGTTTCTTGCATTGTTCACAGAAGTTTCAGCCCAGAAAGAACTACTTCAAAGGCTTTATACTGCTTATGCTCTGCCCTGGATTGAAATGTAGAAAGCCTATTTCAACAAAGGCAATGAAGATTTAAGGATCACAGGGCCTTCTAGGCTTTGTTATTAATTTACCCAGATTTTAAAATGAAGGAGAAAAGGAGAGATTGACTCTTCCCCTTTCTATTTTCTTTCCTTGACTTCCTAGGACTCTGAATTTCAGCGCAAGCAGTGCCTTATAAAAATCAGACCCTTATGCTTTTATTAACTTAATTGTGTTTGCTTAAACTTCTAATTAACAATTCAGTTAAAAAAAAGTCTTTGAAGACCATTTAAAGACTCAGAAGTATCAAAATATGAAAGCTGGACAAAGCCATGGAAGAAGGTGCATGCACATTAAAAAGCCTGTTCTGTTCCTATACAGAAATCAACCACGTTTTTCTCACAGTTAAGCAATTAACTCCCTAAAACTCGAATGATATAATATTCATAGCAAGCATTTATGAAATTATTAAATAAAGTAATGAAGAAATAAAAGAAATCATGTAGAATACAAACTAGGAAAGAGTATTTAAAACCCAGAGAAAACAGAAATTAATTAAAAAAAAAAAACAAAAAACAACGAACCACCCTGTGAAGGAAGAAGTAGCTTACAACCTCCTACAATTATTTTCTCTACCTCTCAACCGAAGTCTACATCACACTTTTGCTCTAGCTCTACATGCAAACATACATGTCTACAATAATTAAATAAGGGAAAATTAGAATTTCTAAATGCTTCCCTGCTTATATCTAATGCAAAATGAGAGGAAAAGAGTTCCACAGGCATGCTGCAAGTTGTGTTTTGTTAGAATATTTTACAGCCTTCATTTTATAGATACATTTGTAAGAACTAGACACCACAAAGCTTAATTGCAATTCAAACACTACTTTGAAGTTAGTTCAACCGCTGTTGTGTCACAGAATGCTTTGAAAGCATTCAGATTTCCTACTATCTCAAAAGAATTTGGAATTTTCATTACATCATTGTCGTGGTTTTTACTGTTACCAAAAGCTCTGCTATACACGAAGATTAATATGGGACAGTCTATCCAACATCCTTATTTATGATGACAGTTATAAAACATAAGAACTCACCTATGAAGTAGGACAGCAGTATTGCCAGCAGCACTGAGACCCCTACAGCACAGAGAGCAGTACATTTCCAGCTACAGTACTTCGAAGACTTCTTGAATTTAAAAGCACTTCTGGACAGAGTGTTCCTAGGTAGTGGCCGAGTAGGAGGGGAATAAACAGAGCCGGATGCCATTGTGTACCCTGGCGTTGCAGTACTGAACAGCGGTGTGGTCCCTGTTCCTGTTTTGAATAGGAAATGCCTGTGGAAGGAAAGAGTGTATGGTAAAGTAGAGAAGTAAATTAAGCTGGAATACAGGCAGTCATATTGTTTTTGTTTAATGTCATATTGTTTAAGAGCATCCAGTCTGCAAAGGATCACAACAGCAATACTGGTCACAGAATTTGCACTTTAAAGATCTTCTACTTGAAGATCAGAATAAAAAGCCCTCAAAACGTTAGTGATACACTGTTACATAGACAGGAAACAGTACTACCCTTTGGTAGAGAGGAGGTATCTCACAGTTTGTACTACCCTCTGGTAGAGAGGAGGTATCTCACAGTTTATCCAACAAGTAAGGACAGGCTTTCTGCTGCTGTTTATTTTTGTTGGCTTCAACTACAGGGAACTCCATTAAAAAGTCAATATTATGCAGTCTGACTGTAGCCCACACTACTCATCACATTCTCCTGGGTCAATTACAAAGAAAACAGCAACCTCTCACATAAACTTCTGAGAATATTGCCCAAAATTAGTCAGTTAAAAGATGTTCTTTGTGTTCTAACTACATAGCTCACTAACGTGTATCTCCCCACACATAATCTTCCCCTATCAAGATCTGATTTATGGACATAGCAGCCAGTTACAGTCTGAAAAGTTATCTAAAAACATATATTTAGTGGGTGCCCAGAGTGAACCCCAGCCAAAATTAGAAATCAGAAACTAAGCCAAATTTAAGACACTCTCTTTGAGTGAACAGTAAGCTTAATTTAAATTAAAATTTCTCCATGAAATACTACTTCTTCCATTTACCTACATTTTATTTTAGTTCACACTACCATAATTGTGTTGGAAGAGACTCTAAATGGGAGCACACCATATAGGCATATACTACCTGCAGTTTTTCTCCAGGCACATGTGAACAACTCCATGAACAACAAAACTTAAGCCAAAGATCTTGGCACCAGGGCTTTTTCCACTAATTCGTTACGTTGGCAACTCTGCTGTGTAAGGCTTTCCCTTGAGCAATTAGGTTTTGCAAAGTGGATATGTTATAGGCAAAAATTGTATGAAAGTCCACTGTAGAGAATTTTGAACTTACCAAGTGCAGAAGCAGCTAAACAGAACTCCACAGGAGTTTGCATTTTTGAATAGGTAAGAGACACTCATGAATTGCTGACATGCAGGTCCTCCTGAAGCCAAGTAAGGGCACGTCTGTGCCATTTTTGTCCAGTGCATGCCATATACATAGCATGGGCCAGAGGCTCCAGCACAACGTGAGCTACCTTTGGAGGAAAAGGCCCTCTAGCTAAACCCCCAGACATCAGGCTCATCAGGAGTGCCTCTCTGCTGACAGCACTTTCTACCTCCAGGGCCCATGTCTGGATCCTTGGAGAGTAACATATCAACCTATACTGGTACAGTGGCTTCATCATGCTGTGGAGACACTGGAAATTAATCTGCCACTGTGTAGCATGAGAGAAATAACAGCAGCAGATAAACAGTTTGCTATGAATTTGATCATAATGGCATAAGCCCCCACCTTGAAAATATTTGCATCACATATCACACTATGAAATATTCTACATGCAGGTTACTTCATTTGGAACAATATGAAACTTGCTGGCAGAAGAAACAGATGGATATATATTAGATCTACTGATGCACAACAGTACACGGAAGTTTTTCTAAGCTTCTGAGCAAGGATTACTAATGATTTCAAAAGACAATGCCCTTATGGTTTAAATCTTCTCTAAGACAGTACTTCATTACAAGTTGTGACATTTTCTAAGTAGCAAACATAAAAAACAACAATGCTTAGCCCAATGTAAAGGGTGTTTCACCTTGGAACCATTACTTTGATTTTACGGACTCACAGAAGCATGTAGATTCATTAAGTCCTGATAAAGAGTCTTATCCACTTGACCTTTAATGCTCTTTCATTTCAAGCTACACACGGTTAAAGATATCTCCTGGTTCATCTGCATAGATCCCAGGATAACAACTAACAGAAAGAAAACTGTTTCCTTCTCAGTATGTAATGAATGCTGCTTTGGGGGACTGAACTGAAGCCATTCAGCAGATACAGTAATGGTTCTTCTAAATAGCAGCTCCCATGTTAAAAATGGGAAGTTGCCTGTCCAACCTGTGATTTTAACATTTCCCTTTCTCTTCTGTTAGGCTCAACAGACTGAAAATGGAAACATGCATCATATGATCACCTGTATGGCTCTATCCAGTCCCAGCTTTAATAAAATAATGCAACAAAACCATCAGCCTCTGATTTGCTTTTTTTCCCTCTGAGAAAGTGAGAGCTGAGATGTCGGTATAGCATAACCTACTAGACACTGTAATCCACATTCTCAAAGGCTTTGGGGAGTTAATCCTGTAGATAAATCCGGGAGATGGCCGCATATCTGTGGTGGTGTGAGCTGTCACAGCTCTGACAGTCCACCTCAGGCACCTAGGCAATGAAAGAAAATTCTAACTTTTATATGTGAATACAGCAGTGTGCAGTCCTAAGGTAGCACACGGCGCAAATCCTCACTTCAAGCTATTCCTACATTGCTTTGAATCACATTAATACACTGGCAGAGTGGTTGTGCTGGCTGCAGGCTGCTGGGGGAAAAATCTAGAGAGAGTAAAAGACCGAAAAAAAAAAAGGAAACACACAAAACAACTAGCATCTTCCTCTGGGTAAAGAAAATTTGTTTGGATTTCTCTCTTTCTAGTCAGTGAGGTTACTAACAAAGTTGTCAGGGACTCCCCTGCTGCATTAACTCAGAGTGAATAGTATTTAAAGTGCAATACTATCAGGCTTGCATATCTTGCCTGCCTCTCTGAACCATGATCCTGCGAGACAGACATGCAGAAGGATGCGGTATCTGACAACAAATCCAGGCTGCTTCCAGATAATGCTGAAATTCCTTATCCTGGGAGCCTGGGCCCTCCTCAAGACGGAAATCTTAAAGGCACAGGAGCAGGCTGTCCCTGAGTACCGTAAGTCAAGCCGGAGGGGAAAAAGACCAGTGTGGATGAACCGAGATCTTTTGTTGAGACTCCGGGAGAAAAAGAGAGTCTATGTCCTCTGGAAGATGGGACAGGCTACTTGGGGAGACTACAGGGAACTTGCCAAGATTTGCAGGCAGAAAGTTAGAAATGCAAAAGCCCAGCTTGAACTTAGACTGGCTACTGCAGTAAAGGAGAACAAAAAATCCTTTTATAAATATATTAACAGTAAAAGAAGAACTAAGGAGAATTTCCCTCCTTTACTTGATGCGGCAGGGAATGTAACCACAGAGGATAAGGAAAAGGCTGAGGTTCTCAATGCCTTCTTCACGTCTGTCTTTAACAGACAGACCAGTTATCCTCAGGATACTCCTCGCCCTGACCTGGAAGTCTGGGACGAAGCGCATCATACACCCCCTGTGATCCCAGCAGAGACAGTCAGAGACCTGCTCCTCCATCTGAACTGCCACAAGTCCATGGGGCCAGATGGGATCCACCCAAGGGTGCTGAGGGAGCTGGCAGAGGTGATTGCCAAGCCGCTTTCTGCCATCTATCAGCATTCCTGGTCATCTGGAGAGGTCCCGCAAGATTGGAGGCTTGCCGATGTGACTCCCATCTACAAGAAAGGCCGTAAGGAAGATCCGGGGAACTACAGGCCTGTCAGCCTGACCTCGGTATCAGGGAAAGTTATGGAGCAATTGATCTTGAGGGAGATCACACGGCACGTGCATGGCAATCAGGGGATCAGACCCAGCCAGCACGGGTTCACAAAGGGCAGGTCGTGCTTGTCCAACCTCATCTCCTTCTACGACTGGGTGACCAGACTGGTAGATGAGGGAAAGGCTGTTGATGTAGTCTACCTGGACTTCAGCAAAGCCTTTGACACGGTCTCCCACAGTATTCTCCTGCAGAAGCTGGCAGCCCATGGTGTGGACAGGTTCACTCTTCTCTGGGTTGAGAATTGGCTTGAGGGCCGTGCCCAGCGGGTAGTGGTTAATGGAGTCAAGTCCAGCTGGCGTCCTGTCACGAGTGGTGTCCCCCAAGGGTCGGTATTGGGGCCCGTCTTGTTTAATATCTTTATTGATGACCTGGATGAGGGGATTGAGTGTACCCTCAGTAAGTTTGCGGATGACACCAAGTTGGGAGGATGTGTTGATCTGCCTGAGGGTAGGGAGGCCCTTCAGCGGGATCTGGATAGGCTGGACAGTTGGGCTGAGGTCAATGGGATGAGGTTCAATAAGGCCAAGTGCCGGGTCCTGCACTTTGGCCACAATAACCCCATGCAATGCTATAGGCTTGGGGCAGAATGGCTTGAGGAGTGTATAGAGGAAAAGGACCTGGGGGTGTTGGTTGATGCTCGGCTCAGCATGAGCCGGCAGTGTGCCCAGGTGGCCAAGAAGGCCAATGGCATCCTGGCCTGTATTAGGAATAGTGTGGCCAGCAGGAGCAGGGAGGTGATCATCCCCCTGTACTCAGCTCTGGTGCGGCCGCACCTCGAGTACTGTGTTCAGTTTTGGGCCCCTCACTACAAGAGAGACATCGAGGCCCTGGAGCGTGTTCAGAGAAGGGCAACAAAACTGGTGAGGGGTCTGGAGCACAGGTCTTACGAGGAGCGGCTGAAGGAGCTGGGATTGTTTAGTTTGGGGAAAAGGAGGCTCAGAGGAGACCTCATTGCACTCTACCACTTCCTGAAGGGAGGCTGTGGTAAGGAGGGGGTCGGCCTCTTCTCCCAGGTAACTAATGACAGGACGAGAGGGAATGGCCACAAGTTGTGCCGGGGAAGATTTAGATTAGACTTGAGGAAAAATTTTTTCTCTGAGAGAGTGGTCCGGCACTGGAATGGCCTGCCTAGGGAGGTGGTTGAGGCACCGTCCCTAGCGCTGTTCAAGAAGCGTTTAGATGAGGTGCTGAGGGATTTGATTTAGTAGCTTGGTGGGTAGGGATGGTGGTGTGAGGAAGGTTGGACTAGATGATCTTGTAGGTCCTTTCCAACCTAATGTATCTATGAATCTATGAATCTATGAATCCTCTTGAAATATAATCTATCTGCAAATGATTTTAATTATCTGTATATCCATTTATCTTGTCTTTTCAAACCATGGTACTCAAGTAGCTACTATTTAAAGCCTAAACTGTTTGCACTATTTGACCAGGCACTGACTTACCACCAATTACATTGCATTTAATCTCAGGGGGCTTACGGCATCTATAAGAGCGTATCCTTCCATTCAAAACTGATCATTTAACAAGCACTTGCTAGATCTTCTGTAAGCAGCACTTAAAATATTTTATTAAAGCTTTAGAGTGCAAAATTCCATTGAATCCTGCAAATATTCTACAAGATCAGGTAGTTCTGCCGTTATTAAATAATTCACTTGTTGAAGCAAATAATCTTCCACTTCTGTGTTTATTCAATATATACTTCTGTCTACTAATTTTGTATCTATTTCTATTAAAAAGTGCAGCTAATCTTAACACTTTAGAGGGAAAGAATTTAGTACCTAAAAGTTATACAAAGTTTTGACATAACTAATAATTGCTTGCAAAGATAGCTGGGAAGTCACCTTGTTTCACAAACGGCAGGCATTGTGCTTAACTTTCCTCTCTTAAGAGACAGAAACTCAAAGAAGAGAAGACAGGAGCTTCTGAATAAAAATAAAATTATCATGCGTTTAATTTAACTCAGTACCGGAGACTGGTACGTACAATTTTTTTTTCCCTCCTCAAGCTGGGGGGAGAATTCACACCAAATAAGATTTTCTCTCTGCTGCCACTTCCTCTGTGGAAAATAAAATTGAAGTAACCTCTACTAAATTCAGAAAATAGAAAATTGGGATGGGAAGAAAGTGATAAAAAACCCAGGAGTTGGGCAGAAAGATTACATTAGAACTGTGGCCTCTAAGAAATGGAGATGGATTACAAAACCACTCAAGGACAAGGAGGCTCAAACCCTAAACCCAAAAAATTTCATTATTGATGAAATAAGGTAGCATAGTGTCCAGCAATAGAAATACAATTTAGAATAACTTTGTGACAAAGACTTTTAACCCCACAACAAAACAGATAGTCTACACTAATATTATATAAACACTAATATAACAAAATATAATAATATTATATTATATTAGTAATATAATAATATAATTATAGTATATTAGTAATATAATAATATAATATTATGTAAACACATCTGAAGACTCTAAATTCCAGAACACCATAATCTCAGACATTTTACCAAAAAATATCTGTGACAAAAAGAACTATTCTATATTACCTTTAAACAACTTTTTTTTTTTTTTTTAAACTTAGACTCAGATTAATTAAAGTTGCAAAGGGTGATTAGCAGCTATGATTTTTCTGGTTTTGGACTTCATATATAGAATGCTTTGCTGACATCTGAAAGCTATGAAAGAGTCTATCTTAACCTTTCCAGCAACTTTGTTGGCACCATTTTAGTTTTGTATTAGCTATACCAAGTGAGCACAGAATCTCATGGCAAATATATCACAACATACTAAGTTATTACTAAACGAAAAAATGTGAAGAAGGGTGAAGAAGGTCCAGTGAAATTCTTTTGAACTCTTCTAAGCATGTCAGAACATGCATCGCGTTTTATTACCATGATTTTTTTTTTTTGTAGTGGTGTTTAATTTAGATTATGACAGTGACCAGGAAACTGCTGCCGCAGGATAAAGGTCAACATGGTTGGGCTGTATGAATACACAAAAACAAAACACTCCTCACCTAAAGGGACTGAATATCTTCAATCCAGAAGATAACCATAATTAGACCATACATCCTTACAAAACCCAAATCCTTCCCTCCCTTATATTTGAAACTTGTGTATTGTCATGAACTATTAGCACTTAAAGGAACTGGAATACAAAAAAAAAAAATCAATTAGTTTGGTCATGTTTCTGAATAGAAAGACTCCACTGTGATCAGAAAAAAAAAACAACAAAAAAAACAACAAACATGGTGTCAGTGCATTCAAGATAGCACAGACTGAGGTTGTCCTGCAGTGCTGCATTCAATAGTGTCTTAAATACTGTCCTACCATTTTCATGATGGTCTTAATCATATGTGGATCTTCTGATCATTACAGACCACTAAGGTAGGAAAGCTCTAATGCTCAGAAGACTGCACTGCAAAAGTCATTCTTCTATCTTAGAAATTCTCCCTTTCCTGGACTCTAAAAAGACAGTGTATGGGGAAGATTCTCATGAACACAGGTGGTAACACAACCACATCATTTGGCTCTAAAAAATTATACAGAAGAAAGATCATCTTGATGGAGAGCAGTTATGTATTTAATGGTAACCAAATAAGTAGAAATAAGCCTTGCTACAGAAAGGTAGATCACCAGGGACAACATCCTGTCTAGAAGAGACCAATAAAAACTGCAGAAACAATCTTCCAAACAACTTATTCGCTAGTAGTTCACTGTCCCTAAATTGTCCAAACTCAGGCTCCTGCTGAAATCTTGTGGTATTCTGCTGTGTAGGCTAAACACGCATTGTGTCAAAATCTGTTTTCTTCCATCAATTTCAATTTAAATTCAACCGATCGTTCCCTTGTTCTTTTATAATGAGTCTGTAGTGTTTGCCCTACGGTACATGAAAACAACATTTTTATAAAATTACTCTTTGATTCATTTTATTTCAAGAGTAGAACATACTAAGATATTAAAAAGTAATTGCTTAAAGCAAAATAAGATAGATTTAGGCTTTCTATGGGTCAGGAAAAAGCAACTGTGGAGTTGAGGAAAGCTATTTTCAGATACCTGCTGTTTTGGTCAGAATACAACAAAACTGACACTGGAAGACAACAACAGAAACTGACTTGTGGTAAGGCAAAAGAAGAAAGAAAACACTCCCCTAAAGTTTACTTTTGGATACGATTCTTTTACCTCTTGGTACCAACAGATCTCCAAATATGTGAGAGTATCTGCGAGTGCCTGAAATCTTATTTTGTGTGAGTAACAAGGCCATCAATCTAATAACTTTGACTCCTTTGTTCTCTTCATGATTTGAGAAAAAACTTGGACATGACAAGCTATTGCCACTGTAGGAGCTTACTGTTGGACCACACAGTTACTACGCTGTACTCAACATTTCCAGACAAGAAAGAAGTCATTTTGTCTTCTATAATCACAAGTTAACAGCTTAGTGACTAGCATAGTGTGGCTGCTCACACCAATTTTAACACCATGGAGCAAAGGCTGATCTTCCCTCAAATCTTAACTCAAGTCTGCCACTGTCTCCTGTTAAAAAATATCTGTTCACCTCTACAGAGTGTTGAACATCATTACATGAAGAAATAAATTTGCAAGAAAGCTGAGGTAAATGTTTTAACTGTTCCACTGACTTCCTCCCTCTGTTAGGCTGGGTTTGCTCTGAGGCACAATACAGTGTATCTGAACCTAGATACACTAAACTAAAAGTGGGAACACATCAATTATATTCTGATATTCTCACGTGGTGGAAAAAACTCCTTTTGAAAATACTTCAAGTGAATGCAAGCTGAGAGAACTGTAAACTTTAGAGAATTTATGTTTTGATGATGTGCATTTCAGGACGAATACTTCAGGAGATATAACTTGACTGCACAGAAAGGGATAGCACTCTTAATGGCCTGATTTTGACGTTTTGTATAATGGTATTACCGAATTTCTTATGTGATATCACTGAATGTATTAGAATAAAAACTGCAATTAATCTATTTTGAATTGAATACAGCTGTGATGATTGTTAACCTGAGCAAAAAATAGAATAGCAGGTTTTATCTAAAAATGGTTCCAGTTCATAATTCTCCTTTTGGGAAACAGAAGCAATTCCACATTTGAAAGTGTAGGAGCTCTTTGTATAAAACTCTGGCAGCACTATTTAAGCCAACATAAGCTAGCAAGACAGATGGGAAGCTAGAGCATACCCTGGTGTTTTTTCTTTTCTTTTTTTCTAATGGTTTGAAAGGGCACAGACAAGAGAGATAGCAGACACTTCTGAGGTGTGGAAGCTCTTGTTCTCTATCTTGAACGCTGCCTTCCTGACACAGGCAGAGATAGCACACATCTATCTCTGTGAAGACGTAGTGTTCCATTCACCACTTTCATTCAAAGAAATCAACGAATCTTAAGGAATTAACTCCAGAAGAGTATGGCTGCATCTAGTTGCAGATATCTTAGCTTGATCCAACTTCTCCATGTAAGTTTTTGTGTTTATCTCTCCTTGACTTTCCTTAATCCAAACGAGCTGATTTTCTCCCTCCCAGGAATGAATTACCACGCTCTTTCTTTGTGTACAAAAACCCTACCAGATACATTAGCTGTCAGAACAAGCAGAAAACCATTAACCAGAGGAAAAGAAAACAGTGGTCTGAGATTGCAATCAATCATTTGCACTGCATCTACTGGCTGGTTTGTTCTCTGCCTTGGCAGACCCTACTCACACACTGGATGGATCTGGATTCTCTGAGTGAGACCATGACCCTCACCTGCCATTTGACATCAGAGAGCTCTGCCTGGTTCACTAATGGATAGATCACATCAATAAATCTGATTCCTTGCACTGAGTTGAAGAAACAGATGGAATGAGAAGATTAATCTCTGCCGAATGACGTTACAGGGAAGATGTAAAAGAGATAACAGAAATTACTGGCTAGGTCTCATATGAACTCTGGTTCACTGATGCATGAGATCAGCATTCCCAGTAGGCTCCACAAGGAATTGGATTTTTGTTTCTCTGTGAGCACTTTATGCCTGTCTTCATCTTCTGTTAACATTCATCTGAGATGAAACCTTGTAGTGAGTGGTGTTTGCCCTCAGCACCACTCTATGATTGACTTTCACAGAACCATATGACTGCATTTAATGTAAATCCAAGCCAGTCCAGAAACTACATTAAACTAAGACAAATTCACAGCATATCTTCTCTGTAGAGTTGCAATAAAAAGAAAAATAAAAAAAAAGGTGAATTTCTGTTTCTTCAGAGACAATATTAATACTACCATAACTCCAGAAAAAAGCTCCAGGATCATATCAGATCAAATGATAATCAAAGTTTGGGAGACAGACAGAAAGAACGAACACTATTATCCATATGCAAAAACAGAGGAAACATCTGTGGGAACTGGAGATAAGCCTCTTCTAACAGCTTATTCAAATGTTCCAGAGAAACACTTTGCACATGGAAACACCAGCTTGAATTTAGCTGGGTTTACACTGAGGACTTGTTTTCTTTACAAACTGAACACTGGAAACCAAGAAAGAAAAAACACTACTATGACTGAGGGAGTCTTCCTTAGTTTTTGTGTGTTCTACCACACCTGACCCCTGTCAGGTTACTGCTCCATTGATGGGTGCTGCCACAGAAAGATCGGAGAACTCAAGCAGCAGAAGCTTCAAACACCAACTCAGACACTACTGCACCTCAGTTGGCTGTGAAAGCCATGGGGACATGGTGAACCACAGCCCAAAACTTCTTAACTTCATGACTCCAGGAATATTTCTCTTTTGAAAGTACTCACCTTCTCGGTGGCATAAATAAGAATATAGTGCTATAGTATGCACCCAGTGCTTGTAAAAATCCTATTAATAATTCTTCCAAATTCAGATTAGGGCAGATAGCTCTCTCCTGAGAAAGAGAATTTCACTTCACTGTGACATATATATATATATATGTGCATATTTATATAAAAATATATGCATATATATATGCATGTTTATAATCAAAGGAATCAGAATAACCAGGCTGTTTGGAGTCTGCTCTTTCGTGCTCCTCTCTGCTGTGCTGCACTCAGTGAAGATGAGCAAGGGAAACAAACAATGCTAAGCTGCCCTTTGCTTGCAGAAGAGAGCAAGGGAGTCAGATGCAATGATGCTGGCTGGGCAAACAAAGAAAGCTGACACAGTTTTAGTTACTCATTTTCTTCTCTGCAGTGTAGTCCCACTACTTGCCTTCCAGAAGAGAGTGAAACTAGATTCATATATTGCTCAAGCAATATGAATTGATTGTATTCTCCTTACAAGCTTCTTCTGGGTTTCTTAAAAGTCCAACACTCACACTGATTTCCACTTAGGTTACAGTAAGTAATGTGGCTACTGTCACTGTTGCTGATACTCACTTCAGAAGGGGAGACAAGCTGCAGGAAACAGACTTGACACCCCCCCTTCCTGAATTTCTGAGTAATGACAGTACTTGTGCTACCCATGGGTGCCGACTTTTTGGCTTGGCTGGGCCACACTGAGTGAAGAACAACTGTTTGGGCCACATCTGCAACAGTTGCTCCAAACAACAATTGATAAAAAGAGCACAACAACACTATCAAATAGAGTAAGTTTACAGCAACAGAACACTATTTTTCACAGTCATTTTCACCAGTGATGAACAATAACCTGTGCTCATAAGAATCTGCACCAGCAGACATGAGTGACTGTTGCTGTTGCCACTGTGAAATGCACCACCCACTGCATCACTGCACTCACATCCACTGCTTGGTCTCCAGAAACGTTCAGCAAGCATCGATGAATGTCAATGGGTAAAATTTTTCTGCATGGAGGAATTCAATTTCACCCCTTTGCTTCATCCACACTTCCAGGTCGGAAGCCAATTTGTCAGACTGCCTCCTCTGCTGCCATCTCCGTGTCCTGGTTTCAGCCGAGACACAACTAATGACACACTGAGAGGTTCTGCTGGTGCTGAGCAATGGGTGTGTGCTTGCAGCAGAGCTGCAGCCCTGATGGTGTGGGGAGGATGAAGGAACAGCTGGGCTGGGCTGCGGTTGGGACATGCCTGTGCTACTCCAATTCCCACCTCTCCAAAGAATGGGAGGGAAAAGAAAGAATTTGAATTTTACAGTGAGGACTGGAAATGCTCAAGTGAACATAAGGATTTATATTACAGTCCTTCATCTTGTTCTCTGCTCTTCTGGAATCATATCCCAACTGAGACAGAGAGAGACAGAGGTCTCTGAGATGGAGTACTCTAATCTCAGCCAGTTCCTTTCTTGAACATCGAATAAACTAAGCTTTCTGGAGAATAAAGATAATCAAAGAAGAAAGCACAACACAAGTACTTATCCAATCTCTTCCACTATCCTTGCTGTCTCTAGTAATCTGAGAGAGCAATTGCAGCAAATGCCTTGAAATACACACTGAAACAATTTCAAAAAAGCAGATGCAGTTTAAGAGAGAATCTCAGAGCTGTGATATTTATTTACCTAACAGTTTAATCCAGAAGCTGAAACAAAGGTTGAAATTTAATCCGCAGTAGGAAGACCTGGCTGGGCTACTGGACGTTTAAGAGAGAAGTTAAAGAAGTGAAATAGTGTTCTGCCAGTGGCTGAAAGGATCTGATTTTGCCTCAAGCTGCAAGCAGGCTGAAGTTTCCATCATCATGGATTTGTGAACCTCAGCTCTCTTATGGATGTCCATAGCTGTGGCTCCTTTGCAATTCAGAGCCTGGGATAATCTGTACCTAACTATGTGCTGCCACTACTATGTTACCAGCAGTCACTCAAACAGCCAGATTCACATCACTGCAGTGACAGCACTCCCATAACCTCTGAGTTAGAGTCACTACAACCAACCTAGCAACTCTATGCATACATGTGATGCACTATCATTCCTATTTTCTAGGCCCTTACTGTTCCTTGGTGGGAGCTAATAACTTGCAGATTCTCTTATATGCAAAACACCAAAATCTGCGTAAAGACTTGAGAGATCACCACTCAGATATTCAGCAAGGCAGAGGATCACACCTTGTACTCAGGCAGGGTGACAGCTTTCCTTTTAATAGCATTCATTTCCACTGATGTCTTTTCAGAGATGGACTTGTCACTGCACAACCAACATTAACTCGGACCTTGGACACCAATGTTATAAAGTCATCCAGCTCTTTGCTTTGTCATGATACTTGGTAATGTTCTCTTATTTACCTGATTGTGAAAGAAAGAATTTGCAGAATCTGTTGAAGTTCTTTCCTAGTTCAACCTAAGTTGCACTGATTGAGATGGTAGGCTCAACTGCAAGCACATAACCATAGAAAGATGCTAGTTTTTAACTTTGTAACTTGCTATATGCTTATCTTCATGGTCTTTCACCAAATTTACTATTGAAATGTTTAAAAAAAAATTTGGAAGAAAATTCAGAGATTGCACTGAAAAGCTTCTTACTGGCAAAGAACACCACTGACAGAAAGCCTTGAGTCTGATCATTACTCTTCTATGAGAGTATACACCAGCACTCAAGGCTTCACATAATCTTGAGACAGTCTTACAGGTGATGAGGTACATGGTATTCAAAGGGATTTCATAAGTACTAACAAACAGTAAAGGAAATAGAATAATCTTGGTTCTCACCCTACTCAGTCCCTAATGCTAAGCATTTACCTTGCCCCATCAAATAGTTTCTTCTTCTGAACTAATCCACCTTACCCACTTATACAGCTGCACCTACTCCTCTTCTGCCCAGAAACATCCAGATTTCTCCCCCTACCCTGTGCTCCTGATTTCTTTCCCTCTTGAATCTAGTTCACCATGGCCTTGTAACTATCTGGTCATTTATTTATTTATTTAACCAAACTACCTGAACATCTTCCCCAGCACATGAAAAATATCCTCAGCCTTTGCAATCCCTGAAAATCAGGCTCTCTTAAGTACAACAGGTTTTCAGATCCTATCCCTGCCAAAAACTTGAACTTTCAGCAAATGAAGCAATTCCATAAATAACTGGAAATATAAAGGATTTATTTAGGTTCTATGAGATATCTAAATATTCACCGATAGTGCATCTTTTTCTTTTCCCAGATTTTAATAGGATACCTCGATAACTCAGAAAGATTTTAGATAAAAGAAAAACACGTACTTACATATTAGGGAAAAAAGTGGCCATACCAAGGAAAGCCAACAGTACAAACCATTAAAATAATTTGAGATTTCCAGCTGCCTTATGATAATTAATGCACAGTGTGCAAATATGAATATCTCAAAGCCATAAACAACTATTCCTAAAGTCAAGGCATATGAATCATTAGAACTGCTATGCAAAATGGCTTTTTCTATTATCATTATTAACACTAAAATTGTCAAATTCATTAGATTAATATTCTCTCTGTAAGTCATACAAACTAAGAAATACTACACCATAACGTAACACACACGTGACATGAAAGCACAGAAACAAATATACAATGATTCTAGCTGTGACACAGTATGTTAGTGAGATTGATAAACTGAATTTTCATGCTGAAAGCATATTGCAGTTTCAAACCTATTATGCATTGGAACGGATGTGTTATTATCTCTGGACTACTTTCACGCCATGAAGTGATCCCTACTAGCATAATTTTCCAAGTCAAGGAATTACAAACAAGATAAATTTCATTTTACTGCTACCTGAACTAGTATCAGCCAACAAGAATTTCATATAATACAGTCCATTTGCCAAAATACCTGCATTTGGTTGTCCCATTGCAAACATATAAACCAGGCATTCCAAACATATAAACTAGGCATTCACCCATTAACTTTGCTTCAGCCATTACACATCCAAATCAGTATTCTATGATACTGATCTACTGGGAACAGTAATATCTGGCCTGTGTTTTTTTCTTTTTTCTTTTTTTTTTTTTTTTAATATACAGTAAGCTGTATATTGCAAGAGTCTTCCAGCAAATATTCACAGCATCTTCAAATTTGCTGAAAATTACTAACTAATTGAAGTTACACACACAAATCTCTTACTGCTGCTGATTTCAGTTTATATCTAAGGGAAAGTGTAAGAGTTTTTTTTGTACATGAAGCAGATCAATGTATGGTGTCAATATATTTTACAGATTAATTAATCTTTAATGAACAGATGCAGAAATCCTCAATTGTATCACATAGTATCTCACCTTGCTTATATTTTAAGAGTTAAAATTAGCAAAACAGAATTGGACAAAATCCTAATTTCTACCCTAGCACTGACAAAAAAAAAAAAAAAAAAAAAAAAAAAGAAAGGTTAATAAACGATTAAAAAATCTTTTCTGAAACTGAACATACTGTGATGGTTAGCAGGCTGGAATTCACCAGAATTAGATGGGATTTTTTTTTTAATCAGAAACCATGCATACTGATTTGGTAGAAGACAAGCAAATTGTACTTCAAATAGTGGACAGGTATTAATGAAAAAATAAATAGACATGGAACAGTTACATAACAGAAATTATTTAACTGAACTAAAATGTTATTTATGTGGAATTCTCTATGTCCTTTTTTTTTTTTTTTTTTGTTTTATACACACTATCATCAGTGCCTACTTATCTGTGTCTATTACCAGCAGTTCAAATTTCAAATCAGCTGCTCAAAGATTTCAGATGAAATGCACAATTCTGTTTTAAAAAGCAACCTTTCAGTTGGTCATGGCCAATGCTACAACAGTATGTAATATTTCTAAAATAAACGTTTGCTAAATAGGAAGTTGTAACAAACTGAGGATCAGATCAGGCAAATGGAAAAGCATGCAAATAGTTTGCAAAAGCTTGCAGAATCAGGCCACAGAATTAATACAACCTCCACTGCCCTTCTGTTTTCTTAAGTGAAAGTGAATAGATTTGGAAGTCAAATAACAATTTTTATTCATTATGAATCTGTATGTCAAATTATTTAAAGTGTAATAAAAAACCCCCACAAAAACAACCGAAAAGATTAAGAGATGAGGAAGTCTGTTCAAGATGTTTTTCTGACCACTGTAAACAGACTTTAAGAAAAATATCACATTTTGCCTTCTGTGGCAACAGTTAGCATCATGCAAATGCTTAGAGTCACATACCCATAATTGCTATCGTGATATGTTGGAGAAAACACATCCATCTCTATAACGTTGTCATGACCATTTGCAAGGACTGCTTGATTTCCTAATTCTCTACATACAAAGATACAAAAAAATGAAATTAGAGTGGCAATTTCAAATTAACAAATGGGTGATCCCACAAAAAGAATTCACTCATTCTACCAAATAACTTCCTTTTCCCATGGGTGTAGAAAAAAATCACAACTGCATTTTGAATCTAGGATTTATCTGCCTTCTGGACTGATCCTGGAGCTACTTGCTGACATGGGGTTTACTACAAGGCTACTGTTAGGGGGACATTGCCCTTTGGTGATCCTCTACTTCTGTGAAAGACCTAGAATTAAACTGCAAGACAGAGTTTAGGTCTGGGGCAGTGTGTAGTTGGAGGATGTTTACTTGATGAGGTTGAAGCAGAGTTAAAGCAGTGAAATAGAATGGAGACTATAAAATGCGCAGCCAGTCAGCCAGAAAACATGCTGAGGGGCAGCTGACATTGAGTGGAGATCTCATGTTCTGCACGTGGTGTCCCACAGCAGCAGGGCAGGGAAAGGACACACCGCAGACATTATCTCTTTCAGGGAATGGTGAGAAATGAAAGTGGATAAACAGAATTAGGCACTATTCCTGCTTTTACAGCTGCATATTTATCACTCTACTTAAACAATGAAAAGATCAGTTTTGGCATTCTTCCTAAATTTGCATCCATGCTTGCTTCAACAAATGCTCCTCTTTGAAGAGAGAAATGACTAGCTCAAGGAATTCTGTGGAAATACTGAAATCTGTCCTACTGGTGCTTGCCTAAGACACAGGACAAAAGAGACAGTGTGCTCAAATTGCAAGTCTTCATGGTGACAGAATAGGATTCGTGTGTCAGAAGGATGCCAGAGACATCAAGCAGAAATCTGAAGCAACAGATTACTCACACTGTGGGGAGCTTATAAGCATACAGAGCCATTGTGCTCGGATTCAAATACAGATGCCTGGTAAGCATCTTGATTGTACAAGAAATCTGACACACAGAAACAACCTTTTTTGGACTACTTGGTTGCCTTGAATAGCATTTCTAGTTTGTGCTATCTACTGTCCCCACAGCTACAGCATGGCACTATTTAAAAATGTGTTCACCCTCCCAGTAACCCAAGTAAAATGAAGAACCATTTCCTCCATTTGCTGGCTGGCAACATGGCATGGCCAAAACAATATTAAAGATCTTCAGAGAAGCAGGACTTGAACTCCATTCCCAAACTGTGGTTTTAGTATGTACCATTCATTTTCAATATAATTACATCTTTAATCAAGTCTATGTGTGAAAACCTGCAAGACTTACAGAATGAAACAATTTTGAATTTGATTAAGCTGGACACTGTTTTAGTGGGTGGAATGCATAAAACAGCTGCTTTGAGCAGACTTTAACTTCCAGCGCTACTGTGGTTTTGCAGAAAATCAATCAGGCTTTACACAAATTGATTTAAGGGTACCCTGGAAACTATTAAAACTCTTTCCACACCTTAATCAATACTGAAGGTGTTAGCTTCATTGGCAATCCACCCCAATAAAGACACGTGGTTGTTCAGCACTCATCACAACTAAGGAGCTCCTAAAACCTCTGCATTCTAAAATGAAGTTTGGAGGAAGCTTGCAGAATGCTTTTGAAGAAGCATATGCTAGAATTTGTTTTGCTTGTGTCGCCTCTGAGGTAATCTAGTAACTGAACATAATGGTTCAAAATGCTGAGCTGCTTTACAGTCACAGAGTATTTTTTCAGACTTTTCCATTTTTCTTCTCAGTAAAATTAGAAGAAAACAGAATACAGTAATGCCTCTACCTATTCTATTTTTAAGAATAAATTAGGGGTAACAGAAGACTGTGATATCAGTGTGAACTGTGAGAAAACAACTTAGTTTCTTAAAGTTGCTATTAAAAATTTTCAACCCATCATATAAAACACAGTCTTCTTTCTTGAAACTAGTTATGTTACACAGGAAATCAAGTAAGAGAATGCAAAGTTCACACACCGCTCAGCACAAAGTTCTGATGAAATTTATGTAATATTCTCAGAGATTTATTCCTGGACTTGGAATATGTAAATTTTCCCCTGCTGACAATTTATCTTAAACATTCGTTGTCTAAAATTAATAAAATATTGCCTAAGAGATGATACCAGCTGGTTTTTATAAACAAATTGATGACATACTCTTCCCCTGCTCATTTCTATCTTATGTTATTGATAGTACGTCAGAAAAAATCTGTGAAGATTTAACAAAGAAAGCATCTAAAAAAGTGATTTACTAAGTATTCTTAAATCTCAGTCTTCTAGGTTCTACTAGAATGCAAATCCATGAAAATGTAAGTAATCATCTTGATGCTTGAGAATACAGTATTAAATCTAAAGAATATAAGTACAGAATAATAGAAGAATAGAAGTACTAAATCTAAAGAATAGAGTACTAAATTTTAACAACCAAGGTAAGAAAAACATGCCAATATTTAATTACTTAATTGCCATTTATAATGGCAATAATGCAGACACTTAGCAAGTATTCATGCATTTGCATGATTTTGGCTGTCCAACATATAATTCCAGGAACAAAAGGTAAAGTTATTCAAGATATTCCTGCTTCATATTCCTCCACAAGTTATTATTGTTAACTGGTGCTGGTTTCCCTAGCTGAACCTAAATTGCAGGAAGCTGGGAAAAAGGCAAATAGTAAAGATCATTAAATGTCCAACAGAAACGTCCTGTAGCCTGCAAGAAATCAGAGGAAACCAGCAGGAAATAATTTCCATCTTCCTTGCTTTTTTTTTTTTTTTTTTTTTTTGCCCTCCAAAAGTTGACTTTTACTTACATTGTTCTGAAAGCAATGTATCCTACTTATTTCCATGGAAATGACAACTAGTACAAAGAGCACAATATAACTACTTGACAGAACAAATTCTCAGCTACAAAATGCTAGTCAGTTATGCATTTTTGCCAGTGATGAACAGAAGCCTGCATGCCACCACGATCCTAACAATCTGTACCAGTGGAGATGATCCACTGTCTCTATCACCACAGCTGAAACACACCACTGTCTCCCTGTGCTCACACCCAATGTTTGGTCCCCACATACGTTCTGAAAGTGCTGATGAACGTCAGTGGGTGCCATTTTTTCTGCATAGAGGAACTCAATTCCACTCCTTTGCTTCATATGCACTTCTGCTGCTGCCACCTGTCACGTGACAACAAAATGTAATACTGATGGGAATGTTCAACCCCTGCTGTTGTATCACCAACATCCACCTCTGATGTTGTGGGCCAACATATTAAAAATAACAGGCATTACCTCTTGAGCAGTTTTCAGCCTCAGTAGAAAGAGGTCAGTTTTTGCTACTGCTGGATAAGCATGCTGTCATTTAAAGATTACATCAAAGGCGCAAGAAGCACTCACGTAATTCAAGCTGTGGTTTCAGTCATCATAAAAATTTTAAGGAAAAGTTTTTAATTTAAAAAAATACTAGAATTTTGATCGGACTTTACCATATCAGCTTACAGTTCATCCATTTACAGACTAACAGCAATGCTTTACACAAAAGTATTAACATTATGCAGAACCAAATTGCAGCATATTCTATCAATTATACAACTGAAAGCAATGTTACAGAATATATATCTTGAAAGTCACCTCTTTTACTACCACAAAATCATTGGGACTGAAATCTCCCTCAGGTTCTGCAAATACATCCTTCTCACCTGCATGTACAAAAACACCGTATTCACTACCCAGCTGTATGCGACAGCAAGCTGTATTTCATTTTTATGCCACCCATCACCAGTAAGAGCCTATAGAGAGGGAAAGATAGCTATGTATATATGCTGACATTCACACTCTGTAGCTCTAAATGACAGTCATCTAAGTCAGATAAAAAAAAGAAAAGCTGAGTACGGTCATAAGCTAAAATATCGCCAAAGATGAAATAAACTTGCTTTTAGGCTGAAAGAAGGATAAAGGAAGAAACCCATCACAAAGTTGTTAATAAAGTTGAAATTGAGACTAAGAATCGCACTCAGTAGGGAACTTCAACCCAAAAGAGAAAAATCGATGACAAGTTCTTCACCTCAAGCGTTCCAACCAAGTGATACTATTAGAGAAAGTACAGTAAAACTGTGTCAGTTTTAATGTGAAATTTTCACATTTCAACTCAGGTACAAGTGTTCAAAACATGAACACTCATAGACCCGTAGCTTCCCATCAGGAACATTTAAAAGATTAAAAGTTTCTATTTGACAAAAAATACTTAATCTGGACTGGAAGTGGTTTTCTCATTCAAATACGTTTGTAGAAACAGTGAAAATATATACAGCAATGAATACAAATATCAAAGATCTTATCTCTCACAGAAGATTAACTAAGTATCCTGAAAACATCCACCATCTTAATACTCTTTTCCACTACAAACTTTTGTCCTAAAAAAATCCCAAATATTTTCTCAGTGTGCTAAATTAGCTGGAAGTATCTGTAGGGACAAAACAACCTAACAGAAAATCTTTAGGTCATGTATGTTCTGACGTTCTCAAAATCAGTTGGACTGTTGTTACTTCACTGCAAATCATAAGCTAAAAGGAGTCAAAGAATGAACTGAAGGGATTTCATAAATATTTTCAAGAATTACTGTCAGCTTCAATATAGTTGTAAATGTTCAGTCTGATGACTAAATTGGAATATTATGGCTTATGCTAATAAAAAATTAGTGCTGATTGACTGTTTCACAAGTATTAATTAATCACTGTAGGTAAATTCAGCTCTGTGCCAGTAAGTCCTATAATTCTCTCTCTTTTTTTTTTTTAATAGATCATTCTGCATCATACATTATTCTGCATCTATAGAAGCTCGTGTCACCCTTTATATTAGCTGCTCCCTTCCTAGAGCCAGCTATCAATTCTAAAAGACAGGAAAGAATGGGAACAAATTAATCATTATAGCAGAACTATGCAATTCTTTGGTCTCACGAAACCCTGGATGAGTTTAGGAAACATCTGGCCTCATATGGGGATTTCTTGAAAGCTACCAAGTGCTAGAATTAAAAAGAGTTACTGAAAGTTCATTCACATCTGACGAGTATGACAGGGTATATTTAACACATAACATATCTGGCAGGCAAAACAAGACATTTCTTCAACAGTCAAAAGTCACAAATTATGAACAGGAAGGAAAATGGTCATCTGGAAAAATTAAGATACTCTCCACATCCAATTACTGTGCCATAAACATAGTAAGGGAAAAGAGTGGCATTGTGGATTTTGGAGCAAGGACAGAATACTTTAGTACTGAAAAGTTTTCAGCGTTATTTGCTGAATAAGGGGAAGTATTAGCTGCTGGCTCACTTTCAAGTTAAGTGTTTCCTTTAGAAATGCCAGGCTGTAGTAGTACCTAAGTAATTACCTGCTTTCCAGTGGCGCATTACTGCCAAGGACCCAGCTGTCCTGCAGCTGGACTGACTCAGGTGTGGTTTGCAGCTCGGCGGGCAAAGCAGCCGGCGGGGCCGGACTCTGATTCCTCCTATTTGTCAGTGAGTTTCTGTTAAGTGAGGTGATGGATGGGTGATGCTGTGCTGAATGTTGCTTGTGAGAAGGTGGCAAAGGCTGCAGGGTCGACTGGCCTTGGTTATTTGGAGGTTGTTCTAAGAAGAAAGAAAATTAAAAGTTCGTTATACAGTGTCTCAGCAGTTGCTACATCCAAAGCAGAATGTGAAATTCAATATGATCCTATCGTCTAATATATTTGCATATTATTTTATTAGCAGACATTCAGTGACATTCTTGAAGAGAGAGTTTACCCTTGATACACAAAGTTCTAATTAATATACAACAGATGGTAAAATTGCTTTTGGTTTTAATTTGTTTCAGGGCTTTTTTTTTTATTATTATTATTTTTAAATCTGGTTTTATTAACACCTACAGAAAACAGCATCTGACAGATCTCTAATGCGCCTTTAGATTTCAGCTTTTTTTTAACAAACCAACCCTGAAATTAAATGGGTAATTTCAGTAGAACACAAAGGTTTTCAAAACGCGTATAATCCCTGTAATTATTTAATGGAGTTTTTTAAGCTTTATTTAACTGCAATAAATTATTACGAGCTAGTTGCTTAACAGCAGTAGACTACTCTAGTTTAGTGCATTCCAAATAAGGCAGCTCTGCACTATGATCTGCTAATAGATGCTAAGTATTCTTTAGCAGAAGGTCACTCTGTGAAGCAGATGTTGCTTCATGGATATTTAACAGACTGAATCACATCTGATTACAACGTCAGAAGACTCATATACTTAATGACCGTCACATCCATTAGAACACACACAGAACAGATTTTCCAATTTCACACTATGTAATAGAACTCCATTTTGGAGTACGTCACAGGTGATCAGACAACCAGGCATCTAAACAGCAGAGGAAATATTTTTTTGCTTAACCAAAGCACACAGCACCCACAAAGCTTGAAAACAAACCCTCAAGGAACAACAAAGCCCACAGTCAAGTACCTCCAACAATGTTAGGTTCTAACAATCTGTTCTGTGTAATCAGTAGGTAATAAATCATCACTTGAAGAACAACCTTGCCATACAACACAAGGAACACAAAGAAAGCGTCGGGACACTCCACTGATAATCATTTAGAGATGACTGATGACACTTAAAAACGTAACACATAACAAGAGGGAATTAGAATTGTAATCTATTATTTCCTAAAGTAACATAGTAAAACATAATAATATAAATACAAGTTTTCAGAAAAGCAGAAGGTACAGGGCACGCACTCTGCTCACAGTGTAAATGCTTTCACGTGAAAGTGGGAAACTAGCTTTTTGATCTTTGTAAGAGATTCTGTTTCCATCTGGTTATGATTGCAAATTGTTACCAAACCAATAACACAGCTGTACAGAAAACACAGACAGCATCTCCATTCAAACAGATGTCTCCAGTAACTCGTGGGTGACTATTCTAAAAATACCTTTACAGCGAGTAATTCCTCATGTTGCATGCAGAAGTTTTAAGAATGGTAAGGAACAGACATGCTAAACTTAAACAGAAAGCACAGCCTTTGGAATCACTCCTTTTCCAGGAAATCCTCTCTTCCTTTTCAGTTTTTCTCTGTGGTCCATGCGACATTTGTCACAGACAGCAGCAATGTTGACTGTCCCAGATATAATTTACTTAGTCAATGAAGTTTTCAACTTCAGCCAGAACCCTAACACAGTCACAAAAAAAATGCCTATCCAGGAATCATACAACTGATCAGCTTTATCATTACCAACACTGACACAATGGGTGTCACTGCACAGGACTGAATCCCATATTTCAACAGACCAGTTATAGGGCAGTGTAACAGACCAACACTTAGTAGGAATTTTTTGGCCTATGCCTACTTAAAATTTGATTTAGATTACAGCCTATTTATCTGCTTGTGAAAGATTACCTGTAGCCCCACCTTACCTATAAATACATAGGACTACACGAATAATATAAAAGTATGTATAATCACATATGTGTAAAAAGAGGCATGTACTTGTGTAACTTTATATACATATAAAGGATTAATTACAAGAAAGGAAAAAAAAACATTCATTTGTTCACTTGTTTACTTTCAATCATAGAAATTAATTAATGGAAATGGTTCTACAGGACCAACTTCTCTTTGTTATTACTCTTTTTGACCCTCTTACTTGCCAACCCTTGCTGAAAAGCATTGCCAGGACCTCCTCCGTCCAGCTCCTACTATGCAATTTATTATTCTAACATTCCCCTTTTTAATGTTTCATCTCATTTAAAATCCCAGCTAAAAAGTCAATCTCAACCACATCACAATTTTGTACTAAAGACCTAGCAAGATCATCTGCTCAAAAGGAAGCAAAACTAACATTACTCTTCACAGCAGAGTATGAGCGAGAGGACGGCCATATGCAGAGTATCACAGAGAGACCTTCCCCTACTACTGGGGAGTAGCAGGCAGATTAAGAGTTATTTATGCCCTTTCTGAAGAAATATTTAGCTCTACGAAGTACACAGATGACTTGCTGGAGGACTCAGCCCAGAGGACAGCTACTCAGACCTCTCTTTGGGGTTTTGACTATTTTCCCCAGACACTTACTATGAATCTACGAAGCCCTACTGCTTTATAACATATAAACATTTCTGACGCTGAAATTACAGTGTGGTATATAAAATAAATCAGGAGTTTGGGGGATGGGCTTGTAACCATAAGGCGCAGGCTGGAAGCCAACAAGAAGAAAATATCAAGTGCTTTTTTGTGAAGACCACACGACCTGGAAAGTGCTGTCTTGCTCCATAGGATGCTGCTAGGTGACATTTTCTGGTGTCTGAGGGCAAGTTCAATTGGCAGGGAATCCTGAACCTACACAGAATCAGAAACGCCAGCAGAATTTGCAGTGATGTATGCTTCTTCTAATTGTATAAGAGCCGCAGGCAGAATTGAGCCTAACAAGGTTAGATTTTCCTGTAAGTCAATAGAGCTTCAATCTATATTCCTCTGAATTTCCTCAGTCCTGCGTTGTCAATCTGAATGAGAGATCACTAAGGACTGCTCTTTCGATCTTTTCTTCCACTTGCCAGATTTCCTGAATCCACCGATTTTTTGAACACTGCACAATTTCTAACAGATATGTCAATCTTACTGATTTCCAAGGAAGAGACAAGAATCACACCAGTTGCCTCTTGAATGCTATTCTTAAGCCTGAGCCAGGTTCTCTTGTTACACTCCCCTTTTAGGGAGCTAATAGCTAAAGAACTACTAGCATTATTGTAGCTTTCACACAAAGCTACAAGAGTCTTACATATTTAACTCAGCCTCTCAAGATCACTGCGATGTTAATGAAAGTATTCTCACTGTAGGTGCAGGGAAACTGAGGCTTAGATGTTGAGTGGCTCTTTCAGGTCTCCTGAGAAACCAGTACAGCACTCTGAAAAGCACTAGATTTTTGCTTATCATAATTAAAATAGAGAATTGATAAAGACAGTAGGAGTTTCATGGGTTTGATGCATGTCTTCTGAGCTCTACAGCACAAGGGACTGGCAAAAATACTTCTGCGCATCCTACAATAGTCAGCATGGAGACCTGACACCACCCTCTTCCTCTCTACTAGTCATCAAGTTGAAAAATGCGAATCCTAAAGAGAAACCTTCTCTTAGGCAAAAAACAGGAGGAATGGGAACTTGGCCAGGGCCCTCACTACAAACCACTTACTAGGAGCTGCCTTCAGTGACAGAAAGAAGAAAGAGCGTTCAAATCTGCTAAATCACAATTCTGCTGAAATACTTAAAAGGTACTGTAGAACGTTGCAATTGCTTTAAATTGGATTTTAAATGCTATGTCCATTGACTTAATCTCAATGGAAATGTCTGGTTTACTCCAAAACTAAGCAAGTATAGGTAATAGTGGGCTTCTGTCTAAAAACAGTAAGTTTTAATTAGAACTTTCTTCTGTCTAGACTTTAACGACTGTGGAGCAGCCCCATTCATCTTCCAGAGATTCCTGCAGAAACGAGCAAATGTGAATTGGCCCAGTAACCACCTGTGCTCTCAAGTTGTGCAGGTACACCAAAAAACCCTCTCTTTTTTGAGGCATTTACAACATAAGGGAACATCAGATAATTATGCTTGTCAACATATGTACAGAACTTGGAAAAATCATAAGAAATCGAGTGGAAAGCTGTCTTACTACAGTTCTATGAATTTTTCAAAACATATTAAAATTGTTATTTACCCTTGGGAGCAACATTGAAGCAAAGCAACCATTTCAATTGTAGAAGTAAATTATATTCAATCTCTAGCTTTTCTCAATAACTTCTTCTCTTTTCTTTTCCAAAAAGTAATTTACATTTAATTAATTTTATTATTTAATTGTTACCAAATTCAAACAGCATACAAAAGAACACAGAAGAATGCCTGTGCAAAAGTAAAAAGGGAGAGGAGAGAGAGACTTAAAGTACCTACTGCCATTTGGAAGAGAGGGGTTAATTCAGAAGGAGAAAAGCAGACTGAGGCTTCAAGAAAAAGTAATTTGTTGCACGTTTAATGTGCTAGCCTTTCTGTAACAGACAGATCGCTGAGACCTGTCAACCAGCTACTCATCCAGGAAAAAGAGGTGATTTCCATTTGATAAGGATGAGGCTTCTTAATAGCGTATAATTAACAGTAACTTTGAGTTTCCATGACAAACACAAAAGCAAAGACATCCATTATGATACAAACATTTCAAATGTGAACAGAATGTAATTGAGTACCTACGCCTGTAAGAGAGCCAACGCTTTCTAATAAGCTTTCTCCATTTTCTCTCCTTTCTTCTAGTGTAGAATAAATATCCACAATATATGCTAAGTAAAGTAGCTGGACTAGACTGAACTCCCTAGAAAACTGGTAGAGAAGAATGATAATCCTTTATTTCCAGGTCACTGGCCACAGGTTGGCTAGCAGCTGATTATAAGCAATCAAAAGTAATTTCCATAAACACCGGCTCAATTTTTTGAAAAACAACAAAAATCCTACCACAACAAAAGCAACCCAATGCTTTGTCTGACTCAGATTTTACCTAATTGGTACAGGGATATACCTCCCAAAGTTCTATAAACAGAAATGGGATTTACCTTGGGAATTGCTGCAAATAGAAGAGTTCGGGTGTTGTAGCTGCACTATTCCTAAAGCCCCCAGAAGCAGAAATTCCCTGCTGATGGAAGGGGATGACAGGCTCCCTCCTGCACTGCTTCTGCAGGGTGCCAAACCACTTGCTGCAGAGCTCTTTGGTCTGGAAGCACCCTTTGTGAAAAACCCTCTTTAACTAATGAGGGTTAGAGCTTTAGAGAAAAATCTACTATTTAGGTGCTCACTTGCAATTGGGCTGATCTGTCTTTTGAAGGAATCACTGCTTTTGTGTACTTTCACTGCCAGGGCATGCAGGAGTCCTTCTCTGGTCATTTGCTACAAGCTGGAGTAGCAATCCAAGGTTACCTACCATATGCATTCATTTTGTGGTTAATTGCAAGTATTTGTTTGTTCTTATTGATGTCCAAATGGGCTTTGCCCTGCCAACTGTTTTAAGGAGCCAAGCCATAGGCTGAAGCCAAGGAATGAAGTGACACAGTGCCAGCCACCACAAGAGAGCCCCTTTGTTTTGCTGTGCCATCAGTCTGCACTATCTTTTCCTGCTTCTTTTACAATTAATGGTCACACAGATGAAAACGGCATTAACTCACCGCTGCTGCTCGCCTCCTGAAGCACTCTCTTTCATACTACCTCTGTGTTGACTAGAATGTGGAGACAAGGACACTTTGATCAAGATATGCATCTGTACCTTGTGTGTAAGTACGTATACCATTATAATATAAGATGGAAAAAAGTCATACAAGTAGGTTGATCAAAGCAGGCCAATGTTTGTCTTCCCGTCAGTACACTGCCTGTAGGGTTTGACAACCTGTCAGGCTACCTGGGAAATGAGAAACTACCAGTGAATCCAACTGCAGGATCCAAACACTGCACTGCCTTCTTTATGCATCAGAAGCTTGGATGAAATAAAGAAAACCTGAATGTTGTTATGCACATGATACTTTTTTTTTTCCTTAAACCAAAGCATTATTTTGTTTTATAAAGATAAATAAAGATTTCTTCTGTAAAAGGAAAGAAAGACTTTCTTTGACTGCAGAGAAACTCAGCCTCACAGTACACATGTGGTAACTATCTGCCAAAGATCTACCAGATGACAGGGGTCTCCCTGAAGGGTGATAGGACAGTCTTGAACACACAACACTGATATTTTCAACCACAAAATGTGTTGATAATTTCCCATATCATGTACAGACATTGTTTTTTGCCATTAAACATACACTGGTAAACAGAAATACATCATGCAAAAAAAGTACAATAATGCAGTCTTCAGAAAAGGAAGAAAAATATTTTTGCCAGTCTCTTTCAGCTAAATTATTCTGACGTGCTATCTGCAGGAGTGCTACTTTGGGTTACAGGTATACCTGTAATTTAGTCTTTCCACTTTGCAACCATTTAGCAAAGTATTTCCCTTCAATAACTTCAGACTGATATCATCCGTGCACACTCCCCCATCTATTAGAATTCAGTTCTCTATAACATTTCACAAATCTTACTGTAGTAAAGAGAAGCCTTCAGTTTCCAACAATCTTCTCAACACCTATCAAATATCTTTTCACAAAAATAGGAAGTTTCTGAAATAAAGTTTAAGCATATTTGGAAGAGAGATTTTTTTGTCATCTCTGGTATTTTTAGAACAAACAAGCTAAAAAACTATCTACCATATATGATATGCGACCCTGTGAAAACAGATAAAATAACTTTCGCTTTTATGGCATTTACTTTGAAAATCTGATTAAGATGGATGTCTCCAGTCCGTAATTCTTCAATGTCATGTTGTCATAGTTCCCATCAGCAAGATGCTTTAAAGGCTTTCGATTAATATTGCATGCCAGAACTGAAATTACATCCTTTGTCGTTTAGTTCTTAATGGTGCAAGTGATATCTATCAAGCAGTGTTTTATGAAGCATGTGTGATTTTTATTAGAGGCTGTTTTCACAAATCTTTTTCAGGTTTCATAAAGACTGTTCATGGTTCACAACAAACATGCCCTGCATGCAAGATTATGCCTATTCACAAACGCAGAATAGAACTCAAGATTTTTTTGGTGAGGTTTAATCAACAGAAGAAAGAAAAAAAAAAAAAGTCCCTTCCTGCAGTCTATATAAAACCATATTAATTGGCAATGCAAAAATATTACTGTAGAACTAGGCAACTAGATAGGAAAAAAAAAAAGGGAACGCAATTGTGTATTATTTTCTTAAATAACGAGTTAAGTTCACAAATTCATGTGGATGCCTTTAGTTTTAAAATGAAGGTGAGAGGTAAAATAGAAGACGCATCATGCTCCTATGATCCAAATATGACAGATTTTCTTGCAACATTCACCTTTGTAAAAGAAGATGCGCATGTAGCTAAAATTTCTTCAGTTAACTGGAAACCAAATAGTTGAGAAAGAATCTTTGAGTTCATTGTTTTTGATCAGCCATTGGTGGACATTTTAAATGAAAATGTGCAAAAAAAATCAAGAAAGCTTGTATCATAGAGGACAGAATGCATTTTTCCAATATTTTTCTCCAAAGCCGTAAGGAATTTTCTCTTAATACCTGACAGAGTACAGCAACTGCACTGCAGGAAGAAACACTGCCCATTGAGAAGAAAGAGGGCATTTCTTACGCAGATGACGGTGAAAAGGAAAATTGGAAGATCTTCTTCTGAAAGGTTTACTAAACGTTGTTTCTACTTTCTGTTGTTCACAGTGGGAAGTGAACCAGCTTACTTTTAAAACATTTTTTTCCATTAGCTGGAATCGATTCTCAAAGCATTCCAGCAACTCCGCATCCAGCCTGCAAGTGCCCCATTAACCCTTCGATACACAAGTAAAGTGCAGTCACTGCGGCAAGCAAGATCTGGTTAATTTACATACTGTAAAATGATGCTTGCTTTCTTGTCCATAGTACCAAGAGAGACTGGTTAAGAAAAAATAATTACAAAATCATAATGCAGTGAAAGGGCTCAGATGAGAAGAACAAAATAACCCACAAGGAGGAAGAGTGATGATGATGTTCTCATCCACAAGGCAAACATTTTAAGTAATAAAATAGAAAACTTTGCAGGTTTTTGATTGAGTTGAGGATGGTTTAGTTACCTTATTAAAGCTTGAAACAGAGATAAGTATTTCAGCGTCACTGACAAGAGCTACAGTGAAATTAGTTCAGCAAACAACCTTCCTAATAGTAGCCTCTTTATCCCCAGAGGGACTTAGGAAGCAAGATGGAAAAAGAAAAGGACAGAAATGCAGTTAAAATAAATTGAAATTTAACCTGCTGGGTTAATACACTTAAAATCTTGCTTTACAAGAAAAAGAAGAAAGAAAATAACATAACCCACGAGATGGTAACCTCACACAGAGAATGAACTAGAAGCAGAAGCATACCTTGCTGTCATAGCACGTGAGCCCCCTCTAGCCTTACGCCAGGCTAACCCATACTGAGGTTACTGGAGGTGCTAAGAGGCACTACTTCTATAATCTCATTAGGACCAGAAGTCTGTGAAACAAAGCATAACCCTAAAATAGAAAAATGTCATTGATGCATTTCCAACAATTTATTTGAGGAACAAAAGGGGAACAAATGCTATTGGATGGTGTAAAATGACTAACTTCCTCTCTTGAGACACCAAAATGAAATTCATCTAATGTTAAGCAGTGATGCTAACCTTAATAATGAACCCTTTAGTGGTATGCTACTGGCATGGCTTCCCCACAGCAGGATTTAGATCCTGCTGGAAGCCCTGTATTTTGCAGCAGTCTGTCAGAGCAATGATCCCACACTTGTCTCAACTCAGAATACAGTTTTCAGCATCTGAAATCAGACCCTCCTGCTTACTCTTTTATTTATTTATTTATTTATTTATTTTGGAACTAGGAGTAAAAAGTTAGGCAACTATTGCTAGCTTCAGATAATGCTTGCCAGTAACTCAAGAAAAAAACAGTGAAGTCAATGTACCTTTGAGCTCACAATCTGAAGGCTAGCTTTTTAACCACAGAATTCGAGTTTTCACTGAAAGAAGAGAAACACAAAACAAAAATGGTGAGGCCTAGATTCCTGAGTCCAGCTATAAGACCACAAGGGAAAGAAAAAATCACCTATCTGAGCTGCTGAATGGGGACTGGAATTCATCTGAAAAATCTCTGAGAACACAGCCCCAAACTGCTTGTAAAACAGGGGTGAAACAAGGTGAGCTATCACATTTTCTGCTGTGCTCATCCAGCACATCACATTTACCCCAAATACAGATGGCACACTTAAATTTGACTGCAACAATTGTGATCTATATATAAACGATACCTAAATTACCATGCTCCAACTGTAAATTGAGTAAGTTCTATAATCTGGATTCAGGCAAAATGACAGGGTGTTAATATACGTGCTCATATCGTACCACATGTTTAACTGAAGTGAGGTAGGGATTTGTAAGGCTTGATGTATGACTTCTTAATAGATTTCCTAGCATTTTCAAGTGTTAGATAATTCTGGTTCCCATCCAAAAATCATTAATCCAAAATGAGCTATGACTGTATGTTTCTCTTTGTCTTCCTATTTTATTTCTTAACACTTCCAAGAAAAACAATTTGCCAAAGCTGTTTTACTTTAGAAGCACAATCACTACTGGATAGGTTAAAAAAAACCCACAATATTCATGAACTTCAACCTAAAAAAATACACTCACAAGGAGCAATTGCATAATGCTTACAGCTGACAAAACTAGCAGTGAAAAAGCTGCCCTTCCTCCCAATAAATAAAATAGTATTTAAAGGCTCTTTTACTACTTAATCAACCTTTTACTGATATACGTTTGACATTCATGAAGGAGCAAATCACCAGACCTCCTCAATTCTGAGAGCCAGGGGGAAAATTCTTCTCTAATTAAGTCAACTGCAGATTTTTGTCATTGACTTGCTAAGGTCAATGGCACTTCTTGAACGTTTTGTAAATTTATGAATCCAAAAGTAGTTTGAAAGACCCTCAAACTAGTTCATTATAAGCGATGAAATTCTTGACCAATTTCTGCACGCTCAGTTTGGCCTGGAAACATAGAGCCTCACTAATAAAGCCTGTGAAAGATAAGCAAGGAATGGGAAAACACAATATAAAACTTGTAAGCACTACTAGATTTCATCAGATTTGAAATAACTCAGATACGAGGAATTTGTGTTTTGCTTTGGAGGAAATGAAAAAGAAACAGAGGCAGTTAGGTGAAAAGGAAACCACTGGGAAAAAAACGGTAACACTGCACTGAGAAGAAGTTGAACGAGTAATACACAGAGGAGAGGCAAAAGTGAATAGCTAAGAGGAAAAAATGTAAGAAAAATGAGAAAGCATATATAATTTTATTGGAAAATCATAACAACCAAACTTTTATTAAAAAAGCAGAAGTGATATCCTCAAAAAAAACCAGTTTAATCCCGGCTTCCTGATTTGAAGTCAGAAAATCTTGCGGACTACAGCTTGGGCCTAAGAGCAAGACAGAAATAAAGCCATAGGTTAACAGACAAATTTTTTGTCTCCAGACCAATTAACTGACTTATCTGCTATCAAGTAGAAGCAATATGTGGATCATGAAATAGAGGAAAACAGAGAACAGGCTTCCAGCATAGCTTTTAAATACTTTATTCCTCCTAATAGTGTCAGAAAAGAGAAATGCATGAGGGGGAGGCTTCCATATGAACACACAGAAGATCTATTGTTCTCTAATGACTTGAAATAAGCTTTTTAGGCTTGCACATGACTTAGTATTTGTGCTCCTCTTCCTTATGTTTTTTAAAAAAAGGAAAAAAAAAACCACTTTTGATTTTAGTATTTTGTATTCTAATGGCAATCAAGCCTAGTTAAGTATCAAAAGAACAAATTTATTACAGTAGATCTTCTAAAGGATGTCCTGTCTTTTCCAGTACAGATACCTCCCTCTACAGAAGGAAGTCAGTTATTAACCCTCAAATCAAACATAAACTTTGAATTGATCAGTTGAAATAAACCCCAACTTACAGTCTGATCGTCTCAGTTTGTGTAACTTACTGATAAAACTCTTCCACGTCTAAAACTGAAGTAAATGCGAAAATTTGAGAGATATATGCAGATGCACAGAGTGACTCAAGATTCATATGCATCCACTATTTTGCGAATACTGTGAAGGACAGCTGTATGCAGGGCAGCTTAAACAGACTGCACAGTAACTAAAAGTAAGCAGTTCTGCCTAATAATGAACAAAACATAGGGGGAAAACTCCCCCTACTTTTCTTAGAAATATGTACAACGCAACAAATTTTCCTTCCCACTTGCATTTTATGTTCCAAGCATATTTTCATGAACAAAAATAGGTTTTGCATTCTCATGTTCATTTTTCCATTCTGTCCTACTTCTGCTTCTACCAGGTGATCTTTCACATCATTTTCTAGCTAAAGTTTACAGCTTATTTTCTGAGCCAAGCTCCTTAAAAAGAACATGGCTGATTCACGTCCGTGTAAGCTTTTCCTTTTAATAAAACTGCCGTACTTCTGAGATTGACACTGACAGAACAGGTAAAAGACAGAGAAATCACAGCTCACAACTAATTCTTTTGATTTAAGTAGCCAGCTAGACAGTATACTCATGAAGTTCCAAAAAGAACAGAGCTAAAATAAATGTTCCTGAAACAATAGCAAAAGTAAATAAGAAAGCACAAAGTAAATCACTACCATGGTACAGTGAAAAGTGACAAGATTCCCTGCCTACCAGTAAAGAATGCAAGTCACACTCCCTGATGCTTTTGCCTTCCAGGCAATTGCAGCAGCAAGAGAGAGGTTACTGTTGCTTCTGGTGTAAGCAGTGGTGAAATAAAATCGTTTGTTACAATTCCATATCCTTCTGAAAGAATTATGAATCCAGCATACCCCTTCGAGTTCTTAAAAAAAAAAAAAAAAAAAAATTCAACAAAAAGAGGTTGGCCTGAAAAATTCCTAACAGTAACTCAAATTCTACACAAACAGAATTTGAGTTTCAAATTATTTAATTTGCACCAAGTGTGTAAACTCCCTTTATACCTAACAGCTGTCACTCCGACAGCAACAAATTTGGCAGAAGCGCTTCTTGGTAGGCAGACTGAGCACTTCTGAAGACAGCTTGCTCCCCGCTTAACGCCGCAGATGTACAAAGGAAGTTATGGCACAGCCAAGGGGACCAGAGAGCGTGCACACCAGGAGCCACGGGAGATGTGGAAGCCTGGAGCCTCTGGCAGCCTGCTTCCTTTCAGTCGCAGGGAAACACCCCGCTATTTCTAGCGTAATTACACCCCCTCCCCCTGAGCACATTTCCCCACTCTGTCTGGTGGCTGAGCTATCCATGGGAACACGCCTTGCTTTTTGTCTTCTGCGGTAACCCCGGCGGTGATGACAAGCAAGCAGCATGTGGGGGTGGCATGCGATTAGGGGGGAAACAGATGGTCGCAGGCTGAGGAATCTGATATTTAACACGCTTTTCTAACTACCACCGGGGGCTAAAAACAAACATTTCAGGAGGGGGAATTGTCTCATATAGTATTGCAGCAGAGTAAGGCAAAAAAACTCTTTATGTCCCTGGCACAGCCCATGGTTTGCTGTGGGATCACAGGCAGGAGAGACCCTTGGAACATTCTGCGCTCTGGCTGCCCAAACTGCTCTGAGGTACTGGCCAAGGCACAATGGCTGCAGCCACCAACAGCTCTTGGCTTAGCCTAGAATGAAAGATGTTCTAGCGAAGAAGGCTGAAGAGAATAAAGGTCTGCTGCTCTCCAATGGGCTTCTACAAAGCACACAAAGACTAAAGCTTATGCAGAATGGAGGAGAAAAGGGATTTTTTGGTGTTCTGCTGAGGGGCCATCCCAAAGCAGGGAATGGAAGGGGACAATCAAAGAGCTGATGCTTTGATAGGGATGAAGTTACCCTCACTTCCCCATAAAGAAAGCCCAAGGGTAGCAAGGCACATGCCACCTGCTCCCTGCAGAGCACCCAGCAGCCCACCTGCCAAGCACCATGCAGGGAGGATGAGAGCTGTACATGTGCACCCTTCCCCTCAGAGCAAGGTTTCATGGGTTACATGCTGTGTTACAGAAAAACGCTCTGTCTTCCAGACAGAGAAAGCAACATCATAAATGAAGTAACATCTTCAGCAACAACTACCGGGCTGCTTTAGAGTCTCAGGTGAATTAAATCTGTTGGAGAGATTCACACTTTGGAAATACACATGTAAAGAAAGCAAACAACAAACAAACAAACAGTGAAGAATTTAAAGTACATTAGCTGCAAAAATTACTTTAAAAGCATTTACTTCTGAAAGCTGCAAACATGGACAATTAGTAGCATTCTTGAAAGCTGAAAGTCTAAATAGCTGTCAGCAACTCCACCAGCAAGCGTATGTTATTTACAACAGCAAGCAGACAGATTATCAACATAACAGAAGCACTGATTAATTGTGCAGCCTCAACTTGCAAGAAAAGCAGTGTAAAGCTCTGTGTGAATAGCAGTTTTTAAATAGGTACATTTTAGCTCCAAGCCTTCTTCTGTCTTCTACTCACACATTTAAATAGTTATTACCACGTAATAATAACCACTGAATCAAATTGCCCTGTTAATTTTCAGAACTTTAGAAATTAAGAACCTGTCTTCATATATAGCCTGAAAAAGATTTTTCCAAGATCTAAATACCAAAGAGATACTTACCGGGTGCTACAGGCCATTACAGACTTTGCAGCAACAATTAAAAAAGAAGATGCCTGAATACACTGTCTTTCCATGATAGCACAAACTTCAAGCCTAAATTCAAAATATTTTATAGTTCACACTAAAATTGTAGTTGAAGAACTAATTAATTTTGTCAAGTATGGAATTTTTCATCACCTGTTATGCATATTATGCACTTCCACAAAGACAATGGGAAATGTGAATAATTTTCACATTCAGCAATTATATTCAGAATCCTTTCCAAATGTACAGAACTTCTGTTCTCCAAAATACACACCTGGCTAACAGCCAGACCTCAAAAGGGTGGAAGTCTAGACAAAAGAAGAAACTCAAAACCTCATCCCATGAAAGGCAACAGAATACTTGCTCTGGAATCCAGGTGGTTGTGGTTGCTGAAAACAAAATACCTGTCCCTGGCAAACAGACATAGATGAGCACATCCTGGGTTTGAGTAGCTCTGGCAGCAAACAAGGAATCAGTAGACATGAGAAAGTTTATAGAAGGAAGGCACCCAATCTCCTGGACCTCATTACAGCTCACAGACGTTACTCCTTGTCATTGTTTCTTTCTAATAGGATCCTTAAAGACTTTTTTTTTTTGCTGCTGCTCATGCCCATGTATTTCTCTACAACGTGCTTCCACATACAGCTATCTCATGTCAGATTTCATGGTTCCAGCTGATCAGTGCATCAGGGTTGAAATGAATTGGATGTGTGAACATCCTTACTGGATAAATTCTTCAGATGTCCCAGGGTGCATCTGTATTTGTTACAGATCTCTGCTGAACGTGGGCAAGGATGCCCAGGTACTTCAGAACCAGGCCTAATGCTCAAAGCAGTAGTGTAGCTTATGCTAGTAGCTTTTCAATACTTGCTTGTTCCTGATAAAGCCAGAAAAATCTCGTTTACTGGAATGTTTACTAGAGAAGGGGACCCCAGCTAGTGCATGACTTACCTAGATCACAAACAGCTTTCACTAGAGAGATGCATTATGACTCATTCTTCTTTTTATTTGTACACAGAGAACAGTAAGGTCCGGCATGGGTTTTTCTGCAGTTATAGAAAGAACTGACAGTGCTCACGTGCTTAACAGTTAGTTCCTTAAAGCTACCTCACTAACAACTGCACCAAAAAGTCTCATCCTGATCCACGCTTTTTTTTTTTTTCGTTTGTTTTTTTTTCCCCCCTTACATAGGAATGTAGTGGAACAGGAGGAGCACACAGTGCCAGGAAAGGCATCTATTCTTACAGAGTGAAAAATTCAGGTCGTTTTTATCTGCAGCACTGTGACAGCTCTTGGAATATTTTTTGTACTACAGCTATTTGTGCCTACGTATACAAAACTACTATCATTAAAAGTACAGAAAGTACCATAAGCCAGTAGTAGTACATTTTAATATTACTTGATGAATATCTGCTATGTTTGTGACATGTCCTTGCTGTTTAGTAAAACTAAAGTGAGAAGCTGCTTGTGTCTGGATCTGCCTGTGATAATTTACAACTCCCTAAGGATAAGGGTGCTAAGCTTTCCTCAAACCACTTTTTCTTGGCACCAAAACTGAGCAATTATAGCTACGTCTCACACTTTGTCTTTTAAGGATGTGGCATGTTTATTACTTGTAACCAGAAAAGGACTCGTGTAATGATGCTTTAAAATCACTGGGTTCAGACAAAACACCACAGTGCTTAGTATAAATGAGAAACTTAAGTTTGTAAGCAGTTTCCATCTCTGTGCCACGGAAGTACAAACGCTCCAGGCAGAAGAGCGTACTTTTCCTGCTCTCTCTTCTGGCAGGCCAATGACACTATGGAAATTACAATCAATGTCTGGGAAAAATCCCCACCAATATTTTGCCTCTGTACTAAGAACTACTAGTTATGGACCTGCAAATTATTAAAACTCAATTGCAGATGAGGTGCTATGATAAGTTATGATCTTCAGAATCACAAGAGTAGCTAATGAGAGCTTGTTTCATCCTCATAACTTGTTAAACGGCCATCCAGACCTGCATTGTAGGTACCTAACAAATAAATGCAAAAGTCACAGCAACTTGAAAAAGATTTCAAAACTCCTAGAACTAAACCAAAAGCTCAATAACCAGTTGTGTACATAAGTGTAAATAGGAAATTGGTCTTGAGCTGCAAAAGGAAAAATGTAATGCTGAACACATAATGCTGTCAAATAAAATATATTCACTGCATCAAATGAAGGATACAATGATTACTAGCACTATCTATAAATCTGAAAAGTAATACAATAGAAAGCAAACAGCCAATAAAATAGGAAGAGTTTTGTAAAAATAATTCAAGACATTACTTGTGAAATACAAAATTATAGTGGTCTCATTAATCAGTTCAGAATGTTGTGTTAATGAATGAAAATTATTTCCTCATAAGGTGCCACTTTTACAAGGTAGCTTTCCCTATGGCATCAACTCATCTCCATTCTAGATATTAAATATGAAAACAATGAAATATGTTTTCTATAATTAAAAAAAATAAAGGTGTATATGAATTTGAACGGTTATAAACCTAGATGTAAAACTTGCAAGCAAACATTAAAAAAAAAATAGAAAACAGAGCAAGTTTTAATACATCCTAGGTTTTTTCATTTTGTTACACATGGTATTACTTCAGCTACATGTAAATAATGATGTGAAGACCTGTTTACGAATTCTTCAATCAAATTTCTCAACTGAAAAGTAAAAACACAAGCAAAATTACTTGTTTATGACATGGTTATCATACTCCCTATCCTTTAGGAAAAGTAACCTAAATATCTGCCCAGACCTTTTGTTTTGCCTTTTTAAGAAATAACAGCCTCTAGACAATTATATCCCTTGAAGTTGCAAACATCTGGGTAAGGAAAAAAGAAAGTACAACAGCAAGTGTGCAGAGACAACCACTGAGACATGTCAAAGATGCTTCTACTAGCATACAAGAGGATTAAAAAACCTATTGAAGAAAGAAGGATGACAAAAAAAAAAAAAAGAAAAAAAAAAAGAAAACAGAACAAAGGCTGACAACAAGGGAAGGACAAAGGCGCCCAAGAGGAACTTCTATCCTAGGACATAAAAGCAGCAGTTATCTCAATTTGGTTCAAAGAACTTTTTTTTCCTCTTGACCACATTCCAGATTATTTAATAATTATACTACCCAAATTTTCTTTCCTGCAAATTAGACTGTCCCAACCACGTAACTAGAGCAATTGGAATTGCTCCTGGAATCCACCGCCTCCCAGAATGCCGCAGACACTCATCTGCTCTGCATTAGGATGCCAGCTCATTCCCTCTGAGCACTCAGTCTTGGGAAGCCATCAGCACAGAGGGGTGCTTTGCAGGCTGCTGGATTTGTGCTTGGAGGGTGTGAGGCTCCTCAGGAGAACTGTAGTTCTTCTCCTCCCCAAGGACTCTCAGGCTGGATCCCACCTGTGCTCAACATGGGTGCCACCAGGGCAGTGCTGGGCCTTTACGATAGCATTTTAGCTTCTATGTTGACACCCAGGCTAAAGCTGACTTTTTTTTCCAGCACAACAAATCTCTTTGTATCCACAGCTCATCAATTTATCATTCAGCTCAAATGCAGCCACAAACATGTCATCCCTACTGCAACTGCCTCTTGATGCCACTCTAATACTGCCATCCTTCCACCTACAAGAAAAGTTTTCTCTTACACGCAGTGATACCATTGATTCCTACTTGTTGATTACCTGTCACCTCTTCAACTAAAATACGTTATCTAATGAGACTACCTGAGCATGAAACACTACAGAGAACACAGATCCCCAAGTTGCTTTCAGTAATCCCTTTATATAATTAATCTCTTCAGAGAAATCTAAGATTCCAAAGTTACCAGACAAAAGTCAAAAACCTCACTTTCAATATGTCATCTAATAATACTCACAAGATTCCAGGGGAAAAAAGTTAATATCCTTATTTCTCAACCATCAATTTTTATAGAAGTCATTACCATCAGCTATTTAAAATCTACCCATATGCACAATACTGTACATTACAAGCAGGAATACAAAACTGTACAAACTGAAAGTAAAAGAGATAGAAAAAACAGTTGGGGAATAGCAAAAATTGAGACGTTAACTTCTGCACAGTGAGCATAAAGAGCCACTTGATATCAAACTCGCACATGAAAGGACTGTGGCATTTAAGGTTAAGTGGGAGCATCTCACTGAGAAGTCTGAAATCAGCTACTCCTTACAGCAGAAGTGGCCACATTTCTGGAAATTAGTGCCATTACCGGTACCAACATTTCCTTCATTTCTGCTTGTAATCCTCTTGTAAGGATATGAACGTCTCCAGGAATACCTGATTTCCTTGGGGCAGGACAAGAACCCCAGTACCCCAAAGGTTAAGACAATTCTGCACTGTTAAAACCACCTGAGATTGATACTTCCCTGTATTTTTATCTCCCATTGCCCTCTCTGCAACTGTGAACTCCCCCCAATAATCACAGCAACTACCAAGAGAAAAGTCAGCTGCTTTTTTCTGATCATTTTTCATCCCTTCTAACAGCTTTTCTGCCACAAGAGTGTAAGTGGGATCAGAAGCATACAGGATGTTAGTTTTCATTCCCAATTATCAAGGAGCTAGACTTCTTGTAAGTGATCCTGTTTGTGTTTTGCAGACCCTTCTGCAGATGACTGAAATGCACGTAGAACAGAAGGGTTAAAGAAAATTCTGAGGACTGCACTAAGGATTATAAAAATACATTTTTTTATTTGTGTCAGAAAACATGCACGCTGCATTGCATCCTATTTCTTTAATGGGAAGACAGTAATATTAAAAAAGAATACGACATGGCTATTTTAATTATGCAAAATTGTAATTGGCATTTATTGCATAGAGCTTCAGAGGGATGGGAACATGGGATGGAAAGCTGATTCTTTCATTAAATAGCTGCCCCAAGGCAGATACATTCTGAACAAAACACCTTTTCATGAGATGTACCTGTCCCACAGAGAAAACAACAAAGGGAATGAGGAGGGGGAGGTGGGAAGCCTGAGCAAGGAGAGAACGATATGAAAAGAGCCCGCTAAAAGAGAAAGGAAGTGGAAGGAAGTGAGAAAAAGATGCCTTTAAAGGAGAAGGGGCAAAAAGAGAGAAAGGAGAAGATTAAAGGAGCACACTTAAAGGGTGAGAAGAACTAAAACTTAAGACAGAATAAGAGAAAAAAATCTCCAAAGAGGTGGAAGGAAAAAGCAAAAAAAAAAAACAACAAAAAAAACTAATCCATGCATCCTGATCACTTCAGGGAGCAAAAGCTCACATCCATTTGCACCTGTTGTATCACACGCTTGCCTGTATGGCATTCCTCAGTGCTCAGGAACTGCTCAAGAGAGTTAACCAGAGCAGTCATCAGGGATGGAGCTGGGGCAGAGGAGTGAGGACATCACTGCTTTCTCATCTACATGAACATTCATCTCCTGCTTGGCCTCAGCAGCTACAAGGAGTTAAGACTGGACACAGCCTAGAAAGAAAATCCCCTTGTTCTTGTTATTCCAAGATGATGGGTAACATCAGAAGAAACCATCCCCTAACCAGCTGCACTCACTACTGGTGGAAAAGGAGATTCATGTCTGGTTCTCCATAAAGGATGTAAACATTTGACAATACCAGAAATTGATACGGGGTGGCAGATGAGCACTCTCCATTATTCATTCGTTTATTTTTCCCACTGGGGAGCCATGCTTACGATGCCTGCTGACACTCAACAGCAGGAAACAAGCAGTGGAAACCATCATTCATGCTATGGTAAACAATGAATGTACCAAATAAAAGGGATCTAATTTTTTAGTGCCTTTTCTGGATTCAAAATTAGAGGCTTTGACGCATCACCACTTGGCTTCTTTCACATCTCACACTGTTAACAGATAGATAGGCAAGAAGCAACTTCCTTCCCTCCAGAGGTTCACACAACAGTACAAGCAGCACATGGCTCTAGGATTATTAACTTATAAAGCAGCAGCAGAGCTTTGCTCTTGGAGGCAAAAAAAAATGATGGCAAAGCAGCTGTCTGATACTTATCTCACCAGCGAGTGTGCTTTTGACTAGAGGAAATACTGGACGTGCAATACTTCTTTTCCCTTTGCTACTCAACATCTCTCCCAAGGTACCAAACAGAAGCAGAGAGGTATTGATGAGGCAGTGAAAAAGCACCGCATCTTGTAGTTCCTGCATTTCATAACTCTTACGAGTTTTTCCCAAAGGCCTTCTACAGATACCATCGAATTGTTCAAGTCTGTATCAATGAGAGTACACTCCTTCTCATGTTTCTTTAAGTATGTTTTAAGATCTGCTGTAATCATGGGAATACAGTAACAGGAACATAAGCATATGGTAATTACAACTCAATTCTGATGGGATTTGTGCCTTTATCTGCACTTGTGTGAAGTGAGTCAAATATCTCTAAGATGAAAAGGTTAGCACATTGATTATAGTCTATTTATTATTCTTGCAATTTTACAATTTCTGGTCTATAAAAAAATAAACTCTACATTAATAACCATAAACAAATAAAGCTAAAAATAAGCTATCTTGTAATCATTCTATTTATTTTGTTCCTGTCTATGTATTTATTGAATTTGTGGTGCAAGCAGCATTCTCTCCATCACCCTTATCAAACATATATGTAAATATCTTCTAATTTAAAACTGCAGGTGCAAAATTCATAGTCACTAGCTGTTCCTTTAACATATGACAGAACAGATTAAAACTGGTGCAGAACACCATATGAGAAAATGAACGTTACTATAGCATAGAGGATATACATTAGCATCCTCAACTTGCTTGGCACAGAACTAGTATTACAAGGTTCCTTAATCCCAGAGACATGGAGTGAATACGCTGAAGTTTCACCATTTAACTCTTAAATTGCTTGCCATTTTTAACTTTCTTTCCTTAAGGAACTTTTTACGCACAAGCGGGAAAAAGAACCTGACCTGCTGTAGCCAAGTGCACACAAAAATTAATAAGGTAATGAGCCAAAGCAGCCTCCACAAGTTATGATCAAATTCAAAGATATATTTCATTAACACCAATTTTGATCTAAGTATTACTAGGGATAAAGCACCTGACTGACTTGGGTAGGCTATTCTGTTGTACTCTGATGTTATTCTGCTTGCCTCTCTCTTCAGCACCAGCCATTTTCATGTCTGGCTTACAACATAAATAGCAGTAGAGAGGAGGGAAGAATCTCCCTTTGAGGCTCCCAGCAAAACTGGTACGCTGGTTGAGCTCAGCCCTGCCCTGGAATGTCCCGCAGGGCCTCCCAGCCCAGAGGGCTTACAAAGCAGATTACTCTAGAGAACTTTTTGGAAGCTAGAAATGAGTTTTAAAAATATCTAACCAATCCTCCCCCTCCCTGCCTCTGGGTTTGCTGGTTTAGGTATACAATATACAACAATTACTGGAGACAGCACACACTTGTAAATAGTAGACTTGATTCAAGTAAGAAATAATGTCACTTGAGTGAGGAAGAGACCCCTACATGATGCCTTGGAGCATTCTGATGACAATTATTTTGAGTTATTCATACAAAACTGTAAACAAAAAACAAAAATACTCTGTATTACCAACTACTGATTTAAGGCCTTAAGGAAATAGACCAGGAAGGGCATCTGAACAAAAATACTGCAATGAATTTTAAGAGCTACACAATGCAGTGTTAGTAATAACTTCGTATTTTTATCTCCTGAAAAATTGCATCACAAAGACTTGAGAAAGAGGATTATCTTTGAATTATCCAGGTAAACATGCTAAAAAAAAAAAAAAAAATAAAGTGACGCACATCCAGAGATATAAGACGTAAAAGGATTTGTAAATTGAAACTTAAGGAGAATCAACTGTTGCTTCCACTGGTGAATCCTTTTCTTGTTGGCATTATTTTATCTTCCATTGTCAAGAAGATCAAAATGGTGAAGTTCTCAGTACCAATAAAAAAATAACTGTTAATGAAAATCCAGATCTCTGAACACTTAGAGCAAGCTTATAACCACAGCTAACCTCTCTATCTCTTTTTTCTTTGTAATCAATATACCATTGCTTTTAGTTATCTTTCAGCTTTTCCTTTTTCATCATCCCCACCTAGATTGCTTATATCAGAAGTGGCTGAAGAAAGTTAAGCTACACAAGCGTGAATTTCATGAAGTCTGTTGCTCCCTCTTTCCTATACAGTGTTAGTCAGTGAAACCAAGTCAAGTAGTTAGCTCTGAAACTCCATGTTGCACAACTCTTCCCAGCAGCAATTACAGCAAGTGTCCAGCTGTAAAAACCCAACGGAGTTGCTGTGTAGATTCAGAGAATCAAAAGCTCTATTCATTAGAAGTGCTTCACTTGCTTTCCAGTGCTTTCACTTGCTTTCAGTACAGGCATGCAGAAGGAGAGAGCTACAAGGTCAGCCCTGTTCATGCTTTCCCCCCACACAGCAGAGGGCAAACCTCCACAAAGTTACCCTGAAACTCAAGATTACCACAGATGCTACCTTACACTGTTCCTGAAGACAGCAGAGGACAGTTTACTGAGGAGAAAAAGGTACACACAACCAAAGACCCCTAATTTTTGAAATCAAGAATTACCAAAACACATATCCTTACACCAATTATGAGAAACAAAACCAAGGGAAAACTTAAGCCTTCTTTGAAGCTGATTTAACCACAAGGATCAAATGAAAGCAGCTGACACTTTTACTTAGTGATTGCCAAGCCAGCCTTCTGAACATTCAGCTATCATAACATATGGTTTTGTAGAAATAAATTCCATTTTATGTTGTTTGCAAGGGTACTGTACTGTTAAATTAAAGCTTTAAAAAAAGTGTGTTAAATAATATCTTAAAGAATATTTCATGTGCAGCCTCCAGGTTATGACAAAGATGGGGTGAGTTTACTGCATATTACTGCAAAACTAGATTTCAATGCAGAGATGAGTTAGACTGATGGTGGGATTCACTGTAACTGTCTCTTCCTTTTTATTTGCAATTACCGTGCACTTACGGTATTTCTGAATGGAAATTTTTTTTCTACAGCAAGTTGTCCCAGTACATACATAGAACTCTTTTTCACTCAGTATGATGCAGCTAATTCTTTGAGGATTTATATGCTAGAGAAGAATAGCAATGAAGAGACAAATTAATTCAGTTTTCTCTAACTGTAGTAGGGGTAGGGACACCAGTGTAAACATATAGTATTCCCCAAGAGAACGCATTCAGTCCTTTGTACTAAATGATCAACAGCTTAGCAGAAAGAAACATCCTTGTCTTTTTTTTTTTTTTCCCCCTGGCTCAGAGAATGTATCTCATACCTATGAATTCTAATGATTAAAAAATTCTACCAATTACTTTGCTACATTCCACTATGCATAGTCAAGTATGTAATGCAATAAACTATGCCTGAATGGTCTGTTTACCCCACAGCAAGTTACAAGGAAAACTCTTTCCACTTAAAGGACTTGTCTCTTTGGAATGCACAAGCTGGCAAAAAGCCAGGGGAAGCTGGTGCTTAAGCAACCAAGACTGAGCAGTGCCTGTGTGCATTGCAATCTCAGCCAACCGCAGTAAATGTTATTGGAGTTTTTGTGCTGTAAAATTGCTGCTTTCATGCCCACTGCATCTGACAATAGGAATCCTTGGCCTTGGATGAGAGAGGAAGGCTGATGTGCCTTCTAGTCAGATCTCTGCATCCTTAAAAAGAAGGGTTACTACTCCTGTGTACTACTAATGGGCTAGCGACAAAGAAATTCATGTCAATGCTACGTCCAGACAGAGAAAGATACTAAATGGAAAAGCCTTTTCTGCATGAAGTATAAGAGCAGAGGAATTATGCTTTAAGGGCAGTCCCGAATCTTTTAAAATCATTGATAATACTTAAATAGATAAAGGATATTCAAGGCTCTAGCCTTATACTTTTCAAAACAACTTGGAGATAAGCTCTGTTAAGATTTCACAATCATCTATTTATTTATTGTTTGCTTACTGACTCATGTAAAAACCTCAGTATTTCTCCCATGAAAGACGGTGTCAAGCATCTGCCAATAGAATTTGCCACAGTCCTCCTCATTTCCAGTGAGCAGCACGTTCAAAGTGCTCAAACATCATCCTCATCCTACAAGGAGACTTCTTAAATTACTATCAAACGCTTTTCTTCCCATTCACATTTTTTTTTTTGCTGTTTGCTACGGGGACATCTACAACACTAGAATAAAACACAAGCTGCAATTGCATTACAATTACTTGGTTCCTGTAATACTTCACGCTCCCTGGAAACTTTCATTTATTCAAAAAGCAACCTGGTTTTCCTCAGAAGCAGAGTCAGGAGTAAGTATTCATCAGAACTAAGGAATAAATTAGGCACTTTACATGTTTGCACAGCTCTTTTTCTTGAATGGTAACAAAAGGCTCAGTTCCAATTGAAGAGTTTTCTGCAATCAACAGGACTGGGTAGTACACAACGTTCTCACCACAGTTACTTGTTATACCAAGCTGGTAGACATTTGGTGCTCTCCAAATCACCAGCTCCTTATAGTCAGTAACCATGATTACGTGAACCAATTTTAATCCAGTCAAAACGAACAAAGAATTAAATGAATAACCATGCTTTCATGCATTGGGGAAAAAAAAACACAAAACAACAAGAACACGGAAAAGAAAAACTAACACCAACACAGAAGCCACCTAAGAAACCAGAAGACAAAGCCACCTCCCTACCCTCCCTGCACAAAAGAAAGTTCTGAGGTTTTTCATAAATAAAACTCATTGTAGGCTTCTGAGGGAGCTTCTGAATTCTGAAAGTTATCCAGGCTCAGTGAGTAGCAGAGCTGCTAAGAAGTGCTCTTGCAAAACCGTAAGTTCACGAGGTTGCCACTTAATGGCGAACAAATGGGAACACGTGCAAGATTCACAGTGTTCTCCTAAATGAGAAGCTTGTTTTTCTTTACAATTTCTGTAGTGCAGTACAGAGTTAAAATATTAGATGTTCCCCTGAAATAGTATAATGAAAAACCCTAAGCAGGAGTTCAGCACAGTGATGCAAGTTGCCAGCAGTCACCCAGGCTATCCGCTGCACACCTGCTCACTGCCTGTCCCTGTAGGTTACCTGCAGGGGCTGCAAGTCATCCTCAGCAACTGAGTGAACTCCTCAGCTTTGTAATTTATAATGAAAATAAACTTCCTTTGTGACTGTTTCCCTCTCCTTTTACCTCCTGTATTATAAATTAACTTCACCTATAAATACGTTAGAGCCTTCTTGTCCCCACAAGAACAATTCATCCTCACTCCTGCCTGTGACTTCATGGCTCTCCCATTAGCAAACTGCAAGTAAATTTAAATTCAAGCTCCTTATCTTGCAATTAGTAATGCCTGTAATCAAGACAGTCAAAGGAAACAATCTGTGTGCAAGCATTAACGAGAAGGGAAGGAATGCATTGTTGACTCTCTGGTTCATACATACTCTCAGGTGCAAGTTTGCTCAGTTTAAGCCATCCGACATTTAGAATCAGCTGCCCCCTCCCAACTTCATTAGGACTATATTTTGTGCTGATATTTCGCCATGTTTCAGAATGAATTTATCTTCACAGATTTTCTTGTGTGTTTTTTTTGTGATATGATTTATGAGGGGGGAGGGAGGAGGAGATAGCTCTGCATCAGATCGTATCCACAGTACGATGCACAGTTGGCAGGTCGTCCCATCTGGCATGCTTCTGAGTGCAAGACAGATAATTTGTCAATCGGAATCCTTTGATTTGTGAAGAGGACGAAATCGTCATTGGAAAGATATTTTGCAGCTAATGATACAGGAGGTGTGGGGGAGACTGTTCTTTGAAGGCTACAAAGGCCAAAATCTGAGAGGAAATAATTGGTCTCAGCTCTTCTTCTAAGCAACAGAGATCGAAAACTACAAAAATCTTTAAGAGAAGCACATGACTTACAACAATCAGATATAATATCTAATTGCCCACCACTTTGCAAAATTTGATTTTGGAGGAGTGAGGGTGAGATTGGAGAACTTTAATTTGCTCTTGGCAAGCAGAATGAATGCTTAATTAAACCGAACAAATGTACATTTTTGTACATTAAGGGAACAATGTCGACAGAAGTTTGGCTTAAAAACCAAAGAAAAAGGATAAAAAGATGGATTCATGAGACTGAAATCAAATATCAAAAAGGGATCAAAAATAAATTGGTTAGCAGTCATGACTTTTTTTTTTTTTTAATTTTTAAACAGCTATATTTGCCCCAAGCATATGGAACAGATAAATTTGTCGATCCTTACCTAAAGGATATTGGCCTCCCTGCACTATCTGATTTTTGAATGGAAGAGATTAAATGCTTCTGCAGCTACTGAGGAAGTGCTGCAAGCATCACTACATACGGGTTGGAATGTAACAGTCTCTGGCCTCAGAAAAACGCCAGCATCTATTTTTAAAGAATGAACTTACTCCACATGCACTGAAAGCTTGTCAAATACCTCTACTCAGCATCACAAGCATTTTGAGTTTATGGGTATCAAACACATTTGCTTACAAAGTATTCTTATGAGCATGTACATGCCCAGAAGACATTTGTCAGTTTTCATTCAGAATAGACAGCCTTACTTTATCATTTTGCAGAATATGAAATGTTTCAGCAAGTGGGAAGAGAAAGTAGCTGTTTTGCAGTACAGGAATACAGGACAAATGGCAGTTCTCTGTCAAATGTAAACAGATGATGCATGTGCACTGCTAATGAAGCAGACTTACTACAGCTTAGCCTGATAATCTCCATTATAAGCTATGAAGTCATGTATACCTGATTTGAAACACAATCACAGATATTACTAGACAAGCTCCAGGAGGTTATCTTAGTCTGCCTTTTCCTAAGCAAATAAGAGTCTCAGTAGCATGATTCTGACCTTTTTATTTATTTTAATTTGATGTTACAGGTGACAGAGCTTCTTCCATTTCTCTTGGGATAGCCTTTGACATCTTAATACAGTTTGCTGTTAGACAGTATTTCCTGACACTCTGCTGAATCCTTCCTCTCCTCATTTTCACTCTATTGCTTTTAATTATATCTGTGTGGTATATAAAATGCTTCCTTCCACGTCGAGATATCGGTTTCCATCAGCACTTAATTACCCCTTAGGCTACGTGATGAGTAGAAGTTTTGTTCTCTTACCTATTCCCATATATTAATATCTCTACCCTCTTAAATGTTTTCATTCTGATGCATCTAAACAGCAGAATAGCCAGCAGTAACACTAGAATAAGTAACAAGAGTAATTTTGAAATAGCAAGATGCCCCAAATCAAAATTTATACTCCACCTGATGCTACGTCTACAATTTTCTCTTTTCTGATGCATTTGCATGCCAGGCTCAATCTATACTTGTTAGTCAGACCACGCTGCAAATTTATGTCTGATTTGCTGTTCAGTATCACTACAGTTCTCCAGGACCATTCTCCCTCTTCCGCTCCCCCGAATATTCAATATCTCAGGACAGTTACGATTTTTCAGTTCTAATATCATTTTATTAGTTTCTGGCCATACAATTAATGATCTTTCCTTGTCCTTTCCTATTAACTTTTTGTCCCCAGTTGGTACTCAGAACTCTCACTATTTAGTATCATTGGGAAATTTTATTAGTGCCATTTTTACTCCCTCATCCATATAATTAATGATGATGTTAAATAATACCAAGATTATAGCATATCCCCATGATGTGCTTTAACACAAGACCTAGTTTGATCTATTATTCTTAATTTATTAACTGAGGCTTCTTCAAACCAAACAGGTCTGAATTCATTTTTCAAGAAAAATGTCTTTGGACCAGTGTCAGACCTGAAGACAAATTATGTGTACTGATACAACAATGACAAAATTTATCATGAGTTAAGAGATAAGGGAAAAAAAAAAAAGGGAATAATTCAATTTACAGTGCTTAAGATGACAATGAAAAGAAGGGGCTTGTGCACCTAAGGAGTTTCCATGGAATTCAGATGGCCTGTGAGCTCTTAGAATGATGGAGGGAAAAAGTAGCAAATGTACATTTCACCAGAAATGTCCTCACAGTTTTTAAGCATTTGATCTTACCCCACCATGTCTGTGTTTCCTTCTCTCCCAGCACTTTTCTCTCTCCTTTCGTTCCCTAATAATCACAACTAAATTGCTCTTTATTACATGGCAAGCAGCAGCGTGGTCACTCAGTTTTAGTTCTGTATCACATGTGACTTCCCTTGTGGAAGAACTACAGTAAGGAAAGAGCAGAAAGAGAACTAGGAAGTACTTTCCAGGTACTAAAGCAAGACTGCCAGTAAGTGCAAGGACCAAGGCCCATGAGGTCCATCTAAGACGTTAAGATGACAATTTACTGTAGATCTTAACACTCACAGGTTATTTCCTACCTTCTTGTAAACCAGAGGTACAGAAGGGAAACCAACAATGTCCCCTGCTTTCAGTGTAAAACAGGAAGTCTTCCTACTCTCTCAGGAGCAACTACAAGAACTGCAAGATTGGAAAAGCTGCCTTAAGTTCACCATTAACTTTTAACACAGATTCCCATGTTCACTGTACAATTCCATTTGTTTCTAGTGAGAAGAAAAAAACAGAAGTGGGAAGAAAAGGAAACTGAAGATTGCTTAGTTACGGTGGTTAATATATATATTAACTGAGATATCTTGGCAGAAAAATAAAACGTGATAGTTGAAGGGCAAATTTGAGGTGTAAAAAACAAAACCAAAAATATCCGTATCAAAAAAATCACAGAATTGCAGAGGTCAGAATTGACCTCAAGAGATGATTGAGTCCAACACCCCAGCATCTATGGTTTGTGCACATCTTCATTATCACTTCCATGCTTGAGCACTTGGCCTGCATTCTCTCAGCTGCTTGCAGAAAAGCAGAACATTTTCAATATGAATTTCTGACATTGTGATATGAGAAAATAGCAGCAATTTCTGTATGACAGATACTTCCATATAACCTCTTCTACTAAATTCTAATGAGTCATCATAAACAAAAGTCCTCAGATTACAAGAACTATACCACAGAGTATTTGATGTGTGTAGAGTTACGACATTGCACACTGAGACCTCCAAATATGAATAATTTCTTGTATACTGTCATTCTCCCAACCTTTTTAGACTCTGTTTCTCTTTCACAAACTGAAACTCAGAATTGTGCTCTAGATTTCTAAGCTTCTGTTTCTACAGGAAAGGTTAGTCATTTTGAACTGAAAAGCCCATCAATCTGCAATTCCCTTGTGGCTGGAGCAAAATCTTGTTTGTTATGCATCACCTAGCAGATCCTTGATCAAGGACAACTGAAAAAAGCATTATATTAAAATTTATTTCAAATCTTTCCATCACATGAACTATTGCTACAAGCCGTTATGAGAAACTTGGACAACTTAGGTGTTCAAATACACTGTACACATGCTGCTGTCAAACACAACTTCTGCCATGTTTTATATTCTGATATATTTTTTATTTAGTGGTAAAAATCCCCAAACTTCATACCCATTGCCAGAGTGAAGCATTAACATTTAACTGTAAGTAGATACCATGAAGAAAAGATAATCTAAAAATTTAGCACTGTATTCATCATCATACCAAATGTCTATGTTGGAAGATAAGCTACTACTACTGTCAATAAATTCCCCTCCAAATTCTGACTTCTCTGTATTTTTTGGCAGAGATAAATTAGGGGCCTGTTAAGATGCTCAAATATAGACTTCACATAACTTATACTGTTTATAAGCAGACCATTACATAAAGAAAGCCTTCCCACAACTCAGTCACGTTCCATAATCCTCTCTTCTATCAGCTCCTTGTTCATTCTTCCTCTTCAACTGTTCCCTCTTCTCTGAAGACCTATTCAGATACTGCTGTTTTTTTTGTTTTTTGTTTTATGAATCGGTTCACTATTCTTTCTAAGAGCAATTGGAAATTTTCAGGAGTGCTAAAAATTGAAAACTAGCAAATTGTTCTGAAATCAGTAGACTGGCTGATTTAGGCTGACTGACGGGACAGAAGCAGGAGAGGAAGACTAAACTGCATCATGGAGAAAAAGAACAACAAAAAATAGAAGAAATTGAAAGCTCTAAGAAAAAGACACTTTTACACCTTATGGTCCTAAAACATATCTTGCCTTGAATTTTACACCTATTAAAGCACCTCTTTAAGAGAAATAAAACATTTTCTAGCAAACTGTGCACAACAGTTCTCCTCTGACATGAATTTCTCAAGTTAGTAGCAGTACCTTCCATGAAGACTACTACTCCTCATGTGGTGAGCATTCAATAAATGGGTTTTAATAGTTCTCACTTCTACCCAGTTTCTTAAGGGAAAGCTAATTCTTGCTGGTCAACAGAAGCAACCTGTCAAACTCAAACTTGAAGATTAATAGAATTCCAACCGCAAACAAACCCTTTAAATTATGAGGGTGTTGCTACATGCATCAAATCAACTCAGACTGAAAGAAAACAAACAGATGTTTGCATAGGCTGAAGAGGAGGTAGTTTAACTTCTATTCACAAAAAGTCAATATAACTGAAAACAGTTCAGTAACAGTCATTTTCAGTCAGAACCTTTTCTATCCTAAATGCTTTGAAAATGATCCCTCCTTCCCCTAGCTATGATTAATATTGAACAAAATCATCCAGAATATAACAGTTGAGTTATTGTATTATCCATTAAAATTACATAGGAGGGAAGGTTCCTTTGTACGAGGAGCGGCTGAGGGAGCTGGGATTGTTTAGTTTGGGGAAAAGGAGGCTCAGAGGAGACCTCATTGCACTCTACCACTTCCTGAAGGGAGGCTGTGGTAAGGAGGGGGTCGGCCTCTTCTCCCAGGTAACTAATGACAGGACGAGAGGGAATGGCCACAAGTTGTGCCGGGGAAGATTTAGATTAGACTTTAGGAAAAATTTTTTCTCTGAGAGAGTGGTCCGGCACTGGAATGGCCTGCCTAGGGAGGTGGTTGAGGCACCGTCCCTAGCGCTGTTCAAGAAGCATTTAGATGAGGTGCTGAGGGATTTGATTTAGTAGCTTGGTGGGTAGGGATGGTGGTGTGAGGAAGGTTGGACTAGATGATCTTGTAGGTCCTTTCCAACCTAATGTATCTATGAATCTATGAATCTATCTAGATGCATTAACAGACGACTGGTGAAAAAAATGACAACATTCTTTGAAAGGAATTATCCTACTCATGCTGTATTACTTGTCATTTTAGCTAAAGAAAATACAACACTAAGAGAGTGCCCAAGGGTCACAATTAAACGGCCTTTACTTTCTAGCATAGATTAGAGAGATCTATGTACTATCAAAAAAGCTATGCAACTATGCAAGTCATTAAGTAGAAACAAGTTATAAGTAACACAGAAACTATTAGCTTAATAACTAAATTCAGCTGTTGTCCCCCATCCCCCCCACCCCCAAGGAACACAATTTTTTCCATCTACTACTGTAGGTTTAACCATGGTCTCCATCAGACAGCGGGCTTGCCACAAGAAGACCATAACAAGAAGACAGAGTGCTTGCCAAGAAATGTGGCAGTTCAGACATAAGAAACCACCATGAACAAAACAAACAGATTTCCCAAGCAACATTCACATACACGCTGGATTAAAACATCCCGTTCCTCAAGTAAAGCAATCCCTGATCCTGCTGTTGACTGACACCAGACCATCTATGGTCTTCTCATCTTTCAGCAGAAAAAAAATAAAGCAGCAATACTTTCATTTTGTCAATTACTAGTATAGTAAAACTGTGTTTAGCAAGCTGAAGCACTTATAAAAACAAGTCTGATCTTGGGAAGAGGAAGGTAAGTTCATTAACTGTATTATGTGACTGCCAGCACTACTAGATTATGAGTGTACATGTATCACTGATTTAATTCTTTGACAGCATGAAATAGCAACTGCAAGCACTTGCATTGGACAGAACACAGGGAAGAAGAGAATTGCAGACATCTGCAGACAGAGAAGAAAGGCAAGCACAAAGGAAAGGGGGAGGGAGGGCAAGGGAAAAAAATGAACTTACAGAGCATGCTGGGTGCTCCTTCTAGCTAGTCACTGTCTCACCACAGAAGACACTCTTAACATACACCATAGTGTTAACTCCCGCCCTGTCAGAAAAACAACTTTGTTTTGTTCTGCCAAGAGGCCGAGATTTGACTTGCTGTGGGATTAGCTGAACTTATTTTGGCTTGGGTGTTAAGGATTGCAGAACATTCCTCAAGGCTGACCAACTTGCACCAGCAGGCAATTCCCAAAAATTTCAGTAACAGAAGTGCCCAAACCTAGAAGACTGATGAACATTTACTACTTACTCCTATGACTTTAAAAGGCTGGGAGGTATAAGAATTTAATCTCAAACATCGAAAAGTTTTAGCAGCTTTCTCTTGCTATCACATATTTCATTTGCAAAGGAGGGGTTGATGGATAAAACAGCAATCTAAACATATTGACTTATTTTACTAAACCCATCTATCTTTTGGATAACACATATATTGTCTAACAAATTTCACATTCGTGGACATTAAGGAAATGATACATCTGCATAACATAACCTGTATTATGTATTACCATGCTTCTCAGGTATTTGCAGATTAAATACTGAATGAGTTGAAAACGCAAAAATAAAATGGTTCAAGAATTTAAGCCCCTGGCACGGCAACCCATACTCATTCTTTAGAGCATGATGTCTTTTCAAAATAAATAAAATCATCAAATCCATGTGCACAACTGCTCTTTAGCAGATTAGTTTAGACACAACAGCAAAGTGGCACTCAACACTAGGAAGACAACACTGTTCTGCTCTGCAAAATAATTCTGTCCAACAAATTAATTCACAATCTGAAGGGAAAATATTTCTCCAAACCCCCTCTAGTGGTTCATCTGTAGGACAGTTCACTGCAATCAAAAGACAAATTGTTCCGTAAAACCAAAAATTCTTGTTCCAGGCTTTGCTGATCTACTGGGTAACAGTCATGAATTAACAAATTATTCTTCCAGTCAGTCTGTCCAACCCCAAGAAAGCTTATTCAATCATACAACAAAAAAATGGAACCATTTGGCTATTTTTTAATATTTAGAAAAAAAGAAAAAAGGTCAAGATTTGTTTTCCTGTAGCAAGATGTATAAGCAGATACTTGTTTCATACTCATCTTGCTTCCATCAACTGTTCAAAGAAGTTGGGAGGATGAAAGCCATGGAAACACACTTTGGAGCTGCTGTTCCATTCTCTGACTGTACAGCTCTCTTCCTCTGCAGCTTTTTCCTTGACCTGCAGTGCCCTACCCAGAAACCTATAAGTCCTCTTCTCCTGCCCACAGAGAGACTAAAGCACCTACTGGAATCTTCTAAACTTGATGAGGTAGTAAAAAAATGTATTTGACATTATTATGAAACTGAATTTTATGACAGTTTAACAAACTTCATCATACCCTTCAAAAAGTGTCAGTAAAGCCTAGTCACTTGCAACAAATTGCATTACATAAGAAATCATCAATAGCTATTGCTTCATATAGGTACTGCATTTTAAAATAACTCAAACGTTCTTTAATACATTATGAGCTTCTACTCTTGCTTATCCTACAGTACTTTTGAAACAGAGACATTTACGAAATTTCAAGCAAAATCAATTTTGAATATAAAATTATTTAGATATTTTAGGCAATTTTCTAAGAGGATGGAAAATAAAAGGGTATTCAAACTATGGACAAAGCGTCCTCTTCTTACCATGACCAGGGACAGACACTGAAACAGTACCGGTCTGTACTAGAAATGAGCTGGCAGTATAGTCCTCATCTGTATCAGAGTCCTGAACTGGCTGGCTGGAATTATTACTTAATAACCACCTCTGGTTGTCATGGAGATTGGGTGATGAAGGAGGGGAGTGTAAATGTTCAGTAACTGATGGACTAGATGAGGAGGATGGCATGGGAGGACCTATGGAAAAAAAAAATTTAAGAAATGGGTCAAGATATGATATGAACAACAAATCAATTCTTTTTGCATCAGTGAAAGGCAAATTGTCTTCCCCAAATTATAAAAACAATGGAAAAAGAAAATATGACAATAATATGTAATATACTGGTTTAAGCACTTTACAATACATAAGGCAATGCTGTTATTTGCCATTCCAATGTACAGCGTCTATCACTCTTCTAGAATTCCAGTGTCTCCACAAAACAGAAGGACAGAAGAGCAAGTGCCAACTGAAATCAAGTATTTGCTGTGCAATCAGTTGGGAAATATAGTATTTTTTATTTTTTAAACATTTATTTTCTTAGCAATTGAAGCAATTCTGTTTTGTCTAGCAAATACTAATGCTTCTGTAATGCAAACACACACATTGCACTCCTATTCTCATCTCTCCTAACTGTGTAGACCAGCAGAACAAAAGTACTCAAGTATATGACCAAATATGTGGCTTCCTCTTTCAAAGGATCATACTTGTATTTATGGAAGAAAATAATACAGATAAGCAGAGAAACGGTTTTCCAAGCTCACAGATACAGAAATTTGCAGCCTTTAATTTCTACCCTATGAGTTATCCTGACAAGAAGTTTTTGACAGTATTTTTTCAGACACGGATACTATTTAAAATCCATTAGAATGTTTCATCTGTCAAACTTGAGTCCATCTGCACAAGTTTTCTTAAAACACGCATATGCAATGACTGCTTCTCATTTCTATATCTCACAACTACCATGAAGACATCATGAGGGACAACAAGTTTAAATAAAGCTTGAGGGTATCATAACAAAACATTTAGTCTTCCAAAAAAAAAAAAAAACAACAACAAAAAAAAAAACAAAAAAAAAAAACAAAAAAAAACCAAACAAAACAAAAACCCAACAATAATAAAGCCCAATAAACAATGAGGAGTTACCTAACTTATCCTGCCACAGAAATTCAGCACAGTTCTCACTTAAGATGCCCACAGATTTAACCCACAGGAGCCTGCAGCCCTGAGGAGTTGTCTCCTCATACGGAGACCACTTCCAGTAGTCAGAGGCCTATGCCATGCCTGAACTGAAGTTGTCTTCCTTAATGAGAATTATTTTTCAGAATCCCAGGATTATTTTTTTTCCTGAAAAAAGCAGGACATGCAGGATGTGTATCGATCTAATGTTTCCAATCTGGTGTCTGGAACATGCTCTCTTTTTAGAAGATGAACCAGTCAACGTGGATTGCTACAATCCTCATTAATTTACTATAAGCACCTTCACATGAGGATTATGGGGACAGAGACCACACTACAGTATAATAGCTGTGCTTCCACTCTTCACAATGGAATACCCATATTTGTGTATTTGTTGTGACACTATCCAGGTATTTGCTCAGCTCTCTGGTATCTTTTTCAGGTACTACAGTCAAATTACACTGCCTACTATTAGCTAGAAGAATCAAGACGGCTGAGGCCAAAGCAGACAAAATACCAGAGACTTTTTCAGGACTTCTGATGTCATATGTAATTTCTGCAAGATGAAGAAATGATCCTGGAGAGCCTCGAAGCAGTCACCACCACCAAAGGACTGCCAGAACTTCCCAGAGGCAGAAAACACTATCCTACCAATGACCATTGTGCTGTGAATCTGCTGTTCCTGTATTACCCTCATTTCCTAAGGGGTCACTTGGAGCTTGTGTCAGGGACCTAGAGTGCCTTCTCACTACCAATGTACTCAATGAAAAGACCAAGGCAACTCTAAAGCTAACTGACTGGCAAAAGCCATCAAGAATGGCCTTTGGAGCCAGTAGGAAGAAGTAGGATGAGAAAGTTGGTATGATAGCAGTCCTAGGAAAAGTGAGGCCCTTTACTTTATAAGAAAAGATTCCCAAAAAGGGAGCTGTACAAAGTCTTTTTCCATCCTTCCCTTTCAATTCTGCATTTACATGCAGACTCAGCAATGGAGGCAATGGGGACCTTTCCAGTTTTAGGGATGACAGCCAACATAGTTCCTTGTTAACTAAAAACAAGAAGCACTAGCAAAGGCAACGTCATTTAGATAACTTCTGCACGCGTCCTCAAAGCCAAGAGAGCATCAACATGTACAGTGCTAATTTGGTACTGTCTCCTTCCTTACTTGTTTTATTGGACCCACCCATGGAACTTAAAGCCATCTTACTGTCACAGATGTTCAAGAACTTCCTTAAGTATGTTCACACTAATGCACAGCACTTACCTAACTTATAGGACTGAAAGATCCAACTATTAAGAAAAATTTAATAGTCTGTTCTCTTGCTAAAAATATACAATAGCAGGATTAATACTGAAGCAGAGTCAACTCTGTGACCTCCTCTGGGCTTTAGATGCAGCAAACACTACCAAATAGTATTCAAAAGCAAATTTAGCTTTACATGGTGTAAGACTGCCAGACTACTTTAGAATAAAGTATTTTATTGCCTGCAGGGGGGAACTGTAACAGATAATGAGGTAGCTTTATTACATAATTTCTGAAATTAAAAAAGAAGATATTAACCTGCATGGATACTACTCATGACTAAGAACCTAAAATTAAAGTAAGGGAAAAAGAGTGCTTTTCCATCATATAATCACTGACATTTTATCGTACTCCATAGTATAGTTGTACTGAGAAAGTGCAGTACCTCTCAATGCTATATTTAAATTTAATATAATAATAGTGCTGGCACCAATAACTTGAATCAACTTCTCTCTATCTCCTTTGCACAACACTAGGATCATGAAAATTAAAAAAAAAAAAATAAATTCATCCACATTCAGGATAGCCTAAGACATAATATCTTAGGACCTAATGAGAGCTCTAACCAACTGGTTTCCCAGGAAAAACAACAAAACAAAACAAAACAAAACAAACAAAAAACGGTGCAAGTCTACTCGCAAACTGTTTAATTCTTTTGGGCTATTTACTTCCTCTCAAACTTGCAGGGAACAACACAGTATATACTATTAACAATTTTAAAACAGCTTTGGTTCTGGAAGGAAAGCGAGCACTTATCATTAATCAAGTAACTCCCGTGCAAAACCCAAGGCTTATGGCTGGGGAAATGACAAGGATGAGGGAGTGACATTTTACAGTGCTCAGCTTGGGAATCTGAAAGAAGAGAGCAGACATTTTTTCAAGTTCAAGATAAAGAGCTACTACATTTTCTTGCTACACCTTGATTTTTTGTGTTGTTTGCTTCAGTGACCTGAATTATTTATTGAGAGTGTATTTAAAGCTTTCATTATCCCATGCCCAAACTAATTTTTTAGATAGCCACTGTATCTCATTCCAATAATTAATGATTTTTTTCCAAGTAAAAAGTAGCAATGTGTTGCTTTAAAATTTAATTCGGAACAAATCTCCATTCCTCCCTTTAGACTCCTCTGTCTATGGAAGAGCATTTCAGATGTGGATGACCTGAAGCAAACCAGCACACCTATGGAGCTTATGTATAAAGATGTTTTCAATATGCTTTTCTTCACTTCCTCCATTAACACTCATTAACTTTCATACACAACATAGCCTTGACTACACAAGCCATAATCACGGAAAGTATCTCGTTGCCTAAAGATGTGTCATGTCTGAGACCCCTTAATTATTTTGTAAATTCCCTCATTTATCCAGATTTATTAATTGCCTCAACAGTACGTGACTAATTGACACTGCACTGGTGAGCATCCATCCGGAAAGAGCAATCCTCAGATGCTCTGGACTACAGTTTCTCAGCTTAGAAAACAAGGTGCCAGGTACAAGGCAGAAGTGTGGGGTTATGAGCAAACTTTCCATTACCATACTCAGTGGGGACAGGTGGTTGCTACTGCAAAAATTAGGCGGTTATGCCTGTAACCCTTGCAGCAAATCATGCAACTTTGGTGATTTTTCTAAATCAACCTGACAGCAGCAGGCAGGTCGTCCCTGTCTCAGAGTTGCACGGTCTGCAGAGAACAGGGAGCCAGTGAGAGCAAGAGCCAGTTCTTCACAAGTACCCTAGGCCAACCAGCTGGGACGCATATTTCTGTACAATTCCATCCAGCACTGGCAGATCTCTACAAAATGTTAGTGTGAGTTCCCATTTGATTCCAAGTGAAAAGACAGATAGCTATATACACTGCCATTTATAGAATAAGCTACATGTTAAGGAAAAAAAAAAAAAAAAAAAACACGCTAGAAAAAGAGGGATCATAAGCATCATATGGATCCCTCTCCAACTTTTTCTCGTATGGAATGAAAGGCATTTTTAAGAGATATTACCAAACAGTTTAAAAATCACAATAATCATTACACACTGCAAAATCCAGTTCTCCCTTTTTTATTTTTAATCACCCTTTTTCCATTCAGCTTATAGTCAAACGATACAGACAACATTTCATTCTAAGGAAAAGTTCAGGAAAAGTAGAAATAACTTTTCTCTCCCCCTCCTCTCCTACTCCTTTTGGTATACATTCAACAAGAATTTCAATCCTTCTGCTTTATCTCTTACCCATATTTAAAAAAAGCATATTTTCTTGCTTCTACTATGTGACTTCGATGTAAGGTAGTATGCTATTTTCTACTACTTACAATTATAATTTCTTTAGAGAAGATACAAGTACTTTTTTAGATTTATTTATGAGGACAAAAACACCTTCATTCGTTGCTATTTCCATAATGGAAAACACAATTTTTGATTTCTTTTTTTTTGCAAGTATATAAAAATATCTTGCAGAAATACAGACATCTGCAGATCTCTGATACATAGACAAATTCCCTACAATGAGATGCAATGTAGCAATTTGTGAGGATGTGAATTGTTTTGACGGAAGTCCCAGAAGAAAGTAAAACCCAAAGATAATCGTCTGTAAGAAGAATATTAACAAAGAAAGATACCTGAACTGATAAGATGTTAAATACCTAAAGATAATTATGTTGAAAAAAAAATATGTTCAGTTCTGTTCTGGATCCACATTAGCAAAGTGATTGAAGAACGTGGAAAAGCCTCAAATCAGCACTGGTATTTGCAAAGACGATTTAGAAGTTGGAAGCAAAGGCGACGTTGTGTATGAAAAGCTGAGAACAAGTAGGACGCATTCAGTCAAAAAAAAAAAAGAAAAAAAGGCAATGAAACAATGGGTAACTCTGCCATCAACTGCTTGGTAGTAATTGAAGGCACGGGGATGTATTAATCATAACCAATGTTAACACTGAAGTTGAACCCTCATCTTCATAAGCTGAAATGAGGGTCAGTTCTGGAGACAAACTCAGACAGCTAATGTGGGACTTCATGTATGAAGTATATGAAGGAACCAAAGTCTGAGGCTGATGCAATTGCTGCTGCCTAACACTATAGGGAGGAGAGCCTGAAAGTAACAGTGACTACTTCAGAGCATGGGTACTGGAGCATACAATGGGAAGAGTACTGAGTGCCTGCAGCAGCCCCAATCTCCAGGATGCCTCCATCCACCTGCGATCCACACCTTACAGATGTATATGGTAGGTCACCCACACCCTAAGCTTTAAAAATAAAGCCACTTGTGCTTGTTTATATTAAGAAAAACTGATAAAACAACTACTCAGCTTTCATCTTTTATCACTCACTACATGTTAAAGCAGCACTTGGCTTCAACACCAACTTGTATTTACACCCTGCATGCTCACTAGATGAATTTAAAAGAAAATAATATCAGATGCTTTTGGAACACTGTATTCAGGAGAAAAGTAGGATGGAAGAGAACCAGTAGTAATGATCTCTTACTGCTGCAGGGTGGGTGGGCTGGGAGAGATGACCCAGAACATCCCTGCAGAGCCCTAAAATACTCGCATTTATGAGAACTTCTGAAAAGAGTAAAACTCTTAAAACAGACAATTTGCTGGCACTATGACAGCGACAAGAAGAAGAAAAGGTTATTTTTGATTTTTCATTAGAAATCTATGCATTCTGTATAGCTTTTCTATTGATATTCCTATGTGCATTAAAAAAAAAAAAAGCATCTGAAAAGAAAAAACAAACCCGAGCACCCAGCATTACCAACTCACTCTGCATATAATGTATTGCAGGTTACACATTTTACAAAAGTAATTTCACTATAAAAACTTGAAGGGCCATTATTTTCATCTCCATCAGCATGCACAAATCCTACACCTAACTCTGACATAGGACTCCTGATGGATGCTTAAGGCAATCTAAGAGCCGACAGCTCTGTTTAGGCTGTTTAGCCACGGCAGAACAATGCATTTTTCGTTTCATAATCTTGGCAGCCCTTGTCACTGAGGCTGAAGAAAAAATTCCTCTACTTGCATCTCAAAGCCAGAGGGGAAGAGGCGTATTTTGAAGTTAGTGGTAAAGAGTACTTACCGACTTCAATGTCAGTAAGAAAATGCTATTAAATTACAAATTGCAAGGTGGGTATTGCCTTTCTTTATTATTATTATTCTTTATTTCTTATTAAATTAATGCTTTTTTTTTGCTGAGGATTCCATGGAAATGAAGTTTCTATGTTATGTTAAGTGCCATTACATCATGTAAACCCCAAAACAATCACATACTGCGCAGAAGTGTTACATATATAACACCTCACTAATAGCAGATACACTAATATATATATTAATTCTCTACTATGCTCCTGACAACAGGAGATGAACAGACAAATTTTTTTTTACAGCTAATGCAATTTTTTAAAACTAGAATCAGACGGTCAGCGGTTTGTGAAGGTCAGAAATAACACGTCTTCTGGCTAAATTAATTAGAAATCAAAACACTTTCAAACAGGCAGTAGGACACTTACAGCCCTTCTGAATCAAGCTGAGATGAGTCTTTGCAATCTGTTGCATGACTTCCCAGTGTGCTGAAAGCTGTAACACACTCTTAAATAGGGCACCTATATGTCACTAACAAGTTTATCAATAGCATCCCAAAGTTTCAATTTCCAATGTATCACATGCAAATTAACAAAAATAAAAATAAAAACCTCCTGGTAAGCGGAACCCTTAGCAGTCAGATTTTTTAATCTTTCCATCTCTTCATAAAGGACAGTAAGTCAGGAATAAGCAAGTTTTAATTGTAAACCTGTTTATTTATTTATTTTTAATTCTGGACTCCCCGTATGCTATCCAACCTGTATGACTTGGCACTGGCATTTATCTCTCTGCTGGATACTGCAGCCTTCTGTAGTCAACCTGCAGTGACAGTTATCTCTTAATTAAAACTCTACATGCAAATGGAACTGCTGAAAATTGTTGTGGCATAGCACACAAAGAACGATTATTTATAGCCGACACAGTTCTTTTTATCTACTTTACTAGAGTCAACAATTGTTATTGTGATGATCTGCCCAAGGGAATATATACATAGTCTTCCCTACGCATGAAATATATACATACAGAAGTTTGTTTATAGACTTATCTACAGCAGAAATCACTCCTGCCATTTTTTTTTTTTCGATAATGCTTTCAAATGCCTAAAAACTGTGCAATCCACTGTGGGTTTTCCATTTAATTGGTTTTGATTTAGTTTTACACAACAGATAATGACCTTTTATACCCTGAATTGGAAAGTGCACTTCCCAAGTTCCAAATCTCCCTGAACTGTCACTACATCTCAGATGCAAATCTTAAATAAAAATGTCTACTTTTCCCAGACATCCTTGAAAAGTTATTATGTCTAAAGAAAAGAGGTGCATTGTTTTGACACGCATTTTAATTCACAGAATTGCAACTGCTTCTGTAGACTCTGGAAGCTGAAACTTTGCAAGATTATAATATGAGAACACTGATTTGAGAACAGAAGTAATTCATTAGGAAGCAGGAGAAATTCTGGTCTGATTTTTTTCCCCCCTTCTTGGAAATATATTATGATAATTATGAGTGTAATCTAAAGCTTGTAATTGTTTTCTGAAAAAGATTTCTTGAGAAAAATGTTTATGCGTTATAACTGGTGATCATTTCTGAAGAAAACACATTGAGTTTTGCGTCTTTCTGTTGTTTTCAGAAATCTAACAGCTGCTGGTTAGCAGATTGCTAAATGAAAGGAATGCTCTATTCTTGCAGAGGTCAGACTGCGTGATCACATGCTCCTCCAGTCCTGAGCTAAGGCAGTGCTTATCAGTCCTTTAAATGGGAGTTCTACCTATAAAGAAACTGCAGAATCTGATCCTTAGCTGACAGATTATCCTAACCAAAGTATATAACTTTCTACTTTTTCAGAGTTTTTTTTTTTTTTAATTATTATTATTTAGCTGTATTACCTTACAAATAGGCAGACAGATGCAGACTGAAGGTCCAAACAGTGAGACAAAGAAGTTCATCAGCCAAACTGAAAATCCAATCATCTCTGACTGACTATTTATTTTAGGAGCTATTCTGCTCAATTCAACTGAACTTACTTGCCTCAACATTAATTAAAAGAGAGTACACATGAAGTTGGAATGGAAAAAGAAAGCTATTTCCAGGAAAATGGTTTTCTGAGTCGAAGGAGGAGTTCCAGTTTAAGTGATAGGTCTCGGTATTTTTAGAAGAATATACTTCCCCCCTTCCTTTGCTGGGGATTTTTGGACAGAAGCAAGCTGGTGAAATGAACACCAGATTGCAAAACGTTTCCATTAACTCCTATCTATCTCCACTTGCAAAGTACAAGTTCTCTCACGGAAATGCCACCTTCCATTTTGAGCATCTGTTGGGACAGAAGCTCGTGCATCTCAGCCTTGCCACACGAGCCTCGCATGGCACAGCCAGGACACAGAGACACCAGCTGAACACTAACTTGGCTACACAAATCCAGTTTTAGGCAAGCTACTGCCACTGGCCGTCATCTCATGAGCACTGGCAGCCAGCCTGTGGTGGCTGAGCACAGTGGCCTTGAAAGCTCCCAGAGAACAGAGCACCAGGAAAACATCCCACCAACATTTTCCTTTCTTTCCCATTTTCAGAAATGCAACCGACAATCAATAACAGAGCTGCTGTCGTAAGCTGTAACTCGTGTAACAAGGCTGGACACTCTCAGTCTCTGTAAGTCCTACATTCACCAAGCAATGAGGCTGAAGCTTGTTGTTCCCACTCCCTCCTGACCTTTGCAAAAGTAATTTTTTTTTTGGATGCTGATATCCTTTCAGAAGGCAATTCATAAAGAGTAATCACCTAAAAAAGTAACCTTTGTAAAGAAATGCTGCTTTATTCTTCCTATCTGTGACATTTTATTATTAGAGTTGAGATAGATTGAGCCATGTCACATCTGGTTTATTGCTCTTCCAGCATGACCCTGTGTTAGCCTACGTACCTTTTATATTCAACATTCCTTTGGGCTAAAATAGGGGAGGGGGAAAAAAATGCCTTTTCGGAACAGGACAGGAAATGCATCTTGAGGAGTACAACAGCACTTCAGGATATCTTTGGAAGGAAGCCGGTGAGAGGCTTGCTGAAGAGAAAATAAATCCTCTGAGAATGACTCACATATCATCCAGTTCATAGAGCCAGGTAATTTCCCACCCTCATTCCTTCCACCGTGCTAAGAATTAATCCAAGGAGAAATAAAACCAAATACCCACAAACTACATTGAATTTTCTTATTTTGTCCTGAGTCCTCATGTCAAAACAGTGGTCAGGGTGCCAGTTTTGGCCACTTCCACTACCAGTGTGGCAGCTACCTCACAGTTCATTTTAAGGAACCCACATCTTTGAAGCAAAGTGTCTGGAAAAGCTCCTAATGGCATCAGATTGTGTGTAATCCAGACCACAGCAGATTACTTGTTTTCTCAGAGACGTGGCAATATAAAGAAATTTTGACAGAAGCTAACAAAGAGCTGCCAGAGCCCAAGTGCTATTCCACGTGCAAGAAAACATCATGCTGTGCTGTTACACCCTATTTTCCCAGGAAATAAAGTAAACTAGTAAAATCTCCCATTAGACTAAAACGGAAGAACCACAGGATGCTTATAAAAGCATCAATTAAGCAATGAGAAAGGGGAAAGAATTCCTGCTTGTGAAACTTCAAACCAGCAAAGGAGCCCTGAACTGCACAGTATCCACAGGCCTGAAGGTACCAGCTGAGTAGGTATATTCGACATGCAAGCTCTTTGTTGCTCCATTTTCAGAAGCTCTCCCCTTCCTGCTGCACTATCGAGTTTTGTTCCATGTTGAGGCATTTTTTTTTCCAGCTATATTAAATCCAACTCCTTCACAAAGGAACTTTTGGGGAGGGGAGGAATTAGAGAATTACCAGAAAATTATCAACTGTTGTCTCACACAGCACCACTCTCACAAGCAACAGGACATTTACTGGACATTGATGTCTCATTACATCTAGCATGTAATTTATTTCTCTGCTGGAACAGAACTTATCAGCTTTGCCCATGTGGAGAAAATGTTTCTACCTCAGAAACAAATAGAACACCACAGCCAGGAAGCTGGAAAGCTTAAATGAAAATCCACCACATGGTCAGCAGAGCTCACTTGGTGCTGAATCCATGGTAAGACAGCAGCATCAGAACAGGCTGGAGGTGGCATTTCAGGGCCAGATTTTCAGAAAAGCCCAGTCTCACTGAGGGGCAGTTTTAAAAACAGAACAATAAAAACTGTTGGGTAGTGAATAATCGGAACAAGCTGGACTCTTCCTTTAGGTGTCTCTGGAAGTCTTGCATTTTCAACAAGTTAAAAAAACAAAAAAACCACAAAAAAAAAAAAAAAAAAAAAAACCACACCAAAAAAAAAAAAAAAACAGCATTGCAACAAATCTTCTTATACTGGAGCTGAATATAAGAACTAAAATATTTTACTTGGTAAGGAAACATCCAGCATTTGTGTAACACTGTGAAGTTGCATATTTTTCATTACTCTCCCCCAGTACAGGAAATTACCATGATCTATTTTGACAACTTAGATAAAATCCCTATTTGATAGCTTTAATTTTGTAACATTTTATCTGTATTTAAACTTGGCAGGACTGCACAGTGCTCTAGCTATACGAAAAATTCTAACCCATAAATTTCAAATACATTTAGTTATCCTTTGAACTGCAGAGGAACAGGCTTAACAATTTTCTTCCAAGCACACTTGCAAAACCTTCTCATTAGTTTTAGTAGGTCAGGAAATGTTGAATAGTTTGAAATGATCTCTTTGGCTTCAGACTAAACATGGAAATTTCTGTCCAAAAGGGCTATTCATAAAGTTATTAGCTAATGAACAAAAGGAAGTTACAATAAACTGTCATGAATTGTTAACTATAAAGTCCAGAAATAATAATGTAAGCTTTACTTTGTTGCCAATTTGACCACTTCAGAATAGTAAAACAAAGTAAGATAAACCACTCAAGTTACTTCTAAGAGGTCTTATCTAAATGAAAATAGAAAGGCCTGAAAGACTTAGGCCAAAATACATACGGGAAACATTCTGAAACAGAGAAAACAATTGTTTAAGCCTGACTGGAACTAAGGGTAACAACACCTCTTTACCGTGCTGCTTCCAGAGTCCTTGGGTTTTTGTCCAAAGACTGGGTAAACACCAACTGGGCCATCCAATCTGTCGATAGACAGAAGTTAGCCATTGCCTTGAAAAGAGATGAAAGACAACTCACATCTGACTGCTTAGCAAAGCTGAAACAACTGCACTTAATGGTAGGAATCACTAGCTGAAGCTCTGTAAGTCTTTGAGTTCCTGAAAAATTATTAACGTTGAAGCATTACACTTTCAAAGCATTATACTTTCAAGATGCACCTCTCAATACCCGTAAAATCTGCCAGCTGAAAACCAATTACTACACAGAAAGTATTTAAAGGCATTGGTCTGGAAGCACTGCTCTGTAAAACTAAAATTCCCCATATACTTTATTGCATGTGCTTTCCAAGATTATCAACTCCTTTGCTTCAACTTCAATCAATCTCTACTTCCAAAACATCTACCACAACTACTTACTGGTAAGAAAAGACATGAACAAATTCCTTATTTGACTCTTTTTTTCCCATTGAAAAAATGCACTTTTTAGCAGGTTCTTGGCCAAGATTACCTTCATATTTGCACAATGCTCCTTTTATAAAAAGAAGCAATGCAACCAATTATAAGAAAAGTCCCGGAAAAAGCCAACGAATGTCTTGACTTTGTCCACGTTCATACAAGCACAAAGTAAATAATTTCATATGATGCTTGATAAAGCAGCACTATATAAGGAAAAGATTATGCAGGAACACTTATAAGCTAAACATATTCATTCCAAAAGGATCAGGCTACATAAAAAGCAATCTGCAAGTGAAGAGAAATAGAGAAATACAGAATTTGAAATCTGTTTTTACCCACATCTTATTCCTTTTGTACTTTGGCACGTTTATGCCTAACACACACACTACAGTTTTCTGATGCACTCACTAGGTCTTGCACTTGCTCCAGAAGTAATGCCTCCTAATTATTTCAATGAAAACTAAACCAGATACAAATAACACCATTTGACAGAGCAAATTCTCAGCTACAAAACACTATTTCTCAACATTTTCACCACCGTTAACTACACATTTTCACCAGCAATGAACAACAGCCTGCATGCTCACAAAAATCTCCACCAGTAGATAGAGAAATCCAGTGACACACCTTTGTTTCATATACACTTCAAGTTCCAAACGCCATTCTGTTAGAGTGCTCCTCTACTGCCATCTGTCACACAGCAACAACATGAAATATTGGTGGGGAAGTTCAGCCCCTACTACCAAACCACCAACATCCGCTTCTGATGTTGCTGGCCAACATCATAAAATATCAAGAATTACTTTTGGAGCTGTCCTTGTACATACTACTTGAATTAAATCTCCTATACTATAAATGCCATGGTATTTACATGAAGAGATAAAGACAATGCAATAGTCTTACCACTTTCGGTCAGTTATCTGAGATGTTTTTTTTTTTCTTTTTTTTTTTTTTTTTCCCATTTCTTATTTATCTCTGCAGTATTCTAATATACCAAATCATTCATTATATGTTTTCTGAAGCAGTCAGAGCCCATAAAGTCTGTTCTTGGTCAGACTTTTTACATCTACAAGAAGAAAACAAATCACAGGACATCTCAAAGTCAGAACCTGTCAAACAGAAGGATGTTAATCAGTCCAGATTAACGTGAGCCTTCTGTCATACTCCTATTAAGACTGTGTGCCAAGGTAAGTAGTTAAAGAACTATACTCAAACTTCTTCTGAATAAAGATCATACATCAGCCCACAACATTCATCAGCTCATGTAAACTCTCAGGAATCCAAGTCTCACTGCAAGTATCTTTCTGGATCTGTTTATTTCAGAAGACGCGGTATGAACAATACTATAATAAGTTTTACTATGTTTTAGCCATAAATGACTCATGCATCACTCCACTTGAAAGAATAAAATCCTAGCATGCAAGTACAATATGTTACTGCAGCTGTTCCATGGGAACAACAACATACCCATTTGGAAGGAAAATACATTTATGAAAAAGCCTGACTAGCTGAAAAAGCAGAAAACAATTTATTATAAACAATAATATACAACACAACTGCTTTATTTGACATTTTTATGGTTACAGTCTGTTTTCACAGAATCTATCGGATTAAAATGCATCCAGCTCTTTCCCTCCCACTCCCAGCTCAGATGATCTTTCATTGATGTTATCAATGAAAAACCCACTAGTTTTCTATCAACCGGGTTTTGAAAGAGGGCTTCCCAGGCTAGTCAAATGTAAAGTCACTGGTCAGAGTGCACCAAAATATTTTTTTGCTTCAGGTATATCCTACCCTTTTACCAAGATACCAGTCTAGGTACAGAAACTTATGTTTCCTTTCTTGGGTTAGTAAAACATTGCATTTTTTTCTTACAAACCTGCAAAGGTTACAGACTGACTGCTGCAAAGCTGGCAGGCTATGCATCCATGTGAATTATACAATGTGTTTAAAGGGAAGGCAGTGCCACCACCATCACAGCACCTATAACCTCCTAGAGAGAAGGTTCGCTGATTCCTCTCTCTTTCTCTATTACAACCAAGGCAACCCTTCCCTCTCTACCATTTTCCCCTCTTCTTTCTCTTTGCCCTTTTATTTCCATGCCCATTTCTCATTAGGAGACAACTTTATTTGCCTTCATACTACAATTAAAGTCTCATGAGCTTCTTCTGTCATAAATTAACATGGTGTATGAAGGAAGGTAACTTGCATGGAAGATTTATCAAGACTAGAACAGGTAGAAGTGTTTAAAGTAAAAGTTAAATAATTACGCTAAGTTAAATAATTATGCCATTTAATATAAACAATCGGCATATCAAAACAGATCTTTTATAGTGTTCTGTTGAATAACATACATGGGTAGTACTGATATACTGATAATGCCATTGTTCCTTCCCACGAAAGGAATGCTTAAAAGCAGTGCTCCAGCTGGATACAGATGGACACTTCTAGATGGAATATCCCTCAACCATTTCACCAGAACCGCTGCAGACTAATAACATAAACCCCAACTACCCTTGCTCCCACGCTAGTATAGGATGGCATCTCCTCTGGTTAATGGGACTTTCTGTCCACAACAGACACAAACAGACTGAGAATGCAATTAATTAGAGAAAAGCAAACAAACAACAACCCACCACTAACACTTCGTTCAATTCAGGCCAAAGAGTTGAGTCTGGATCTCCCACATTCCAGGTGAGTGCCTGAGTTCTCAGCTAGCAAAAGAGCAACTTGTTCTCGCTCCCTTTTTTCATAAAAATCTCTGAAGAACTGTGTTTAGTTTCTCATCAAGACAAATGCCAAGCCTGCTAAATTTTTCATGACACTGAATTCTTGTTCTCCTGCCAGCCCTGGTTATGTGTGAACATTTTAGGTTCCCTCAGGCATTTATTTTACTACAGAATCCCGAAATACTTAAGTCTATTAAGACCTAAAATAAACATGCAAAAGGGAGGAATCTGCTAGCTGTTCTTCCAGTCTACACTGTAAGGAGGCAGTACCTACACTACAGAAGTTTGGAAATTATTCCCAAAATCACCAGTGAAGTTATGGTATACTGGATGACAAAAGCCATCAAATCATTCAAGCTACAGCCTGAGGTTCACTCCAGAGCCCGTTAGGAGAAGCCCTGGGAAGTTGGTTAGAAGTGGCCTGACAGGGCTGAGGTTGTGCAAAGCACCTGAACCACAAGTGTGCAGCCTGAGCACAGTGCATAATGCTTTTCAGTAACAGTGCAATTACTAAAAACAACCATAATGGGTATCCTGCAGTACCAGGCTGAATGGCACATCTGTGACAAATCACACCTTGTGCCCCCAAACACACGCGGTGGAAGAGGAGAATCAGTCACTTCTACTGTGGGCTGACAGGACATGAAATACAGAGAAACGTGAAGTCAGAGAATCAGATCTGCCAGCTTTTACATCACATGCGATCCTATGAAGGGCCACAAAAACCGTTTGGTAAGATAAAAACACAATAACATTTCCTTTGCTCTGCCTCCACTCTGATCAGAAAGGAGCTTTCTTCAGTTGAACTCTGCAGTGAAATCGTAGTTACGCTTCCACAGACACCTGAGGAGGATCATTTGTTTTGCCTTCAAGCAGCAAGAGAATGTGCTGCCAAGTATTTCATCCACAATGTTTTCCTGCCTTGTGGGGGGGGAACCCCACTTCATGGAGTTAAAAGAGCTAATAATAATAATAATAAAATCAGCAACAAATGAACCAAAAAGCCAGAAAACCAGTCCCAGTGGATTTTAAATTTTAGCCCAGTCTAAAAATCAGTTCTGAACCCCTAAAATCTGAACACATAATACAAACAGTCACAACTTCAGTCAAAGATACGGTTGTGACCTCAGATTTTTCCCCTCACTTATTCTTACACAACTTGTAACCTCACTCAGCTTTGAATGACAGCTGCACAAGAAGGAATGCCACAGGAATGTCCCCCATTATTGCAACATCACAAAAGCTCCACACAGAAACCAGGCATAGCACAAGAGCGCATTTATTATCCACCAGCTAAAATGTGACTGTGTCAAGTAAGATTGATGATTACTGATAGAGACCATATGTGTCTTTATTAAAACTGAAACTGTCCAATTATAAACCCTCCTTCCATCTGATTCTTTCTAGACTACTGCAGCTTCAAACATTATCCCAGCTTTATATAAGTGAAATAACAACCCTCTGTATACTTTCAGGATTTTACAAGTCTTGTTTGTAAATAATATCTTCCTCTTTCCTTGTCAGTTTGTATTAGTCTTACAGACACCAGTAAGGGAAATGAGACACAGAAACAAATAAAACAGAATGAGATATTACCGAAACTTTTAAATAATAGCACAATAAGCAACAATTTTAAACCCACTTTTTAATGACTTGCCTGATTTTAATTTGTGACTTATTACACTGGTAGGGGCAAGAACCTCTGTTGCACAAGGCATTATAAAAACACATAACAAACCCCATAGTCCTTTCTCTGTATGAGGTAACAAATAGCAAACACCATGTAGCATTCACTCCAAAGCAAGAACTCAAAGTCAGAGGAGTAGAATTACTGCTGACAGCACGTCACCTCCCCTGCACTTGCTACCCAAGGTCTCATGGAGATAGCCTGTTGCCAACTTCTAATACAGGTTTAGAAAAGTTCTGGGGGACTGAAATCTTGAAAACCTGGTCCACTCTATACCGAAGCCACCAAGTTAGCAGATGACACAAACTCAGGGCAGAAAGGATGAGGGCGAAGAGGGAAGAACTGCATAAAGATGTTATGAGACTGAGTGACTAGATGATGAAATGGTAAATTAAATTCAGTGTAGATAAGTGTAGAGTGATTCACATGGGCAAATGTAACCTTAACTTCACATGTACAGTGATGGGTTCTGAGCTGTACGTTACTGCTCAGGAGTGAGACCTCTGGGTTACGATAAATTGTTCCATCAAGATGTCAGCTCAGCACTCAGCTGCTAAAAGCAGCAGCACAAATGCTGGGTATTGTTAAGAATGGAACAGGAAGCAAAACGGAGCCCACGATTATGCCACTTGGTAATTCCATCCAGTTGAAAAACTGTCCCTGCTTCCAGGACAGAAAAAGTTAGGAGACACGTTTCATCACTAAGTATTTTCCATTGTGGTTAGAAGCAAATCAGAAATAAGCTTAGTAAGAAAGAGTGACCTACAATTATAGGGACAAATATAGCAGTTTTAACACACTGACAGCATCTGAGTTTTCTAATAGTTGTGTCTGAAGCCACATTCAGAATTCAGAGAGACTGTGCCTTCCAGATACTTGCTGATAAACCAATCAAAAAGAGGTTGATGAATTACATAACTATAGAGCTCTATTAAAAAGCATCACTGTGTAACAGAAGGCTGCTAAGCTACTGCTAAAAGCACAAGCTTTACGAGTATTTGAATTAGCTGTGAAAAGACAAGCTTGAAGATTTGCCTTCACTGTGGCACTATGAAGTCAGCTAAAAATCACTTTGCCATGCCATTGTGAAAGCAACTAAAGATTTTAAGCCCCGAGGGTGAGCACAAGTGCCTGCAAAAGGGTAAGTAGGAACAAATGAATCTAAAGATCTTAAAGGCCTTTGCCTGCCTCATTGCTCTCTTGCTTCATTTTCTTTCCTATGTAGTCCATCTGAGGGACTACTGGAATGAGGCTCTGCTGCTTCAGTGGCACACAGATGTTTATAGATGCTGAGGTTCTTGTTACATACACGTGCACGTAAGACAAATGCACTAATCTCACACAAACCAACCTACGCGGCTGCTTTACTTGTCATGTAATAGCATAATTACAGAAAGGTAGAAAATATGTTGGATGGTTAATGAGAGTAACAATGAATAATAATTCTTTAATTTTAGATTAATGAATGTATCACACATGGACATAATTCTTTTTCAACAAGAAATAAAGCCTGCTGGGCATTTTATTACTTTAAACTGCTTGCTGCAGTTCTTAAGAGTTGCTCCAGGAGAGCAAAGGGATGAACACTATTCAAAAACAGACTAATACAACTTATTTTTTTCACCTTGTTTTAGACTTGCATTTCATTAAAAAATAAAATGTTATGAGTTATTTAATACAATTTAAACAAAAAATCTCTACTGTGCTGAAAAATAAATTAAAATAAAAGCTATTATTTTGATGTAGCCATAATTCTCCAGCACTTCAGGGCAGCTGAAGGCCCTTGCCTTGGCTGAGGCACACTTCTGTATTTGTCCCATCCATGCACATTTTTATGATAGGTCATAAGGGATACTCAGCAGGACGTGCTCTGGGAAAATAAGTAGTCATGACTTACAAAAACGTTTCTACAGGGAATAAACAAAGGAATTTTAATTAAAGTAGAATGAAGAAAACAGAGAAGATGCTAGCTGGTATCTAAAATTTTCAGTTACCACAAGTAAGTGAAAAATCAATCAAGTCGCTCACTAAATTCTTTGACTGGCAAGAAAACAATGCATAGAATGGGTGAAACCGTGACAGGCAGCAGATTCAAATCAAGGCAGACGCGACAACTAATTTAAGCTCTGTCTTCTCCCACCAGAAAAGACAACTTACGTATCAGCAAGACAACAGTTTCTTATATTAATCAGAGGGAAAAAGCAAAAAAACAAAACAAAACAAAAAACAAAAAAAACAAAAAAACAACCTTCCTCCTCTTTATTCTGCTGCTTACTAAAAATTAACTCATCATTTGTCTACTGAAGTGAGGGGAGAAACATTAATTAACCCAAGAAAGTCCGTGACTGCTAGATAAATTGTTCCTCGACCCTGTGCTGTGTGCAAAGGGCAGGACCAATCCATTACACACACTCCTCCCCGCGCTGCAGGTGGGGCAGGAGGGCAGCCAGCCCCATCCAGCAGCCCGGCATGCAGCAAAGCTTCAATTCTGCTGCGCCATTAGGAAATGCTGAATAAATGAAGTTTTCCAGAAAGTCATTGCAACTTAGTTCCTCATTACTGATCTAATTACAAGCCATCTTTCTAATGTACACCTGATGACATCGTGCAAAGCGTTTAGCTTTAAAGGTCAGCAGAAGTAAAGGAACAATCTTGCTATTTATAGTAAAGAGTGAACTTTTCTTATTTGGCTGTTTAAGCAGCCAACCCATGAGTTTAATGTAATTAGGGAGGGGATATTCAATTTACAGTATCCACAAGTAATGATGATTACACTGGTTGAAAAAAGCTGCTGGTAAGCATAAGAAACCTTTGTAATTACATCCCGTTTCCAAAACGACCAGCGCACCGTGAACTTGAGGCATTCCAGCAAATGAAGGCCACGGCACATAAAAGCAAAGGAGCTTTGGCAGTTTCGAAGCTGCACTGTTCAATGTAATGAGCCATGCAACTGTGGGGAGATGACTAACCGCCTCGCAGCACTCACCCCAGCAGCCCGGGCCATCTCCTTCCCCCTCAGAGCTGGCCATGTGCACCCTGCATGGTGCGCTCCCCTCAGCAGCCTGCACTGATCTTGGCTTGTCAAGGAGGACAACGCTGGCTCTGGAGATATGGAAACGTCTCCTCCTCGCCTCTCCTCGCCCCACGTGTGGCAGATTAGCTAGGTCAGCAATCCACCAGGACCAAGGTGAAAAATAAACAAACAGCCACGTTCACAGCAGCTGCGGCGATCACTCTCTGGAAAATTATTCAGGCATTATGAAGGAGGCAGCATTAAACGCTGCTGCCACTTGCAGCTTCACGGCTCTCTGCGTGCTGGCAGCAGAGTGGGGCATGCACTTGAGGAGATCATCAGAGAGCTTGCCTGTCTGAGCATCTTCCATTAAGTTTTTGTCTTACAAGGAGATAAGCAGGAGCCTCTCTGCCTGATAGGCAAACGGCTTGTCATAATTCATTAGTAGGGCAGCCTCACTCTGCTTTCCTTCAATGAAATCAGGCAACAGGGCTACGAAGGAAACACTGAGCAAACACCAGCTTCTCCGGAGCCAGTGCATTAAACTCACTGCTACTTGGCATTGCCTGATGCCTGAGATGGGGTGACCTGTGCTGTTCAACAAGATCTGCCAGGGCCTGAAGGGCTGTCAGAGAGACTCACAAAGAAAGCAGCAGTTCCTCAACAGGACAAAACTCACTACCTGCAAGTGAGAACTTCCCATCTTGGCAGGGGAGATAACTGCATTCACCTGCTTTTGCTATGCCCAGAATGAAGGTGACAATTTACTCTGCTAAACTACGTATATCCAAGGAGAAAAAAAAAAAAAAAAAAGCCTAGAGGAGATGAGGTAAAAAACCACCAACTGCAACACAGGATTACCACAAAAATTAACAGAGCTATCACAACTCTTCAATCACATCCTAAATTCATCTGAAACCTCATTTCCTTCTGAGTAGGAATAATGTAAACTGCAATTGCAGTTATCTGTTAGCAAAGGAAACAAGCTCAGACAAAGTGTCGAGATAAAGTCATTAGGATGGCATTAAAGTAGTGAAGAGCAGAGCATGCCTTTATATACATATATTTTTTCCTATGGTGCATCAATTCATATTGAGCTAAAACGCACCCATTCTATTTAATTGTGTTTTACATATTTCTTCATGATGAACTGCTCCCGTAAGAGGGAGTGAAGAAGAATTGTACTCTGACAGTATTTAGTCCTGCTCACATCACATATATGCAACATTGCTTCAGATGACAAAATAATCCTGTACTAGCAAGTAAAACGTAAAGCATTTGAGGTCCAATGTTTAAACAGACTTCAGCAGAAAAGCTGGGGTGACAAGCCTTAAACTTAACTATTACAGAGCTTCTAAATTTGCACTCAATTTCTCAAAGTTGCTTGATCATCACATAACAGAAGCAGTCCAAAAATATAAATTAATGTGGTATGTTTAGAAAAAGCAGCAAAGGCACTGAAAGTGGCTAATTATTGATTTTAGAACATCTGTGTCACAAAATCATCTTCTACGACAAAGCAGGTTCAGGTAATTTGCAAACAGAATAACAGTATTGCTTCCCTAAATTCCTTTGTGCTTCACTTAGGCATGATAATTTATTTTGAATGTAATATCTGTCTTTAAAACTCTGGTCTATAACCATTATTAGCAACAGCACTATTAGCATGTCTAGAGATTGCTTCATGCCAGCAGAACACAAGTGACTGAACAGAAATCAATAAAGGTGTTTAATGACTTCACGAGAAAAATAAGTGACCCTCACACCCTTAATGGATTAACGTCACTTGTGTGCAACACATTGCATAATGCTGACACAGAGGCACTCAAAGGAGTGTCACTTTACATACGAGTGCCTTAAAACCTTATCAAAGGGAAATTGTGTTTTAATGCTATTTCAGATGTCATTTTTGAGAGGATTTTTACAATCCCATTTCATAAAGCAGAAAGCATGATCTGAATTGTTACAAGTAGCTTTTGTCATTGGCACATGTACTAGGTCACCCTCTGAAGCTAGCTGGTAAAGCGAAATCCTGAACACAGGAGGATAACACTTGGAAACACCACTCAACTTGTTTACCTTCCCCTCCAAATACCCCAGTATCTACACATCTGAGTCTTTAATACTACCAGCAGTGTGCCTTTCCAGGTTCAGGATGCTATTCCTCACAATCAGTTCTACAGTGTGAAATCCACAGGATGCTCAGCTCCCCAACGCACCACCTAGCCTCAGGACAGAGGTGCCAGGGGAATGGTCCAAATGAAACAATGCTGCACAATAAGTGACTACCCCTCAGACAATTACCAGCTTTAAGAACATGGGTATTTGTTTATCTTTAATATACTGCTTTCTAGCTCATTCTATTGCTGTTCTTCAATAAGAATTGCAAACTGCTCCATGCTCTCATTCTTTTTCTTCTTCTTTTTTTTTTTTTTTTTTATCTTTTACATTAGCAGGCTAAATGTGGAAATATATACAGCATCTACTAGCTATCTCTTCGAGGACATGAAGGCTCTTTTTTGGGAAACAAGCAAGTCAACAATGTCAGTAAGCATCATCTAAGGAGACTGCCATCACCAGGCTGCGCACTCAGTTCCCACTGAGGGAGCTCAAACAGAACGGAGGGCTGCAGGCATTCAAGTTCCTTGTTCAACCTGCCATATTATCAACCATAATTTCAGGCTGAACATGAAATAAAATGAAAGAACTACAAAATCTTCTTCCCCAGATAAGTCTGTCCCTGGTTTCCCACGTAGTTTCCACCTGAAAAAGCAGGAAGGCTCACGCTCAGATAAAAGGAGGAAGCAAACGCAAAAGCTTTTTCTGACTGACTTGAGCATTTCCTTATTCCTCCCCAAAGGACATGAAAACTCCTCCAGTAAATGTAGCATCATAATTGGCTATAATTGACTCCATCCTTCAATTTTTAAGGCAATCTATAAAATATGGATTGTTTTGTCAACTGGGAGACAATTTTGTGACACCACACTGTTTATCTCGTTACAGTGATCTTCCCTGCACTCAATATCATTTGTTACCCCTCAGTCTACCTCATTTGTACTGCAGCCCCAGGCCTCTCCTCATTTAACGCACTGCACACTCGTTAGTGTAACACTAAACATTTGGAGTGCTACCAAAAGGAATTACTTGCTGAAAATCACTGCAACAGGGGATAACAGCGCCAGCAACACAGCAGCAGGTGAAGTACCACACTGGCATTCAAGTGGGCACACTCTGCCCTGACGTGGTCTGCTAGATACTATGCTGTCATCAGCCCATCTCACAACCTACTGTGCATGAAACAGAGACAAGGGGCGGGTAAAAAAAAAAAACATGAGGTTTAATCTATTTGCTGCTGTTTCCTATTACACATGCTGTACTAGAGAATTTGCAAAATTTTAACACAAGCTGATCATGCTCTGGCTGTGCAGCCCATTGGCACTTCCCTGGCAGCTGCCACTCCATGGCAGTTCTGCAGTAGGCACTTGGGTCACAAAAACATGATTTTTGAATGGGAACAACTGCATCTGGCATCTTCCACTAGCTAGATGCAGATAAACACCTCACAATACAGCCAGAATGACAGAATTCTTTTTCCCCTATCACTTAAAAAAAAAAAAAAAAAAAGAAAAAAAAAAAAAGTTGTTTGAAGTACATCCCTCTGTCTCAATGCTTCATTTGAAAATCGGGAAGTAAAAGGAATCTAAAAAGCTAGAAACCCCAATACCAGCAGTCACAAAGCTGCAGCACATGATTGATAGAAACATTGATGTAATCCTGTCCATAGCAACAGTTTAATTATGAACATCTTGGCAGTGAGCCCACACTATGTGTTGATTTTCCCCAGCAGAGAATGCCATACAATCCATCTTTGTATTGCGCGCTACATGACTACATGGAGAGGCCAATCAAAGGGAACAAGGAACAGAAAAGTTGCAGTAAATTATGGGGGGGGATACAGAAGTACACTGGTCATGAATAATTTCACTCCTGAGGGTAAGCAAGCCTGAGAAAAAGGAGGGGAAGAAAAAAATAGCAGGAGGGTGCTACCCACAACAAAATACTACTACAGTCCTTAATTACAGTGATTACAACACACAACATGAACACTCCTCAGTGATGAATAGAATGAATTTCTGGTACCCATCTAAAAGTTCCTCATGTCCAGTTCATTTTTACAGAATGCCTACTGTGCTGCCAGTGATGCAGCCAGAGGAGATCCTGCTACCCAAGGTGAGCAAGACCCCATGGGGACACCAGGCTTAGCAGTTACCTCCATGTTACACCCTGCAAGGCAGAGCAAACCAGCGGGTGCGGAACTGCTGTAATAACTCGATAGCCACATGTCTTGTATGGTAAGCATTTTCCTTGCGCTGTGCTGAGGGTGGAAGCACACTTAAATTCTAGACCTACTATCCAAAGCAATGTTTGGGAAAATCTCTCTGAAACACTGAAGAAAAATGTTAAACTGATGCTATCTGCTCTTTAACAAAATGTTCTGGTAATATTTAAGAGCGTGAACAAAGGTTTTGTGAAATCCTGTTAGGCTATTACACGTGGTAAGAAAACCATCAATCATTTCTGCAGCCCAATGTCCACATTCACAGCTTAACTCAATAAAGACTGGTTTTATTTTCTATTAAAGTATGAATATTTTATATGTGTAACCACATAAATCAATGAGAATACTCATACACATGTATGTATTGCATTGAGTACATGATTCCATGAAAGGAGCACAAAACAGTTCAGAACTTTGAAATAATGGCATTATAAAAACGAGCTTCTTACAGACTACAAAAATTATGATATGCATACTTAAGCAATTAATTCTGAACTTCTGGGAGTTACGTTACTCAGAGGCATTGTTCTGTTCTACACTTTCTCACTGCAGATGCAAGATAAAGCATCAGCATCACAATATGAGAAAAATATTTTCTTCTTATAGCATCAAATTTAATGCAAAGCGGATCCCTCGATCTGTTCGAGAAATTGTGCCTAAACACAAAGCGTCAGAATCTAGCTGAATCTGCTTAATGTTCACTAGTTCCTCCTCATTAAAATCTAGTTAAAAGGCTGAGAAGCACTGAAGAAAGGGATTTGTTTTGGTAGGTACAAGCTAACGCTAATTCACTACCTTATAAAAATCTATTAAAACACAGAACTAAAATTGAATTAGTTACTTAAGCTCCAAAAAGCTAAAGATACTCATCCATCAGTTTCCAGATACAGTCATTTTCAGCTCTGAACCCTCATTTCATATCCCAGCTCGCGCTACTTGAGATACACTCTGGTTTTCTGAGCAACAATGTATTACGATGTGTTTGCATTTGATAAAAAGTCACACCGCGTATCCTCACTTTTTTTTTTTCAGTACCAAACATTCCAGTTTGCCAACAACAACAAAATTGTTTGATTGTGTCTTTAATGCAGTGATTCTCTCCAAATAAGCACATCTTTCACAATACCCATTTGACTGCCCTGGTCAAACAATTACCTGAACACAATACCCAGCCGATTACACTGAAGATTCAGTTAACTTATTTAGCCTTCAACATCTAGAGATACAACGAAAGAGAAACCCACAGGAATTCCTGGTAAAGACGCTTTGTTGAGACATTAATCAAAGTCAGAGTAATAAGAACAGTTATAACATTCCTCAGTTAAGTTCACCTTGATATTTACACGAAAAGGCCATTTGCAAAATCTTCAGAAAGAAAAGAAAATGACACATCACCATCTCCTGACAGGCTAGTGAGTGGGGGAAAATAGGAGTTTGCTCCAGGGCACACTGAAATAAGTAGCACAGAGTGCTTCTGATGCACTTCTTGTAGCCATGCTTTGTCCACAAGAAGAGAACTCATGTAAAGAAACACTGCTGTATTTAGAAACGTTTCATGACAACTGCAATACAGAGGATGCACAAGTTCCACAGCAGACAAAATTCTGAAATCCCAATGCAATTGCGAATTCAACAAACATATAATTTTAATGAACTAAGAACTGAATTAACAATTACAGAACACCTGAAAGATCTGAATGACTGCTAACACTGACATTAAAGTTTGTGGCTACTTAATCTTTTATTACTTTTGGTGCATTACTTTAGATCAAAGCGCACAAATCTGGCTGAAAGTATTTTTCCCCTAAGATTTCTAGCACAAATCTTTCTCCCCAGTTAAAAATTCATGCAAGAACAAACAAGAAGGCGACCACATCACATCTCAAAAGAATCCCAGCCAGATCATTTGCCATCCAAGAGCGTTTACCTACTGGAAAAGGTAGCAAAAGCCTTCTAATCCAGAGCAGAGGTCTTTTGGCAGACCTCCTACTAGACAGCTGATGCAATGCAAGTACACTGAGAACATTCAGCATTACCCAGACCCAAGCCAGCTCCTGGCTGCCATGCTGACTGTATACACTGCTGCTCGCACAAAGAGGGGCAGTTCAATGAGAAAGCACTATTCAACATGGAGTCGGCAGTGAAACGTGATGACAGACGCTCTGGGCAGCTTTTGGTCTACAACTCTTTAGGAAAGCAGGACTGTGGAAGCAGCTGACAGGACAGATTTGTATTCTTAGATGGTTGTCTCAGAAACAAACATTTCTATATGACAAAACTGCAGCTTGATTTTAAGTACTAACAGCACGTATGTGGAAAACATTTTTTAAAAGCATACATTAGAGCAGAGCACAACAGACCTTCTCACGGAAAAAAAAAGCAGTCATTGTGGACCACTGCTGTAAAGAGAGCTCTTCACAGTCATTTACACATGCTTAAATTAAATATTTAAATGAAGGGGAAGGCTGTCCGGATGCTTAACAGGCCGTAGTTGTCTGAACTCACTCTGGTCATCTCCACAGCACAGCAGACTGCAGAGTGAACTAAACAAAAGCCACTTCTGAGGGAGTTAGTGCATTTCTACAATTTGCCACAGTGCCAAGTGGCAGCTGGGATCTTGGGATCAGCTGAACTGTGCCCCGTGCAGCCTGTGCAGCCACACTGCTGTCAGTGCAGGCACCAGCGAGCTCACAGGGCTGTGGGGCTATGGGGCTGGGCAGCAGCATGAGTACCTCCACCCCACATTCTGGGTGGGTTAATTAAGTATATGGGATATTTGGATGTATTCCGAGTAGCAGTAACTGGAAAAGAGTAAAGTGTATGTTCTGGGGTAAAGATTTAATTATCTGCATCCTACAATAGTAAAACTGATTGAAAAAAATCACTTAGATCAAAACAAAAAAATAGAAATATTTCACTTGCTGCTATTACTACATTTAATATGCAAATAATTTCTTGTAGGGACTGTTAACACAATGGACTCTGAGTTTCTTAAATAAGAGGGCACCGTAGAAATCTGTGTGAACTGAAATTGTGTTCCAGGCAACCAGAGAACATGAAAGGATGAGATAACTCCATGCCGAAACAAGTGCTCAGACTAAGGGTCTCATGCCAATTACAGAAGCCTGCCAAAAGTACACCTGATTAGATAATAAACTTTTCTTTTCCTCTTCCATAATCCAATATGGATGAAGTAAGCTGTTCCTGTTCTCTAAACAGAAAAAAAACACAAAAACATTCCATCTCAGTGAACAAACGTGAAACACAAACTTGTTTGATGAATACACATCTGTGATGTGTCAGGCAGCAAAGACAGATTTTAAATTGCAAACTGTTATATTGGTATTGCACTTGGGAAAATCCTACAAGCTCTGCCTCTGCACATTCCTCCACTGCTTGAACATACAGTCAGATGCAGAACAACGCTGAAGGCAGCAGGGATTTTTCAGTATTTTTAACATAACAAACAGTACATTACTTAGGCAGTATGCAAGTTGCTATTTCTGCATTCTAATTATGCTTCTGGAACTTAGTATGTTTAAAAGATTAGCCATTGATTTTCCTAGCTCTGTTACTCAGCAGAAAAGAAGTGTTTTATCTTGCTTTAAAACACCTCTCTCTTTTGGAAAGCAAAGGAAGCACAGGCCTTTTAGTAGGCCTGATTTACCAGTACAAGGTAAAGATGGAGAAAAACAATTTCTTTTTCTTGACCATACTGCACAGCCCACCCTGCTTCTGCTCATTTGTCTCCCTTTGTCTGGTGGGTCAGAGCACCACACTCCTTTTGAGGCCATCTTTGACAGTGTAGTCCAAAAACACTTACTGTCTGAGACATTTACAGTCCATTAAACAGAAGCTAACGCTGAGGTCTTCAAAGGTTTAATAAATTACCCCTAAAATGTCCAAGTGAAAAATAAGCAAATCCTTCCAAACTAGAAATCAGACAAAATTAAAAAAGGAAAGCCCTCAGTCACAAGTAATTGTTTTGCTGTTCTGCAGGTAGACTTCAGCATTATTTTCTGTATAAATATCCCATATTTCATCTAGTAATTCAACTTTCTATTAGAATTTTTTATCAGAATACTCAGTATAAAAACATTAGTTAAACAGAGCAGAAATAAACTGGTCTCAGAATCACGGTTTTGATATCTGCATTCATCCATAAAGCTGTTTTCACCTTAGCTTACAAATTCCAAAATCTTGTTTAAGCTCTCTGCTTCATCATAGCTTTGTTCACAGTTTCTTCTTACTTAAAATAAGGAAAAAATTCATGGAAGACACAGGCGTGAAGCAAAAAATGAAAAAGTAAAAATGAAACAAAGCCACAACAATAAAAGAGAGAACTCAATAGCAGAATTGTAACTTGGCTTTGTTTACGCATTGTCTTTCTTGAGGGCAGAGTTGTGTGCCTGTAGGGAACTCCATTTAGCCAAGCAGGCTCCACAAGGCTCTGACCATTTGCAGTTGTGCTGCCTGTATTTGCTTGCTTCCTTACTGTGAATGTATTCGAAAACAAACAAACAAACCCCCTAACACCAAAAGCAAACATCATGATCCCCACCTACATAAAGCCACAAGTGTGACTCTCCAGCCCTGAGAACTTGTCAGTCCTAGCTTTCCAAAGTCATTTGTCAGTGATGTGGGTTTGGAGATCAAACAGACATTTGCAGCAGGAAAAGCTCTCAGTCACTGCTCTTTCAAAAAAGATGTGATGAATTATAAGGATTTCATGAAGCAGCATTAATTACTCTAGATTTAAGTCAGTACTTGGCCTATTACTCCTCATGTGATAGAAGCGGCTTTGCTGTGAAGCTCATTCTTTCTTCACTTCTTCCGGCAGGTAAGCACAGCTCACAGTCTGAGAAGTTAGTATTACTATTTTTAATTCAGAAAACTGAGTTCTAATTCAGAACATTACCATTAAAATCCCAAAACAAATAAGCTCTAACCACACAGAATATTACTACATTCAATTTCAGAGGCAAGCACACAGATCCAGATAGAGCTGCTACTTTTTTTTTTTTTGTTTTTAATTTCAACTGCAATATATGTAACGTGTCAGCTTCTGCCACCACCAATACGACTGCGCCATACATAATTTGCATGACAAATGTATCAGAACTAAAACCAAAGATCAATAGAGCAAAGGCTCAGGATCACTGAGTTGCCAGGTGCTCTGCCTTCAGCCCAGGGTGGGAAAGGCACAGGTCCAACTCGTTCTGCTGAAAACCGGCTTCCACTCAGTTGACAAAAAAAAGCCAGGTATTAACAACAATAACAAAGCAAACGGCCTGTAACTTCAGGGAAGAATAACACTGCTATTTTCCTACCTGTAAATCAATATTTTCAATACTGAACAATACTGGGGAACTGGAAACAAATGAAATGCAGTCTGGACTAGCATTAGTGATTCGCTGCAGAGTCCGTTTGCGCTGCTCCCGTAGCAGCTCGGGTGCTTTGGGCTGATGCTGCACCAGGAGCACTCCCAAACCACGGCAACCTGTCAGCTGCACTGCAACCTTGTCCCAACACCAGTACTGAAGGAAGTAAGCTGACTGTCAGGGCAGCCCCAGTAGACTGTAGCACAAAACGATGGGCTCTGCTACACACTTGAGTGCGGGGCTGCAGGAGTGCCCTCTCTTCAGCTCAGAGACAAAACTCCGTTACCTCTTGGCCTGGCTCTTTTCTGCTTCCTTCAGTAAAATGGAATTTAAACCAATTGCCTGATGTGCTGTATCTGAAAGCAACGAGAATGCCTTTGTTTTTAAATATGAACATCTTGGTACACAAAAGGAAATTATGCAGTGCTTTTCTCCTGTTTACAATTCCCAAAGGAGACACGAAAATAATTCCCTACGTGTATACAAACTCACGTTAACAGAAATTGTGCTTCATCTTCCGAAACTCAGGCTCTCATGATTTCTGTGAGCACAGATTTCAGTATTACATAGGGACATGCTCTAACAAACCAGTATATATAGTGAAGGGCTTCAAGCCCCTTTCCCCCACCCCAGCTTGAAAGTTGTGAAGGAGACACACATGCATACCTCTTCACTCAACACTGCCTTGATCAGCAACAGCCCAGAGGACTACTTTCTACGTAGACATAGTCCAAAGAAAAGATGCTACAGAGCAATGCTTTAAGGAGAGACATTTTACTTCAGCTATCCATTTAGAATAATTATGCTACTACATTTAGGGCACACTGTAAAAACAAATAGGTTGTAGTAAATCGCAGGAACACATTAAAAAATTATCAAGCTTTAGTTATACAACATTCTCCCCCCCCCCCCCCCAAGTATGCATTACTTTCTATACCCATCAACCTGACTCCATATATCCTGAAACCAATTTTGTTAATCTGCAGCTGTACGCAACACATTACACTGAAAAAGCAGCTGTGACATTGCAATACTCATATCCTGGCCTTTGCATCAAGCACCGCTCTGCAAAAGGGATTTGTAAGCCCTGATAACTATACTCAGTGGCTCCTTTATTTTGGAGGAGATGCTTCACTTCTAAGCTTTCCTGGAGACGCTGTGGAGATGCACACCCCAAAGCATTCCCTCTGTGAGCAGTTTGAAATATCTCAGAAATTTTCCTGTTTGCCCATTTACAATTTATTGATTTCAAATGCAATCTAAATGACATTAACAGTTATTTTATATAGTTTAGATCCAAACAAAGTATTTCATAATTATCTTTGGGAAATGTTTCCAATGATTTACACTGAAACGACTTTTTTTTTTTTTTAAATAGCAACCACAATAATTTCAAAGATGCCCATTTTGTCCTGATTTGGAATGGGAATATCTTCCTAGAATATTAAAGCTGTTTTTTCTTCAGTTCTATTCAGAACATTTATGCAGATTATTTCTGCTGCCTGATGAACACACGACATACTTCAAATAGCAATGACAAAAGGGGAAAATGAGCCCTGACAGTCTGCCAGAAATGCGTACGTCAAGGGCACAGTTAAATCACAGCTAAGACACGTCTATGCACCTTGTATGATTGAGACTTGAGGAAAAGAGTAAGAACTCATCTATGCTTACAATGGGAACGGCAGTGCCTTGGTGCAGGCACATCACCCAGAGCAGCCCCACCTCACATGCCTGGGAACTTGCAGGAGACCAGATTTTCACCAGCAAATCTGCAAGACTTTAATCCTACTACTGAATATCTTACCATTACCTTATCCTTATGAATGCATTGATGACTGTGGATGTCAGCTGCTGCACACAAATGCTACTGATCAAAATTCACAGAATCCTAGACTGGCCTGGGTTGAAAAGGACCTCAGAGATCATCTAGTTTCAATCTCCCTGCCATGGGCAGGGTAGCCAACCACTAGAACAGGCTGCCCAGAGCCACATACAGCCTAGCTTTGCATGGGGCATCCACAACCTCTCTGGGCAACCTGTTCCAGTGTTTCACCACCCGCTGAATGAAAAGCCTCCACCTAATACATAACCTAAATCGTTCTCTGCCTTAGTTTAAAATCATTCCTCCTTGTCCTATCACTGTCAACCCGAGTAAACAGGTAACATTCAAACTGTGTAAACATACAACCTGTGTAAAACATGCGTAAACATTCCTGAGGCTCTTGAGGAGTGCTTTCTGACCAACCATTGCCATCATCAGATGGTACATCCCTAGGGTATAATGGGGCTCAAAAGCTGCCAGACAAGCTCAGGTAGCTGCAGCCCTCACTTGCCGATGGTACCAGGCTCAGCACCATTTCTTGCCTGTCCCAGTCAGCACCCAAAGAGGAAACACAACTCTTCACTGTAACAAAAGCTGTGACATTTAGAGCTTAGTGCAGTTAGAACATGGCAGAGCTTATCCCTGCCACCAACTGCAGAGAGCACTGACGGAAGAGAGAAGTGACAGGCTACGGCTGTTCACCTACACCTGTGGGAGGATGGCAGTCCAAGTGGGGCACCAACAGAAAAACAAGGAAAGTAACCTTAGTTTCTTGAGTCCTTGTCTGCTCCCCAGATCAGTATTACTCCCTTTTACTTCACTTTTCCACAAGAAACGTAAAAAAATATAATACATAGTCAATCTTCATCAGGATTACAGATATTTATAAACTGGAAAGGAGCAAAGCCAATGTTAACAAATGTTAACAAGTGTTAAAAGATGCAAAATAATTCTGTGTGTCTCAAGTATTCTGTGGCAATTCCATGTTTTATGTCTTAAGAAAGAGGCAAAGCACCAACAGAGAGGCTACAGCTCTCATCAAAGATCTGTCAGGATCAGAAGGATGTGACAATGTTAGTATATAATGTCTGTAATAAACTTCAGTGCAACATTCCCCTAAATATACCATCTGACTTTTTGCTGTTCTTTATGGTACTACGCACAACATGGTGTACAGACATTGTAAAACACCATAAATTCTGCTTCTGGAGTAATTGCGTATATATAGAGAAAGAGGACACAAAGAAGCAAAAAAGCAAAGAAAGAGGAAAAGGATAAAGATATAACTGCAATAACTCAATTATACATTCCAACATAATAAAAGCTCTTAAACTTCATCACAAACTGATCAGGAAGATGAAACAGCATATCAAATACTGTTCGATAACTTATTCTAATCACTGTGCAAGAACAACAGATATCTGTATTATAAAAGGCATTCTCTAAACTCATTGTTGACATTAGGGTACATTCAGTCACCATTTTCCATACTGTAATATAATTTCCCCCCCTCCAGTAATTACCTGAAAATATGGCAGCTGGGATTTCAGCAACCACAATCACACTTTTATTGCTGAGAATTATCAGACCAGAAATTCAACGTATTGCTGGAAAACTCCCACACTCTCTTTGGGCTGTAATACTGCAGCAGCTAGGGAGTTCTGACAAAACAGGCCCATTATTATTTAATCCCCAGAAAATGCAATTTGGAAGATGAAAAGAGGACAAAGAGAGAAAGGAAAAAAAGCCACAAAGGTTGGGTAAATATCTTGAGATTACTTTGTAGTAAGTTTTTCCACGTGAGAAATGGATACAGCTTCAAATGCTTTGTGAAGTTAATATGGAAACGGTTGCTAAAATGTGCTTTCAAAGAGAAACAAGCTCCACAAAACAAACTGCAGTCCCCTCTAGGCAGCAGCTCCCCTCGCTGCTCAGCAAGGAGACCAGCTCTCCTTTCATTATTCCAAAGCATTGCCTTCATTTGCAGCCTCCAAAGTACAGCTGCAGGATGCCTCACCAAAAGCCAGGCCGTGGGCTGGGATGGAATGAGCACTGAGCTGCTCAGTCCTCCAGAACTCCAGGTCATGGCTGCTGCGCCTGCAGAGTGGGGCCCGACTTGCTCCTGTGCCTCAGGCCCAGCACGTTTAACAATGCTCATGTAATTTCAGCTCATGCACTCAGACTAGAGAACACAGGGACTCAACTGCCATAACAGATCTAGAGAGCAACAAGAGTGACAGGAGATGGTTGGACTGGATGAGCTTGGAAGTCTTTCCCAGCCTTGGTGATTCTATTAAAGAAAGGTCATCAGGAAGCATTTGGATAAAACTCACATAAAAATGTTGAAATTATGGCCACTGTCAACAACCAGGACATACAAGATGGGAAGAAAATACAGATATTTCTGCTAACTACTCACTGGTATTGTTTCCTTTGTTTTCTCACCTCCACTTTTTCTTCAGAATAGCTGACAGCCGGATCTGTCTCTCACAGTTTCAGAGATGCAACTTTCTTCACAGGTTTCCATGACAAGGATTTTCCCCTACGCAGTGTATTTCGGCTTACTCAGAGAAATTGTCTCATCTACTTGCATTTTAGCGTGAATTTCTCAGACAAGCTACTCTTTGATTTTCCTACACAAAGCAGAGTTTCAGTCATCAGAACAGCATAAATTCATTCAAATAGAAAGTTAAAAAGTAAAAAAAAAAAAAAAAAAAAAAAAAAAAAAAAAGATTTTTGAAGGATCAGAGCCAAATACATGAAAAAAGCCTTCTTGAGTAAAGAAATATTCAGACTTCGGTCAAATTAAGAAAACACAATAAAAAGTAAATTCTAGTAGCCATTTTAGAAAACACCCCGAGGTTACAGCTGCAGCAAATGGCTTAATAGTTGCGCAGCATCAAGACAGTACTTCCAAATCTGAAGATGCAAGATAAAAACAGGATCGAAATGTTGTGCTTGTAACTTAGCGGGAAGGTTCAATAGTGACATTGAGTAGAACATCAGAAAGCGAAACAGTAGTTCAGATACACAGAGTAAAAAGTGAGAGTAACAGGCAGAGACCTGTAGAAGGGAATGACTTCCAGCCCTAGGATAAAGTCTTACTGAAATACGGATGGTCACAGCAACATAGAAAAGCAAACAGCCAGCAGTTCTCCCAGCTAAAATCCAAGATATGAAAGCAGGAGAAAACTTCATCAATTCTGAGCCCTCATTGTAAGCATTGTAAGAAGCTGTGGTTATATACCAGGTCCTGCACACATCCCCTGAAACATTCTATAAAATTTTTAAAACAAAACTAGAAAAGACCCCAAATGTATGTACTAATAATGAAATGGTAGAGCCAGTAGATCCGATATGCAGTAACACAAAAAGAGAATACTTCTCTGCACAGACCCTGCAACAGCTCAAGATCAGAGAAAACATCGTACTTCACCCCGTGGGGACAAGCTAGAAGAAAATTTTTCAGTGCACATAGATGTTGCACTAAGACAAATGTAGCTCCATTCTGCATCAGCTTTCCAAGTCTGGTACACTCATGTCTGATTCACAAAGGGCTCTTTGGGATGCACTGACTCAGCCTTTGTTCAGCACAACATTGCCCAAGCTGCGGGAGGAGCCGCACACCACCAGCACAGCCTGGGCTGCCACAGTGCTGAACACCAGGAGCAGGGAAAAAGTGCAGGAAACTGCAGGCAGCAGACGTGAAAAGGTACAATATGATCATCACCCACAGATGAAGCACTTTACTCAAGAAGAAATTGACCAATTGACCACAGAGTGAAAACACCTTTTTATGTTGAGGTAAACCATACTTAAGGAAGACTAACAAAACCCGACACCCCCCCCAAAAAAAAACAACAACAACAAAAAACACACCCTAAAGCAATTTTCCCTGAAAAATAAAAACTCTAAACAACACCCCAACAACACGCCACCACCAACCAACCAACCTAGCAAAGAATAATGAATTATAAAAACCAGATGATGCTTAAGGAAAGGGAATCTACACAGCTCACACTCTGGAGTATTTTTCTGCAAGCCTATAAAATGCTTCAACTACAAGTGGCAGCAGTTCTGTTATGTCTGACTCCTGAAAAAAAAAAAAAAAAAAAAAAGAGCTTCCCATAGCAGTTTCACAAAGAGGCACAAAGACAAGTAGATGTGGCGATATGGTGCTGCATCCCCTTTGAGAAATATGACAGCTGCAGGAAGAAAAAGAGAGCATACATAAATACTTAATGAGATGACCAAGTCTTATATGCCATAAGAAGTTCTGTGATTTGTGCTGATCCTCTGTTGCTTTTCTGTGGCTGTAGTCTCAAGACAAAATAGTCTTTTTGTCTCTGATTAACTCTGATAGGGGAAACAAAAGCTCCAAGAAGATGCCCCTTAGGGCATGAGTGACTGAGTGAATGTCAAGAGCACAAAGTTCACAGGAATTGTTTTATAGCTCCCTGCTCGAGCCATTTAATAGATATGGGAGCACAAAGTTCACGTACTGCCAGGAGTGCGGAACGGGGCAGAGAACAGTCCACCAAGGTGAAAGCGCAAGGGGCAGCAAGGCAGGATATAAATAACGTCTGGGGGAGTCAGCACCCTGCGTCCCACCAACTGCAACAGTGATGGGCAGCCGTGCTTTGTGAAACTCTGCAATGCTATGACTTTGTGCATGCATCAGACACATGAAGGGCGCTGTGGAATTGCATAAAGTTACAATAATTGGAGTAATAAAAAGGGCCAGAGAAGCTGGACTGCATACATCCCTAAAAATGATTATAAAAGGATGACTACTGGTCACAGAAACAGCACTAAGGAAACGAAGTATGACACTATAGCAACCCAGCGTGAAGAGCAGGACAGTGGGCATGTCCCCACTTTCCTTCCAAAAGGCACCAGCTGGAAGCAACGCTGTCCTATTTTGTCACCAGATTTAAACCTTATCCCCATTGATTTATTTCAAGGCCTGCAGCTATTTAAAAACCAAAAAAAAAACACACCAAAACAAAACAAAAAAAAAAAAAAAAAAAAAAAACACAACCGAAAAAAAACCACAACCACAAAAATATAAGCCTTGCTATAATGTATGTTAAGTCAACAGGAGACGCCCTAAAAACACCACAGCCTCATGTAGCCATAAGCAAACAGACTGGAAAATGCGTAACGCTTAAAAGCCCCAAACAAACAAAATGCATAAACACTAGTCTTTGGATGAAGTAAGAGACTTCCTCTATGCAGGCAGAATACATAATACTGACATGTACTTAATGTAAGAGAGATGTCACTATGAAGCTGCTAAGTATATGACTGATCTTAAGAAAGGCTTAGATCATTAGAAAAAACTCAAACACATCAAAGGCAGAAGCAACGTTAAAATACCTAATACATAGAAAATATATTCAGCAACTAGAGTGAGAGTATTTAAAACACTATTTATTCACATTCAAGAAATGATGAATTTCCACAGCACTGATATAACAGGCTAGAGTTAGTGGGAAGAAAATCTGAGAAAAATCCCACAGAACATACACTAAAAAGAGCACGTAGAAAAGCTGAAACTATTAATGGAAGGGGTGTTTTCCTGACAAAAAGTAAAGAGATTGAAGTGCCATGCAAATCAGACATGCCTTTCAGCAGGTCAGGGTGGCTGATCAACAACTTTCAATACCATAGGAACAAGACAACGGGAAACAAGTTCAGTCACGGTGCTATTGTTAGCTTTGTGTAGCACTTCGATTCATTTTCCTTAATAACAGAAGAAGGAAGGGGAAAAGAAAAAAAGTTTAACTCAGAAGTTCCAAACAAGGAAACACAGAAGTACCAGACTCTTAGAGAAGGCCACGTGCACAGAGAAGTAGCAACAAGAGGATCAAGTATAGATAAAAGAGTGAAAACAAATAGAGTAAGACACAGAAGGAAACCACCCACCTGCCTCAAAGCAGCAGCTGTGCCAGATATCCCTCACATATTCCTTCAGAGAGAAACCCTTCTGAAAGCCGAAGTTCCTGCTGCCCTTCTGAGGCTCACACCCTCCCAAGTGTATGATATTTCTCCTAATATGGTCTGTGTCTAGAACTTTGTTGTGTATACGCTACAGTTCGATTTTGTACAAGTGAAGTATGTGATTTTGATGTGGAGATGCTTGGGTCATCAAAGTGCACTGCTGAGTCTTACCTACTAGGAACTGCAATAATCTTAAGAAGTCATTACAAATTCAAGATTTTTGTCTTCCTAGAGCTGCTTCTGCTCAGCCAATGTTATCAAGATACCAGAAAAGCCATCTGACTTCAGATAATCCTCCCCAAACAACAAATCTTCCTGACAACTGAAAAAGCAAGCAATGACAGCCCAGCCCCTGGCTGTCCATCCATCCTGACCCGCTGTAGTATGGGGTCTTCCCTTTCCCAAGAGCTCACGAACCTAAGCCAGGCTGTAGGATTACTCTGTTATGGACATCTGCCTTGTGCCTTCCACTCACAGCACACCCCAAGTGGCACAGCTGGGGCTCCCTCCCCCCAAGCAGCTTCCTCCTTAGGTCAACCCAGTTCACACCTCACCACCAGACAATAGCATTTGATTTCTAGCTTTTAATTGTGCCAATCTGAATCAGCATACATTTTCAAGTAGTTACAATGAATCTGGATCTCAAATATGGAACCAATTTGTACTGTATTTAGTTTCACTAAAGCCAGCAAAATTTAGTACAAAGAGATTTGTTCTGGCATTGAGGTAATCTTGAGCAGGTGAAATACAAGACTACTGCTATAATGCAAGATGTAATCACTGTCTGGGAATCTCACTTTCGGCAGTCTCTAGGATTCTATAAGTTGAATTTCAGGACTGTCCCTGCAACCCAAGTGGCCCATTGACAAAGGTTGTTCTGCAGCCCTCAGCTGCCAGGGACAATACCTATACATTCCATTATTTTTAAATGCTATGAATATCACATCTGGAATTATTTTTTAAAAATTGGGAAGCCACAAGATTCTACAAATTGCAGAAATGTGCAAGTATAAAGGAAGGGCGATCCAATACAAACTCACATCTATTTGCAGTTTCGTGTTTCACATCAGCCAACCAACAGAGATACTAAAGAGAAATGGGAATATTTGTTAATTTTGTAACGTTAAAAAAATTATAGTACATAATGCATGTATATATGATCAAGTCATTTGTTTCCATTTTTCATACATCCTTCACTTTGTACTAAAAGCTCTTCAGGACCAGGACTGTGCCTCTCTATATTTTTGAAAAGCGTTTAGTACAAAGAGGTTCTAATGATGCGTGGAGACTTGTGTGACTACTAAAATATTAATAGTTTCTATTTAATTTTAATATTTAATTTTAACAATATCAAGAGTGGCAACAAATATATCTGTAGGGCTGTCATAGGTGTAATCTTGGCGGAGGAGGAGAGCCTCAGAAAGATGAAAGCGTGGATTTCAGACTCTCATGCCTTCAAGCCCCCTTCAAGCTGCACAGAGGCCCCCTTTGCATTCCACCTGCTGTACATGGCAGCTGCCACTGCCTGTACTTCCCATCACAAGATTCAGGCTTGACAAGGTCTGCACTGGCACTGTGTAACTTAAAAAAAGAGAGAAAAATTAAAAAAGGAAAATCATGCCCATGCACAACTTCGATGCACCATATGGTCTGGGGCAAGGGATCTCACACGTTTTCCTACACGTATGGCCGTCTTTGTCATCAGGGTAACTACTCCCCAGCCTTCCAAATCACTGATATTTTCATAGAAAAATCCACACAAAGAAGTTATTGAAGTGCCCTAATGTGGTCCACGCAAAACAAAAGAGGGACAGCATGCACCCGGCAACTCTCAGTTCAGGGTTTAGGATGGGGTGAAGCACACTAGGCTGCAGCTTTGTGTTCAGCTGCTGGCTTTAGCTTTAAGACAGAGTTACTGAGTTATTCCTCTTCTCTCCTTGCTTCTGTATGTGTTATTTCTTCTCAGTGCTGTGTGCAGCCTACTTCTAAAAAAAAGTTTCTAGGACTTGAACAGCTTCCTCTCGAGAAAAAGTATGCTTTCATTCTCAAATCTGTGCATTTTTCTAAGACACGGTGTAAGAATTTCCCTTAATTCTATTACTACCAGCTACTTGTCCCTTTAAACACATTTTCTTCCCTCTTCTGCTAATAACATATTGCTATATTTGTGAGCTACTCCATCACTAACTTGTCCTTCAGCGTTTTCCCCATCGCAATGAGTCCCTGTAACAAAATATTCTGCTGAAATAAAAGGCATCTGAACCAGAACCACCTAGAGAACTATAAACATAAAATCAAAGAATCATGAGTTGGAAGGGACCTCTGAGGGCCAACTAGACCAACTCCCCTGCAGTGAACAGGGACAACGCAGCTAGATCAGGTTGCCCAAGGCCTTACCCAGCCTCGCCTTGAAATGACTGACTTCATCCAGCATTTCTTAATCCCAAACACACTTAGTACATTTTGTCTTAATGTGAATGATTATTCCTAAAATTGTAAAGGAGAGTTTTAAAATGTTTTACTAATTTCATGTAATTTCATAAGCAGAAAACCACTATTAATACATGAAGAAGAGTGCTCTGTCTTTTTCCTAAAAGCAAGATACTGCCTCTTTATAATCAAACATGGCTCTCCGAAAAAGGACTATTTCTTCACACATCTGATTCTTGACACTTAACAGCAACCTTTACAAAAAGGATTTCCCAATATTCCCCAAATGCCACTTCGTACACATAATTAGAGCAGTGGTACAAAAAGCCTTGAGGTCAAGTACTGAACCACATACTAGAGAAATACGACTTCCTGCAGTGAAAAGGATCAGACAGCATGTAAGACACCAAAACTCATAAACTTCTGTCCTATAACCTACTTTTATTGCACATCACACCTTCAACCACGAGAATATGTGGGCCTCAGTAAATTCAGGGTGACTAAAACCTTAATCTTCCACAGCAAGTGCAAGCTTCTCAGGATATAAAAGCATACTCGTAGAAGGTTTGATATTTGGAATATGTAAGTAAACAAGAAGACAAGATTGAAATCTGTACAATCCGAACAAATAAAAGAGAGGTAAAGGTGATTTCCAAGCTCTACTGTCCTCGTCTTCACTGTCTGTACTCAACTTAAACAGTTAATTTTAACTGTATTCTTGCCTGAAAAATGTCTCTTAGTGGATTTCCTTATGACATTCTAATTGATAATAAAACACAGCATTCTCTACACGTCATCACTCCTTAATCCATAGGCTGGCATTTTCATCACAAAGAAGTAAAGGAGCATCCAGAGAGCTCTACATTCAACTCTACTTTTGCCGTTAGACAGAATCCTTTGTCAAAGTGAAAATAATAGTAATAAAATAAAAAAAGTTGTAAGTAGACATGGAAAAATCAGCATATTTCTTTCAGGCACAGATCCCTATGTTTATTTATAAAGAATGTAGCTATGCCAAAAATAATACTTTTAACATCGCAAATGAGGAATATTACTTCAATTTCAAAAGAAATGCCTCCCCCAATGCTTTCTTCAAACGTTCAAATCCCAGCTTAATAAAAACAAATGGCATCCCTTATTTCTTCAAAATTGCATATTTGATATCCAAAGGCTTGCTTTTCTAACAAGATACAAGCACTTTGAAATCCCACAATTATGCATTCATGCGCCAGAAATCAGACATCTATTTTTCCACAGACGTGGGTGAATATAATATATTTATAACTCTGAAGTTTCAAGACCTTGCTTTTGAAGCATAAAAAAGGCGTAACGGCAGCAGATACTAAAGGCCACTGGAAACACCACAAAACCATTGTAAAGGCTAAGTCTTATTCCCTTGGTAAGTTATCTTCACAGTCTTCTTCACAACCACACAGAGCAGTAACAAGCCCAGATCTTAATTTTAGATGCTTTTGCAGTCTTATTTACACTGGGAAGCTACAGGTGACTTCTCACAAACAACGCACCTCAAATAGCTTCAGTCCACAGAATTCAACACAGAGGAGAACTGCAAGCCTGGCTCCCTGGAAGCAGTGGACTGAACACAACCTCAGCTGCCCACAGAAGTTGTTCACGTGCAACTTATATTAATCTAATGACTATAAGAACATGCCTTAAAAGTGACCTTTCATTTCCAAAAGGACTCAGTAAAAAGAAAATGAAGAGCTGTTTATTGTTAGTAATGGAACTTACACAGAACAAAAGGGCTGGCTTAGTTTTCCTTTGTAGGTTAAAAAGTTTTACTGAAGACCTCCCTGAGGCATTTTTTTTTCTCCACTTGACTGGTCGATACCAGGTAACCATTGCAGACACCTAGCTGACTCCACAATGCAACATGTAGAAGATGATAATACTTACTTTTAGTATACCAGAATGCAGAATTTCTTTTCTAAAGCATTTAGCATCGTAATACTTCGGAGGAAGATCTCCCCTATCACAGGACACTTAAAAATAATGCAGTGGCACAATACTTAGAGGTCACAATTTCTTTTCCACACAAGGAAAACAGTTACATGTATGTTTGACATATTTAGCATTAAAGGACTTCTAATAAGCCTATCTGAGAGGTCTGGAATAATGTTTATATCATACACTCTCAACAGGATACGTATATTTAGCAAAATGAACTGAGATGATCACCATCAGCAGTTCCATACGACATTCAAGATGACATTAATAGCAACACTACAAATAAGACAAACCTGGGGTAACAAATAACAGAAAAACAGAACAATGCTGATCTAATTAGGTTTCCAAAAAATGAGCCTATCTTTTAGCCACATCCCTCTGTCACTGCAGCTACAAGCCCTCTCTGAAGCAGCACAGACTCTTCCTGCCAATTAAACATACCACAGGGAGAACGGTTAATGCGACAGCAGCAGAGTTCCCAAACGACTCACTTCCCTCAGTCTGAGTCCTAATGCATCATCTTCTGCACAACAGCGACAGGAAAGCACTCCCTGAATGATGCAGGGCTACTCCAGCTGACAGGCATGCTTCCCACTGTGGATTTGTGTCAGGACAGAACAACTTAGAGATGCAACTTCATGTTTATAAAACATCCAGTTCAACTGGGTGAACAGCATCACGATTAAAAGACAACGTATTTTCAGACCATGTGAAATAACAAAGGTTATTCAATCAAACTGACCCACAGAAATGGCACTGCTGAGCACGTGTGGGATGACAGCAGCACCCTTCCCTGCCGTCTGAGGCTGCAGCAGCAGCTCCTGCAGGGCAATATCTGGCACACGGCAACAAAATGCCTTTCGAGGTGCCACACAAAATTATCCTACTTACAGCAGGCTGAACACAGGGAACATTCAAAGCCCTTTGAGGCCATTCAGATGTCAGGAGACGATGGATACCGACTGCGGGACCCCGACCTCTTGCAGGAAATTATAAAGAGGGGTGCTGAAGGAGGAAGGCCTTGAAGAAATGTTCACCGGAGAACTTGCACCTCACACTGCTGCAAAATATGCTCTGTGCCTCTGGCCACTTTAAGCCTATTAAAGCTTCTACAGCCTCATCCAGAAACAGAAAAAACAAAGCAATCCGTTCTGATACAACACCCGGCGAGCCCTTCCACAGCTGCTGTTGCTAGGACATTGTGGATCCCTCTCAGAATCGAGAGCAGCATCTGCTTCTGTGAGGCTACGGAGAACCAGCAGTGAAACAATTTGCAGCACGGTAAGATACCATCAGAGAGAATTTGGAAGATTCCCCTTCAGAATACATTAGCCTTGGTTAGGGGAAAAAAAAAAAAAAAAAAGCACAATAAAATCCCCACGTAGACATTTAAAGGGACATCGGCACTTCTGAAATGCTTCCACAGACGGTTTTCAAAGCATTTCTGAGACACGCACTGACAAAAACTCACTGCATGCCAGCAGAAGGGTCTGATAAAAGTCAGTGGGTCTGGCAGCCCACACACTGTGAAAACGCAACTCAGCTTCCTCGCACTTGGAGTTACCCTGGAACAAAGTCTCACAAATGAAAGCCCACTTCTTTCCTCTAACACAGTTTCCCAATTTAATCTCAGCAAAAATCAAGTCCAAGGCAGCAGCTTCTCTGAAGCTGCAATTTATCTGAATTATTGACTGTCATTAACAAATACCTTCTTCGTCACTAAAAAAAAAAAATTAACACAGTCATCTTGTTTGCTTACTGTTGAATTAAGAGCAAGAGTTAATATTGTCTTTCTGCAGCTCTAATGACAAAAGTGGATGATTCACTACAAACCCATAGCAAAGCACAATTAACTGATGCTAAACAAAAAACAGAGTTGTTAAAAAGGAATGAGGAAAACATTTTTTCTTCTCTCAACATATCCTCACTTCAGCTGAATTGAATGATGTCAAAGGTTCAATTTCTGAAAGCATTTTAAATGAAAACTTTGAAAAAACTAAATCAGAAAACACACGATCTCCTGATTCCAATCCCAGCTTCTCAATAAATAGGTTCTTCTCATTACACTAAAGCACCTATGCTCTTAACTTCGCCTGGATCTGAGCACAGGTGATAAAAAGCACACATTACACCAAAGACACACCGCAGCCTGGTGCTTTGTGAAACAGGATCTACATATAAATCCTTTGCTAAATATTATTAACATGCTTCCTAAATAAAATTTAGTTGGTTTGCAGCCATCTCACACTTGCCTTCTTTTAGTAAAATTGATTAAATAGCTGAAGCAAAATGATAAGTGAAAAAATATGCTTCCTGGGGCACTGTCTATTTTGAAACAAGATGGAGACTTTGTTCATTGCTAAAAATTCAAGCAGGCTTCTGAAGAAACCCTGGTAAGACTCCTCGGTGCCAAAAGACAGAGCCCTGTACCTACTGGTGTGCAGCTGCAAACATCAAGAACATCTTAACAATTAAAGAGGAGTTTTTGGCACACAGATTCATGGCCTGAAAAGGCTGAACACGTCCAGCAGCTCTCACATCGGGGGGAAACAAAGAATCAAACTGACCTCTCCGAGCAAGTTTTCAATCAATTAGCAACAGCCTGCAGCGAAACCACCAAAACCCAGTATCTCTAAAAGGTCACTCAGTAAATCAGATACGGGTTATTTTAAACAGTCACTGTGAGGGCTGATCTGATGTTCTCCACCATTCATCTTCCCTTCCAAACATCGGCACAGGAGGCAGACGGCAGCACCAGGATGGGGAGCAGGCGCTCCACCTGCCCTGGCCTTCCCTCCTTGTCAGACACGCAATTAGATGCCGTTTCTTAAAAACATTCTGCCCTCTCTCCATCTCCCTTTCAGAATGCTAAGAGGGAATGGGGATGATTCCACACAAATCCTTTTATTAGAAAAATAAAATAAAAAATATATATACACATATATAAAATAATCCATGAATAGAGCATTTTTTTTTGTTTTGTTTTTGTTGGTTCTCTGATTTTGCCCAAGAGATTTTAAAATCACCACTGTGGTAAGGTTGCAGTGCTGATAGTAAAGACTTGCATGTTATCTGACAGCTAAGTTTTGTTTTTTCTTCCCTTCCCCCCCCTCCCCTCACTCCTTTTAGAATAGAGGTTAAGGCCTTCCAAAATACTTCACTCTCTCTCACCAAAAAAAAGGAATCCATCTGTTACTACAGACACGATACGATAAGTAATACATTATAAAAGCACACATTTATACCTGAAGCTAAGCAATACAGTTATTCTTCTACATGAACAACAAATAGCAGTACACTGATAGCAGAAAGCAGCTTCCATGCAACCTGGGGGTAAGCAGCTGTGGATACGTTACGACATTTACTTGGCACCTACACATCTTGAAGTGACTGCAGACTGTCATTGCTCCTTAGGGGTGTATGCTTTAAAGGAACTGGGCAAACATTCAACCCCATGAAAATCATGCAGCTTGGCTAATCTCACTTGGCTCTAAAGACTACCTATTAAAGGAGCCATGTTATTTAAAAGTGCCTGCCTGCACTCTGTGCAGCTGTTTCAGGTGTTCCTAAGGAGCAAACTCTCCCTGCAAGCAGGAGGGGAGAGGTCTGAGCCGCAGGGCTTTAGGGAGAGGAGCAAGATAGCCCTGATTGCACCGCAGTCTGGTTTTCAGACAGCACCGTGCTCCTAAGGCACACGAGCAGCAAGGCACAGAGCATAAGCTCACAGGGCAACTGGGACAGACTCCTTTGATTTTTCTGTGGAGAAAGCCCCTACAGCTGCTCAGGTTTACGAGCCTATTGTAGTGATTTTTTCTTCACAGCAATTGTACAAATGTGCACAGTAAGCATACTGAGGCTCAAATAAGAGCAAGACAAGTTCAGTCTCATATCCCACTGGGAAGCCCGAAAAGTAAGTAAACAGTAAATGCACTGCAAGTCAGCACTGAACCCTTCACTTCCACTGATACTGCAGTCATCAGTGTACATGTTTAACTAATGTGACTATGCCCTACAGACATTCCAACTGCAAGAAAAATATCTTTAAAGAGTAAAAGACTGGGAAAGGGGTCACAAAATCAACCACCCATTGCAGTAGCTCCAGCCACTGTGTCACCACAGATGCCTTTAGCTGAATTCTAAAATAAATAAATAAATAAAAATAAGTAAAATATGCAAAATAGGGTGGAAATTCTTTGCAACAATCGGAGACGTTAGACACTGGAGTTGCAAACAATAGCTGAAACTAGACCTTTTCTGCCACCCAATCAGGGAAGGTCTGATCCACCTACCCCCAGGTCCTGACAGGTATTCCTACTCCCCTGCTGTGCTACTTAACTGCACATGTAGCTGATCCGACACATCAACGCAACAGAAAACTATTCTGCCCCCCTCCCACCCCTCACTATGATCACATCAGTTTTCTTCTGTTCTTAGTAGCACTGAGTTGTCAGCTTAGTGACTTGCTTGAGTCTTGGAGCATAGCTCTACCCCAAGGTTTAGGGCAGAGGGAAGAAACTTCCCTTCTCAACCTCTCCTCTCTCTGAGCTCAGACCTCTTTAACGTTCTTGTTTGGTCATCTCATATGGGGACCTCCTATACCTTATGATTTGAACCCCTGTAAAAATCTTGATCCACTTGCAGACAGGAAGACTCTAAAAATTTGGGTCAGTATAGAACTTGCTTTACTACTGGACCCCATGATTTGCATTCCCTACTTTGCCAGTGTAGATGGAGCATTTGCCAAAAATGTACTGACATACTACCACTCCACTGATATCATAAGCAGTAACCGTATTTTATGTTTAACGTCAGCCACCAAGACACTAACAGGGCAATGCTTGATACATTTAAAGCCTCAGATAGCCCGCAGATCTGCAGAGCAGCACAAAGCAGCAGTGAATGCAAACTGATCTCCAACTGCGGATGCCAGGCTTCAGCAGCAGTTAGGAGTAAATGCCAAGCTAGAAAGTACAAGAAATCCACCTGAAAACAATAAGCTCAAAGATACTGGAAGCATGGCTTTTTCTCTGTCTCTATTCAGCACCACAGTTATTTGGGAAACAAGTAGAATTCAAATGGATATCCTAATTTTCTAGCATGCCACCCACATTAGTGCACAAACTAAAACAGTATTTTATCTACGTCAGTCATTCTAAGCTCCTGTTCAAGTTTTGAAGCAAAAAAGGGAAGTAATAATAAAGGGATTGGGATATCAACATTTTAACTGCTTGGATATATGCCAATAGTTTGATTCATTCTTAAGAAATACTTCTAGGATTCATACCGTCTATTTCATAAATTGCAACAGAGTGCAAGATTTGTGGGTTTTTGTTTTGTTTGAGAAAGGCAACAGTACTAATATGCAGCCTCATAATTGGGCACAACCTCCACAGGATCCCCTTAGAGGTGCTCTGGTAATCTGAAACCATTTTGAAGCCAAGAAGTATAACTAATTGAAACATTTCAAGGCTCATATCTTCCCTTTAAAAATGCAAATTTGATCTCAGAATAATTCACTTAATCATTATCTGAAATTTGAAAGAAGATTTGATTCCTTCTCCTGCACCAGCTTGAAACCGCAAGACACGAATGCAGAGGTTCCAGGGCAACGTCCTAGGGTTCTGGTTGCTCAAGATAGCAAGTAAGCCACCTTTCATTTCCTAAATCACTATTTTCTAACATTGCTGCCTACACCAATACTCACTTTGGATTAGGAAAGCAAGGACTTGAGCAGAAGAGCTGTAATGGCAAAAGGAGATGCACTGCACACTGAATCAGTGGCTGCTGCAGATGAAGCAGCAAAGAACTTCTTTAAAGTTAATCCTGCAGCCAGCTGTGCCCTTGCTGAAGCTACCACACACAACTCTTCAGAAGTCAGCCTAAGCACAGCTCCTCTGCTCTGCCGCATGGCACTTTTTTCACCCAAAACAGGGCAGGCATGAAAATCTGCACTCTTGTAAGTTGGTACACTTTATTGCAAGGCACTGAACTGAAAGCCATTTTGAAATGCTGTTTCCTGAAAAAAGAAACGGGGGCTGTACCACAATCTCTACATCTTGTTTGGGACAAAACGAAGGAAACAAAAAGATGATAATAATTTGGGGCAGAAAGCCGGGATGGAGAGGAAGACTGGTAGAAGGTACAAAGGAGATGTTGCTTCTCCCCACCCTGCAACTCCAGAGGTGCCCCCCAAGCCCTTCTCCAGCCTTCCCCCTTAAACCAGCACAAATCGCTTCCAAAACCTGCCTAGTTGTCAAGCCGTCAATCTGAACTAGAGCAAGTGGACTTCGAAGAGCCTGAGCCAGAAATACCGTGGGCTGCAGGGATGTGATATAGAAGTGCTGAAAAGGAGCAGCAACCTGAGGAAAGGAACAAAGCAAATCTACCACTGACCAAATGATTAAAATAACACGCAGAAAAGCAGGTGAAAAACTTAACAAGGTAGAAATCAGAGCAGTGGTGGAGGAGGAAGAAAAAAGTTAGGAAGCTTTCAGAACAAGACAGGTGGGAAGAAGCAGGCAGACTGCAAACTACTCCAGGTAAGCTGCTGGCCCAAGAGAGGTGGGCTGAACGGCCTCACTGTTGTCTGCTGTCTCATGGCACTGCCCTCCTGCTCCACACAGTCACACAAGTACGATTAGCAAGTGATGCTCAGCTCAGAAAAACATAAGCAACTGCCTCACAAAGTAAAAATGCCTGCCTGGTTTCCAGTCCCACACAAGTGGGGAGAAAATGGGAAATGTACCCAGGCACCAAATGCGGGGGTAGAGAAGCATTTACTCTTCCCACTGAATGCAATCTGGCAGCTATTCTGCTCAAAGTGAGGAGAAAACAGCAGTTATTTTATTTGATCTTTTTTATACAGATGGTATTTTCATATTAAATTAATGAATACATAGCATGCTGAGATACTAAATGTTAGTGCATGCACTGAAGAAGTTTTAACTTGAGGATGCACTGCTATTTTCTTCTTGTTTTAAACATTTTTAGCATATTTCTGAAATGAACACAGGCCAGCTCACTGCACTACAAATAATTACACAAACTCTAAAACAGCACCTTGTTCCAACTATTTGAATTTGTTGGTTTTATTTTTCTTTTTAACTATGATTTAAAGAAACCAAACAGACACATCCTGCCATAAAAAGGCTTCACAACAGAAACAAGTCATACCTACAACAAATACATCTGAAACAAGAACTTGTAAATCAACATCTCTCTCAGCTCTTCTAACCACACAAAGCATCCCCGATAAGCCTGTAAATCCAGACACTGCACCCTCATTACAGTGCAGTGACACAAACCTTGACCTCCATCCTCCTTCTCCACATGCTACAGCCCTGCTGTCCCACCTCAGGCCACCAACTCTAACACAACAAAACCATGATTTAGCTTACAGGTGGCTTTTTTTGCACTGGAAAGTGTTAGGGATAAAATGTAACTTGAACTGCAGCATATCAGAGACAGGACTTCCAGGGCTAGATATAAATCAGAGAGAGTGTGTAGGGGAAGCAGTGATACACAAAAGCTCAGCTTCTCTCTGCAGGTACCTGTTTCAAGCACCCCTACAAACTTAGTGCATTTGAGGAAGATAGAGTAATCCTTGACTTTATTTGACTATGCTTGTTGCCGCTTTCAGTACTTTTATCACATAGCCAACTATTTTGCTGATTTAAAATGACCCTACAATGTCCCCAGGAAAATAATAGCCTGAAATTGTTGACAAAATACTTATCATTTAGAAATTATTAGTTATAAAAAACAAAAAAACAAAAAAAAACACAAAAAAGCAAGAAAAAGATAAGCACACATGACAGTAGACTACTCTTCCTAAAAATTATAGGGAATAAAGTACACTTCTAAGTAAATACATTTACGACAATACACATTATCGTAGAAATAAACCAGCAGCACATTTAAAACCACAGAAATAAAAATTTTTGCACTGAAATAACATGCTACTACCAATGTGAATGGCTAGCAGGGCTTGCTGATACATCAAGCTGAAAAACATTTGGGTCAAGTAAGCCCTTCACAAAAGAGTGTGGCCAGCAGGTCAAGGAAGGTGATCATCCCTCTCTACTCTGCCCTGGTAAAGCCTCCCCTGGAGTACTGTGTCCAGTTCTTGGCTCCCCTGTAGAAAAAAGACTGGGATCACCTGGAAGGAGTCCAGCGGAGGGCCACAAAAGATGATAAAGTGCATGGAACACCTCCCTTATGAGGAAAGGCTGAGAGACCTGGGTCTGTTCAGCCTCGAAATAAGAAGACTCAGAGGGGAATCTGATCCACATCTATAAATATCTAAGAAGTGGGAGGCAGAGGGATGAGGACAGACCTTCTCAGCAGTGTGTGGCAATAGGATAAGGGGAAATGTCCACAAACTGATGCATAGGAAGTCCCACACAAATGTGCTTGGGAACTTCTTCACAGTGCAGTGACGGAGCACTGGCACAGGCTGCACAGAGAGGTGGTGGAGTCTCCTTCTCTGGAGACGTTCAAGACCCACCTGGACGCCTACCTGTGCAACCTGGGCTAGGGAGCTGCTTTGGCAGGGGGTTGGACTCCATGATCTCTAGAGGTCCCTTCCAACCCCTACAATTCTGTGATTCTGCACTCCTGAAAGAGCCCTGGCCTACCAGAAGGGAGAACAAACACCTTACAGTTCTTTTTTATTTTATCCTAAAAAGTCTTATGCAGCAATTTTCAGCCTCTCACTACTTAATTCTGGAGATCTATCTGGGAGATAATGGGATCTTACACAGTTTAAAAAAAGAAAGTCATTTTAAGATATTCGTGCTACTTTCAAACATTAACTTTGTAATCAAAATACCATTGCCCCATATACTAACAAATCTATCATTGTGCAATACTGATGTAAACATACAGAGGCTGTTAAGTGCAGGTGCCTCAACAACTTTGAGATTGTTTCATGCTATATTTAAGAACCCACTATTTGCCATTCCTCTCATAGCTCCGTGGCATAAAGAAAAACACTGTCTACTGAAAATAGCAGACAAATTTCAGTCGGCTAGTCTGAATTTCTGTCTAGTCAGTATTTCCTACCCTTCCATGAAGGGATTTGGGTGTTAAACACAATTTATTTCAGAAAACATTTTGCTGGTCCTTGGAGAGCTACATGCTTAAGTTACATTCATTACTAATGAACATGATTTTGTAGCCTGTTTTCTACTCATGTTACCAAAGATTATTTATTTTACTGGCGACAGATGTGAGTTTTAACACTTTAACATATCAGATGTAAGTTTTAATGCTACTTACACTAAAATCGTCACACAGATTATATGTAAATTTCACTCCAAAAACCAGAGGAACATGCTACACCAGCATCAAGCATATCCCGTTATATTTGTATTTCTGCATCTCTTGGGGTTAAAGCACTGGATGGTCTTTTGGGCATGGCAACAAATACAGCTTCTTCTTCATTTCTTGTCATATCTATTTGGGATCTGAAATGCAGTCACACTTCTGTTGCTATCCAATAAAATTAGCTTTTAGTCAATTGCTTAACAGTGTAGGTAGCATTATTCACAGCATATGAAGAAAATAAACTGAAGTAACTTTTCCACTGTGTGAATGAAGGAGTTTACAATATTCCTATTTCCTCACTCCTGCAAAAGAGCCTTCCAAACCATTCCTTGAGAAACGTTTCAAGACAGAACAAAAACACATTGGAGTGTTTGTGATCAATTATGAAGAACGAAAGAAGAAGGTGCCTCAGAACAGCAAGAAGTCTTTCAGTACATGTTTTTTTTTTCCCTTTTTCTTAGACCTTTCACAGAATAAAAAGGCTATTAATCCTAAAATGCTGCCTGAACATCTGAGCAACGCATGCAATTAACACCACCGCAATTTGGAAAATAAACACGTAACTTCACTGCAATTTTAAAACTTACAGACACGGGAAGCAGCATACAGAAGAAAGGTATTAGACACACTAAACTTAAAACACAACTTCTGTTTCACAGAACTCTAGAGATGCTTGTAGAAAAAAATACTTAAACAAGAACAACAAAAAAAAAAGCAAAAAAAATGATTAATAGTTCCATATATATTACCTCTTTAAAATCTTAGTAACGTTTGCATGCACATAAAGACCTGCTAGCAGAGCAGCTGTGATATAGAACAGAATTTGTCTACAGAAGCAACGTGCCTCATTATTACAGCCTTCTGTAACAGGAAAACACAAAGGTGATTACTTCTGATTTTACTACATTTTACATATTAAGTTACTACAACAGTTTCTGGCATTCCCGTGCTAGAGCCGTCATTTCCACTTCAAACTCCGCTTCTAAGCATTTGCAGCTTTACAGTAATAATTCACATCTGCCTGAAATTTTGTATTTGAGTCAGCTTGCATACAAAATTTTCCTGAAAAGACGTGCTCTGCTCACAAAGAAACAAAATGGCCTCTGATGGGTTATGGGCAATACCAGATCAAGTATTTGCAGATAAAGAATAGTCGTATATAGAAAGGAGACTAAAACTCACCCAACTAGCGAAGGGAAACTCTGCATACACAGCACTCCTTCTCAGAAAGCAGCCCAGGTCCCAAAAATACTCTCCCTTCAGTTGCTGGCCCTTATATTAGCCCAGGGGCTGCCTCTGCTCCAGGTCCACCCCTTCTCATCACCTGTGGAGCACAGGTGCAAACAATTTGCCTGTGCTCCCGGGGCCAGCCACAGCCCTTTACCAGGTGCTTAATCAACAGTTTAAACCCTGACCTAACTGCTTGTCTACAACATAAAAACAAAAAACAAAAAACAAAAAAAAAAACAAAAAAACCCAGCATCAGATTTCTTCCAGCTTGTTAACTTCAAGAGACTAAACTATTTTAATAAATGTTAACGTTATTTCAATTTATAATAATTACCTGTGCCTTCTTGGGTAGTTCTGTACTGAAACGTGAAGCTGAAAGCACTGGGAGGTACCTTTGCAGAGTCATCTGTGTGCAGCTGGGATGAATGCTTTTAACTAAATAGCTTACAGACTCTTGGAGTAATCACAGAACCATGGAAACATCTGAGCTGGAAAAGACCTTCAAGACTACCAGGTCCAACTGTTAATGCCAAGTGACACTGATCTCTGTTTTACAATGGGACCTGGAAACTCCATGGGTTTCTATTTCATACCCTATCAGTGATCTCCAACAGGTTTGCAGAAATATAACCAAGGTCTGAAGCAGCAGTGGATAGAAGGGGGAACTTTTTTATTTTTATTTTTTTAACAATACCTTGGCTTTCATGAACATTATTTTCTTTAAAAACACAGTGATGGCAGCTTTTATAAGGAGATGCAGCATCATCCAAACTGACAGGCTGGCTAGGTCACTTGTCTGTCACAGAGAGATACTGCATCAATGTATTTAGTGCGAGGTATAACTGACATAGGAGTTGCATGCACTTCTTTAGGGTCTTCAGATGAGTAGCCAAAAGGGAGTATTTACACATTTTCCAGCCAACTTAAAATCCAATTGCAGCAATTTACTCTCAGGAATATCGCAATACAAAAGTTTATTACTTCCAGGACTGTGCATACAGGGGAAGAACTTGATTCTGTAACTAAGGAATGTAATGCACAAATCGACATGCAGCAGAAAATACGTCAAAACATTTTTTGCTGCAGCTCAATCATCTCAAGAAACAAAATGTGATCACTAATATGACCTACCATATTTTTCAGTATGAGGGCAGCTCCAAAAGTAATGCCTGCTATTTTATTATGTTGGCCCATGACATCAGAGGTGGACACCGGTGGTATGGCAATAGAAAATGAGCCTTCCCACCAACATCCCATTACACGCTGCTGCCACGTGACTGATGGCAGCAGAGGGGCACTCTGGCAGAATAGCATCTGAACTGGAAACGTGTATGAAGCAAAGGTCTGTCACTGGATTCCTCCACACAGAAAAAAAAAAATGACAGCCAGTGACATTCATTGATGCTTACTTGATTTATGGAGACCAAACTGTGGGTGTGAGCACAGCGAGGCAGTAGGTGGTACATTTAGCAGCGGTGACTTAAACAATGGGTCACCTCCACTGGTCAGTATGGCATGCAGGCTCTCGTTCTTTGCTGGCAAAAACACAGATGATATGTGAGGTGATTATGCTGCTTTGCAGCTAAGAATTTTTTCTATCAAAAAATGTTACTGTGCTCTTTGTGACAGTTTAGTTTCCAACTACTGAGTGGGAGGCATTACTTTTGGAGTGACCTATGTATTTCAAAAACGACCTAAACGAAAATGAGACAAAGCTGAACTCTTGTAAGCTGATTTCACTGATAATAGAGGCAATAAATCTTGCAGAAATTGTACATAGTTACACACAAAGCTGGTCAAACAAACTGAACACTGAAGGGGAATTGGCAGCTCATACAGCCTTGTGCTGTTTTTGTATTATAAATAAATCTCATGATCTTAAATAAAGAGCTATATGACAAAAATCTGGAAGCAGTGGTATAATTTGGGTCAATCTGTAGCATCAAAGACTAGTGAACTTGAGATAAATGGTATCACTGTAGGTAAGTAGGACACCTGCTTCAGGTCAGGACCACCCTGAAAAGGGCTCCCTCTCTGACAGCTCGGGCAAAAACCTCCAGAGAGAGAAACAGAACAAATAAATCCAGACCTATCTGGGCTGGTGATATGAAAAAATATTATGAGACCCACACACTGGGTGAATTTACATTTAAGTTTGACCTGTTATGCTGGCAAGTGTTAATGGCTTCTGTCAAACAAACTTGTTTAAAGCAGCCTGGTGTGTCCCAACATTGCCCTTTGCTTTACTCTTTCCGTATCAGCTCAACAGGATCAGTTTGGTGTCGGCTTGAGCACAGGCACTGGCACACAGTCATCGACTAATAACTGTTAATTGACAGATTCTCCTGTGTTAATTGTGGTCTCTGACAACCAGAGCTCTCCTGGATAGTAGCCACACAACTCAGGGAAGTGTATGGACCAGAGACTGTTTCCAATAGGGCACACAAATGAGGTCCCTGTGCTTTTCTGTATAGACTATACCCAGTAACCAACTTCCAGGCAACTGTAGTAATACTCAGTCTGCAAAAACAGGACCCACAGTACTCTCTGAGATTGTAGAGAAGGCCCCTGTATAGTGTACCACATAATAATGGCCATGTTGAGCACAGGAACATGCATAGAAACTTACTCACATATAAAACTGTGCATTAAATATATATAAATATATTTCTTAGCTCAAGCTCTCCTTTATGCTGCAGAGAGAAAGAAAACATTCTGAAGGACCCATTTCTTACCTGCTTTATGGGGTACACTTGCAGCACTGAAAACAAAGGCAGATATTCCTGCTCTTTGTCCAGAAGGCAGATGATACACAAGCAAGATAAAGCAGCGCAGTTCTACCTAGTTTCACTGAGATCACTGCGAGCAAAACCAATTACCTCAAAGGCAAAAACATAAGTTTGTCTGATGTAGGTTTTTATTTTTATTCTTCTAAACCTCATGTAATTGATTCTGCTGCCATGGGTCTGATCAGCAGTAAATTAGGATTAGGTAGAAAGAGCTAGGATGAGGGGGCAACGTAAAAGCTGGAGGGCAGGAATGAGAAAAGAGAATTGATAAATAATATACAGATCTCTCCTGTGAAAAGCTGGCAGAGCTGCTGAGGAATAACTGGAAATACTATCCAAGTGGCACTGATAGAAAAATCGGCTGAGGAGAAGGTTTACACACGGGGAGTAACCAACTGTCTGAAAAGTCAGTTTGAGATTCCTTGACCTCAGGGGGAAAAAGACTGGTAAATACTGGGATTTCACACAAAGAAAGAAGTAGTAGAGCCTGCAGAAAATGACTACTTGAGATGCTCTGAAGATGCTTATTTCACATCACGAATCTCACTGTGTGATCTGGGGAAAGGAAAAATGTTAAAAATAAATTATTCCAGCAAGAAAATATGTGCCAGGCTCTGTAAACCAATGTGGTCAACAGGTGTGCAAATGAAGAAGATGACGGGGGGGAGGAAAAATTACTTGGATACAACTGGGCTCTGCAAAAGACTGAATATTCGACAGTGATTTCTGGCACACTTGTCAAAGAACAGTGAGAGCGTCTTCAGCACAAGTTCCACCAGCTCACTGTTGGTCTCTTTGTTGGTAAGAGAGATCTTAAGGCTCAGTATCATTACAAGACAATGGACAGGTGTACCTGTGGCATCCTTCCTGGAATCATCTGATGAAAAGGGAAGCTTGACAGAGCGAGGGGGCAGAACTACATTTTCAAACTCTGTGTGCCTTCAAAAGATTTCTCTTCCAGATGGATAGAGAGAAACACACGCAGGCAGAACATGAGCGATAAGTACCAGGAGAGTGCTAAGGGGAAAGCAAGAATAATTAGAAAGAAAATAAAACTTTTTATACCGCAAGTGGGAAGGGGCACTTCCATCATTTAGGCAGCTAGATGAAAAGGGCACGTCTGTGAGGAATAAGGCATGTGTGAAAACTGAGATTCTCTCTCCATCTGGATGTTCTGCTTTCAAAACCGCTCTTCTGAGAATGAGCAACCAGCACTGGAACATGGCGTTAAGAAAAATACTCCGCACCAATTAAGAAAGAGTGAGAGGGAGTGAGAGGGCACTGGGTACTTCCAGCTCAGACCAGCTCCCGGTTTCATCAGTACATGATTTTACAAAAACCTGAGGGAATCAAAGGGATAGAAACTCCACACTGACTACGCGGCCCGAAGACCACACCAACACACTGCTTGCAGCTAGCAACTTTAAACCTTGCGGTCAGACATGAAGCTAAAGGTCTCAGAGAAGCACTGCATGCTCAGACACAATGTGCTTTTTTGTTGGTTTAAAAAAGATAGGATGAGATGCAGCTGCAAGGAGTTTTTACCAGCTCCAAAAAGAGGCGATGACAGAAGAACCCTGTGCTCCTCTTGGGGAGCTCCTATGTGTTGAGGAATTGACCACCTCCAGCTACACTGTCTTGAACATTCTTGTAGATAGCTCTTTCATCAGAGCACAGATGTCATGCGACTAAGCTACATACACACACACACATTTTTTCCTTTATTTTTTTTCTTATAAGTCATTCCCTCTAGCCACCAGCCATTTTTAATGCTTTGCTATGAGCTTCAGGCAATTAACTTATATCTTAAGTTACTCGAGTTTAGAGCCAGCTTTCCTGATACAGTCTATCCTCCTATTTTGTACGTTTTCAAGTTCCCTTAATAATTATGGCAATGTCTGTACGGAGAGCACTGTAAGAATTCCCACCTAGCTCTGATCAGAGACTAAAAACTACATTTCTTGCGTGGTGTAAAACTACACTGATTTGGAACAAAGAAAGACCTAATTTTTGAATGAGAAAAAACAGTTAAAAAGAAGGAAGTGAAAGATGGACAGTTGAGAGCACTCTGATTAAATTCGTACATCAATGTCCAACTGAGGAAATTTTACTTTTATGCGTTTTTAAGGCATCAGAATTGACTGCCAACACAAAGCACAAGAGACACTGGAATTGAAGCACTAGTTAAACATTTTCTAAACTATTTGTTTCCAGCTTAGCCACAGGCCTCCCGTGGTTTCAGTATCTTTGTAGAAACATAAATACGCAAACGTTAAAACAGTGTCCCTGCTGCTAAGGCTGAAAGTTGGCTTGCCTGTCCTATTAACTTAGAACAAGTTTCAAAAGCAGTAGAATAAAACCTTACACGAACAGAAAACAGCAATCATCATTAAGAGATTCTTAAAGGCAGATGTGTAATAATCAACATTAACGGCACTTCAATATTTGGAGATATTTTTGTATTATCCAAGCTGAAGGATAAATTCCAAAGTATAAAAAATTGCCACTGATAGAAAAGCCCATTTCCATTTTTGGCCTCTAATTCATTCTCTGTAATTAAGGAAAAAAAAAAAATCAGATTTCAAAGCAACAAGAAGAGATGGCAGTAACACTGTTTGAAGTACTCTCTGGCAGGGATAACGGCAGCAGAGAGGTGGCTGTCATAAAATCACCAAATGGCTTTTTCCACCTCCATCAAGGTCACTTTACTGATGATGTGCTCAATAAGATGATAATGCATTTAACCACTTTCCTTGCATCCGACTTCGACCTTATTGCAAATCCAAACGGCCTTGTTTAACTACCCTGGCCTTTCAACATTTCCCTGAACAAAGATAATTAAGGAGATATACTGCCCCCTACTATCACAGGAATTGAAAGACAAATAAACTTTTAAGAGCGCAGCCAGGTGTCTATTGCATTAATGTATAACATTTGAGCAGGGGGTAAAATGAAATAATGGTTAAATAATTATAAAAGGTTAACGAACTTAACTTTGTTACATAAGGCAATCCCGTTTTATTTAAAAGAAAGAGCATAAAAGGCTTTCCAGACTACTTTTAATAACTCCCCGGACAACAGTCTTTTCTTTAGCGTGATTTCTGACTAAGAGAAAAACCTTCTGCAAAAATTAACAACTCAGAAATTCCTGCGCGTTTGGAACCGCCTGTACTTCATACACCAGTGCGATTACAGCCCGTTTTATGAAGTAGGTCTATGTGATTAAACGAAGACCTGCTCTAATAAAACTGTTTCTGTTCTTTTCTTCTCCTTTGTGTGTGGTTGGCAACTATACCAGAGACGCAAACTGAAGTAGCCTAAAAATCAGGCTGGCTGTCATGACAATTTGGAAGCTGAAGGTAATGTTTTCTCATGATCTAGGTGGCCAGGAAGACTGACCAAACACTGCTGAACAATAACTGATGTTACATTCTTCTACAGCTTGCACTCACGTCTGTTTTGGCACACCAAAACATTCTACAAGACACTAATTCTCCTTTTTTTGCAAGAAAAGCAAAACAAAAACAACTCACGTCAGTAGTCCCTGGATTCGTAACAAATGAAACATGATAAAAGGAACAAAAAGCCAAACAAAGCAGTTGGATCTGCTTTTTGTAGCTGCATGCAACAGCTCTGATTTTGGATTAGTCTTTTTTTTTTTTTTTTTTTTTTCCTAAACCTGTTTTTCTCCCAAGCACCTTAGAGATTCTGCTGCACAGGTCTGAATTCTCTGCAAGAGCCTGAAAGAGGCAGAACAGCACGCTGTATCAGAGATAAAAACACGCAGCTCCTATCGACATGATACTAGAGCCGTGAGCATACTGCTACTGCAAACATCGCTATCTTGTGCCACAGAAAATAAAGCACGCGGAAAACTTGTTAAGCGTCCTTAAACAGAGTTCTGCCACAACACAGATCTTGACAAATGACAGCAATATCTGCCCTTGCTGTTTTTTTAAGGCCACGCTACTTTGAGTTGTAGATAGAATTTACCTGAATTTCAGTGAATTCAGCTATTTGATTAAACCCTTTACCAAAAGATTTCTCAATTCAGACTCAACTCACGAACATACTAGAACGTTTTGCAAATTTACCTTCTAATACCTGATACAGAAATCAGTGCTTCTATTGTCACTGCTTACCACATCAAATACCCAAAGTTTGCAGCAATTCTTATAGTATTGCTGGGCAAAATCTCCCCACTGCTGCATCCAGTGCAGGCGTAAGTAAACCTGAACTACAGCTCAAAATTGTAGGCTTGCATTCTGTCTCCTATATGTACCTCACTGGGATGAGATATTGTCTCCGTACAAGGTAACTCGACCAGTTTATTAGACGTAAAAGACTTGTTTTGTAACACTACTTTTGTAAAGCAGCTAACACAAAGCAGTTACTCCCATTTCCAAAACAGTTTGTCGGCTAACCTCAAAAGAAGACTATACAGCTAGCTGTAATCCACTCTGATGTTCTCCTGTAAGATCACACTCCCAGTTCCTTCAGTGTTAGGCAAAGAAGGCAACTGATTGTTTTCCATCCATTCAGAATGTTCACCTAGACTACACAGAGTTGAACATAAGCACAGCTTTTCAAAAGAACAGAAATAACATTTTTCCCATTTGTTCCTAACATTTAAAAGGCTCACATTATTTAACCTGGAAAGCTAAAAAAGCATTATACTAACACTGCTATACCATTTCATTGTGATTTCTTCTGCAGTATAAAAACCTTCAAGCGTTTATACCTAATGGATGTATACATCTTCCAGTCACTCCTGAGGTCAGCAGCTCATGGCACTGAGTCTGTAACGCTCACTGAACATAAAGAACCTCGCTGTTTTTAAACACACGTAACTGCTTCTTGAGAGTCTGTCAAACTTATACACACTGAAGCCTGTAAGAACACAAACTTATTTTTGTACTTGTGAAACAATAAAGCAAAATATTATTTCCCAGTATTGCTACTGAGATGTTGCAAAAGTACACCTATCACAATCCTTAATTTAGCCTTGTTTAGTTCATAAAGTGAACTGGGATGCAAAACGAGTTACAGAAAGCAAAGCTGTAAAGCCCAGGGTCATACTTGGTTATCAGATCATTTCAGTAATGCGGTAAGTCATGTTAAATCTTTGTACACGCACATCAGAAATGCAAGAATGCAGCTCAAGACAAATTCTTTAACTGGTGGCAGCTTACATCAACCACCGATGGATACTGAGCAGCATTCTTTACTGCGGACCTTAAAAGCAAACACACACCTGACATACAACGTGTCACTTTTTCTATAGAGCAAATTATCAAAATCATTTTTAGACAGCTGCCACTTGAGCTAGTTTCCTTCAAAGAAGAGATAAAAAGGAAAAAAAAAATTATCCTGAACTGCATGGAACATGTTCCATCACATGTCCTCAGCTCTGCCCCAAAGGCTGGAAATCACCAAGGACCACAGCCAAAGAAGCCCAAAGGGGGGGGGGGGGGGGGGGGGGGGGGAGGGGAGGGTGCTTTTGTGAAGGTTACGTTGTTGTTGCTGTCTGCTAAATTGTAACAGAGACTTTCTTATCCCTCCCTGAAATAAAGTGCTGCATTAGGACATCTCTTCAGCCATTCTCCAGGTAGGGGCAGAGCAATGAACTGAAGAACTGCGCAGCGTCCCACAAGTAGCTGGGATCTGGCCACAGCTCTGAGCCCCATCACGACAGACAGAAAAGGGAAGGCTGCTTTTCTATCCTGATTTAAACACCCTTCCCCACGTTTCAACCAAATACTTCCCTCCCAGCTCACTGACGGCACACGGAAAGGTTTACATTTTGAAACAAAACACAAGAAAAGTTACCTGAGGAGGTTACCGGCACACCAAGAGGTTCAAGGAAAGAAACACGGCCTATTTGGTGCAATTATGCAAATGTACACGTTCTTATCTTAATGACAGCCTGTATTTAACACCAGGAAATCAGCTCCTCGCATTTATTCAGCAATTAAGGCACTAATGGATAGGGGACTCTTGCCATCTCCGGTAACTTTTCCACAGGTCCTAGTGAATGCGCTGCAGCCTGGGGAACCCGGGGGAAGGTGGAGGCCGTTCCCTTCTGCCTCCATTGCTCTCCATCCCCAGAGCCGGGCCGTCCCCACTGCCCACCCCAGGCTTCTTAAGCTTCTCCCGGGAACGGCCAAAAAACCAGCCGCAAAGTTAACAAAGAGGAGCCGCCAGCACAAAGCGCCAGAGCTGCTTACTGAAATACATCGTCATGCCTCCAAATCTTCCAAACTTTCCATCCGTTGTAGCTCAGTCGGCTGTTAAAACAATGGCAGGTGAGATGAGCCACGTGAACGTTAAGCCACAAGCCGACACCACACCGAGGAAGCACACGCACTGCAGAGACGGGCAGCTCCAGCCCAGCCACACGTGCATGCACACAGCTGCAGCGGGATCCATGCACCGCAACGCGGACAGCGGAACGGTAAATAAACTTAACTGCTGACATACCTTGCTCAGGTTTTTCCCCCACTCCTTCCTTCAAGTCTACTCTAGCAATTAACAACCCGGGGTTCTCCGGACGGCTCCCTCAGACATTTAAAGCTGGGGAACAAAAGGTTTATTTTAAAAACGAAAAAAAAAAAAAAACAAAAAAAAAAAAAAAAAAAAAAAAACCTTGGCTCGTACAACTCCAGACGTGAATCTGCTTTCAATTACCCCCAAGTATTTCAGCTAGAGCGAGAAAGCCTCAAACCCCTCAGCTGCCGCACCGCCTCCGAGCAGCCGGCGGCCGCGCTCACGGCGAGCCCCGCGCGGCCCGGGCTGCCCGCGGACACGGCCGCACGCGGCTGCGGAAGGAGGCGGCCCCGGGCAGCACCGCCCTCCGAGCGCATCTGGGCCGATTCGCTCCGGGAGATTTCTCCGCGTTCATCGCGCGGCTGCGAAGTTGCGCTTTTTCTTTCCAGACTTTTGAACTAGCGACCTCCAACCCACCCCCCCCCTCTCTTATCCCCCCCCATCTCTCCCCCCCCCCCGCCCCATTCCCCACCCCACCCACCCAGGTACGCAGCCCGCTCCGCGGCACAGTAATTAACAGCGCCTGATACTTTTCTTATGAGGTCAGCGTAACGGAGTTAGGCGAGGGAGCCGCAGCAACGAGACGCGACACCTCGGATGCGAAATAAGCCAAATAAATAAAACCCCGAACCCAGCAACGGCGCTAAAACTTCTCATTCCTTACATCCCCGGCTCCCACAGGCGATCCTCCCGCAGCCCGGACGCAGCGCTCGGGCTCCTCCAAGCAGCGACTCGAGCGAGGGCAGATCCCTCCCGCCTCGGCGGCACCGCACCCCGCGGAACGGCCCCGCAGGGCTGCCGGCAGCTGCGGCGCGAGGAGGAGCCCGAGCAGCCGCTCCCGCCCCGCGCAGCCCCGCGCCCACCTCCGCGCCGCTCCGCGCCGCCGCCCGGCCCCGCTGTGTGCAGCGCGCCCGGCGGAGCCCCGCTCGCCCCCGGCCCCGCGCCGCCGGTCGCCGCGATAGGCTGAGACGGCCGTGTTTACTCCCCGGCGAGCGGCGGGGGCCGGGCCTGGCACCGCGTAACCCTTTCGGGGCCGCCGGCTCGGCGCGGGCATCGGCGGGAGGTGGGGAGGCCGCCCGCGGCTGCCCCACGCGTGTCCGTCGGTCCGCAGCATCCCGCACCGCTCACCGTGCGTCGTAAAGCAGCGATCTGCCACAGCGTCGAGTTATCCGTGGAGATTCTTCCTGCACGAATTATCAGCGAAGTGACAGACGCTGGCAGAAAGAAAATGAAGTCTCCCTGTATGGAGATGCACCCTACTCCCACCAGCGGTGTTTCCACGGGTGGGACTGGGAGTCCCCCTCAGGTGTGGGCACAGCTCTGCTGAGGCCTGCCCAGCCACCACCTCTGCCCACTCCCCATCACCTGTGCTCTGACACCAACTCCTTCCATCCATCTACCATCTCACAGCTTGGCTCACCCCTACCAGAGTACGCACTTAAGGAGCAGCCCATGGGCAGCACTGTACCTCACAACGCCTGCTCCTAGCCCCCTGAGCTAGCACGGAACCACACGTGCTGCCCTGCATGCCGCTGCAGCCAGATAAAGCCCTCACCTCAGAGACACAAAACAGCCTTTTCTGTACCCGCTGCTAATTGCCAAACTGCCAGAGACGGCCACAACGACCAGCCGGCTACAAAATCCACAGATACAAACACGCTCGTTCAAAATAAATACCTTGTTTTCAGCTGGCCATCAAGCTGAAGCTAGTGCCCCTAGCTTCAGCAAAACAACCAGGAAAACGGAGATTTATCACACCCAGCACGGAACCCACAGGTCCTTTAAGATGTTTGCAGGAGCAATATCCCCAACGTTATTCTTAACATCACCACACAAAGAATCTTTCTGAGTTGGCTTAGAAAGCACGGCGTTACGTGGCAATTCCCTCAGAAGCTCTTATCAAGTTCTGCCTCACCCTCGTGCCCCTCATCCCAGCACGAGATCTGCAGCCCACACTGCGCAAGCGGCCGCCACTTGGAAGCCACATTTGCCAAAGATCTGGTCGAGATATTGTTAATGGCTACACAGTACTTCCAGGGAAAACAATAGCATTCCAGATTTATGTTTCAACGACGCTATGCTGCAAGGAAAGCACATATTTTTAGATGTATTATTCATAAAGAATTTTAATAATATTCAAAAAAGCTTTCGCAATTAGAAGTTCCATGTGCTTGTTTGCAACTTCCAAGAGAAACACAGACTACGCAGACTGACAGAGTAGAATTCTGTGAAATGGGGGAAAATGAGCTCAGAGGCCAAGTCCTGATGATGGCAGTCTTGGCTGACAGCGGGGAAAAATACTGAAAAAATGCACAACAGCTCTACCACCACCTCTTGAAGTGAAGCTCTTCAGTTAGATACGCAACAGATTACATGCCCTGTGACTTAGCACAAAGGAAATACTGTAACACAATCACCACCGTTGGGTTACACTTAGCTAGACTTAAGGGGTTTGTGCTGAAAATTGGAAGCTCTTGGCAGTTCACATTCTGGACATATTCTCACATGAACTGAAACACTGGCCAAGGAGAGAGGTACGAGATGAAATCACGAACAAGCAGAGCCAGTTAACAAAACAGGTCTCTAGCAAGGCCACAGTAACACACATGCCCTCTCTTCCAAGAAGCGCAGTTGTAACAGATCAGATATGAAAACACAACCTATTTTATGAACTACCCAAACTGAATACCTACAGTTAAGCACTTTCTGCCATTACAAGGTCTACTGAAGTGGATTAATTACTTCAGCACACAGCCTTACAGATCTTGAAAGAAAGAGGAAGGAGGACTGGATGCTTGGAGAGTTCCATAGCTCTCCTGAAGTCAGCATCCCTCAGAGGACATAGCCACCCGCACCCACCCTCTGTAAGCCTATCCCTGACTCTTGCACGAAGCAGCACACAGGGTGCATCTCACACTGTGATTCCACCATCTCATTAATGGCAGCACAAATCATCTCTGGGATCTACTAAGTGCAGTATTAAAGGCATCAGAAACCCAAATGTTTGCTTAGGAAGATATCTATATGGAGGAGACAAATGTGGGTGATGCAAAATCCAGGATAGATACCACACTTTATGCTGATGGTCCTCATGCCCAAGCAGTAGAATGAATGAACTGTGGTAGGTGGAGAAGAAAAGCAGATATGTTTCATTCACAGGAAAAAGAGAGAAACAGCTTTTTTTTTTTTTTTTTTGGAAGTATTTTGGTCAGAAAGATTCTTCCAGTAAATTATGCAGAGCATTAACCACTGAATTTGAACCCATTTTTAGTCTTTCTCTATTAATAACTCATTATAGGCCTTTTTCTTAATGTTGAATAAATTAGAGCCGTGTTAATCCATGCAGCTATCTACAGGTACATTTATCACCACTGCAGCCACTTCTACTCTCTTTACTGGAAGCCACATTTCATGGGCAACAGAGACTCTCCCCTTGCTGAACTGAAGTCAGAGGCTGCTGGCAAGGGGCACCTGAAAGGGTACCTTTATTTATTTATTTATTTTACAGGACAGAAAGGTACAGCACAGCTGGCCTTGGCATATGTGAAGGAATATCTCTCTCATATTTCCACAGTTTAGATCAGTGAAAGCAACTGAGCTGGGGCCTTGCTGGTATAAAAGAGAGAAACTGCTAACGGGATGTTCTTGGTGGGAATGCAAAGCTGTTGGAATGGATTCCTCTTCCCTGATCCAAAAGAGCTCAGATTTTATGGGCTTCATAGCATGTTGCATAGTTCCTATTTTTCCAGAATACATGAAAACAAGGAAGAATTGCGAATGTGGTTAGTTTCTGGAGCAGGGCTTTGTTTCAGCCTTAAAATTGGCTGGATTGCTTTTATCTTTGCATTTTACATGGGAGTGATGCAACATTATCACTGGTCTACAGAATTTCTGACCCAAGCAATTGTGCTCCGTGCCCCATATGTGAGGATTCGGTCCTCTCTAGTATCTTGTCTGAGTGCTTGCATGTAAAAGTAGAAAACTCTCATGTCCATTTCAATGAGGCAAGTGGATGTGGGAACAGAGCTGACTTGTCAATACTGCAAAAGTGGAGCTGTGGGAGAGTAAAAATCTGATGCCAGTCTTCCTATCCTAATTGCTGAGCCTTTCTCCTAATCATCAGGATAACAATTTCAGCTATTTATCAAGATTACTGATGGCCGGTGACTTTTATTAAAAGAGAACAAGCACCTTTTTAGCCAAATACTAATTCACCTATTTAAACAGCAGCAGCCTAAGTGCCCTGTGAAGACATCCTATCATAAATAGTTAATTAGTGTTCCAGCTATTTGTACTGAAATGCTGCAAGTACTTTGCAGAAATACTGTTCTCTGCATGTGCGGTACAAACAAGTATGAGCGGAGGCACTAGAAGCTGAAACGACACAGTATCAGTACATCACTTCTGAGCCTGCTTTTCTTACAGTCCTAAAAAAAACCTCAGGGTATTAAGTTATGGAATTTACACACTGCCTAAGAGAAAGATTCTTGTCAGATAAGTTGTCATACGTAACAGCAAGATACATTCCCGTGTCTGTTTTACAAAACAGACATAATCAGGTAAAATACGTGCAATTTAGCTTTCCGGTTCCTGTTGGAAATGTATTTATTTTTAAAAAGGGAAATTCCTTTCTAGAAATAAAGTTTAAGAATACTATCTGATATCAGCAGGATTAACAGCATGTGTTACCATGAGAAATTTTTTTTTATTTACACATACAACGTCTTGCAATTCTTAAGCACTTCAACAGTTCACTAAATGGACTAGATTTTGTTTTCCTCATAAATAAGTCAAGCCATGAAGATGATGAGAGATCATATTCGTCATGCAATAACGACTACAATTTAAATGAGAACAGACTAAGTCAATGATGATGTCAAAGATTCAGTGTTCATATCAGAAAACAATAAACCTTTTTTTTTTTTCCCTCACAGAGATAAATTCTAACTACTTTTTTATAACCTCTCCCAGGAATGTATTAAGGATTTTGCAGTTTCTGATTTCCATTGCACTGAAAATGCAAGTGGAAATTGCAAGAAAGGGGATATGAAGCAAGAGTTATAATAAAAATACAGTACTTCCACAAAACGGTTGAATCAAGATATTCTTCTTGAATGTAAGCAGGCAACCTGTAATATTTTTCCTAAGAAGCAACACAAAAACCACTCATTGTATGTTAGCAGTGTGATTTTTGAGTGCTGCAGATGAATATGTTGAAGTAAATAATGCTCTTTTCGAAAAATTTCAAGCTCAATGTGTTATCTGCCCAGGTAAAAAACATGACTTAGATTTTTTGCTATCTAACAGTACAGTGTCCTGCTTAACATCACTCTACACTAATTCCCAGCACAAAGAAGAGTACGGGAAAACAGAAACTGACAATTATTACATAAATTGACTATCTCGGTCTCAAAAATCTGAATTATTGAAGACAAAAATACTGACCGTGCTTTTCAGAGTACTTACATAATTTCAGTTACATTTTCCACCAGTACATTTCTGTGTCCAAATGCAGACAGCGCCAGCCTGCCCACAGACTACAGAGAAAAAGGGCTCGCATGCTTTGGATGATCAGTGCAGTTTTTGGAAGCTTTTCCTACATTACAACTGAGTGAAAATGAGGAGGAGACACAAAAATTTGGTGGGATTAGATGATGTACCAATGAGCTCTGTGAAAGATATGGCTATCATGGGAAAAAAAGAAAGGACAACTGGCTAATCCTATTTGTTTCAGGGAAACTGCTGTACTAAGAACAGTTGCAAGATGAAACATTAAAATGTAATGCTCTGATGTTTTCAGGTCATTTTACCCCCATCTTAAAATAAAAGACAAGAGCATTTCAGGAAGAAGTTTAAACCTTTCACGGCAGTAAGAAAAATCCAAATATAATTCAAGTCTTGAACCTCTCTTCAAGATCAACTTGCTGTAAATTTGGATTCTCTTTTTATCTTGTGGGACGCACTTCAGTGCATCATCACACTCCAGAACCCTAAAGAGAATGCCATTACAGCTTCAAAAAGAACACACAGTTGCAACACCTTTCCTCCTCAATTTTTCACATTGCTTCCATTTTTTTCTCAGACACTTTCATCATCAGCTGCAACTCAATAGCTTTCATCCAGAAAAGAAGGCAAAGAAGCACTTGCTTGCACAGCCAATGCTCCAAACTGGATACAGTGTCTATTCTTCATAATGAGTAGCTCCCAGCCCACCAAGTTCTGTTTTACATTTAATACTTGGGTGCACAGCTCTAAATCCTTCTTCATTATTAGATATATATATATTTCCTAATAAAAAAAATACACTTTTGACAGAAAGAAAAACACAAAAGGAGGAATATTGACTGCAAATGAAAGTGACCAAAACAAAAAAAGTAATCTGACAGAAAAAGAGCTCTTTTTGTACATAAGGATGTGAGAACACAGGACATTTCATAACAAATAAGGTAGGTGTAGGCTGTTTGAAACAATCTATTTAGAGTAAAATAGTTTTGTAGAGAGGTTTGACAAAGAGAATTGGCTTTTGTGAAAAAAACTACACTATTGCAAATCTCTTAGAATCAGTAAAGACCACCAGCAGGGCAATCCTATCAGTGCAAGAGGACAAAGAAAAAACACTTTATTCTTGTTAATAATGAGGCTGGCGTCTCATGCCTCCAGAAGGGTTTAACTTGTATTCTGAGCATCTCATTTAAAAAAAAAAGTTCAAGGTACTACTCCAAAATGACATCTTTATAAAGATATCTTTAAAAGAAGCGCACACACACACACACAAAATCAATGCCCTTGTGATTCCCACAAAAAAGAGTTTGTGTATTTTTTGGAATAAGCACTATACTGATCATGACTGAAACTATGTGGCTGAGACTGTGCTTTCAGCTGCTGCTGTCCCTCATTCTCTATTCTGCCTTCTTTGTGTGGGGTAGGTAACTGAAAACTCACTATCAGCTTGGTCAGAAATTTTCTTTTTTCCTCAATAAGAATTAAAAAAATCTTTTCTTTTCTTTCTTTCCTCCTAATAATAGCTTCTTCCCCTCCCGTACATCATAACTCTTTCGGAAAAACAAACAAACAAACAGCAGAGCAAATTTTCTCTTTACACAGTTGCTTCTTTGGCAACATCAGAAAAAAAAAGCGTCATCCTTTGGGTAAGTCTGTCAAACAGATTTCTAGCATACAGTTTGAGACTGTTCATCTAAAAGTACTATATCTGCACTTGTGTATGCTCATATGACATTTACTGCCTTGGAAAGATGGCATAAAAATTATTTCACACTCCTCTGACACCTGGTCTGAGCCACAATCCTGCAAGTGGTATATTTATGAAATGGTTATAAAAACTATACATTTAAAATAAATGCTTTCCAAAACATTAGATTGGGTACATTAAAAAAAAAAAAAAAGTATTGCAAGCTGCTAAGTAGGTAAGTAGGAACCTTATTGCTTTTTCAGAATAAGAAAAAGAAAAAATAAAGGTTTTCATAAACCATAAGAAGAGGTTTTCTATACCCTTTATGTGCACTCAGGCCTGCCTATGTGAACAAACTTTCCTCCCGTGGTATGCTTTCAGCCAGATGATGAATGCCTGGTGATAGGTGGGCTGTTAGGCACAAGACCGAGTGCTGCACTGTATCCAGAATTGCATTTATGGCACACCTTGCAGTGATTTATTGGATATTAATTCTCCTTGAGAACAGGTGATCATTTTCCACAGTTAACTCAACAGTCTTAATATTTGCCAACATGCCCCACTGCTAGTAAAAGTTTTACTCACTCACTAGCAGATGTGACAAATCAGAAACAGGGTGTAGACACTACCAAGAATTTAAGGTCACAATTTACTTAAAAGGAGAGGAAGGAGAAGGTATTTCTTCCTTCTTTCTATCCATAACTCAGTAGTTTTTGAGGTACTTAATACATGTCAGTGAGCCTGTGAACCTCGTGCTCACACATAGGGCCAGAACTCTCCTGCAGGTCTTACAGCCACCACTTAGGCTCAACTTGCTTCAGGCAAGGCTAACCTCAACACATCCCCAGAATACAGTATATTACGTTGAGTTTATCGTACGTAATTGTTCCTGAGGTCTTTCCTCCTATTGCCACATCCCAGTACTCCATTTATTTGCTCAGCACTCCACTGTACTGATGTCAGACTGACACAGATCTACCTGTGCAAAACAGCTCCAGAAATCACAGCATTCAGCTCTGTTGTTCGTTAGCTTTTTTCACAGCAATCAGGTTCATCGCAGTCATTTCCTAATTCCATCATCTAAATGACTTCACTAACAACGCATTTCGGTAAAGCCCTTCCCACAAGCACTGCCAGATTTGCAAGCTCCTGTATTATCTGCCAAGGGAAGGAGCTCAAACGCTGGCTGAATTATCTCATACAAGAGACCTTAAAATGTAAGCAAGTGGTTGAATACTGGGCATAAAAGGTATTTCTCAAGACAAATAAAGACACCAAATATAGCATGCATGTTTACAATGAGAACACAGAGAAAAGCCAATGGCACAGCATAAGATTTTAGACTGCAATTAGCAAAGATTTTTAAAATAGAAGCAGCAAAAGTCACTGAAAAATTGTTTTCCCCCCGCTTCTTCCCACTCACTGTGTGCTTTCATTTTAAGAACAAAATATCCAAAATGAAAACCTAGATGAAGGAATGGAGCCACATTTATAACGGAAAACATCAGTGTGATTGGATCGATTCTGAGGCCAAAGATCTATGGTGGTCAGAGCCAACCCTGCAGCAGAGGAATTCAAAAATAAGAAAAGCATTCAGTAAAAATGCTACTTGTACTCCAAATGCCCTGGAGATATTGGTAAGAAGGTGTATGGGTACATAATCACTGATAATAATACAGACATAGCATTAACAGCACATCAGTTTACTCTGCTTCCTACAGCAGTTTCCTGAAACATTTCCCCATGTGCATGCAACTTCCCTTAGCTATTCTTTGCCATCTACTGCACTGTAATATCACCTGAGCTCCAGAAAGTTTCCATACACTCTTCCCTCCTCATTTGCTGGTGATGCTTGTGTTTCTTCAGAGCCAAAAGACTCAGCTCAGTGCATCTGCTCAATGCAATATTGAATTAGGCTCAAAACCCAAGAACGGCTTGTTCTTAAAATTGCATGGAAAATATATGCATAAAAATACAATTTTTATTATAAGAAAGATCACTATTCCACAGTTAATATGTTCAGTTCATATCTGGAAAGCAAGTTATTCTGTCATCTGTGTCCATTGTCCAGTATCCCTAATGCTATTCTCTACAATGGGGATATTCTACACATATTTTACCTCAGCTATTCAGCTACTCAAAGAGTGACTGATGAAAAATGAACTTCAGGAACTGCTGCAACCAGCTTTCTTTCCCTCTCCCCTTCTCTCCTTCCCACGTCAAGTTGTCCTCTCTCATCACACTCTACTACCTTTGGGACAACTTTAACAAGCCTCCAGTAGAGCTCTCCCTTGGAGACCAAAGTACTGACACTTGTCATCCATTTTGAGACAAGTCTTCAAATGTAGTATACAAGAACCTTAAATTATAGGGGTTTGAGATCTCTTTTTAACTCATGGCCTCCCACAAAGTTATTCTGAAGTTTCCCAAGAGCCAGTCCTTCCTGCAGCTGGATCACAAATGACAAGGGAAGCACTCCCAGGGCTATACCACGGCACAGTGGCTCCTGCTGTGACTGCAGGGCAGAACTGCATCAGACTTACACTGCAGAGAATTCATCTGGTTATGGTTCCCAGCTCTCTCTAGAGAGAGGAAAGACATGCAGAACCTTAGCTAAGAGGATGCTCAGTTGTATAACTGAGTGATTTCAATACCATATCTAAAACTATCATTATTTACATTCTTGCACAAGAACTCAATGGTTAAAGTCTATCAGTTTTCTTGCCTTTTTGATCACACTTGTGCTAACATCCCCTTATGAGGGTCATGCTGCTGTTTAAAGCTCTCCCAAAGTAAACAAAACAGACACTGACTGATGTCCTGAACTACTCTGTAGCAAGAGAAGTTTAAAAGAGAGAAGAAAAGAGATGGGCAAAGAAAAAACTGCTTGAAAGAGAGAATTTTCCTTCAGGTTTGCTACATCTCACCACCTGTATTTTATTCCAACAAATCCTTTAATTAATACTTTTACTATTAAAATAATATTTCCCTTAAGTATTTAGAAAGAGATAAAGTTGGGCCCTCTTCTTTGCAGCATTTTTTTTTTTTTTTTTTTTGCATGCTTACATGATTAATTAGGCTAAAAATGTGTCCCTGCTGCAGTGGAAAAAAGTGGCATAAGCTGTAAGAGAGTACTCTGAAAGGATACAGAAACATCCAAGAGAAAAGGTATCACACAAAACAGTGTTCTGAAAACCTGAAGCACTTAGTGGTGAAGGTGTAACTCCCCCTAATGGAGGCATATTTGAATTTATCTTAAAAGGAAATGTCAATAATATAAAATCCTAATGCTCAATACAATAATAGCGTCTTATTCATTTCTCCTTTCTGGCTCCTTAAGGAACCTTCTAAGGCATGCACCTATGAGCTACAGTAAACATTCAACCATTATCAAAGCAAAATCTTTCTTTTCTTAGTGAGTTTTAATACATAAAGAAGTATTCTGAATTTTAAGGGTATTACAGCTTAGTTACACAGTGTGCACTCAGTAACCATCAAAACTCCCTTAAATTATCCTCTGTCAGTCATTTCAACTCCTGTTTTAGCTACATGCTTTCCGTTTTCTTAAAATGCCAGCTATTTGGTATGAAAATGACAGTGACAGGCTGCAGTGGCTTGGGTTGTGTGGCATAAAGAAATATTCCTTATGTGCACAGCTGCTTGTAATGAATGCAGCATGTCTGAGGCCTGGTCTTGGACAGTTTTCTACGTTTCAGACTCCAATTTCCTTGGCAAGTTTTCTGCAACCATATTATCTATATGTCCCAGTATTTCAGCCAAAACTTTTCAATATGAGAGTCTGGCACTGTGCATGATGGAGTGGCTTTCCAAAGTCTGTCCTCCCATCGTTAACAACTTCTTAGGAGTTTTTGCTCTCGTTCTATTCTAACAACAAAGCAAAAAAGCACTCTTGCCTACTTAACCCCCTTGTAAGATATGACAGACTGCATTTTTCTATAATAAAACCACATATGTGAATGCTGCCAGACTGACAGCATCAGAAACTAAAATTACTTTTGTCCAGCAAATCAATGGCAGCAGCAATCCAGTTGTTGTCAGAGCTCTCAATTTTGAGACACTCTGACTTCTAGGATAAGTGAATAGCTCTGGTCTTTGTTCTGCTGAGCTTCTGATCAGTCTGGATGCTGCTGTAATTGGTTTGGTGATGCTGTCACTAAGTGATAGAAAGAGGACCACGATTAAACACTAGATTTTACACAGGTCACTGTTAAAGTACACTCACCCATTTTCAAGCTGGGGAGGCATTTAACCTCCCTCCTCCCAGTGCTGAAAGCATCTTACTCCACTGCCACAGCTAATCATTATCCAAACACATCTATACACAGCTATCTTCCTAATACAGAGAAAATGTAAAAGACAAGCAGTTTGGAATGAAGTTAAAGATACAGTCCCAAATGAATTCCCCCAGGTTTTAATTATTTGTGAGAAACAAAATGGGGGAAATTTGGTGTTGAAGAGCTATTCTCCTTCTTCAGGTTTTTTTTTTTTTTTAACCCTTAAATGTGACCTTAGATGTTTGCTCTCTTCTTTTCACATTAAAAAAAAAAAAAAAAAAAAAAAAGGAAAATATGCTCTTAAGTAACATTAGCAGGGCTGTCAAGTTCTACTTTGTAGTGACAGTTGAATAAAGATTAAAAAAAATACTAATTTAAAATAATTACACTTTAAGGCAAAAACAGATGTGTTCTTGTACAGAAATAAGCTCAGAAGCAAGAAAGACACTGGCAAAACGGGTCTACCTGCATAATTTAAGCTAAGGACATACAGATATATTTATATCATCAAATAAATATGAAAAAAGTTAAAAATGTGCAACTTAAAAGCAAAGAACAATTACAGAACAGGAAATCCGTAGACCACCTTGGAGAGATCTAAAACTATAAATGAGGAAGGACAAGCTAGAGTTCACGAAGTGAAGCCGGGCAGAGTAAATATTGAGAAGAGCAACAATTAAGGAAATACATAAGAAACTTCGAACTTTCCCAAACATTTTGCTGCCTGGGAATTGTGCTTAATTCATTTTTAAAGGGAGCTAAAACTAGACAACCAATACTTATATATAAAAATATGAAATCCTGTCATTCTTTATCTTACCCTGGCTCATTTCAATTATAAAAGTCTCTACCAATAATCTTGCGACAGAATCCCTTTTTTCCCCTCCAAGATCATGGCAGACTCTGTGTACGTAACCAAGAATTGGTCTAGCCGTGGTTACAAGTGTTGAAACAAAAATTTTCACATCTGTCTGATCTGGACAATGAAACTGCAGGGCAGGCCATGATAAGAGATTTCCTGTCCAAGTTCCTTCTCTCCCCTAACGGCAAGTATTACTGAGATTTGTTTTATATGTTTGACAGAAAGTAAATTACTTAGATATAAGAGATCCTCTGAAGACTTGCGATCCTTGTGCAAGAGGTTAATGTGAGTCAGGAAACATCAGGGTTTAGGATATGTAAGTAATACAAATGCCGTCAGTCATTGTCTTAAGATGATAGCACGATTTTATTTGTTGGACTTCCTTGAAAATAAAAATAAAAAACCCTCTTTTATTATTACTTTTGGGACTGCAGTTCAACTCCAGAATACAACCTTAATGATGTCATGCTGGTGCCTGAAAATGCATTCTAGTATGTAGCTCATTGTTTAAAACCACCACTCACATCCCAGTACTAGTTGATGCAACAGCAGTTCTGAATTGTGGGAGTCATGAGGAAACAAAATAGAAGGAAACAATAGTTTTCCTTTTCTTTGTTTGATAAAAGAAATCTCTTTCCCCCCACAACTCCAAACCCCAGCACCTACACCAAAGTATGAAAGCAAAGGCATGAAACACATATAATTAAAAAGTTTTAACTATGCTAAGCATTGCACCAAAATGCTTCAGCTAAAATAGAAACAATCTAAAAGCCTGTTTAAGGCATACGTAAATATACAAGTTTAAGCAATATATATGATAATAGAGAGCACTAAACGTGTGGGTTACACAAAATCATAGACATTTGTCTCCTCAAGTACATCCAAGGTGATGATTGTAAAAACACATGAAGGATTTGGCCTCTCTTGCTCAGAAGGGCATTTGGCAACTGAAGAGGGCCCAGTGGAGAGCAAACAGGAGAGAACTTACCACATAAAGTAAGGTTGAAGGAAAGTAGTCTGCACAGCCTAGGGAAGAGAAGGCTCAGGGAGACACTAACAGCAGTCTCCTGGTACCTACAAACTGATGATACAGGAGAGAAGGCAGTCTTTTCATAGGGGTGACATGGTGACAGGACAAGAGGTAATGGGACAAGCAGCTGTAGGATATTAAAAAACATTTCATTACTAGAAGTAAGAATGAGATTGAGCTGCCCAAAAAAGTGGTGGGACCTCTCTTGTTGGAAGTTATTTGAATCTTAGCTTAACAAAGCCAGGGATAATTTCAGTCTAAGACCCCACTTTCCACAGAAGGTTAGACCCAGTGAGCTGCAGGAATCCCCAGCTTCACATAATTCTGTATTCCCAGCTCCCTGTAGTCTAGGATACACATCCTTGCTGAATCACCATTTCTCATCCACAAATTACCATTTGTTCTTTAAGCACTCGGCCAAACAAAACACCACTTCCACGTACAGGGAAAAAAATACATTTAAAAAAAAAAAAAAAAAGGAAAAAAAAGAGGAAAGAGTTCAGCCATACTGACATGTATATTCTTGTTTACCTTTTACACACATTCTTGTGGTATCCAAGTGATCCCAGAAATGGAAACTCATCCAGAAGGTCGTGGCTTTCTTTTATTATTATTTAATTAAGGGCTCATTAACAAATGCATTGTATTTGAGCTTAGAGTCGTAAAATGAAAACAAATCTTGTTGTGAACCAGGAGTCTAATTCAGACTCCCTTGCTCAAGTGCCTAAAACAAACTCAGATGCTAGAATTCCTTTCCTCACTGAATTACATCATATTTCCCTTTGTTCTTTTGCTATGGAAAGTCCATTTGAAGCAATTCAGTAGCAGGAGAAAAATCCTCCCACTTGAGAAGACATAAATGACAGGGCTGTACAACCTTGCGACAAGAACAGAAAGGCTTCTCTAAGTATTGTGGGTCTGGTCTCATATAGGATTCAGAAAAAACAGCAAGGTAGTCCAATTATGGTGGGCAAGCTACAGCAGGCAGCTGCTGAGCTCAGAGGGTGAGCCTTGATTTTGCTTTTTCACCTAAGTGCTCCATTACCAGACAAGGAGGTTCCAAGCTCACCCCATTTCCTTCTGGTGGCTGGACCACCCTACAGGGCCTTACGAGTTTGGAGCCCTTGATATCAATGATAAAATAGTTGGACTATATATCACTTTGATACTTTTGTAGAAAACAAAATCTATAAAATAGTAATACAAAACTCTAAAATCATAATAGGAAAGGTTGTATTTGTAGCGCTGCCTTTACTCACAGATTTGTTAATTATGGACTGGAAACAAAAGTCACATTTTAGTGATTCACATTTTATATTTTATCACATTTTATACTGCTAACTCTGAAACTACTGATTTTGTATTTATTAATTTTGAATTTGAAATTTACAGTGAATAGAGATATTTAATTCTCAAGAGGACAGAGCTAGAACATTCAGCTTTTCAACTCTAAAACTCACAGTAGGGTCAGAAGTACTAGAAAAAGGCAAGGATGCTTTCAGATGAAACACAGGCAATTGCAGGTTGAGAAAACTAGTAGAAAATAGTTCTTCACATTACTTCTGTGGTAGCACTCTGGATAGTAAGTGGCCATTATCTTTTGGAGAGTAAGTGGCTACTGTCTTCTAAGTACGACTCAGTGCACACCCCAGTGAACTCCACAGACTCCCCAGTACAATTGTTTGAACAAAGCTTACCAGAAAACAGGCGTACTTTTAATTTCATACCCTATTTTTTCTCAGTTACACAGTAACATTATTTGAACACAGTACTGATCATTAATTTCCAAAGCTGGGACTCCAATTCCACATATCCACGTACAATTACAAACATTTCTCCCTCCTTACTCAAACACAGGATGAACCATGAAGAAAAGAAAGTGACTTTTGTCAGTCTCACGAATCTTATGGCTGCTTTCAAATGAGGCGGCACTGAGTCATAACTCGTCAACATATATGGGATGACTAACATACAGGATAAAGTTACCTCATCTCTAAGATGGGTGTTCCAATAGCTGCCTAAGCACAAGGAGGTGGTAATCCTAAAAGCTATAAACGACATATTTCAGTATTAAAAGCTAAATCTAGAAAGCCTTAACTGGAAGTTGTAACCATAGCTTCAATCTCCGCAGTAAAACAGTCTGTTCTGGATCACCAGAAAGCAGCCTGTATTTCTGGCAGCCTGATCTCAAAGGCATTCCTGACCCTACGCTCCAAGCAATATACCTGATTTGGCTGGATAAGCAGCAGACCAATATCCTTTGGATATTAACTAGCCTGAAGTCAGTCACTGTATGCTTTGAAAGCTGTAACTGCCCCTAGAACATGGAAGCTAACAAAATGAGCTGCTTTTTATCAGACTGGTCCTGACATTGTCGGACCTACCCAGCATGGATCGAACAACACTCATTACATTCCATGCACTGCTCACTCATGTGGGAGAGATTGGCTTGTGTGACAGCAAGCCCACTCAGCCAGAGCAGCATGGACATCAGCAGTGTTAGGAAAGCCTGTGGAAACAAAGGTGGCATTCTGAAGAATCTGAGAGATGGCTAAATGGACTCGAGAGAATCATTAAAAGAAACCGGCAAGCGACACTCTGGAGTGGGAATAACTTACATCAGACATAAATGCCACACTGCCTCCCATTTTGGGGCACTTACCTGCCACATCCAAGAACCAGATCGAAAGTGTCAGGTCTGCTTGTTCCAACCTGTGCCAGGTTTCTGAAGCCTGGGAAAACGCAGGTGGAAGAAAGAAGTGAGCACAGTAAATTCCCGTGATAGCTTGTGCCTACCTACAAGAGGAAGTCAGCTCCGTCGTGAGGCAGTGCCACAAGCTATTCCTGCTATGCCTGCACCAGGGGCACCATCAGGACCTGAAATATGCTAACATTTAGTTCTAAACTAGCTCTTTTGGCTGGGTAATTATTTACATGAAGTCCTACTTGCACTTTGCAATTTTGGTTGTGGATGAATTTCTTCCTTCCTCCGCCTCACAAAATAGTTTCGTAATTGAAATACAAATTGCGATGAGTGATGAGGAAGTGCAAGTGAGCACGAATTAGATGATGTAAAACCGAAGCAGACGCTTCCACATTCCTCAGTAAGCTCGGAGCAGTCTCGCGTTACAGCCGTGCCAGTCTAACAGCTAGCGGCTGCCAAAAGGGGAGGCCCCGCTTCCCACCCCTTCCAGCCATGGATTCCTGCCTGCCTCCCATCCTCCCATCCTGCCTCCATCAGCTCCGCTGTGCAGCTGCAGGCTGAGCTCATTCAGCTGCTGGGGGACGAAAGGCAATTTCTGTCAGAGCTAGGATACAGTCCCATTAAAGTTGACACTAAAATATTTGGCACTGCTGCAGGTATGCTGCCTTCTCCAAAGCCCTGCCTCTATTTCTTATGTCGACAGTGCTGCTCATCTGACTCTGCGGGAAGCAAGTCCAAGCACTAACCCCTCAGGAAACTATCCAAAGAAGCAGGAGGAGGAGGAGGAGCGGGGAATTATCCTCTGCTGGCTCAGTGTCCTCAACTAGCTCATTGACGATTTGGATGAAAGCCTGCACCCGTACAAAGGAATGACAGCCACCGCATGGCAGGGCTCAGGATCAAGGAGGCAGCAGCACAACATGTGCTGGCATCAGCCATTACCTCTGGTCACTGCTGACCCGACACGCCCTGTGTCTCTGAAACTGTTGTCTGCAAAAGAAAGAGCCACTGTGTCCAACTAGAGCCAAGTGGGGTGGGACTGCCCCCTCCCAGCGCAGCTGGATATTTGACTATCCTAACCATGCTATTTGGTCTCAACTTTTAAAATAAACCGTATTTTCCATTGTGATACTGAAACTTTTGGAAGAATAATGCATGAAAAGATCAAGATCAGCTTTGTTTTTGAAGCAGATATTTGGCATGTTGGTCTTTTCAGTGGGAGAAAGGTACAAAAGAAAACAACGACAACAACAGCTATTTGCTAGGAAAAGCTAGTGGCCTTTAGATTTTTTTTCCTAATTAGCTCCCATTCATTTATTTTACTGAAGTCATTTTATATGTATTCAAATAATGATTTATTAACCCCCTGTGTCTAGCACGAGTTAAATTCCATAAATAGCTCAAATCCAGTGAGTGAAAAGAAATATTAAGTGAACAAAAACAATCCTCAGACAGCTGGATCATAAAAAATTGTTCAACTCAGAGAACGCTTAAAGGTTAGAGATCTGTTACAGGTAAAAGAAAAAAATCACAGAGAAAGAGATTAATACACTGAGTACCTCATCCTTTTTAGTCATTTCATTATTACTATAAAGCTACCATTTTGTGGATAGTCAGAAGTATCACATTCCTCCCCAGTGCAAAAGGTTTTATATGAAACATTCTGTCTATGCCTCTGACAGTATAGCCTACAGGCAATTGCTGGAAATGAAGTAGACATTATAAGTTTCTTATTATCTTTCTTCGGGACAACTTTTAAATAAAGAATGTAATTCTAACACGGCATAAACCTGCTACGGTCTGTGGTCTTGTATGTTGCAAATGGAAGTCAGACTCAGCACAGCTCAGCACTGCCCCATGTCAGATCAGAGCCAGCTTCAAAAGCAACATTACTCATCCAACTTTATGTATATATATTTTTAAATCAAAGTTGTTTCAGTAGTGGTTGCACATCTGATAACACAGTTTTCTACTGCTTTGATATTGTAAGTTTTTAATGAGACAAAGCTTCCCCTGCTAAGATTTTGTCATGGATGTTGCCGAGTTCAAAAGTTTTTATAACCAGTCCTGAAATAATTTAACTAATGCTACCACATTTTCTTAAGCAGTGACAAAGAGAGGGGAAAAGACACCATGGCCACACAATGCGCTCTTTAAATATAAACACGATATTTGTTGTTTGTGTTGCATTAAAAACAAACAAACAAACCACCTAGGCTGACTGAAAACAAACCCACAGATCTGGGCCAGTTTAGCAGGAACTTAAGCCAACATAAGAACCGAATTTATGTTCTCTCCCACCTTGCAACAAATAACTCCTTCCTGGTCAGTACTTGACAAATTTTATATGACAAACACTCAAAAATATAGATGTTACCGTAACTAAGTTGTTACTAAAATGTTATTTTCTACTCAGCAACTTCAGTTTTCTTAACACCTTATTAATGTTCTCCTCTCTTTATTTGATGCTACTCAAGTGTTTTTACTTGTAGACATTCTATGTGCAAATTTTGAAAATGCTTGTCATTTGTCTTTTAGGTGCAATGTAGATGAATTAAACTTGTGATTTCCATTGGAAACACATAATCTTCTTTATCTTGCGCTGAAAAAGTAATGCACTTGAAATAAATTTTCAGCAATATTTTTCCTGCATTTTCAGACATAGCAGAATATCATTCTAACTACCAGCAGAAATAGGTTTAATTTCTTCCTTATAAATGGAAAAACATATGCGTTCAGTTAATTGCCTTAAGCTGTTGACAGTCCATGTTCAAATAAAACATGGCTTTCAGTACACTGCCTTCCTGCCACTATCTTCTGAAATCCTATTTATTTATATTTACCTATTAGTGAAAGAGAACTCTATCAGAAAATAAAACAAATAACAGAAACCATAGAATGAAAAGTCGTGTTGCCATTCAAGATGCTGGCAAGTGAATGGAGAGACGAGTGTTTCTCCCTCAAGTTTACCAGCCAAGTCTCTCCGTATCAACAATGCACTGCCATTAGGAGAAAAAAAAAAGTAAAAAAAAAGTATGACATTGTCACTTCCATTTCTCACTTCCTGCTTAAAAAAAACCAGCAAACCACCCCACAGCACCACGCGTTAACACATTTCAGACATTTAGAGCCTTTGCATTCCTTGCTGGCGTCAAACAGATCACTGCCAAAATGATGAGACAACCGTGCAGTCAAATACGCCATCATGCCTGAAAATCTCTGTGGTCAGCAAGCTCTGCTGTATGAAAAGGCTGACCTCTACTACCATATTTCATTTTATTTTATTTTTAAAGAAAGGTTAATTTAGAGACCTGTTAACTCGCACAAAAATAGATTTAATGAGGCCTTTCATGTTTCCGGATGAGATGCTGATTTATGGGTTGCCACCAGTAGGTGCCAAACAGAAGAGAGTAACTTGTTAACTCGGACAGCGTCAAACAGGTTTAAATTGAATGAAATGACACGAAAGAAATGAGTTGACAGGCAGCAGAATGTTTCACAATGCTTTCTCACAATGCATTATTCACTACTAATGATTTTAATGACTGGAAAAATATTATGTGCACTAGGCTACATAGGTGACAAAATGTATCAAAATAGAAAGGATAAGGGTATTTTTCTATCATAGTACTTACATGCCAGGTTTTATTAGATTGCTGTATGGAAAGTCAATCTTATTCTTGGAAAAAGCAGTGGGACTGAAACGATAGTCACCATACAGCAATATGCAAATTAATTATGATAATGAGAGGATAATATTAGTCTGCAACTTGCATCTCAGTACTTGAATGTCTTGAACGTTTCTTCTTGTCAAAAACCAGAGATTCAAAGACAAGCACACTTCACAAAAAGCATACTTACTCTTCTAGTACTTGCTCCTTATTCCATAAAATGGAGACACAGCTTCCTTCCATTTTCAAATTACACATCTGCAGATGGATGTCTACATACGGATGCTAAAATACCTGACCTGGCAAGTATGTAAGGACCTTTGAGCTGAAAAACATCAAAGTGCGTTAGCACTGTGCTGTACCTCTTGACAAGGTCTATTAGGCAGGGTGAAGCTCCTGGCTAATGCAGACAGACTTCTGCACCCGAAGTGGCAAGACTGCACTGTGCTGCTTTTTAACACACAGATCGATCAGCTGGGGTCACTACAAACTGGGACAGTGCTGCTCTTCACTGCTCAGTGTAAATAAGCCTGTCATTCCATTGGTTTCTCTGAAACACTGCTAACCATTTTATTTATCTATTACAAGTATTATAGTGATGAAGATGCAAATCAGAGTTAAGGAAATGTTTGGTCTGAAGAAAACATCCAATAAAAATGTGATGAAATATGTTACATTGCGCAAAGTGGAACCAAATGAGCCAGAGACACGCAGGTTAACCTCACCCTCTCTGCAGAAAAAGCTGCTGCTGTTCTCTTTTCTTTGTCTCTTTCTTGCTTTCCTTTGTCCTTTCATATTAAGTCTGGCTTACATAGTTCCATTTCAGCAAGTCCCCTTTAACCTCCGGATTAGTGATGTGCTTTGCTCTCTCTCTGACATATTAACAGAGCAGACCCATGACCAAAGACACAGATACAATAGACTTAGTGAGGAGGAAGCAACGTAAATGCTTCCACATTGACTTGCTGCCTGAAAAATATGATGAGCTCTTGCAAAGGAAAATGAGATTGGAGATTAAATGCAGGATTCCTTCAATTTGCTAAGTGTTTGCCTGGAATTAACAGTGTGATAGTACTCAGAAAGGAGTAATGTTTTCAAGTTGTGAAACAGTAATCCTTCCCAATTCCAAGACTAATTTTGGCTGATGAAATCACCAAATTAATTTGAAATCAAAACACTAAAACACATTTTTCCTGACTTCACCTACATCGTTCCTTAAAAATGCAAACAAAGCAAAAGCAAACAAATAAAAAACACACTCAAAGCTTTTTTTCCTGTGGTTCCTGAAGGTTAGAAAGTTGCATTAGAGAAGGACAAAGCAATACAATGCTGGCCCAAGCTAAGCTACAATAATTTTTCAAAAGTATGTCATGTTTTTATTGAGGAAAAAAAAGCAAACATTTTTGTCACCCTGCAGTATACACTGCTCCCACTCCACAGGCGACCCCTGCATTCATCTCCCATGTCACAGCAGCCTGAACTCTTGCTTCCCAAGTCCAGGGGGAAACCACTCTGTCCTGAACATCATTTCAGGATGGACCCTAGCCTGACCCACACAGAACCATCCCCCCACGGACCAGCATGACATGCAGCCCTCAGTGCTGCGAGTAGGAAGAAGCTTCTCCATCCACCTACAACCACCTCTGGTCTAGTGCTAATGAGGGACTGCTTCCCCCTAATAACTGGTGATGCTCAGACCCATACCCACCTTGGGCCCCTAATTGTTCCTGCAGACTGGGCTCACTGTGTAGTAGCTGCAGGGTTTCTTACCGAGCAGTGCATAGCGTCCAAGTCTCCTGAGGCTCATTAAAGAGCAGCTTAGCAAACCAGCAGCCATTCCATAGCTGACAAATACGCACACACACAAAAAAAAAAATGGATTTGGAAGAACCAGATTTCTAAAAGATCAACAAAAAAATGTTGACTTTATGCACTGGTTCACTTCAACCATCACGGACTGGAAGAATACACCACACAAAAATAAAACTGCGAGTATCATCAACCATAACTAGAATATAGACCTTCAGTGGCAATCTGTGCCTTTAAGGAACTATAAGTACTTTATCTATAGGCTATGTGGTGGGGTCCACAAGGGAAAAAGATTAACTAGGGCTGTAAAATTGCATGATAAAAAGGTGTCACAGGGTCTGGCCCTCTACTAATCGATTAGCACATTATGTGGTGCAAATATTAAACTTCCAGTACAATAAATTGAAGGTATGAAAACCCAATTAGTTAGAAAAAATGTCTGAAATTAGGTGGAGGAGAGGGAAGATATCATTGTATGCAACATATAAACATCTACTGTTCCTAACAATGAACAGAAGTTCATAAAAGATGATTTATGAGTTCTTTTACATCAAATTCAATTTCATTTAATGAAGATTTTGTTCACACAGCTTGGGAAAGACATTTCTAGTGTTATTTTGTACTGTTTAAACTGCTATGAAGGGACCTGCTATTTGGGTCACGCTTCAGAACTTCTCAGATTTCTCTCTCACAAGGAACCTTTCTGTTCAGACATTTCACATGTTGCAAAGCAGGTGTGTCTAAGGGTGTTTAATTTGCAATTCCTTCAGTTAAATTCAGCCGTAAATATAATTCAGATCAGGTGCATAGCAGGCCACAATCTTCAGGGACTAACACTGGTGCCACAGGAGTGTAAGTATGGTATGGATTCAGAGAGCCACATCTTGAGAAGGCTTTCCTACAAGGCAAATCAAGCCCAAGTGACAACGGAAGGGAAGAAGCCATTTAGGACCAGACTGCCAGCTATTGCAAAAACAACTACAGAGCTTTTTGTAGGTGGGAGAATTGCATTCTAGCTACACATTGATTTCTAGGAACCTATTATAATTTTCTGGACTGCTGGGGCAAAATACTAAAGGTCTATGCACTATAAGCTGCACTTTCTGCAGCCTGCTGTCAGAAAAATATGCCTGTATCACGTTAAGAGTAACTCACGTGGGGAATGGCTACAACAGCCAAACTGAGAAAATGAGTAATGAAAACTGTTTCCAAGTAACCTCTCTTCTGACACCGGGTCACGTCAGCACCATCTCAGCAGATCTGGTGCCCACTCCCACTGCCACACAGGGCTGAATGATCCCAAATGCCAAGGTAATGCCAGCTCTACACAACTATTAATATTTCGCTCAGCTGGTAAAATCATTTATGTTACTCAGAGCTTTGTAGCTGGCTTGAAAGGGTAGCGTAGATCCGCTGGTATTGTGTACTCCCACTGGAAATGCTTTCCCACCTGAGAAGACAGACTTGTTGTGAGCCCTGCAAACAGAACCCACAGGGGGTGTCAGGAAGCCATTCCACACTGCAGGTAGGTAATGCGTTTTTATCCACACCTGACAAAAGCACTCCTAGTGCTAATTGAGTAGTACATTGTCAGCACTCACAAAATGACTCTTGTCTCTGCAGAAAAGTTTTAAGTGCATGCTTTTGGACTTTGTGTCTTAAAGCCTGCTTTCTTGCAACACCACAATGGCTTTTCCACATATGACAAAAAGCAATCCACTGGCCATTTTAATGGCTACTGACTATAGCAAAGTACTGATGATTTGGTCTCAAGTTTACATTCAGGGAGAAGTTTTAAAAGCAACATTTCTTCAATAGCCTAATCTTCTAGGCAATTTATCTATTTTCAAGTCTCCTAAATGACAGCAATCCCATTTAGCCCATCGATGAGGCATTTTTCAGGACAGTTCTGGAAATGAGCTAAACTGCCCAACCTGGATTTTGAAATGAAGGTGATAAATTCACTCACTAAAGGGACAATATCCTCATACACAGATTGAAAATGCCATTTTTGAAGTAAAACACGTGAGAAAAGAAGCGAACAAACGCACATTACATTCTGCAGAATGAGGAGTGCCTTCTTACTCAGCATAAGAAAGAATAGACATAAAAACAAACAAGAAGCACATCAACCAAGAAAGCACACAAAAATGGTTTGCATCCACCATTTTAAATTATGAATTGATAAGGCACTGTAGAATTCAATAGGCTTCATAGTTGCCTCAAAGCACTGTGAACAGCACTAAGGCAAATAGTGGGAAACACACCCAGACCTTCTTGGATGATGAAGTGGTATCAAAATTGCAGCCAGGTGCTAACAGCCCTCTTTGGTCAGGCTGCCGGAAAGTAATGACTTGCTGTCAACCACATCCGTCAAAGAAGATGCCATACGTCTTGGAACTGATACGTTTTTTTAGAACACAGACAATCCTTTTTGTGTGAACAGCACAGAATCTAAGAAAGCTGGCATCTCCTTGGAGATGAAGACTAGAAAGCATGTTTGTGGACATCTCCAAGTTACATGCAGCTTACTGGTAATTTGCTCAGTCTGACCACAGGACAACAGTACCTCCCATTTATTAAGAGACAAGAGGCCATCTCTCAGTGGTAAGTAAAGGTGGGCTCTCTGTTCCATTCTGTCATGGTAAAAGGGAAAGGCAGCAGTTCTTTGTGGCACAGATCTGATTTCTGGCTCTTCCCTAAGCAAATCTACAGCAATTTGTCATTCAGTATTGACACAGTAAGGATTGTGTTTCAATATGCTTACAAAGATGAGTAAGTTTACTGGTGTATGTATATAAACAGACCCTTAAAGAGGCAAGAAATCCATTCTGATTAACACCTCTATAGAAAAATATTTACTTAATAACTTCCTCGGTAAAGATGAGAAACCTTTTCACTGCCCAATCTTTACTTCTGCAAAAAATTTTGAGAGAAATCAGCAGTTCTTAGACATCATTTTAAAAATAAGGAATCTATAGCTATGAAAGGGCAGGGGAAATGATGCATGTTACAGATACACAATATCTCATCTCATCAGACACAGAAACATGCACTACTCACTTTAGGACTTTTGTCTACTGAGTATCAATACAGCCCAACATAAATTCACAAAGGATAAAGAAACCTAATTTTTTCTTTATAAATGATGTGACTCCATAGTAAAAACAACCTCATAACCTACCAAAGATCCTTTATTTCCACCTGCCAAAGGTTAACAAGTTCTGGTGACTTGAGGACAGATGTTTTTTTCAGACTATCACAATGTAAAAATTACTTTCAAAGACAGTATGTACTTTTTTCAGCCCTTCCTTTTTTTTTTTTTTTTTTTTAAATACCATTTTAATACCCAGAGCCTTAAGAACTTAAGAATATATTACAGGTCCATAATCCTCTCCCTTCAAGGCAATAAATCAACTTGTCTTACAACGCCAACAAAGGAACAAGGAACCACTTGTTCTACTTTATGAAATAACAGCCCCCACTGTGAAACAGCAGACTTCATTTCTCATTGGCCAACAGATTTTGTTAATCACCACCTTTAAATATGGGACGGTGGAAGCCAGAACCACCAGGATGGCAAAACACCCATTAGCTGCTTCTGGTGAGGTGTGTCAAGAGTCCCATGCACCACTTAAACACCTGTCTGACAATGGTATCTAACACCTGCTCTGGTGCAAGGCTGTGCACGGAGGTTTGTGAACGCAGTGGCAACTCAAATATAAGAAAGGACATTGCTAGCAAACCTTACTAATAAAACTCAAGTTTCTGAACAGCTGAAAGAACTTCAGTGCCTGAAGTTGCATCACTTTGTCAGATCCCAGAGCTGCTTTAACTCTCAGGTTTACTAATCAACATTTAATGTCACCATAATGAATGTAACATCTGGCTTGCACACGTTCAAGTCCTGGACTTTCCCTAGGTGAAGATTTTCTTAGTTAATATGAATGGTTATAATGGATGATAACAAACTAGATGTGTTATAGTGACTGAAATCCATCTTATGTCCAAAGGAATAAGATCTTGAAACAAAGACCAAAAAATACAAAGTAAAATTGAGTGACAAAACCCAGCAGTGATATGACCTCTCTGTTCAAACAGAGCCCCCAAATACTAGACTTCAAAGCTGCTCAGATAAAGAAATATCGAACATTATCAGACATAAGTGCTTGGAAGTTTGTACAATTATGGAAAACCACATGCATGGCAAAGATCGGCCTTCCATCAATAACTTAAAATTGAAGACTTCTGGCTTCCATAAAGTCTGTATTCTCGTTTGAGGGTTGTAAAGTATGAATAAAAGAGACCTCTAGGAGCTGAAATCAAATACATTTTTCACCACAGAGTCTTCAGCTATCTAAAACCAACTAATGTGTGCAGTTCTGGATATATGTGGTTGTAAAATCTGAATTTAGGCTCTTACAGAAAACAGAACAATCTTGTCCTATGGGGAAAATAATAAAAAGAAAACAATGTTGAACATTTATAAATGACCTTTCCATGCATGAAATCCAGGGTTCTCAGAGGAACCCTGCAATAAACTTGCATATAAGTTTATCTATAATCCATCATGAGGAAAAAAACTAAAACCCTTTGAGCTGGGAGAGTACTTTACTAATCTATTCCAAGTCCAGCGGAGCAGAAGCCTGCATGCCCTAGCTGTAATAATTTGCTCCCTCAGAACTGCACGCTGCCTGTCACGGGTCACAAACATCACTTATCAACAGGTTCACATTTATATAGACCAGAAGTCAAATCTCCAGGCCAGCGATGCTTTTCGCCTCAAAAACGCCACTTCAAATTTTATACCAATTGAACAGACAAAAATGTAGAGCGGTGACGAATAACGCTAGTAAACCTTAATGAGGTTACTCATTATAATGAGGTTACTAATTTTACTTAGTCTAGATTTTTTTTTTTGGTAACGAAGGAAATGAGAAGATTAAATCACATTCTACCAGAAAAATCAGCATTAAAGTGAAAGTGTATTTCTCAAGAGAAGGAAAACCATTCCAACCAACTTTTTGTGTAATAGGTGATCTCCTCACCCTCTAGGAGTTCAGAATGTAACATGACCTTTTTCTCATAATTCTTACTTCATCTTCAAGCCACACCTCCCCCCCCCCCCTCAAAATCACTGTCACAGACAAAAGAAGTGGATTTGATAATTTGTTGTGGTTACACCACAACATCTGTGCAGCAATTTATCTGCTATCTGTATCACAGACAAGTATGTTCTCATGCAGGATTTCACTGTAACAGAAGATACTCCAAATGCTATTTCAAACAACAAGGAGATATTTTTCTTTTAAATCTGAATTACTATTTATATTCTGCACCTGATTCCTATGTGTAACTGTGTAAGATCAAATGGAACATCTCATCGGGCTTGGCAGGTGGATGCTATAAAAAAAGTAAACGTGCAGCAAAAACACTAGAACTGATTCTTGGCTCTGCAAAAGGAGCTTCTGCTTGTATTTTACGTTGACCCTGATGATTTTATCACATCAACAACATCCAATTGAATTTAAATATTCCTTTGGTACAGGACAGGACCTCAACTAAAGAAAAACAGAGTCCCAATAATATGTTCTGTTTTAAACCTATGCATCTGACAATTTGGGATCCTAACAAGAAAGTGCTGATTATAATCAAATATTTATCGCCAAATGAAATTTTTTCTACCAACATTCACATAAAAGTTACTCTTTCAGACATGCTTGGCCATCCACATAGCATTTCATACACACTATTTTGCAGCAGCAATATTGACAAGGATGCTTTCATTATACTGGCACTAGAAATAAACAGCACATTAGCAGCTTAAAACAAACTAAAAGGTCTCATGTACAACAAAAATGTCTTACTGGCATTAGGAAAGAAGTGTTGAATATCAATAAGCTTTAACTCCCAATTTAATTCATTCAATTCAATGAATATTTAAAGTTCAAACGTATTAAGATGGCCAGTGGATAGAATCACTTACAGGAAGAATCTGCAAGGAAAGCAAAAGCCTTGTTAGCTACCCTGGATATTCATAGATGCTAGCACATGAACAGGAGCTGTGTCGATGCAGTAACCATACCAGATGAGATTTTGGCAGGCAGGCAACTAGAATCCGTGCATCCTAACATCTACATAAGCACACCATGGTAAAATCATAATTTAAGAATCCAGCCCAGCATATATTTTTCATCCTGAAGACCTCCACACAAAGTAATGTTTGAGAATAAATCTAAAACAAGATTTTTCATCTAATATCTGTAGACAGCAAGTTTCACAAGACTCATCTCTTCTACGAGTCAGTAACTTCTGTTTTATAAAGTGCATAGGAATATACTTCCTCAATGGGCGCATATAGACCAGAAGCATCTAAGGAGAACATCCTCCTTAAATCTTTTATATGGCACAAGAGTGACTTGGTATCAAATCCTCCCCAAAAAAAGCATTTGACAGCTGATCCCTGACTTCCAAAAGGTGTGCTCTGACAGACTGCTGCATGGGACTTCTTCAGACAGGTCTCTGTCAGCCTTGCCTACTGAAACCATCCCTCCTTGTACAAACACATTTCAGTGGGGTTTGCACCAGACTTCACTGCAGCCTGGATGACTGCTTGAACTGTGGGTACTACAGCCATCTCATATGCTCCTTCTGATACTTGAGTTCAGATCTGGAGACAGAGAGACTAAATACATGTATAAAGTCTTCATCATTATGTTTAGGTAACTTAAACACCTGTAGTCACTTCAGGGGAAACCCTTCTGAGACCCCACTGAAGAGTATGTTTCCTTCTCATTTTTGCAAGAATGTGTAGACAAGCCTGGAGCACTACAATACAAAGGAGAAAATCCTTTCATACAAATTGGAATGCTCAGGTGCCACCTTACAGCCCAGGGTACCAAGTCCTTATTACTTGTTGCATTACTTATGCAATGTACTCCTTGGCTGCATGACCTGAAGAAGTGCTCAAGCCTTTCTTTCAGTTTAATGCATCTGCACATGAAGTGTAATTAACACACCATATGCAGGTGTAGGCAGCTATCACAAGGAACTGCCAGTCAGATGCAGCACTGAGATAGGATCTCACTCTTGGTGCAATGCATAGGAGATACCTATTTAATCATTAGATACAGTTTTAAAAAGCAAAACGCTGTTTTCTTGTCAGGAGCTACTTCTCATTAGCTGTAGTTAATTCTACATTTCTAATGACCTTAGGTGTTCTCATCTTCGCAGACAGGCTTAAAACAAACCTGCATAGTACACAAAATACAAAACATTTTAGAAACCTTGTATTAAAAAAAACCCAAAATACTAAAGCTAAGACTTCCTAAGAGCTCATTTCCCTACATATGCTGGTTTGTACTACAGTCTTAAAACCAGTTACAAAACCAGCAAATGGATGCAAGTGCTGCATTTTTGCATGTGACACCAAAAAAAATTATTTGGAACCGCAGCATGCGTTATGCAGTTTGCAGGGGTGATAATAACTACATGCTCTTGCTTCTTTCACCAGCACAGAAAAGCAAAGCTCTGCAATGACAGCTGCAAGAGGAGGGTGGGAAAGCAGGGGTCAGCAGGGGCTCATGTGACTGCAGGCTGTGGAACAGAGACCTGTAGTGGAGCCCAGGCTGCTGTCTGAATGAGAGAGGCCACAGGCACTGACACACTGAGGGCAACAACTGCTGAAACATGCAAGGGTGCAACACCCCTGAGAGCCAGGCACATGGCGAGCCTGTGGGAGACCAAGATTTGGTCTGTGGGGAGGAATGCTCCCTCTCAGCCTGTTCTTGTTTCCTACAGACCAGCCCTGCCTCAGAGGCCATGACTCTTCATCTACAAGTTTGAAATTCTCCTCACTAAAAGCTTCTACTGGGTTAATTTTAAATATGGATCTTTTCTGTAAAGGGTTCAATTCCACACTTTTCCCACCTCAAATGCTTAGTATATGCCAAGCATTTACCCATTTGTTTCAGAAGTGTCATATCAGGGATAAATCGATGTGTTAAGAATTGCCTGATAATGCTGTTGTGGGATTAATCTTACAGAACAGATCATCAGCACGATTACCTTTGGCATTCTGTGTGCACACTGCTCCATTTTAAGCATGAAAAGCCTTCTAATGCCAAAGTATAAGAGCCATATATTGAATGATCTGCCACCATTCAATATTTAATCCTGCAATTGAAGGCACTAAAGGGATACAGCAAAGTAACAAGATGAATGAATTGTGACCTTAAACTTGCAAAAAGACAACCCAAACAATTTATCTTTCTGGCCTGTAGAGCATCCAATGGCCGATGCTCCTATCACTGCTCCCTCGATTTGGGATCGGTAAATTGATCAATGCCATATTAGCAAAGTACCTGAGGTGACAGTTTGGGAATTCAGACAGTCCACTGCATATGCTTTAAGAATATTCTGGGTCAATTTGCTTTATCTGTAGTAGAAAATTCAGACTCCTTAATTAAAAATCAATTCAATTTTCACAACAAAGTGAGTAGAAATAAAGCTTCTGGTAATCAACAAAACACAAATAAAATTCTCTGAAAATCAGTTTGACCTAAATAAACCATCAGACTAATGCAATTCAAGGCTTGCTAAAAACTGACTTAACTAACTCATTTTCAAAAGAAATATATCGCTGCTTCTGCGAAGAAAAATTATCAACACAAAAAGCACATAATGATATCATGACTGTTGTGGCTGAAGGCCATTAGGAATCACAGAATCATAGGGGTTGGAAGGGACCTCAAGAGATCACTGAGTCCAGCCCCCCAACTCAGTGTCCAACCTCCAAGAACTCAGTGTCTATCAACTAAGCAGACCCAAGTCTGTCCTGCCACTGTCTTTCAGTCATGCCCTCCCATCAAAGCCAAGTACTCTTTCAAAGTACAAGCTAGGGTCCACATGGGAGTCTTAGCTAGACAGACAGCGTAACAAATATTCAATTATGCTCTGCGGTGGAAGGCACAACAAAAATAATCAACACAGAATGTCACATATTTAGCTGCTCAGAGTTCCAAACTGGAGTAAAAACACAGAGTCGTGCTGCCTTCAAGCACAACCTTATGTCCATTTATTTCATGGTACACAGTCATGCTTTGGAAATAGGCATCTCTTTTTAGGAAGGACAGGTTTCCTGGCTAAGACTATCCCTATTTATCAATAACGTGTCAGCAGTATACATTAGCCAACATAAAACACAAACTCCCATTGGTCTTGTCAAAGAAATATTCTGAGATCTTTTAACAATAACAAAACAAATATCACAGAAGGCCTGGTAATAGGGTATTACTGCAGGTAATCCAGCTGCCCTGCTCCTGTCTCAACAAATAAAGTTCTTTTTAAAAAATAAAAATAAAAAACCTATGAACAACTCACACACACACACACAAAAAAAACAGCCCAGCAAACAGATCTTATATAGGGCATACAAATTAGTGCTTTTACTATTCTTTTATTTTTTCTCCCATTATTCTTCTTGTACCTTGAACTGAATAAAATTTTCATCCCAAATGAGTAGGTAAGCCAGGCAGCCCAGAGGTGGCTGCACTCCAATGATTAAGATAAAAATTTCGTTTCTTTGTCAGGAGTGGATTTCATTTCTTCCTGGTTACAGATCAATGGATCAGAAATGAACGGAATTAAGCACGCATAAATCAAAACAAAATGTTATCACAAATGACAAAACAAGAACAACTTCTTTGGTTCACAGTATTGTGATACTGCTAATAAGAAGGGACCAAATTATGTTGTTTGGTGTATATTGATCACTCCAGCAAGAGACAAGGAAAACAGGATATGTACACATAAACAGGCACAACAGGTTAGTTAATGCTCACAGTAATGCACTTTATAATGAATGCAGAGACTCCTTATTATTGAAACTAATTGTATGCAGTGATATAACAAAATCAAGAAAAATCAGTTTGTTTAGGAAATGCATTATGCATTTTTAAAAACCTTTCTCAATAAAACCATGCCTCTGGGAATCTCTGCTAAGCAGTACCAAGGTAGAAATGTGATGTAACATCTATTTATTTAATGGAAGTCTGCTATTGAGTAAGGTGAGGTTCACTGAGAACCTTCACTAAACCAAGTGAGAAAGCAAATGATGGAGATTATGGGCTTTTCCAAGCTAAGCTTTTTGTGCATAAGTAAAAATACCAAGCATGCATTTGGTTTAAGAGACAGTGCATTTGAAGTAACAAAAGCTACCAAAACAAAGAGTACAATTCAGTAAAACCAATACTTCCAGCTTTTTTTGCTTGCTTGTTTTTATTCACTGAATGTGTCTGCCTTTGAAAGTAATCATGCACTATTTCCATCCTTTTCAGTTTGTCCAAAATTCACCCACAGAAGTTCATCCCTAATCAGTCAGCAGTTCCACCATGCATTCACATTTTTAAATTTTTAAAATTTGAGGTGGCCCATAAGAGTAACCACTGCTGCCTTTATGGATCTCAAAATAAAACATGTCTAGGTTGAAGTTCACAATGAATTGAGCTCTTCAACTGACTCACCCAGTTTATATTTGGCTCTGATGATGTGTAATAGTGAGACACATGCCCTTAAGGTGGAGTCTTCTGAAATCTTTTCTTCAGTAGTGTCAAAAGTCTACTAAAAAAATGCCATACTGTAATATTCATCCACAAAGTAGTTGCCATGTTTTGAAAGGAAAGCAAATTTAATTAATTATCCCTTCCTATAGCCTTGTAATACCATTTGGGTGCTTGCAGATCCAATTGTCATTTTGGAAGCTGTGGTAACCTACAGATATGATGCAAGTTAAAATTACTTTATTCTGAAGTTGCATTGATAAATTCTGCATTAATTCTGTAATTGCTAGGCTAAATTTGTTGATGCTACCAAGAACATCTTTATATCTGACAATATGAACTTCTCCTGAATCTAACGCAGATCTATCTGGTCTCTGGTGAATTCTCTCTCAGTTGCATTACAGAAACAGCATTATGAACTCCTCTGAGAAGAGGATAAAGGGAGGAGCTTGGAGATAAACCTACAATTGCCCAACATAAATATTTTCTTAATTCACAAGAAACACCAGGACACAACTCACTAATTTTAAGCTGTGTTAAATTTGCAAGACCGAAGGATGTACAAATCAGCATTTTCATTACTAAAATGGAATTGTAAGCACATACCAGAATCCAAGCAGTTGAGTCAGAAATGGTCTTTTCCATTGAGGCTCCTTTCACATAAGACTCATATTCCAAACCTCAGCTGGAAAACCTAAGTACACTCAGGGCAATCTTCAGTGCCCCTCGGCTGCAAGACTTGTTTCATCTAAAGGAAATGATGTATCATTCTTTACATTAGGAACCAGTTATGTTGGATATTGATACCTATCAGGTTTGGTCTACTCTTTTCCTGATATGAAAAGCTTTCACAGTGCTATCAGCCTCCACAGAGTCTGAATGCTGCTGAACAGATGAAAAATAATTCACGTTATCATATCCCAGTACTCAAATCAGCACGAAACCTGAAAATGCCATATAATCATTCCTCCAGCTTTTTTGTAAGGAAGCATTGGTGACTTCAAAGACATAACGGCAGTTAACACAGCATGTGAAAATCTAACCAGCATCACCCCCAGATGTAGGGGCCACAGACACAGAGGCAAGTGCCCTAGCTGGAGCTGGAAAGCTCAGTCACATCAAGAGTAACTTCTATTGATTTATTCTACTGCACAGTTTACCACATATTGACAGGTATTCAGACATTGTTTGACTGCTTTCCAAAAACCTATATATCCTCATTTCTTTGGTTTCCTCTGCTGGAGAAACTGTCCTCCCACTTCCCAATACCTAGTGCTCCCTCCAGGGAGTACAAATGGTGTCAGGACTACAAAAAAGAGAGGAGGCTATGCACTTTATGTGAGTTTCTAGCAGTCAGGTTTTTTTTCTTTCAAAAGGATAAATACAATTTCATTTTGTTCTTTAAAGGTTACCTCTGATGCCTCTGTTCTAATTAGTATTTTTCTATTAAATTAGAGGAGTATGGAAACAGCTAAATTTAAAGGTAGAGGTTATTTTTTTTGTTTAAAATTTCTCTTACCAGTTTATGATTCGTACAGATTTCAGCTTTTAACATTAGATACAATTAATATTTTAAATATACAGTAACTTCTGCAAGTTTACTTGTGTTAAATAGAAAAAAAGAAAGAGGAAGTTGATTTTCTCTCTGTTATATTATTCTACCAAAAAATCTCAATGTATGATCACTATTTTCTGGAATCAGTATGTTAAATCTCCAAACAATACAATTAGATATTACTTAAATACATTTCTAAGATGCAGCATTATGTTGCTGTTGTATCTCAGCAACAAATATTGCACGAGTCTTTATTAACTACTGTTTTACACCAGTTTATGAAAATAACACTACTGAATATAGCTGCATGGAAGTTCTGTAATTCTGTGTCATAACTTCTATTCTTAAATAAGTTATAAAAAATATGGACTGGCATGCAATCATGTACCATCAATCCGTACACAAAGACAAGACTGCATTCTCCTCTTGTGTAGATTAAGCAGGAGTGGGCAGCAAAGAATGAAGAAATGAGTGGGAAAAGAATCCAACTTTAGTCTCGACTCACTGCATTTGTTCACGGAAGCAGACGACAGATAATTTGATTTCTCCTAGCCCTGAAATGCTGAACAAGTACTACTGTTTCTTCATTATCTTTTTCTAGAGTCGTTGACCAGGTGACCTTAGGGAGATTCAAGAGCTTGGCAAAAGCCCATGCTAACCTTACTACAAAGATAGAGGCAACAGCGAAGAATGCTGCCCAAATTCAAAGGGAAAGAGTTGATAAAAGTGAATTTTTCATACAGAGACAGAGATTAGGAAAAGGACGGTCTTAGTAATAGATTGAGAAAATATTAATAACTAAAGATGCATATGAACAGGAAAATATATCACCATTGCATTGTAACTTATAATTATCTTCAAGAGGGCACAATAACAAACTCAAAACATGTTTCAGCCCTGATTTAAAAAGCAGAATGCTTTCTTCTTTCCTAAGTATGTAAACCAACAGTATATTCTCAGTGGAACTCACGGTCAAAAAAGAAAAAGCTTCGGCTTTCCTTGAGAATGTGCTTCTGTTAACTTCTATGTATTTACACTTCTCAGTGACTCACAGCATCACACAGATAAAGCCCAAAGGAAATGTAACAGTTAATAAATTATTAAGCCGTTCTCCTTTAAAACATCAGCACTGGGCAGTACAAAGACTTGGCATGCCACGTCAAATGCAAAAGGATCTGCAAATCTGAAAGAGTTATCTGCTCTCTGGAACAGCTGGCTCTGCAGATCCCGAGGCCCACCTGGGATCCACTTACTACAGCCTGTCATTCTCACTGAGTTTAATGCTTATATAGTCAATGAAACATAAGATGAAGCTAAAGGATACATCCCCAAAGAATCCAACTTATGCTTTGGGAAATGACCTTTAAGCAGTCACCTTCTAATAGAAAATTAAACTACAGCTCCATGCTTCTGCAAAAAATACCTTGATGTTTGTGATTTGTTCCTAACGGCATTCAGGCATTACATTGGCACTCGTTCCACTAGATTTTCACAATACTATTTGGGATCTTTTTCTGTGTTTTCTATTTTCCCACTTTAGCAAGTAAAACCTGATATGCTAATGTGATTAAATTAAAATTACTGCAGTTGGTGGTTTTTCAGTGACAACTGAAAGCCCAGTAATTCCTTTGGCTTCTTTGAAAAACAAGATTTGCATTGCTTGTGGAAGCATTTCCTTAACTCTTTGTTTGATGAGTATATAAACCAAACATATTTCCTCATTTTATTAGAACAGCAAGAGCCTTGTTTTGATGGCTACTGTCACAAAGAACAGATCATAGCATGATTTGACTTGTTTTCTGCTGTAAAACAAAGATGATTCCTTTTATGATCTTACTAAAGAAACATTCTTAATTAGGAGCTGGTCAGAGTGAAAAATAAGAGTATGACATAGGAAATACTATGTTTGCAAAACAACCTGGGAAGAAGTGATGAAGAGACATAAACAAGCTAGAAACATATGTAAGAGCAGGTGAAAATTCTGTCTTAATATTGTGTTTCTGACAGACTTTGTGCCTAATTTTATTTGCTTGGAAAAGATTGTTGGTAATACTGGCACTTCCTCAAAGGTAAGGAGCAGAGAAGTCACTGGCCATACCACACTTATGAGCGCACATATTTATACTTATCATATAATGGATCACACCTCAATTCTTCAGAAATCAGAAAAAAGGCGTAGCATCGTATTGCCCCTCTCACCTGAGTCTTTCTTGGCTTGGACACAGTGCATATACTTCCAAATTTGAATTACTTAACAGTTATCATCAGAGATGAAATAACTGTTCTGATGATGCCTGTGTACTCATGCAGGAAATGGCCATGTCAAGCACCAAATCCTTCTGTTACAAGGAAATGACCGTAATCAAATTTTAACAATTTTTAACACACATCACATTCTGTAAGCAGTAGAAATCATATGCTTGAAATGGATATGTATGTTGATATTAAACCTCTAGTATGTTTATTTCTTTACCTACTCTTATTTGAATTTCATTCCATCCCTCACAAAATTGCTTTTAATTCTATTTGAAAAGGTACTGTCAACTTGACAGTCGTACATGGAAGACAGAACAGCCCAACTTCAGAACAAGTTTTGAGACTTCACACGCCCAGCTCTCAGGTAATCCCCACCCGAATTACCATGCACAAGCACAACACAAACTTGAGTACAACTGATACTAATTTTAATTCTCTCAGCACTTTTTCAGAAGAAGCAAGCTTGATGGAATTCCCATGTCAAAATGCAAAAACTCAGCTTTGCAAGCAGAGCTGAAGTAGTTTCTGCAGGTGGTTTTGGAATATGTGTATGCATCTACTACAGCACAACTGATTATTTCTAGTTTTGAAGATAGATGCTGCAAACTTTTTCTTCCTCGCAAAGTATTTTCAGTATTCTAAAGCTACCGCAAACCAACACAAATCCTTTTTCATTCTACAACTCTGAGTGATTCACCAAACTGATTTCTAAATTTGAAACGCTGTGTGACAGAATGATCTGGACTAGTTTTTGAGAGATGAAAAATCACACACACTTGACTGTGACACTCAGCATCTGCCTTACTCCCATACTCTGCATTATGCACAGCAGCCCTGTCCCTTACCGTAGGAAGACTGAGCAAGGAAAAATTGCAAGAACTCACTGAGAAAACAAGGAGCAATTGTAAGAACAGCCATAAAAGTGAGTAGGTATCAAGTACTGGATTCTACAGCTTTCCTTCTCCATTCTTTGCTATTTTTGGTCTATGGAACAATCACATTTTAATTAGACTTTTTCACTGACATACCTGTGCTCTCTCCAGTATCAGTACCATCTGAAACCCTCTTTTCCTCCACAGTTTTGTTAGTTTTGTTTCCAGTTTTGACCGACTATGGGAAGAATGACTGGGGTCAGTTGGTGTAACTTTACTGCATTATGTTAATAATTAGTTTATTCAGCTGTATATTTTCTGAAAATCATATTTTACACAGGAGATTGTGAAGAAAATGTTTGTCTGTATTAGGAAAAGATGTCAGCTTGCACCGGGGGGGGGGGGGGAGGGAAAACCAATTTCTTTTGAACTGATTTAAGATCCTGGTAATCCAGACACACAACTGAATCCTGGTATAATACTTTAAAATGCCTTCCTCTTCTGTCAAAGACATGCTTAAGAGCAAACTACCTGACATGATCTAGGGATTGATTTATGCCTCAAAGTACTTGAACCACATTCTAGTGCTTCTTTCCATCCAGTACAAAGGGCTAAAGGCATTGTCTCAGCTCAGACAAACTCTACTGTGCTAACTTTGACAAGTAACATTTTTATTAGCATACACTGAGCTTGTGCATGTAAGATATTCCTACATGTGAAAACTTAAAAATCACTGATTTATTTGAAGGCAAAACCATTTAGCAATAACCATGAAAAAGAAACAGCTGACATAAATCTAATAAACAAAAAGTCATTAGTCTTTATTGGTAAGGATGGAGCATATAAAGATCCCAGTTCACTAAGTACTCAAGAAAAACGAAAGGAGGTGGGGAAGAGGGCCTCTGGCAGCAATTGACTTGGAACAAGATCTGCTGAAGAACACAGAAACAAGACAAACCTGAAGGGAGATGAATCCCACCAGTACCAATACTTCAAGTCAAACAGAATCCATGCGTCTGCTTTAATGCGTTTGGAAAACATTAGTTAGATAGATCAAATAGAAGCACTTACCAGAGAGACTTCTCTAATACAGACATGATCTTAGGGAACTAGAAAAGCAGTAATAATGCAGAGATGCTGTATGAGAACAAGACTCATATTTACGAAGAGTGGGAAATAGAAACATAAAAATACATGACTGATCTCAAACACATTTCCCATCACTGACAACACCTTACAGCTTAAAAACAAAGAAAATCCAGACTACTCTTACAGTAACATCTTACTTTACAGAAAGAATAAAGAGGGAGGAGATCAGTGCTGCTTTTATTTTTGAGACAGCGTCACTAGCAGCTTAATCTCACTATTGCTTTAGGGAATCAGGAAATGCACAAGTTCAACTTGCGTGTTTGTTTGTAACAGTGCAAGAAAATGTATATCAAGAAGACATAACGTTTGAATTTTCTTGACAATTCTTTTTCAGCTTATAACACTGAGCAAAGAGAAGTCTGCCCTTTCAATTGGAAGGATTATTTCTTAAAGGAATTATTTTTACATATTTTACTGTTAATTTTTGTATTTCAGAAGCTGGATATCAATCACATCTTGTGTGCTAAATTTGTGGTACCTTTAAGTGACACTAGAGAAAAAAAGTATTCATTTAACTGCCCAACTTCACATTTTGAGGTCTTAACTGGGGTTACGCCATGTCCCCAATGCATACTAGACCTAAATTATATAGCATGGGCCCTGAGAAACCCAACTAATTCCCCTACCTACACCTCATTCCTAGTTAGCTCTTGCCTTCTCTGCATTATATATCTTGTTATTATTCTCACTGTATGGGCCAGAAGAGACTCATTATCCACCTGAAAAGCAAAAAACACAGCACACATCTAAATCTCAAATTGATATTTGCATGTCCTTGTTATTTCAACGGGAGCTATGCAAATTTATTTCAAGAATGTAGTTTGAGAATTTCCAGGAGCTCCCAGCAGAACTGACATTATATCTCACCCAGTCCATGAAAGTGAACCAGCCTGGCAAAATGAGAGATGCCTCTGCCCACTTATGAAACTTTTCTTCTAATTTACATCTGTTGCAAAAAAAGTAGTGTGTGCACCCAAGCGAAGCAGTAATTCTCACTCTATGTGTTGTCACCGTAAATGACCTCACCATCCAATTTTCAGTCCAATTATTGTCCACCTACTGGCTACCAAAACCATCCTGCTGTTGAGGTGTTGAAGGAATATACCCCAGAAGTTTTCAGTGATTTTCTTCACTGGTGATGAGTCAATAGATCTCAACTGAAATTTCTGTCTTCAGAGGTGTGGCCCTCTGTTCACATACTACTTGACAAAAAGTTTTCAACTCCATTAGAGTTGACTGCAATAGCAGCAACCAGTTTCATACTTGCTCTCCTTATAACCAGTGCCTTGACTGACACTCTCAAGAAAGAAAACCTGATTAGTAGACTAGTCTTTACATTTCTGATACACACCTCAGGAAGGACCACACCATCATCTGCCTTGGAGATGCAGTTGCATTGCAACACCTTAAGTAAGTATGAAGCACTTGTAAACTCACAAATAAAAGACATGAGGAGAGAAACAGAAAAGCTGCTGGTCACAAAATAAGCACAGGAAAGGAATTTATGAAGTTAAACAATTTAAGCACTGTGATGAAACAGCCCGTGACTTCTCCAGTCCAGTTTACAGAACGCAACAGGGAGAGGCACAGCAACACTGGCCAAAGCAAAAACTGCCCATTACAATGGTTTTCACAGTGCACACAGTCTTGCTACAAGGCCGTGCTGCAGGCCCCTAGACACCAAAGCAGCTGGTCAGTTTGAGCAGTGTGCAAGAAGTTCCAGCAGTTTTCAGAACAGGGGATGCATCAGCAGGGGTTAGAGGAACCCTAGCAAAGAAACCAGTCTTCCACTGAAATCATGAAACCTGACAGGCCTGATAAAAGCAGAGTCCTAGTGCCTGTGCCAAAGAAGACCGGGGGGAAATGAAGGAATTTCCTCCCTTTGAACTTCTTGTAAGGTTTCCAGGGGGCATGTGAATGCTATAGAGTTATTATAAAGCCTTTTCAGGGCAAATATCCTTTGCATAATAACATGAAAGAATCAAAAGCATGCAGATGCTTTATGCTGGAGGAAGAGCTCAGGTACAATTAGTATGTAGAATGTAGAATTACAAGCATGTGTTTTACAGAGGATTGTATTGAGTAGGAAAGAACAAGCCATCCTTAATGGATAACAAGGAGTTTGTGGCCTCTGCATCTTAATTCCAACCTCCAAAATTACACTGAGAACATATCACTGCTACAGTACTGCTATCAAGTCTGAGTTTGTTCTTTATACAAGACTAACAACTACAGTATCGTTTAATACTATTAATAAATTGAACATAAAGTTATCATTGCAATTACTTATTTAAGAGACTGGCTCTTCTTCTCATGCTAACAGAAGAGTTTGGCCTGTACAGCACTGGTCTATCAGGAAACCTAGCAACTACTGAAATTGGCAGGTGTCAAAGAAAATAAATAAACAACCAAAACAATTCTAAAAATCCAGCTTGCCAGTGTTAACACAATCTAAATATTGTCATAGGCATTAATATGTAATATGGTATTTGTAAAGGCCTACTAATGATTTTAATAAATCTTAACTATGCTCTGCCTTCTTTTTCCTGATGTGGACACCGAGGAGAATTCGCTACAGAAAAACTAATTAGTTCAATGATAATCACTCGTAAAACAATAAGGAGATTAACAGAAATTCCTTGTTATTAAACTTTATCTAACTCACTAGAACAGGCAGATGATGCTAAACTTTTTATTTTTGTAAGCTTTTACTATGCAACTTTTTTCACCTGTTGTTTACAGTAATCTGTAGGGAGCACAGATTCATGGGAATGAACGAGACAGTGAGAAGGTTAATAGAACACTACCCACTCCTAAAGCCTCTGGGAGGCAGATTTCACAGCCTTCCCAAGGCATCTCAACCAGCACTAAGCTCCCCCGATGCCAGAAGAGTATCTTTCTTGTAGCAATTAGCACATTACTTCCTGGCCTACTGACAGTATGACCCTCAAAGTTATTCCCCTGCTTCTTACCATCATTTTTGTACCTGAAAACATGTATGATATCTTTCCCTCATTTTTTCTTCTTTAGAAAAAAACCTGCTGCTGTTACTTCAGAGAACATACTCTCCACTTCTGATTTCAGGTAATATTAGTGTTTTCCTCCCAGTGGTTTTGTTTCAGTACATAGCTGATTTGTGAGTCCCAGTGGTGGACAGTACCACTGAACAGTAGGTGAAGCCTTACAATCACAGAAAGATGCAAATGGAATTATTTTATGACCATTTAATATTTCACACATGCTTACACATCTCAATGAACTGCTTTCTCTCTCTTCACAGAATGAATATTTGGTTCATTTGCACTCTGAATCACTGTAATGTATCAGGATTCTAATGCTAATCTTGTCCAGCAAAGTGTCTGCAGCAGCTCCTCCTAGTTTGGTACCACCAGCAACTTAGCAAAAATACTCCAAACATTCAGAACATTGACGCAGACAACAACCAGGCACGGAACCAAGATCCTTGTAAAACTTTGTTGTTCAACTGGTAGAACATACAGAAGTCCATTACTTTGCTATCTAGCACACCACATAATGGAAGTGAATGGCAATGGGTATTCCCAAAGTTATGACATCATTTGCTAAGAAGTAAAACAAAATATTCAGCCACTTATGGATTACATAAAATGCTCCCATCACTAGTGCATCTGAAAATCCTAATGTCATGGATATCTCTATTTTTATCATGTGGAATACTTAGTTTGATTGAAACCTTATACCAATCCAAATTTATGAGCCAAATGCTCATGTCCACAGCCAAAAAACTTCACACTGTTAATAAAGGTACAAGCCATAAGACACACAGTCCAAAAGCCAGTAAACAGACGAGAAAAGGAATCACACATTCCTATATGTACTGGAAACAGGTAGGTTCAGTTTTCACTGTTTGGTGACATTAATGCAGTAATACTGAGTAACTGCTGACAATTAGCCAGAAGATGGAGCAGAGGTCTTGAAAGAAAATTACTCCCTAGTGGCAAAATATTGAAAATTCAATTACACTCTGTTTATTACAGACCTACATTAAGAACTGCATTCATAATAAAGACCTTGATAATATACAAATTAATCGCAGCACAGGGGAGTGCTTTAGTAACTTTTTTGCTCCTTGATGTATTCTTTGATATTAAGTTTTTAATATATCCATAGACATATTGAAACACTTTCTATACACGTTTCCATCTAAAGGTCTTTAAATACAATTGCATGATCGGTGAATATAGTTCCAGAAGACCACAAGATAAATTTTATTAGTCTGATAGAATTAAAAAAAAGTTTAGATAATTTAAAAAGCAAGCCTTTAGGTGTTGCTCTCTCCTTTAAAGTTCGTATTTGTGCTTCAATGAAGCGTGCTATTGTGCAAACACTGTAAAAGTCTTAAAGGCCTTATGTGTTTTGCCAAAAACTTACATTTACATATGTGAATATTCTCTTCCAGTTTAAGAAAAGGCAGGAACTTGGAGGTATGCTTATCCCATTTCTGCAGATACTGCTTATCAGTTAGAAGTAAGATGGAATAATCTAGTTCTCAATATTCAGGTTATAGCAATTGCACAGAAGGCTCCCAAGAAGAGTAACTAGATATTAAGTCATGCTCTGACAATGTATACTGGATAATATTGAATAATTTAGTTTCTGAATGAATTTAGTCAGCAGTTTGTTTAGCCTTTAAATGGTCTACTGCCTCCTTTAAAGACTTACAGTCGCAAGCTCTTCAACACAATGGGTTTAAACTGACACATTTCAAATCTAGCGATATGCTTGCTGATTTTAACTCTATTTTGCCAGGGAGAGCAGTGTGACTTGCGAACCTTACAAGTTTTGAAGTGGAATAAAAAAGTTAATTGTTCTCATATTTAACAACCTTAAATATTAGTTGGACTCGATCTCTAGAGGTCCCTTCCAACCTCTACAATTTTGTGATTGCTAGAAAAAATGTAAAAAAGTACTGAATAAATGCAAAATATTAGGGTAACTAATGCTTGAGAGAGATTCCTAAAGAATTTCTGTAACCATTAGATGGAAGAAAGAACAAGACCATCCTGAAGTACTGCTATCAAATACTGCTACAAATACTTGAATGACCAAAGAAACTTGGCTGTACCTGACCAGGCTCTGTGGTGCTGAAACTTCCTTTGGATCCAAATAGCCTGAATTTCACTTGTAAAAGCCTTCCATTTTAAGGAAGAGGTCATGACGCTTTGTGCTTTGTAAAAGGCTTCTCTGAATTGGCAGTGTACAGTCAAGCAATCTGTAGTGCACTTACAGTCAAGACCAGCCTCAGTGGCTAGATCAGATAGGAGTTCTGTAAGATATGCTTTGCCTAAAACAAGGGATTGCACATGAGGAGATTGGCAACGGCTTTGGTATTTGAAATCTGCTTGAACAATAAGGAACTGCAATGGTAGCCTTGCCCCAGCTAAGCTCAGGCACTTCTCTGGCAATCAGAACACCACAGAAATGAGCATAAGAATAAAAAAAATACATCTGTAAATCACCTCCAACTACAAATTAAGAATTCCAAAATCTTTCCCATAGCAGATAAATCTTTCACAGACAGGTTCCTCCCTAACAACGCCCAGAAAAACTCCTTCAGCACCTCTCCTAAGTCATCCTGCCCAGAAATTGCCAGATCACTCCAGAGCCCATGGAAATGGAGCTCAGGTGATAAGATCGCCTTACAAGACAGACTGCTTCCCGGCAGAGATGAGACGAATGAATGCCACATGCCTCTAGCTTTCAAGTGTGTTGTTTTTCAGGACTTGCTCGCTGAGGTCTGGAACATAAACAAGAAAGAACTACACTGCGTTGGTCAGTGTGACAAGTTTCAACTCCAGGGAGTGGGAATGGTACATCTGAAGCAAACAGACACAGTAAAGAAGAAAGCAAAGAATTTCCACACTTTCACAGGCCCAGACATGAGGTCAGATCTCATTCAGTAAAAGCAGCCTGATCCTTCTGTTCAGGAGGTAACTGGGATGACAGGACACAAACTCCAGCCAAACTTGCAGTTGCTCTGAGGGAAGTCTTGAAAGCCGCCTTTCTTACACATGTACAATTTAATACCTCCAGTCATCCACATTCTGCCCTGACAGTGTTAGATTTTATTATCATCTGACAGCACTGCCTGATCCACAGTTCATCACAACTCCACCAAACTGCCATCTACAATAGTGTGAGCTTATACTGTGTTGCTCTCATGATATCTTCATTGGCACTGCAGGCTTTGTGTGACCTCTGGATATCAGTCAACCTATATGGATTTGGTCCCTCCTCAACTGTGCTTTCACAACTGGCAGATATCCTACAGTACTTGGCTCCCTGTAAAGTCCTTTTATTGCTATGTTAACAGCCATGTGGTAACTCTAAAATAGAAAACTGCTTGAAGGCTCAGAAGGTAGCCCAATGACTTGCAAGTTAAAAAGTTGTGCAGCAGATGAGTTTGAGAGCTCTGAAATGAAAAAGATGAACAAGAATGCTATGGATTTTCCTGAATCTCCTCAAATGCAGGTTGACTTCAGCTCTTTAGGTTGCCTATGTTTAAGAATGAGGAGATAATATGAACAGAGACATTTTCTCTTTAAGTCTGCTATATCATCATCATCATCTATGAATCCTAAACAAAAAATGAGGTTACAACAGACTCTCTCTGATGAGGGGTAGAGGAAGGCATCCACAAGAAAATACAGCATGGAAGACATCACACTTAGCACAGCATCAGAGCGATCCAAAAGAGACCAAAGCAGCTCCAAAATGCAATGCTCCAAACAGAGAGGGCCCTGACCTGTGCTGACAGCCCTTGCTTTAATCTCTGCAAAACTGAATGCCAAATCTGGGGCAGAGATTTGCTAATTCTCATGCAGAAAGTCTAATCTAGGAGCAATACATGCACAAACAGCACTTGTAATGTCAGGAGCTCTGGTGCCAGCTGCTATTACAACTAACCCAGTCCTACAAGGCTGATAAGAAGCAGTGTTGAACCTCCCATCACTGCTGGAAATCAGACACATCTTCTTTAACCTCAAACATACAACAACCAGAACCTCTGTAGTTAGGTTGAGTATGGTCCCTCCTAGCATCTATGTGTAATGGAAAAATTTAAGCAACTGCCTCCATTTCCAAGAATTGGTGGTTGTCAATGCCCTAGCACATTCATTCTGTGCAAGAACAGAACCTGGCCTGTCTATCCGAAGACAAACAGTCCCCATGATTTCAGTAAAATGGGAAAGAGGAGAGCAAAGGCCATTGATTCATTTAGATTGTATGAGAACATTACAGATAGTTTTGGAGAGTTGGTTTCACCCCTTCTCTCTTGTATTCTGCACATCCTATGAAAAACAACAAGCACAGTGAGAGGTATATGTAACTCTACAGAACAGGAGGCAGAGACACTTATGCCCACTTGGAGAAAAAAAAAAAAAAAAAAAAGAAGAAAGAAAATTAGTCTGAAACTGAATGGATAGAATTTAAAGCCTCAGGTTGAAGAGTACTGAACAAGAGATAAGGGAAAGCATAAAAACAGTATGATATAAAAGTGTGAAAAATGTCAGTACTTGATCTAAGAGCACTGATAAAATCAAAAGAATCAATTCAGAAAGTTACTACCAATTCAGCCACAGCTTTGCAAGAGAAAATTAGTTTAGCTGTACCCTGATATGATGGGAGGTGGCATGTAACCAAAGAAAGAGCAGTAACATCTCTGCTCTTTTGCTCTTCTACAAATAGATAAAGAACACATTTACAGTAATAGCAATTCGACAGATGTTTGAAGAACACAGAAAACTACTTCCACTTATTCAAAATACACAAAATAAGCGTTCAGATACTGCTTATAATTTGTGCAGTAGATTCACTACAATCTCAAACCACCAAGGACAATCTAGGTGGTTTTTTTTGTGTTTTTTTTTTTGTTTTGTTTTGTTTTTTTGTTTTTTAAATAACAGTCCACTTATATTACTTGCAGGGTTCAGAAACCCTTCCAAATTTATTCCTTATTCCAAGGCTCAACCTTTTTTAAAATTACTGCACACAATTTAATTTATACATACTTATGCTTATTTACATATATATGCATTTATAAAAAGTTATACTTTTTCAAATTCTTTTGTTCATGAAGGTTAAAAAAGGTATCATTAGAAAGCATTATTGTGTTTATTTATAAGCAGAAAAAACAAATTCAGAAAGAGGAAGCAATGTATAAATGCAGAGACAGCAAATTAGTGACCAAATCATGATTTCACTGCAGAATCTGACTTCAAAGGAAAGACTCTGAAGGTTTGCCACATGTGAAGCTCAGAAGAAACTGATAAGCAGAACAAAAGTCACTGGGATTGGAGTTTAGCTGAGCTAACACTCATGCTTGAGTAATTGCAAGTGATCAGGACACTGAACCTAAGCTTAACTCACAGCAGAGTACTCAGCACTGATTCTGTACTAAATTTAATGGACATAATGAACCACTATCATCACATCCAGGAGTATGGTACATTTTCTTTGATTATTTCTACAGACTATCCAAAACTCAAGTCCACTTAGCTTGTGAAGTCTGATGAGAGCACAGCCTGAAGTAATACAGACACAAAAACAACACAGAAAAGATTAGGTCAGTCTTGATTTAACAAGTAAAGTAAAATAGGACCACAATGGTAGAAAATGTGGCGGGTGCTTTTCTGGAGCAGGTGGGCAGGTTGTTCATTTTAAGGCAATATAGGATTATCACTTATTTGGCATAAAAATATGCTACACGGTCTTTTTTAACATCTTTCTTGAGAGAAGAATCATAGTTCCATACAAGTAAAACCAAAGTATAAGAACAAACATCCAGAAAGCATTACTTTTTTTGGATGTGACTGCAATATTTTTTTCCTTACCTTTTTGTGCGCTCCATTCTGAATCTAATCTGTTTTAAATCACATTCAAAACTGGATTTTGAGATAATTGATAGAACCATGTCAGCTAAATGAATAATTCATGTTCATTTTATGAATTCTGGTGTAACCAGAATCAGCACAGAATCATGTAATCCAGTTCCCCAAGAGACACTGTCTCGTATTTACTGAGCGCAGATATTTTCTCACTGAAAACAAACCGACATCTTTTGAGTTCAATGAACTCTCCAGCTGCAGCAAAAGTGTATTACTGTAGATTCTTTTTTAAAGCAATAAATTTATCAGAATATTCCTTAGAGCTTTTTTTTATAACATTGAAATACCTCCACAAAAAGAGGATGAAAAAATTAATTCTTTAGAGGTGATCAGAGAAGAAAAAAGGACATCCACTCTAAACTAAGGTAAACTGATCAACTCTTCAGAAACAGCAACATATTTGATTAAATAGAACAAAAAACTTGTAAGAAAACAAAAAATACATGAATTAGCGATTATTTATTTTTTTTTAAGAGCAATGTGCAAACCTGAAGCATATGGACTTGGCTTCTATATTTTCAGCATTATATTTACATTTGTTCTCTGAGTCTCAGAAGTGCAAAGATGATTCACTGGTTAAGGAGAATGCTATTGATGCTTTTAACATGGACAATTCAGCATCTTATGATTAAGTTCAATTAACATCTTTATCTGATACGTTACACCAAGAAAAAACAAAAACAAACAAAAAAAAACTAATTTATTTTTTCAAAAATGCAGTTGGGCATTTGTAACAACTAAAACAGCATTTCTAGCCGTATGGCTGCTTCACTAGATTGCAGAGCCATCCAGGCATCCCTGAGAAATAATGCCTAGGATCATGTGGACTCCAACATTATTCTTATTTAGGTGATGTTAAAAAGCAGGGATCTCCCAAGTTATTTAAGGTTATGAGCTATTAATTGGAGAAAGCAGTGGAAAGTTTTTTTTTGTTGTTTTTTTTTTTTACTGAGTTGTTTATGAGGCCAATTTAAAAGCCATTATATAGCTATATGTAGATGGTAATGAATCTCTTTTTAAAGACAGTGTACTACATCTAAAGACACCAGGTTGTAGTCTGAAACTTGACCTTGTGAGGAATAACGATTGTAACTACTAAATAACAAAAGGAGGTTGTTTTTTTTTTCCTCCATGGCCATGAAAAAGAGTAATTCGGCCTTCTTCAGACAGTACTTCAGCTAACAGTTAGCAGGCTTAGCTGGCAGGCATGGCCATCTTCTGGCAACCTAAAAAACAACAGAGGAATGACACAGCTACATAAAACTGCCTTGGCAGCACCAAGATGGCAGAAGGAAATGGCATTAAAGTCAGCCTTGAAGGTGTAAACCTCAGAAGCACTGAGACTGGATAAGCACCCTCACTGCCCCATGAGTGAGAAATTTATGAGCTGGACAGACAGTTCGGTGAATGTAAGGAAAATATTGAGAAAGAGTAATAAAAGACTGAGCTCTCGGGTTTAACCTCTGGTTGACAGGTCGCCAACAAGCAACACAGAGGTGGAACAGTCACAACTCATTCCATCTACGCTGAGCTGGCAGTCACTTTGACTTTGTTCGCTCCTCGTATGAAGTCAACACTGCTGCATTTTTATGTCGTGGAGGTTGTTAGATAAGAATAAAAACAGGCATATGAACTCTCTCTCCCTGCTCACTTCTACTCACAACCTAGTGGCCAGCACATCCCAAAACAGTCTAATAAATTCAATTTGGGGATAAAATAGGAATACTCTTATACATCAAAAAGTACTCTTATCTCGAAATCAGTATTCTTGCAAACTGTCTTCCAGAAAATTACTAGCACTGTATGCATTAATCCAGCATCTGCTGAGGACCCTCCAGATTCTGAAATCTTCAAAATATATTTTCATGTTTATGAAGTACTGACATGAAATTTAAACAACCAGCTAAGTTATTTGGTGTCTTAGAGCTTTTCTTTATGAACAAAAAGGCTGGCATCTACAGGTTCTCCCCAGACCATCATATTCCCTGCTATATTTTTACAGAGCTCAATTTTGAGTTAAATACAGAAAGAAAATGAGAGGGGGAAAAAAGAGTTATAGCCACAAAAACGTGAACCCATTTGCCCATCCATCCATTTATGTCCTGCAACTTGTCCACAGCAAGATATATAAATTCAACAAAAGCACTCAGGGAATAAGTCTAGGACCAGGATTTCTGCTAAATCCCCCATGATTTTGCAGCTCCAAACAGCATCAATGAAAGGCAGTGGAGGCAAAACACAGCTTATCTGTGGGGCAAATAAGAGTCTGCAAACAAGAGACTTTTTTACCCACTTTTACAACTAATCTTTCTACAAATGTAGTCTACACTCTCTGTATTAACTTGATTTTTATGGGAAGGATTTTTAATAGCTCTTAAATGATTTAGGAGCACAAGTCCTGCTACAATTTCTGAGAGTCTGAGCTCTAAATCTCTATGGCACTTTACAAAAATTTCACTCTAACTATAAAATGAAGAAATAGTCACTGCTTTTTGCCTTCCAACTACACTGAGACAAGGACTAAAAGGAATATCTAGTATTGTCCCTGCATGAACTCCTCACTTTTCCAAGGCTCAAGAGGCTAATATAGTCTTATCATGACTTCAGGTCAAAAGATTGAGTCTAATGGACCACTGAAAGGAATTAATTTCAGAGCTCAGGACCTTTAATTGAGAGCAGATGGTGCCTAGTCCCGATAAATTTAAAGTCTGGGGCCTGTTAACAAAACTATCTAATCTCATCTCAATTGCCATAAGCAGTCAGGATCCAGCAATATTGAGTTTACAAAATAATATAAAAATTTCCTACAACTCCACTGAAAGCAAACAAGCAGCAAAGACAGTTAATGAAAAAGACATCATATGTTCTCTGCAGCTAAAGTAGTTAAGGAGAATGAACAACAAAATTACCCACTGAGTGCAGCTTTTAAGCAATTTCAAATAAATCTCCTTATAAAACACATAGTGATCATGCAATGAAGAACTTAGTGGCTTGAACAATTCTAGTCAACTGAGTATGGAAGATGACTGGATACCATCCATTCAATCACATACTGATAATAGAGACTACTCTCTTCCGTGTCATTTTGAACTAGGTATCTTCAACATTTTGTATATATAAAAGATTTCCATAGATGATAAAATATCTTGACTCATTCAATAACCTTTAATAGCAAACAGAAAAGACAATTCAGATGTCCGCCAATAACTTCTTCCAGAAACAACGTTGAGCATCTACTTTCTGCTGTTTTTGTTCAGTTTGTAGAAGTGACCTGTTGGTTTGGTGAAACCCACTGCAAAAAGAAATTCAAGTTTTGTATGGAATTCTTATTTAAACTGTCCGCCCCAGGTGCAGATTGAGACCCTATAAGTACATCATTAGGGATGATACAACATTTGATTTATAACTATAAAACAGTTTACAGGAGTACTGCATTTATGAAAGAACTTCTTTCTTCAGCACATAGTATGTCAGCTGCACAGTAACTTTCCTTTGCCTGTGTTCATGACTGCACACAGATTCATTACGGACGTGCTTTGAAGTTTCTAGATCATTTGAAGAAGAAACCTGCCTTTCACCCTCTATGATTCATCTGTACAGAAAAGTGTGTATAAACTGTAAAAATAAAACTGTGTTACAAAATGTCTTGAAATGATAATATGCATACATATGCACATTTACACATCTATTTTACCCCAAAGAGTAGAAAGCTATCATGGCATGGTCACCCATCAAAAAAGAAAGAATTAAAACAAGGTCTTGGTAAGTGTTTTTGCAAATTCCCCAGTACCGTGTGGAATGCTGGCCTGACACATAACGAATGCAGCAGGCACCACAGGTTCTTCCACTGAAAGGTAGGAAGGGAGAGAAAATGATTCTCCTTGATGTCACTGTGCCAATAACACATTTTGCTACAATGTACAAGTGAAAACAACAGCTAACTAGACACATATGATTTACCAAGAAAGTGATGCTCACAGTGAGTGGAGAAAAAAAAAAAAGTAACAAACGCTTCCGCTTCTTAACAAACATTTCCTTTCCTGAGGGGTTTGACATCACATCAACTTCCAAACTGAACTGAGAAAAAACATCTTAATTGGCCAACAAATCAGGCAGATTATATAAATGAAAGTTCTGATAGGTTCAACAGATACATTGTTTTAACAACTGTAAAAGAAATTCATTTGCAAATTTCACTTAGTATTTAATTTCAAGCTGAATGTAATTTGAAATAAATAGAACTGTTCACCCAGAAAGCATCAAAATAAATCTTCATGTGTTTAATAACAGTTGAAAGTTACTTAAACTTTTTAATATTAAAAAAATAAAATCTTGACAACTTCAAGTCTGTGCTTAATGTCTCCATCTAATATTTGACCAGCATACAAAGACAGTAAGCTAGAACTGCTGCTGATTTTCTGACAAACAAAACAAAATTGCTATTACATTATTTCCCAATGATGTCATATTTAATTCTACAAGAGAATACAATTAAAATCTTATTTTAAAGCAAAAACATAAGAAGGCATAAAAAGGCTCTCTTAAGCAACTGAATATGAATGTCCACTCTCTATGAAGAACTATTATTTGGACTTTATACCATGACTTCAGTTTTGCCTAATGATTATATAAATACACACAAGTTTATATTCAGCACGTGCATATGTTTACACATACCCTTATATCCACGTAACTAATGGGAGAAGAAGGAAGTAGTGGCTAAGAAAGTTGCTTTCAAGTGACAGTAGATAAAACAACCTAACAGCTCTGACAAGATTTTTTTTCTCCTCTTTATTCCAATGATAATTACATCAATAAACCTGATTCAGCAGATCTGTTAGTCTCTAATTCATTAATTAAAACAATTTACTGCTACCACTGTGATTTTTTCAAGGACATCAAAACAACATTCCAAATCAAAACAGCAGAGATCATCAGTTTATAGATGTGCAAAGCATGCTTTGCTTTCATAGCTACCTCACAATTAAAACACTTACGAGTCAAATGAGAAAGAACCATTCTCTCTTTTAGATTTCTTTGTGCAAGCACATCCAGAACAGTTTTTTTTTTAGGGGTTCTAACAGTAATATCTATATAGCAAGCTTAAAAGTAATTGACCAGAAGTTTTACTATTTACAAATAGAAGAACAACGAAGGTATTAATTTTATAAGAATGTAGCTCTGCAGTTTATTACAGCCTTTGTTTTCTACACCCAATTCCCGTTGATTAATTTTTGGGTCAAATGATAACATGCTTGACTTACAGAAAATAAAACCTGAGGGAAGCTGAACAGTTCTTCTGTTCATCCTCTCCCACAAAACAAGACTGATGGGAACTATGCTGACAAGCTGACCAAAAAATTTTTTTAAATGTTTAGGAAAATATTCTAGATGATGAAATATTTGCAGAGTCCTCAACATTCTCTTTCACTGGATTCTCCTTGGAGCTATACTGTCTGAGCTAACTTCTTTCCACTACTTACATCATTTGTTTATGGGTCTATTTATTCTTTTATAACGGCATCAGTATCCAACCAGCACAGGCTAGGCAAAACGTTCTGAATTCTCCCAACCCTTTTCTAGTCTCTTATGTGTAAAACTTCAGGCTGTTCTTGAAAACCTTCCTCTAGGCTTCTTGCTGGCTGGCATTTCACTTCAAAGCACAGAGCCATTGCCAGTCACAGAGAAACAGCAATTCAGTCTTGGCAATACTGAGTGCAGTAGTAGGATACTTCAGCTATACAGTATATAAATTACATGCTATGAGATCGTGGAAGAAACACACATGCATCACAGAAAACACTGACAGCAAATGCTTACACCTCGGTCTAAGCTGGCTACATGGGATAAATGCAGAAACATGTCCCGGGCATGAAGCTCAGCAGATAGGAAAGCCAATGGCTCAACTGCAGCTGAGAAGCACTGGCACAGAGGAAGAGCTGTTGGTTCCAGTTACCACAGCCGGGCACACACAAGGCCAGGGGACCAGACAGAAGACATGTGTGGGTGTTGACAGAGCTGATCAGTGTCACTGAGCATCCTTGGAATGTCACGGCAATGGGAAGAGGTTACTGATGACTTTTTAGAAGGCAAACGTTATCTCATCTTCAAGAAAATCAAGGAGTATGCGAGGAGGCAAAGGCAGTCGGCCTCACCCCAGCTTCCCAGGGACAATTACTGAACAAACACTAACAGAATTATCCTTCCAGGGATCCAGGAAAAGGAAATGCTTGAGAACAGCCAGCATGGGTTTACAAAAAGCAGATCATTCCCAAACAACTCAACTGCAGCCTGTCTCATCAGACAAAGGGAGAGGGAGATGACATTTTCTCTTAACTTTAGCAAGGTTTTCAGCACTGTCTACCACAGCATTCTGATGGTCAAGCTGGGAAGATGAACTAGACAGGTGGGTTACAAATTCAGTGTATGGAACACTGTTTAGATAATCAGGCAGAAAGAATAGCACTCAGTAGCTCAAATTGTAGTTTAATGCCAAGTAGTAGGCATTAAATAACTGCCTTCTTCAGGGGCTAATACTGGGGCTAATGCTGTTTCATGTTTGTATTACATTTAGCATGTTGAGAATGAATAGGAGGAAATGTGCCCTCAGCAAGTTTGTGGATGGTGCCAAGTTGCAGAGAGCGATCAACACGCTGCAGGGCAAGACTGTTTTTCAGAGGGATCTCAACAGGCTATAAGAATGGGCAGAATGAAGCTCATGAATTCCAAAGGCAGAATAACCTCGTCTCACAGTGCTAGCTGTGAATCTGCTGGAAAGCAGCTTTATAGTAAAAGACCTGGGGAGTCAACCTGAACAAGAAGTTGAGCAGGAGTCAGCAGCGTGCCCTTGCAACAATAACAACTAACCCCACGGCAGGATGCCTTCAGAATACCGGCCAGCATTCTCTTGGAAGTGAGCAGTTCCCATTTATTCAGAACTTGAAGACCACACATCTGGAATACAATAATCCACTTTGAGGCTTCCCGCTATTCATATGACACTGAAAAAAAAATGGAATGATTTCAGCAGAGGCTGAGCAAGATGACCAGCGTGATGAACCACACAACCCATGGAGAAGCTGAGAGTACTGGGTTTGTTCAACCTGGGAAAGGTAAAATGTGTAAGTCTAACTTCAGTATTTCCATCTCCTAGAGCAGTGGTTACAACCGCAGCAAATAAAATTCTGAATAAAGGAAAAAAAATCACGAAGAAGCTGGCAAAGCAGCTTCTCGTGTAGAAATTTCTCTTGGAAATTTTCAAAACTGAACTGAATAAGGCCTCAAGCAGCCTCATCTAGATTAATGTTAGCCCAGCTGTGAGCAGATGGTTGGACCATATGACCTAAAATATCCTTCTAAACTGAATTATTCTTTGATTTTCTAAAGGACTGTGATCCAGCCACGTGTCTTTCTCACATTTTGGTAACTCATATTCTTATGTAGATGTAAGTCTTCGCACTTGTATTTACTGAACTATATTTCTTCAAATGGAATCATTTTTTCTCAGCTTTCATTCTGTACTACTAAGTGATTTTTTCCAGGTTACAATATTCTGTTTGTATTATCCAAACCATTAAGAAAATCTATGGCACAGTATATGGAAGACAACTTGATTCAGTTTGCCAGCTTATGAAATAGTATTAATCACTCTTCATGCATTTTTCAAATAATTTCTACATTCATCTTGCAATAGATGAACCCAGACCACGTGCCTCTGTTTAGGAGTATGTATTATATGATTTATAGTCTTGAAAACCAACAGCAAATTCTTTGAAATTCCCTTTTTAGATTTGTTTTCTTTTCAGAACTCAAGTTTAACTACTGTAAGCTATTGATAAGCCTACAATTCCTGTGCATCAGAAGATTTTGTACATGAATTCAGTGTTATCATCTCTGCTGATGTCCTATTCAATTATATAAGCATCGTTAGGATGGCTATTTGGAATTTCAGCCACAAGTTAAGAGTCGCTCATACCTTTGAAATCAAGAGGATCCAAAACATTACTGAAAAAGGTCAGTGTAGCTGTTCCCTCTTATGGCTACCACTAGACAAAAGAATCATCAATATAATTTTCAATTGCGTTAACTGTTAACGCTAGGAAGATTTACTGAAATACATCCACAGATGTGCAACCATAATATAATAAGCTAAATACTGGCATAGAGGCAGAAAACGTACAACAATATTGCAGAAAATCAGGGACAACTCCTTTTCTGTATGTATTTCTGCCGATGTGCACGTAACTGAAGAAAAACGTGTATTCCTGTTTAGGTACTAAATATTATTTCAGAGCTGAGTTCTGTCAACAATAAAACAGATGGATTTCCTGGCCATGAAATTTCTTAGCAGCAAAGCAGGATTTAAGAGATATTGGCATGCTTAATGAGGGGTAGATAATTGCTAGATGGAATACTGTGGGAAAGAGTGAAGAAGCTGTAAATGGTGGTATGACAGTAAGATGAATATTCAACTCATCAGATATGTGGCTCGTTTTGATAAGCAGCTTCAGCATTTGCCTAGTAGGTACCAAGCAGCTCCTATTCAGTAGAGCTCTTCCAAGTTTTACCTTAGTGTAAAGAAGGTTGTTAAACATGTGAAAACGTCTAACTCCTTCCTGAACGATGTGCATTATTTAAGAATGCAAAGTTCAAGTCCATGTTATACATGTATCGTGTTAGTGAGAACAGATTTAAAATGTCTTGACAAGTATCTTACCAATGCATTTCTTGATTTTCAGAGATCTGAATGCCAGTAAATTCACCATTCTGGAAGGACAAGAGAGTATTAGATTCACAAGAATGCTGTCTTCAGAAATCGGCTGAAGCTGGAGAAAGGAAGCAGGAAGGTGCCCAAGATACAGATCAGATGATAATTTTTCTTCACAGAAAAATCCACAGCAATGGACAATCTGTGAGCAATATCTGCTTTTCCATAGCTGTGAAAAATGGGTCCAAGTTTCAAATCATTTATCTAACCAATTCAGAACGAATGCCTGAGGCCACGATCTCATACTCCTCTCTTCATTTTATTTTTTTTCTCCATTTTATCACTTCCTAATATCCTCCAATATTTTTTCTCTTTAAACAAATCTCCAGCAGTGCAAAACTTCCGCTAAAAAACAAAAAAAAGCTCCACAATGCAGTGCCAGTGCAAGCGTACAGCTAGTTACTCGTTGTGGATGTGGGTATGATCAGTTCTGTGGTACACCCTAACTCTTACAAACACTGTTAATACTGCTTCCAAAGGGACAGAAAGTGGGTAAGGACCTGCTTAAGCCTGAAATGACTAAAATCTTTTCAGTCACAATTATTGCCATAGCCTGACCTTCAAGTCTGCACAAACAAAAAAAAAATACACACAAAACTGGCAATGTAACTTAAAAAAAATAAATAACTAAATAAAAGCACAATTTTTTAAGGAGCTGCACTTCAGGAATAATTAGCTCAATTAATCTTTGTGTTTTGACTAACATCTTTCTGATGTCACAAAGTCAGAGACAGCAGTTTAATGGATTTAAAAATGATTCAAATAGCTATGCAAATTCTAAAATATCTTAAAAATATAATGACCTTTAAAAAAAATGGTTATCTGAAACTTAACTGCAACTTCTTGCTCATAGTCTGCTGGAATACTAATCAATTTTAAAATACAAGCTTTGGTAATCTTAGAGCACATTAAAAACAAAAAGCTACTGGCATGCACATGAAAGAAGGGCTGCTTGAATTTCAATGCCACAGCTCCAAGAACAATTAAATACCACACCTTTCTTGATGCAGCATTTTGAAACAGAAAAAGCATGCATGCCATGCTGATCCATTTTTAAGTAATATGTTCTTTTTAGTTGTTTGTTTCCTTTTGTCTCCAAGAGAACTGCAATGAGAATGGAGAAGACTAAGAAGCACATGAGAGCTTGATGTGCTCCAATTGATGCATCATGCTGTACATGACACTGGTAGGCTGCCCAGATTAACAGATGCAGGACCTCCTTCAAAGAGGCTGACATGACAAATCTCCATGAATGCGATGCCAAGACTCATATATGGAACCTGAACAAGCTCAAAGTAAAGTATTTCTTTTTAGAATAATTTACACTACGCAATAGGTCTGAACCTCCGAGTTGAGAATCTATATACCTTATGTTTGGGAAACAGTTCCAATGTTTTTGATACAAAATCCGCTGGCATTCACTAGATTATTAACATATTCAAAACTATACAACAATCATTTACAACTTTTTTTTGTTAAATAAACTTTTAATCCTGCCAGTATGATGCAAGAATGCAGCAGAGCCTGGAGTTTTGCCTTTCTGAGGGAGATACAACTATTTTCCAAAAGCAAACATACCCAGAAATTAAAAGCAAGGAAAGGAAATTGCATTTTGATGCCAAGTTTCTGTTCTTACCTAACTGACAAGAAAGAAAACCTTAATTACATTCAGCAAATAGTTAATCCGAAATTCATAAACCTGTAGGACAAGTCACAGTTCTCATCGTGAATGGTACCATGAGCTCCAATAAGAGTGGCTTACAGTAGCGGACTGTTTAAAGCAGCAAGCCACTTTCCTGGGGAAAAGCAACATCACTCAAGAACTGAGGCCTTTCAGGTGAGGAAAGTGAGATCTGGTGTTGTGCTTTGCCTATTATAACCTGTTGCTCTTTACCTACTTTAGAGGTAAATATACTGCACATAAACGCGTTTATCTGTAAAACAATTCAACTGAAATTCAATCAGGAAGCTTTCAAACACAGCAGAGAAGACTGGGTGAAATGCTAGGTTTGGATTCGAAGCTTTATCGGATCTGTCAGATTTTAACCACATGCTAGCACTGCTATTAACTTCAGGCCATAAATTATGAAATCTCGCACCTGCCGTTTGGTCCTTATATTCAAGCACCTGTGCCTGCCAAGATGGCATTGCTTCCCTGCCTTTAAATTATATTTCTGATTCTACTGTGAGCATTTTACATACTGATTTCAACGACATTTATAAAATCTTTCCTGAGCTACAACTTCCAGGTTCAGTGGAAACAAAATCCAGAGAAAAATACCAGAGAAGATTAAGCTTTTCACCACTTCCATAACATCTGCAACGAAATGGGGACCCGTGACACGGTCTGAGTAATACATGTTTCATAGCCCTAGGGGACTTTCAAGCCATCAAAATTTCATTAGCCTCACAGCAGTCCTAGTACCTCCTTAAGCTGGACTGCCGGCCTTCCTATCAATAAATAAATCAACTGTAATCCTTTTTAGTGACTAAACTCTTCTTTGAAGTTGTATCAAACATCAGACACTCTTTGCATGGTTTTAACCACTGCAGAGTAGTGCTTTTTCTCACACAAAACATAAAACAAAACTCCCATTTTCTACTGACTGAGGGGTTCTTGTAACAAGATATGAAAAACAAAACAAACAAAAAAAAGGGCAAAATAAGAATTACTAATTTAAAGTTTATTAATGAAGTATACCTAAGCTGAAGTAGTGACCTCTTGGATAATGTATAGATACAGCTCTCTAAAGGATATTGTATGTGTGTGTATATGCACAGGCATAAAAAAAAAAAAATCATTAAGCTAGGGTTTTACAAAAGACTCAAGGCAGTCAGTTTTAGCATAGACCTTTCAAAAGAAAAAAAACAAACAACATTTTTTTCCTAGACTTCTTATCAGCCAAAGTAACAAGAGTTGTTCAACAGAATCTCCACTGCCAAAAGGAGGAAAGCACATGCTTCTATCTTCCTCCTTGAAAGACTGCTTCCTGCCCAAAATAAATTCTCCAAGCACGAGAGAAAGCTATTTTGAACACGGACAGCTGCCTCCTCAGGTAGCACGCAGCATTAAACCCAACACAAAAAGTAAAATCCCCTTTGAGGCGGATGTCATGCGCAGGTGTTTTCAGCTACAAACAGCCACCAAGGCAAGGAAAGGCAATGACTACAACAGCTATGTTTCTGCATTCTCAAACTGAAGTTGAAACAATAAATAAGTAGGACAAAACATTATTGCTCATAGTTTAAAGTAAAAGTGGTGTCTTTCTTTCTAAGTATCACAATAAATACTCACTCTGCCGTTCACCACAATATGTTAAAGCTATTGCCAGAGGATAGAAAAAAAATTATTCCAGCTTTGGTACTGCTGAGCAGCCACGTTTAACAAATTAATAAAATGAAGTTTAGACATCTAGGCAATAGCCTTTGCTCTAATTTTCATTTTTACTCATTTTTCTTTACTCATCTTAGAATCTGTCACAAAGCGAGTCTTGAAGTTAATAGAACAAGTGCATTCTAGTGAAGCTGAAAACCTTCTGCAAACAAAAAGTTAAAGATAAAATGTTTTCTAAGACTTGTGCGCTTAGCATTTAACATCACATCAGGTTCTGTTCATAACCTCGAGTTGAAGTAAAAGGTTTTTCAAAGCTTTAAAAGTGAATCAAGTCAATTACATTAACCTCTTCTCATTTAAAAAGCTAAGCCTTAATATACAATGGTCATACCCCACATCCTACAAAGCTGCTGTTTAGATTTATTTGCAGATTTTAATTGCACAGTAATCCAGTCCCCTAGGCACATCAAAGGCCACACGTCCCTCTTCACCACAATTCCAATTGCTCTCATCAGCTAGTAAGTTTAAATCACGATCAAATTTGTTTTCCAATCACATGAGTCCTGTTAATAAGCTATTCTTTGTGTTCATTCATCCGTTCTAAGATTCGGCAACTTCTCTGAGATGTCTTAAAAGAGGAGTTCACAATGAAACCTTTGATTGCAAGTTGGCCTTGGGGATCAACTTTTATCACCACTTACTTTGCTGCTTCCCAAAGGGTAACAGGTGAAATGGCCCAAGATAAAACAGAGCTAATCTTTTCTGTGATGAAACTCCTCCAAAATTAGAGCCAAAACATCAAGCCCAAAGCTTTTATTAGTTAGGACTGATAGTGAATATTGACTTTTCTGGGAAGGGGAAGGAAAAAAAAAAGTAGATAAATAATTCAAAGCTATTCCTTGAACTTTTAATGACTTGAAATGATTGAGTACCAACCAAAACAGCAAATAAAACATTGATTTATATACGTGCATATGTGTAAGAACTTACCGTTTTCACTGTCGGACTTGTTCTCGTGCTCGGTATCAGTCAGAGTGAGGGCTGAGTTGGAACGGCTCGACAGACAGGAGCTGCGCCCTGACTTGACCCCCCTGCCCCAAAGTCTCATGGCATGCTCTGGAGACATCACTCCTTCATTTTCAGTATCAGCATCTGACCCTGCACTGATAGAGTAACCTCTGTGGGGGAGCCCCATTTCCGCACAAAATGCCAGTCCTCGACGAGTTGCTGGTTCACAAACTCCTAACTGCCTTAGGGTAAAATTCTGTCCTGATTAGGGGAAAAAAAGATAACAGAAGGTGAGAATTTAAAAAAGATAAATAAATAATAATTTTAAAAGTTAGAAGTAAAAGCTCTTTGTGCCTAATTTTCTTAGGCATCACAAGTTGTTCTGTCAAAACTCTGCATGTACTACAATCAAGTGGTTCCTTCTGTCTCCAGCTCTCTGCAGTGCCCCTTTCCATTCCGAGTACCTTAGCCCTGTTTTGGCAACTGCTTCAGCACATCAAAAGTGTTCTCATGTAGGAAAGAAACATAACAGAACATGCAAACAGAGAGAAGCTAATTCAGCACACGGAAGGATTAGAAGTAAATGGCAAGCTTTTTTCTTTTTTTTTCCCCTTTTCCTTTTAACCTTTTTGAAGTGTGAAGCAGCAGAAGGTATTTGTCAGAACTGCCTTTTTTGTCCTGACTAGAGAGGCCTAAGCAACAGGATATTTTCCTGTTCAGACATCGCCCAATGTGGCATTAGAAAAATTAAATGGGAGCACTGCCCCCGAGGTCTTTATTGGAGCTCTCTGTTCTCCTTTAATGCACAAGTGTAAACAAACAGGAACACTGCCTCCCATTACCTGCAGTTCTGTGGTAAGATGGCATTGTCTGTCACTGAATTCTGAAAAACAATTTAGACTTGTACAGCAGAAGCAGAGCTTTTATATCTTAAGCAGACTTTCAGCCTCTGTTTTGGGGCAGAGCAAGAGACATAAGCGGATCCCAAGTGATTGTATTAATAAATTAAGTGTGATAAACTCACGGCACTGCAATAACTTAGATGTGTCTAAGTTATGTGACACTCAAAAATGACTGCCTTTTTAACGGCTGTGTCTTCATCCTGCTTTTATGTCTGTAGATTTAAGATGTTGTATGATATATAGACACTTCACAAGCTCATTTGCATGCCAGCACCCATTATGCTTTCCCACTCTGGCTCACAGCTATCTGATAGCTCTGGGAACAGATTAGAATACACGCTCAATTTTTTGCATCTAACAGGCATCCTAAGTACTCCAAAATTAGTCATTTATAAATACATGAAAATACATGTTTGTAAGACCATTAAAGCTTAAAACACAGCAAAACCAGACTCCCCTCAAATAAAAACTAATAAAAAGAATATAAAAATGTAATTAGTTCCTGAAATGCTAAGAGTTTAAGCACATCAATGGGCAAGGCATTAAGTGATCCAATTAATTACTTTTATCTCTGTGGTCATATGAAGTGGTCACTCTAAGTGTCACTGACTTCACAGTCAGAACCATAAATGAATTCTGAAAATGAGTTTCATAAATAATGAAAACCAGTTACTACCATTAGGTACAAAGCTAACTGCAGTTATTTGCTGCTGCAAATAAGGATCTGAGCAGAAATGTCACTGGGGAGGTGCATTTCTAAGCAAATACAAAAGGAGAAAATGCATCTATGACTAGGTCTGGACTGTATGAAGAGTGTAAGAACAGGCAATTCCTATGTGTGCTCTAGCTGTACCTCACCATTTAAAACCATCAGGCCACAGGAAAGCTCAGGTTCTGTGAAAGCTGAAACTAATAAGAGAAGCAAAGAGGCCAAACAAACTGCCCAACTGTAGCAGGCAGAGCAGAACAAAAGGAAGTGCCTACAATGCATTTTTTTTTTTGCCAAATTTTGCCAAATTTAAGCTAGGGATGACAGCCTGGCTACTGGTGTTATGTCTGCAATACATCAGTACATGAAACTTGGTTTTTCCAGCAGCTCCAACAGTTGGAGCAAAAGACAGGAGGAGCCCACGTACAAGTGTGGGAGAACTCATTGAAGATGCAGCACCGGGTTCGTCCTAAAAACAATGTTAAAAGAAGCAAAATAGAAGGAGGTGGCCCTGGCTGACAACAAGACTGCTTGAGTCAGTAACCAAGCAGTCAATGACCTCCAGCTATGAGGTGATGCAGTATGCCTATGGCCCTGACATCCCCCATGCCCGGGGCTGAGCCAGGGGCTGAAGCAGGATCACGCTGTGGCTGGCTGCAGAGACGATGGAGGTCAGCAACAGCAGCACCCAGCTCTGCAAAGCACTGCCTTGTATGCCCAGCATCAGCCACCCAGGCAGTCACAGTATTGAAGAGACTACTGAGCCCTTTTAATTTTATTTCCTATTTTAATTACTATTTTTAAGCTCTTAAGCATACTGTTATTTGTTTCTAAGAAAAACTCTTTCAGGCACTCTATGTGAAAACCCATAGTCATTTTCTCAGGCTCAGTTGCAGGCACAACATATCACCTATCCACTGCTCATGAGTTTTATTATTTAATTTACTTTACAAAAGCTTGCTTTCACCTGCTTTCTGCCTTTTACCTCCTCTTTGGAATGACACGAGAACCAAAACTGCGTGTCACAGGGCCAAAGCTAAGCTCCAGTGCAATTCCAGAGTCAAAAAAGGGGTTGTTTACTGCTCTCTCATCACATTCAATATTTTAAAGCTCTTTCACTACATTGAAGTTGTAAAGCATTGCCCAGAAATGCTGTAACAGCTTTAGAGACATCAGTCTCAATCATCTCCTGAATTAAAGCTTTCCTAAAAGCTTCACTAAGAGGATTGCACACTATGTAAGTTGCCCACACAAATGAAAAACAAACAAAGTTAACATAGAAAAATATGTACTTGTGTAGGAATTTATGTCCCAAAGGAAATCATACATATGTAATGCAAAGATTTTACACAGTCTTAAGATTGCCTGAAATTTTCAGCATCCAGGAGAAGGCTGGGGTACAGAATTAATGGGCTGCACGCTGGAATGGGGGCTTTTACCTGCTAGGAAACAATGCTACCAAAAAAATTGAAAAGAAAGTTGTAGGGGCTCAGTGGAAAAAGAGTATGAAGACAGGATGTTCTCCCTCCTGTGTTCTTAACATTTCTAATTAACCTTTTCAGGAAGACTTCAACGCGAGGGATTTAATCATCAGTTTCTTACACTATACACACATTTGTAAGTTCTCCCACTGACAATAGGTGCCTCAACATTTCATAATGACTTAAAAACAACTTGGAGAATTTTTAATGAACTAATTTCAGAGGAGAAAATGTAGAAGAAAGAGAAAATAGATACGGATAAAGCTTTGTGGGTTTTTTTCCTTTTTTTTTTTTTCCTTTACAAGAAGTATGAAGTGTAAAATGGAAAAAAATAAATTAGACGTGATGTTTCAACAAAACCTGGGAGACAACTCTGGGGTTTGGGGGCCATTCAGAGTGATGTTTGTTTTTAAAAACTGATAACAATGCTGTTACTACCATTCTACCATCAGATACTGCCATCTCCCTTGGCTAAGGATATAAATTTACAGTCAGTGTAAAGAATGCTGACACCACCCACATGTCCAGATGAACAAATGAACAATATAACTTGAAGATAACTTTCAAGAGCTTGTACAGCAATCCCTGTTAACTACACAGTATTTGCCAGCTGCAAACTCACCTGAATGATTGGTGCATCTCTAACCATATTAAATACATATCGATAAGTAATTTTAACACACATACACAAAAATTTCTCTGCTAGGACCACACAGGTTATATTTGTCTAGAACAACAAACCATTTTTTAATCAAATAGTGAATATATAAACAAATGCAACATATGCAGAAGTTACATGTTATTTTAGTAAGCCAAGATTTCACAGGTGAAATTAAATGGCAACCTGCCCTACTTGTGTTTTATTGGTTTCAATGGCCTACATTGGAGTTGTTATTTAAACATGCTTACGGCAGCTTAATCTTCAAGTTGGAAGTGTTATCTGTGGAGAAGAGTTTTGGAAGGGGACTACTGAGCAAAACAAAACAAGGTCCTGTGGTTCTTCAGCTGTCAATCTTTGCTTTAAAATGGATCTGTACTAACACAGAAATATTCTCCGAAAATGACAAACCACAAAAAATGGAAAAAACAAACTAACAGATGGACAAAAAATAACCAGCAGAGAATTCGTCAGCACCCTCAGACATCTCCACTGACCTCTGGAATCCATTAACTCCTGCAAAGTCTACAAGTCAGTTTAGCAACTACAGATGCTTTTGGAAACAAGGGGGAGGAACGCTCCCAAACTAAAAAGCCCCCTAGAAAACAGCTGTGAGGTTAACCATAATACACATGCACACATACTCCTCTTTCAAACCAGGTAAATCATAGTGTGAGTGCCTTTGCTGCCTTTGGCTTTGTCATAACAGGGTAGAGATAAAACCAGAAGGACAGAAGTCTCACCCATATGCATACTCAACATTGTGATATGTTCAGGTCTGCTCACGCTTAAGGTTCTGATCAGCTTTAATTCCTTCTCTGCTGTATCCATGTCCTACATTACTTGCCAGTCCCTGCTCCAGTCTTAAGACCTAGCAGTATTTTTCCTTTGTATCTTGCCGCCTTCTGTCTGCCCACAGCACCTTCGTGCTGTTCAGAAATCGTTCTCAAATGCGTTTTCCCTGTAATCACTCTGTGGTAATGCATTACAGGAAAACACTAAATTTAGAAAAACAAATTGTGAAATGACTACAGCAAGACAGATGAAAAACAACATGTGATCATAGTCCTCAGGAGAACCAGTCTTCTCATTTCTGTTCTTCTCCTCAATTTTTCTTTGTTCTCGTACTTAATTCTGATTATTTATTTTAACTAAAAGAAGACTAACCTAATTTATTTAGAAAGTAAATGTGGAAAAGTGCTTCTCTCTTTTTTTTTTGTCTGCAGACTAGTGCATGCAAACAGGTCCTCATAGTACAGTGCTTGTCACTGAAATACTGTATTAGCAGAACTGATGTCAAAACTGTTGTTGCAAAGACCACGTAGTTTTCTGCTATTTTTATGCTGGGAATTACTTTTGTATCCACACTTTGCTAATACACACAGTAGGCACATTTCTTTTATTTGCAGCTCCTTGCCTGGAGCTGATCCACAGCACTTCTGATTACTCTCTGCAGTGCAAGAACCAGAATGCAGAACCTTTGAAACACTTCATCACTTCTGTGAAACCAGGAGCCCCTTGCTACTGATTCCACAGTAGCTTGCCTTCTTAACTCATGTACATGACAACCATAAAGGAATAGCTCTGGTAACTGGAAATTGGCCAGGCTGATCTCTTTACCTAAAAAAATACAGCACTCAATCATGTACAAGTAAAAGATGGAGAAGGGAGCTTCTTTGTATGGAATGATAAGCAGCATAATCATCCCTTCTCTTCTCAGGTGATGAGATAGACACTGCTCAAGCACTGAGAGGATGCCATCTTCCTAGATGCTCAAAGCAGAGCTGCACTGCTTTGACAAGAATCCAAAGCAATCCTATGAGATCTGATTATCTTCCTCTAAATGCCAATTCTGTTTGGTTTCTCAAGGAACAATGTATAATTTGTTGCAATTAAAAAATGTTTATTTCCTTCTCCATTTACTGGTGGCAAAGACTGCATGTCAGGCTTACTAAGGCAGTGCTTTCCAAGGAAAGGTCTTGAGAGGAAGGACTTAAAATTGGAAGCAAATGGATAAGAAAACAAATCTGCTAGAAATGAAAGGACAACGATTTTAGAAAAAGAACTGCCGAAGATAGAGGTCCTGCATGCTTTATAAACTTCTGATAAGAAGTACACAAATGCCGCTTTAGAATTCAGAGCGTTAGGCAGGTAGAATAGTTACAGAAAACACAGAATGAGTAATAGATGTGATACCATCCATTCTGCTACACAAACTCCACAGTACATTCACTAAACAGGAGCTTCCAAAGCTGTATTTGCTGAACTCTGTCAGGATCCAAGGAACAGCAGTGAAGACTGACAAGTGATGCACTTTGCCTTTGTTAACAGATATTTTCTTTCTGATCTGTCTTATTTTAATTACTGCATCCTGATTTTCTTTTCTGTTTTTGTGAAAGTTACCTGTGAAATTAAACTTCACTAATCCACTATGTTGTGATTTTATCCTGTCGGTAACTTCTGGATTTTTCTCCTCACTCATCACAACCTCCTTCCACACCACCTCTTAACCTCTCTTTCTTGACCTTTCTGCTCTGCACTCTTTTACATCTTTACCACCTTTTCTCGCCTTCATCTGAGTCAGAGTGGAACTGTAAGACTCATTTGAAAGAAAGCTGCCTCTGAATACATTCAGTAAACTACACAAAACCAAACAGCTTTAAATCTCTTTTTTTTTCTTCTTTTTTTCCTAAGCAAACAACGATACAGTTCTCCCATTCCCTATGGACTTTCAAAAGCAGGTGGGGAACTAAGTCACCCTCACAGTGACTCCTGAAGGTTAGTGGCAGTGACATAGAGCTCTCCAAGCTGCACCCTTTGTGCCACTTTTGTAGAAGAGTTCCAGCGGAAAAAGACCCAAAACCCAAGCCAAGTCTGCCAAAAAAAGACCCACTTTCAATGTCTGGAAGGAACTAAAGTATTTAAAACCAGATATTTAGACTAGTCATGTATTCACAGAGTTACTAAGCTATAAAGTTGCAAGGAAACACAGGTTTTAACACTCGTCTTGGAAATGTATATTTCAAGAAATAGAAGAGAATAAATGTAAATGGTACAGCATATCTCCCTGCCACTAGTTTTTCAAGTTAGAGTTCAAACATATAGACTCTTTGGCGTGGTACTGGGGACTCAGTTTTATTCCTTGGAAGGCCTGGGGGTAGTAGGGGGATCCTCAGTACTAATCCACAGACAAGAACATAAGAAGCACTTCTTAATCTGGTATAAGGATAAAGGACCGTTCATCAAGTCCTTCTGAAGGTACCGCAGAGTAAGATTAAAGTCAATTGAAGATGATTTTACAATTGTGCAATTAAAGCTTCAAGCTGCAGCATAAGCAATCATGCTATGGTAAGTGAATTAATAATCCAAATGTTACAGTTCCAAATTGGTGGATTTTAGATTAAAAAATCTGATTTTCTGATTATGATGAGATAATATATAATTTAAATTAAGGGAAACTAACAGGTCTGTCCAGAACATGAGCAGCAAGGGAAAAAAGAGGATTCTGTGGATTTAAAACAGAAGTGCTACTCCATGAGCAGCAAGGAAGCTGAATCTTGATCATGACCAGAATGACAGTATAGATATTTCAGGCCTCTAAAAGTTTGGATCAAACTGAAAATCATCAACATCTAAGCATCCATTTATTACAAAATACAAATAAAACCTAAATTTGATAGATGTGAAGAAAATATGACCCGAGGGTAAGCAATGCAGAGATGATGGATATGCAGTCTGCAGAGAGCCTAAAACCACAGATCTGACAGGTATGAACTGCCACATTAAGGTCAGTAGGATGCTAATGACATGACATATGGCTTGGAATGGGGAAGGAAGGTGAGGAGAAAGGAGGCAGCAGGGAAAGGAGCGTGCAGAATACAGCCCAGGCTCAATCCTGTCCCTCCAGATGCAGAGGGGAGAACTCCACACCACTACTCCCTTCAGGATGAAAGGCATGTCTGCCAACACAAGACAGTGGACAAGGAGAGGGATACACAGAAGAACATTCAATCATTTCAACAGGCTTTGAACTTGTGTAAAGAAAGAAACTGATCTTATTCAGAATAGAACATATATTCCTATTTGCCAAATTTAATAAACAAATACACCACATTTCTAGGAGTCTCTTCTGCTGTGCATGAGCAGAATGAAACTCTCAGACCATCACTGTAAGTAAGCACGAGAAATACCAGTACCTAAAACATCCAAGGAATCTGCAGAAAAACACTATTCTTCCCACTCTCATGCACACCTCCCTTCACATGTCCCCAGTGAACTTTGCATCCAGATGTAATGCAATGTAGGCTTAATTTTGATTTTGCAGCAGAAAGACCATTAAGCTGAAGAAAATAAAGTGTTTATGACTTGGACTTATCTGTTGCGTGGCAAATAAAAAAGTGCAAACAAAACATGAGACTAATCTGATCTGATGGCTCATCCATTTCCTCTTTTGGCTTTAATAAGCTAAGTAACACTAAGTACTGCCTGTCAAGTCAGTGAGCTGTGACATTTTTGCATGTCACTTTCAAAAACTATCATCTGACTGAGAAATTATTCCTTTTTCACTTCTCTGTCTCCCCTCCCACATCAGTTTGCTAGTAATGGAACTAGTAACCCCCACAGGCTGGCCCAGAGTCCTAACTCTCAACCCTAAATCAGGGAGCAGGACTCCTAGTCTCCAACTGCACGCTTCTCCAGCTTTGTTCTCTCCATGGACATTGACACACAGCAGAAATCTTTCACAGCCCTGCCTGCAACTCGCGTTATCACCCTCATTCTCCAGTCAGATATTTATTGTGAACAGGAGCAGCATACGTATCTTCCTACATAAGCTACAGGAACCTATAAATGCAATCGCAGGCCTTCTAGAATGTCTTCTATTCCATGAAGTCCTTGGGGACCTCACTCACCTTAAAAATCTGTAATCATTACGATCAAGAACTTCATTGCCTTCTTTTGCAATTGGGCTGGTATAGGACAAGGCTTTCGCTCTGCGGACCAAGGCCACGCAGAAATGCCTGATCAAGCAGTGTACTGCCAATAACCAAGGTTGATTTTTCCCTAGAGAATCACAATTGCCCTTTGTCTCCAGATCCATAGCTCATCTACAGACCATGACCCTCCAGGGGCCAATTTTAACTAGATGAAAACCTTAGAGAAAGCACGTGCATCACTGAGCAGGAGCTAAATATACTCTTAATCAAATGAAAGTGAAATGTTTTCCTTAGTACCACTCTGCAGCTAAGAGAATAACTTTAAAAGTCAACAGATCCTTATCACCTGGAACCTGAAAACCAATTAACTTCTTATTGTTGCTTTAAGAAGTAACTAGTACAGCAATGTAAGATGATGATATTACTTAGCACTTACAGCACTTTTCATCTTCAAAGCGTTTTGCAAACAAACTAATTAATCTTCCCAACATGTCTGTGAGGTGGGCAAGCGTTATTATACCTGTATAACAGAGAGGAAAGTAAAAAAAGCACTGCTGGCAGAAGGTTATGTGCTTAGCTCAAGGCCACAGAATTACTGAACACATGCTGGCACTGTATGCTTCTCACAAAAGTTACCTGCTCAAAGCAGGAGGATGCTGCAGGTGGCTGTGTTTTAGCATAACAAAAAAGTGTCTGCCAGAAACACAGTAAGGACACGTTCTGCACTGCAGCTCACAAAACAGAACTCTCATAGCTGCCTCAGATTTCCAAAGATGGCACTTGAATGGCGATTAATTTGCTCATCAGGAGAATATAAAGTCACTCGTGCATCATTTCATACCTGTTTGCAATTAATCAGCACAGCAGGCATGCAGTTCTGGTGAGAATCCTTGCCTACCTGGCAGCCAAAGCCAGCTCACCGATTAGGCAGAGGTAGTGGAAACTCAAAAGTGGTCTGATCCATCTACTCTCCCATTGCCTCTTAAGGGAAGGCATGAAGCATGCGAGCTTTAGGTTTGAAACAGTGACCATTTAAACCCTTTAATCCTGCAGTTGACATTTATGGTGACTGAGAATATTCATCACTTTGCTACCGGAATAAGTCATTTCAAGTAGCTAATATTTAAAAACCAATAAAATTTGACATCCTGTTACTAGAAGTTGCAATTCATACTTCAGGTTTCTGAAAAGTTAAAAATAAATCCTTGACAGTGTTTAACATCAATAATAACATAAAATTGTCCTTATATATATATATATTATATATATATATATATATATATTTTTTTTTTAGGTCCTCTTTTTACTGAATGGTGAGATTTTTTCAGCACCTAAATCTAATTGTCACAGAGCAACAGCTGAACAGAGGCTACGATTCATCAGCACAGTGTAATGTCCTGTAAATGGCTTTGCTTTTCAGCAGCCTCATATCAGTGACCCAGCATTCTGTGATGGGAAGAAATTCTTTTTCTTTGCTCGTTTGTTAAGTCCAGCCCCTCTCTTTGCAGGCTGAAGGAGTTACTAGGCTCCTAAGAATTCCAGAATAGTAAAGATATAAAAACCTCCACGTGAATGCTTTCTCCTGCAAAACTGGAAGGGGCAGCATGAAAAGGAATTCATGTTGAGGCTTTGCCAACAGCAAATTGTGCTGAATGATAAACACAGAGAACTCATGCATGCCAACAGTTAGAAAGACCAAGAAACTTTACCTCCAGGCTAAACTACAGATGCCTCAAGCTTTCAAAAAGTAAAAATTCAACACAACCTGCACTACCTCGTCAGTCCTTCTTGTAGCAAAAGGTGTCCTGCAGCTCAGCTTCTCATCTCATATCGTTCACAAACAGCAGTGAAATTATTTTGTGTGTACGTATGAACACACGCAAATCTCCGTGTATTGTGCCAACTGTGCCTCCCACTCCAAACCTCACTGACTTGGCAAATGGATCCCATTATAGCATTGTTATATTGCCTTGCAACAAAAAATTCTCTGAAGCAGAATGATGGCTACTTAATAGACATTGCAGAGTCCAGTCCTCCTTTCAAAACATATTTGGCAATAAATAAAATAGCTTTTGCCTGCCGTATTTTTCTTGTTAACATAATATACTCGCATAACAAGCCTCTCAGTCTTGCAGGTTTGACTCATGATCAACTTCAAATTGCTTGCAAATCATTAAACCATTAATCCTGAATACTTTTTTAAATGCAATTTTCAAAATACAGTTTGCTCTCTGTAGTTCTCTTCATCCATAGTCACACAATACTTTCAAATATTTTCACAGAGCAGTCTCCAACGTGCATCTTATCACTTCACACAGCAATTGAATTTTGTAAACAAAGGAATTTCTCTCTGAGCAACAGAGAAATTCAAGTTAATATATTAATTTCTGAATTCAGAGAGATACTTAGACATAGCCCAAAGTATGAGCATTTAGGTTCCTGAATTCAATTAAAGAAGTTGCACATTTAAATCGGACTGCTCATTACAGCTGGATACTTCAAAGCATAAGTAAATAGGTATCAACTTCCTCTCTAACACAAACAGCAAACAATCATCACATTTTAGTAAGCAAATGGCCTTTCACAGTGCTTTATCCACTGTCAAGGATAAGATTAGGCAGTATGCAATTTAAAGTCAAGCTTAAAATTAGTTTTAATGAAAAAGGCTCAAGTTCCTCATTTACATGGTTGGATGCACAGTTTAATTACTCACATTTACCAATTTTTTGAAACTTACGTGGAGATTAACAACAAAGTGAAAATAAACAGCTAAATTAAAAGTTCTAAAAACAGTAAACGAGATAATCCTTGTATGAAGAGTTTAAAAATAAAACTGGTCTTTCAACAAATAACGGTGTTTGAGAAGGAGAAGAGAACGCAGGAGATCACTGTCCTTTAAATCAACTGAAAGCATGCTGCCTCGATCAAGTCACTTCCCAGAAACACACATTCCTTCTTAGAACTGTGTCAGATGGATTTCAGAGAAACAAGATAATCCTAGCCCTATAATAAACGTTATAGTATTATACCATTAAATTATTCTAAATACTGTTTTATGAAATAAAAGGAGAAACAGTCTTTTAAACAATTACCCCCAATTTATGCAGTTAATATCAAACAACAGGCATTCAGTGGATGAGGAAAAACTGCTGTAAGCTGAGCTGATGACAGGGGAACTTCTCCTCCATAAGCAAGGATTTCCTGGAATAAAACTACTCCTAAATCAGGCACATCTATCTCCTATAGCAGCATCCCCTTCTGAGTTCAACCATGGGTCTTAGGAAGCCAGAAGCACAAAGACATACTGAGACAAATGAAGAAGAGGAGGTGGTAAAAATCTGACTGTAATGGCAACGGGACCAACGCAATGAGAAGGCGCTACAAAGAAAGAGGAAAACAGAATGCTCACCCATCTCTAAGACCCAGGCTTGCAGGAGAAAAACTCCAAAAGAAGGGATCTCCAACAAGAGATTCGTCCTCAGGGGCAATCAGCCTTTAAATGAGGTCTAAGTGGGATGGAGCCTGGCTCCACCCCTTCCAGCCGTACAGGTGAATTGCCTTTGCCTGTGTTCCCAGGGCTGACCGGGTCTTTTTTCCAGGTGCTTAACCAGTGGTTCAGGCCGTGACTCAGCAGCTGTCATACACTGACACATAAACAAAAGGCTTTGAAGGGTTTACCCCTAAGTACTGGCAGTAATAACACACTGACATTTTTTATGTCAGATTTGAAAGACTCAAGAAGTTCAAGTAATTGCTCCAGTACATTTTCACACTGGGAATTTGGTACTATTTTACAAAGTCCGAGCAAAAGAAATGAAGCAATCATCATCAATAATTAAAGATGTTAATTTCCAATTAAAGGCATTTATTAACACTTGCCTTTTTTTTTTTGCTTTTAGATTTAATTTCTTTGTTTTTGCAGGGTAGCATGTAATTAGGCTGTCAAAGCAGCTACATATCTGCGCTGTATTTTTAGACAGAAGCAAAAAAAAAAAAAAAAACAAAAAAAAACAGAGAAATGTCCTTAATATATTATTTAAAAACCTTTAGAATGATCTTGAACACTTTTTCCACCAAATGCTTCCAATGCCAGAAGCAGTAGATTCTCTCAAAGATGAATCAAAAGAACACAGTACCTAAAACTACAAAACAAGCCCATATTAATTTGACCCTATCAAACTTGCAGGTAGTTCCCAAAGGTGCTAAAACAGCAAGCGTTAGAAGAAGCCAGTAAGCCATACAAGGGGAATTGAATGGACAATGAAAAAAAAACAACAGACACAAATGACAGCATTGAAAGATGAAGACAACTCTACACATCTCAAACTGACAGATGTGTAACTTATTGCATACTGGACAATAAGTATTAGCTATGTATTAAGTACTTTTCTGAAGAAAATGGAGAGGAAAAAAACCCGCAAGCCCCAGTTTTCATTCCATTATGTCTATTTAAAGAGAATAATACTCTATTCAGGGAATGGTTTGTGAATTCTTAGTTAGGCAATATTAAATAAACAGTGCCTATTTTGATATAACTTTGTCACTAGTAGTATGAAAGCACCTATAGTACAAGCCTTAGAAAACTTAATTCCTCTTGTTTTTTCCTTAGTAAAGTATCAGGATCTAGGTGACTAATGACTTCAGCTTGAAAGTAGCGATGACCTGAAGTTTCAACATAACACAGAAACCAAAAATGCACAGCAGAAAGCAGACAGACCACAGGAGCAGCCATCCTCAGTTACATGATTCTAAGAGAAATATTTTTATTTCCCTTGCAGACATTTGTACGGAAGAAAAGTCAACACCATCTGCATGGCTCTAATTCTAATGTAAAGTTATTCTACTTGGAACAAAGATAAACCACCAATGGGGAAAATATTTTCAAACATTTCTAAAAATCAAAGCTAAAGACTTTCTCAGAAGGAGAAAGCCCTCTATATCTACCCCTGAATCTACTCCTGCTTCCTCAAAAAAGAGATGATCTCTTTATAAAGAAGACTGAGGGTTCATTTCATGTACCTTCTGGCCTTCTTTTTATTCTTTCAGATAGCTGGGCTATAATATTGCACACATCTCAACTACTTTATTTTTTTTTCCCCCTACATTAAGTACTTCAGCTGTGGAAGTGCAGAAAAGCCACATCTAGATGTTATGGTTTTGAATCCAAAGTGAAGCACTGAGTTCTTGACCCTAACGAGAGCTAAGTGTAACCTGACAGAATCAGGAGTAGTTAGTCCAAACCCTCTCCTCAGCTGGGGTCAGGGACAGCAAACTGCCCAGGGTCACATCCAGCTGGGTTTTGGATATCTCCATGGATATTTACATCTCTCACATCTCTCCTGTCCTGGACTCAGATTTTTAGCAGAGATAGCAGTTAGCATCTGATTAGGTGCCACAGAAATCCTCTAAAAACCAACAAAAAACAACTCAAAATTAACCAACCCAAACTCTTTCAAACTAATTCACCTTACTCATTTACTCACTCTACAGTGCTCTATTACTTCCCTTGTGAACTAAAAACACTGAGTTATATTATTTGTATACTCAAACATGCATACAGGATTTTTCAGCAAGCCTATTTATTGGAACAGTTGCATTCACTTCTTGTGATGAATTTTGAAACTATTAAAATTTTAGGGATGTTGGAGTGGCAAGCTTTTGGACAACTCATTAATCAGAATTATTATTATTATTTTTTTTTTGCCGGGGGTCTGGTTTTTAAACTGTAAGGCCTGAATACTTCATACTTAAATGCACAAAGTTGTCACTGAGTCATCGCCCAACATGGGACATTTATGTAGGTTTCCTGTTTAGCATGTATTATTTATTTCAGAGATGGCACATAATGCTCTCCCATCTTTGTAAAATATTTAGGAAGATACAAATAAGTGTACTGCTTCTGCAGAGTACTACTAAAACTGCTAAAACGGGTATAATCACATCCTCTTCCCACAGCAGGAATGCCTTGTTACTCGGTACTAATGAATTATATACCACAGTGGTATAAAAACTTCTTGCCTACCTTGTCTGGTATACTCATCTGCTTCTCTGTGGACCAAGTCTTTTACCCGGTTTCCATACAGCAACCTAGAGGAATCATGATCAAAAGCCTTCAGGGTTTCACTGGAACTGTAGGACTTCTGTGTAGGCACTCTGCACTCCTCATTTTCTGTGGAAGAATTCGTGTAGCGCCGCTCTTTGTCCCGTCTGCTCTTTGTCAGGGAGCAATAAGGCCGACGTTCCTTCACATCCATACTTCATTCCTTCCGTGTGCACATCAGCCCAGCCTGTTTGGAATTCTTATCTACATTCAGCTCACATCTACCTAAAAGAAAATTAGAGAGACAACAGATGAAGTGTTACAATGTTCTCTAATTGCTGTGATTACTTTCTAACTACCTGATGTGCAGAGAAATGTCTGACTATGGGCAAAATGCAGTCCTGCATTGTGTGCAACACTTCCGATAGTTTCATGTACAAGCTATCCCAAAGAGAAATTATTTAAGAAATACCTGTTAACAACAATGCTAGTCACAACAATCTTCTATTGTTATTTTATTTATACAGCAGATTAGAATACTAAAACCAGACTGAAAGCTAAGGGAGAAAACACCCTCAGCTTTTCAGTTTAAGGAACACATTACTCACTTTAAGTCTTTCTATCTGCAAATACATCAGTTTGACTTGTCCTGAGAAAGGTGTGTGCCTAATGGGAAAGGTATATGCTTTTTCCCCCTGCTTTTCAGAAACTTCTCATTTCAATGTCTATTTCTAAGATGCAGACTACTACAATGCTTCTTGTCAATTCTATTCTTACAAAATTGTTCTCACCAAGACAGTACACATAATTTTACAGCAAAATACAGAAATATCTTAGGCAACACGTAGGAAGGCTTCTCTTGGGTAGTACTTTCAATATAACTTCTGCTGGGAAACAAGGAAGTATTTCATTTCAAAATGACATTCAGAAGTAATTCTTCCTTCCATCAACATTGTTGAGAAATGCCACAGTAAGAAACTTATTTCTATTCATTTTTCTTTAATGGTTCATTCCAGTTAGTTTTCAAAACAAGGTTTCTCTGTTTCATCTCATGGGCCAAGCAGTTAACAGAAATACCTTCACTTCTGACAGTTTGGAAATTCTGCCATTATTTTTAAAGAGAAGAGCTAGATTAAAATCAAGAATATATTTCATACATTTAAATGACTGTTCAAATATCTGAACAATGAAGTTTGGGTGATTTTAATACTTTGCAGCTAACCCTATTAACTGAAGCTTTGATATTTCTGGTTCAACATACTATATGTTTGGACTCTGCCCTGTCTCAAGAACTTTTTCCTTGGTGCTCCTCTCAATTTAACATACTTCATTACTACCTAGGGAGCAATAACCATATGCACCAGTACAGGTTTGGGGATGAACCGCTGAGGAGAGGGACCTGGGTATACTGGTGCATGACCAATTGGCCAAGAGCTAGCAGCATTCTCTGGTGGTTAAGAAGGCCAATGGAATCCTGGGATGGATTAAAAAGAGCGCGGCCAGGAGGTGAAGGGAGGTGATCCTTTCCCTCGACTCTGCCCTGGTAGGCCTCACCTGGAGTACTGTGTCCAGTTCTGGGCTCCCCAGTATGAAAAGGATAGGGATCTCCTGGAAAGAGTCCAGTGCAGGGCCACAAAGATGATAAAGGGCATGGAATACCTCTCTTATGAGGAAAGGCTGAGAGACCTGGGTCTGTTCAGACTTGAAATAAGAAGACTCAGAGGGGATCTGATCCATGTCTATAAATATCTAAGGACAGTAAGGCAAAGGGACGAGGCTGGACTCTTCTCAGCAGTGTGTGGCAATAGGACAAAGGGAAATGGTCACAAACTGATACGTAGGAAGTTCCACACAAATGTGCAAGGGAGCTTCTTCACAATGAGGATGACGGAGTACTGGCACAGGCTGCTCAGAGAGGTTGTGGAGTCTCCTCTGGAGATGTTCAAACCTGCCTGGATGCCCAACTATGCAACTTGGGCTCGGGAGCTGCTTTGGCTTGGGGGTTGGACTCGATGATCTCTAGAGGTCCCTTCCAACCTCTACAATTCTGTGATTCTGTGGGATTATTTTGTGTATTATTACCAGTAAAGTGACGTAGAATTTATAGGGCCACAGAATCAGCAAGGTTGGAGATCATCTAGTCCACCAAACTTCCCCACTAAACTGTGTTCCCCAGTACAACGTCTAAACATTTCTTGAACACCTCCCGTGACAGTGACACCACCACTGCTCTGGGCAGCCCATTCCAGCACCTCGCCACTCTTTCAGAAAAGAAACTTTTCTTTACATCCAACCTGAACCTGACCTGGTGCAACTTGTGTCCATTCCCTCTAGAAATAAGGTCATTTTCTCTAATTCAAATGACATTTTGCAGCACGTATCACAAAGTAACATCCAATTTCACTTGCAGCCAGTTCAGCAAAAACAAGGTTGCTTTAGAACTCTTAACATGCTTCATTTTTAAGCATTTAATAACAAACTAATTAGTTGTCAGCCATGAAACGAGTTTTAGTATTTAATTTAACACCAAACTGTAATTCAAGTTATTGAATGGCAAGTCTTTTATCATCCTATCTGTTTTGAAATTCTCTGAAAAGCTCTCACATTTCTTGACCTGCCTGAAGCTCACTTTATACTAGATGACAAAGCTGCAAAGTCTTCCATTTGAGCAAATTCTTTTCTGTATTAATTACACTTTCAAACACTCGAGCCATAAAAGCAATTGAAATATCTGTACGTGGGCAATAAAATTGAGACAGTATAATACTTTACTCACTTTATGACTATTTAGATGTCTGCATGTCCATGCAGCCTATCTTTTTGTTTGATATGAAACACTCAGATTTTAAAATATTTGATTGACTAATGAATGCAAGAACGTTCCACATGAAAATAATTTTCTCAGCACTTTATGAACTTTGTGCTTCATTACTGAAATGTGCTTTTAAAAATCATGATTAACGGGTACATGCAGGTATTCTTCTGGAGCATAAAGACTGCGTGTGGAAGCCTATCTCCCCTTTCATCTATGCATTTCAAAACTTTAAAGGGACACTAATTCCTAATGTCTCTGAATTGTGCCATGGGAAAACTGACATGTGCTATTCATCATCAAAGTTTAAGAGTAATTCCGATTTTTTCACATTTCTGGGCTTATGTAGCTCCTTCCTGATATTAAAAAAAAAAAAAACTCTTTGCAGAATACTTTGTTAGTATAGAAAGCTAAAATCCTCAAAGATTTAATCTACGCTGTAGCATGAGGAGAACTACTGATCTGCTTCCCACAGAAGTCAATGAATTCAATAAAGCATCAAAAGGCAGTTTGCTGGGTTATCTATTGCCTCTCTAAGCAAAGAACGCAAAGGTTACAAAAAATACAAGCTGTTTAACAGCATTAGATTATTGAGATACTGACAGTGATTACACTGCCACGATAAACAATGAGGGCTAGTGCATTTTTTGTGGGCATTTTGAAAAAACAATCCAAAACAGTTTTAAGAGCTTAATCTTTTTAAACCCAGCATTATACAGAACGCCTCATCACCTTCAGCTGCTTTTAGCTTCTCAGAAGTTAATAGTATCTCTTTGCAAGTTATAGGAAACGTACTTAGGCTCAGATCTCTACATTCTTTTCATCGGTGAGTTAATACAAATATCAGAGGTAAGGAGCCAGAATAAAAGCTATCTTAATGACCTGTCTACAAGCAAATGTCCTGCACCATGACCAAAACACAGACAGAAAGAGAGAGCACAAATATATTTGCAGAACACAGGAATACATCAGTATTAACAATTATTTACCGTGTCTGGTAACGACAAGTCAAACAAGAAGGGATGTGCAGATGGCTTTACAAGATCTGAACTGTAACTCTTCAGTAAGACAGCCCAGCATAGCACAGGGTGCTGCAGCAGTCTCAGCACCATGCAGGACTTACTTGTCCCACTGGGAATCCTATTGCACATTTCCAGTTCTTAAAGACACCCTTCTTTCCTGATAAATTGCGAACATTCTCAATTAATGATAAAAGTAATTCAGAACAAACAAACAAAAAAACCCCACAAACTCTGCAATTTACTGTACCTGCTCAGATGCTTTATTATATCACTTTAGTTGTAATAAAAACAATTCTGCTCCAATCTCTAAATTTAATGGAACAAACTGGCAGACAAATTTCAACACATTTCATGTTTTCTTCTCCTCTGTTCTCAGTAACATAAAAGCTGCATCCTGCTGGGAGTTGCATGAATGCACTGATCAGCTTTCCTCCTCCTATGTGTCTTAGAATATGCTCAAATAAAATATTAGTAATAAGTACAATATAAACACAGTGACTCGATGTAATGAACATATAAACACAGTAATTCGATGCATGAACAAGTTTTTTTGTTTGTTTTTTTTTAATCAGATTAAAATTTTAAACCAAATAAAATTAAATATGTGATGTTACTTGCCTTTATCTGCAAGTTATTTTTGCCCATATGCCAATATTAATGGTCCACAAAATAGGAATTTTCACGGAGCGGTATTTATCAAGCAACTGAACCAATAGGTCACCTACTCACATATGGATGTCAAAATAGCCATACTAAATACTGTTACGTGCTGCATCACAACTTCAAATGAAGCCAACTGAAAGTTAACCGACCAAGGTACACCACTGTTCCAAGCATTTGATGCTTTCCTGTGCACAAGACACCAGGGGTGCTCATCTGAGTCACTGCCTGTTGGACCCTCTGTGACTCTGAAGGGACTGGACCAGGGTTTGGGCTCCTGTTTGGGTTACGTGGGTGAGCATGTCAATCACCAGACCCTCGTGTCAGCTCTCCTATACTGAACCCTATCCCACTTGTGTAGCCACTGCTGCAGCCCCAGGCAGCTGCCAAATTATAAAAGCCATTCAAAATAATAAAGATGCTTGTTTTTTTAATAATTATTTCTTCAAAAATTAATTTACAAAGAAAACATTACAACCGAAGAGGCATCTATTTCTTATATGTGACTAGATTGCAGGGGCCATAGAACTCCTTCCTTTGTGTAAGTATTTACAATCTTTAATGACTAAATCAGGCAAGGTAACTAACACAAGTTGCGAGGCAATAGTTCTCCCTTTCACTCCAAGTGTTGGAGACAGCCTGGGTGTGCAAAGCCACACATGCTGGAGCTGCAGAGGGAGCTTCAGTGACAGAACAAAAGTCTCATGTGCAGACAAAGCCAGCTGAAGCAAAGGCAGGAGTTCTGTTTTTCATTTAGAATTCTCCAAGAAAGCCTTTCAGTTCCCCTCCATCATTGCAATGCAAAATAAAGCCACCACAGCGAAAACCAACAACTGCGCTGCTTTTTACAAAAAACAACAACAAAAACCACAACCAAAGAAGCACCTCAATGCTGAAGCCCTACACAGCTCTACACGAAAAGTACAGTAGGCATAAAATGTGCTACATATTTTAATTGTTGAGATGTAAACGGGGATTTAAAGGCATGCTATGGAGCATTATCTAAAACATCCAGCTACAACTTCAGCACGCCTGCAGGCTTTTTAAAGCAGTTATGGAAAATTATTGCATTTAATTCCGCAGCTTCAATGCCAAGCTCCCCAAAGGGTAGTTACACTTTGGCAATAGGATGGCAGTTCTCCCAACACGTACACTGCTCCCCACCCGACTCACTGGGAATCTTCTTCGAGCACAGGAGCTGGATAGAATGCTGAAGTAACAGACTGATGGAGCTCAGTGTTTTATGCCCTTTGATACCCGAAAGCTACGCAGATACAAAATAATAAAAAGGTAAGAAAAAAATGCTTGTTATCAAAACAAAAAAGTGATAGTCATATACAAGACGTTATGCTATTGCTGATGTTGATTTATCAATCTGCTACGGCATATATTATAATCCCTTGCAGTGCATACAGCCATTTTAGAAAACTCAAAACGCACAAAGCAAAAATTGAACTGGTTCTGAGAAAGAGGGTAATATTTTCATATACACGGTGTCAGAAGAGAACATTTTAAAAAGAAAAAAAAAAAAAAAAAGAGAGGATGAAACATGTAATTTCCTTGTTAGAGAAGAGCAGCGACAAGCATGAGACGCGGTTAGAGCGTGGCCAGGGCCTCTCTGCTGGTCTCACAGGCTGGAAGCACTGCTGTGACACTGCCGTGCTGCTGAGAACAGGAGGGCAGCAGAAGGGCTGGAGAATGGACTGAGGTGTTTAGCACCATCTTTCCTCTAAAGGCCCACAGCTGACAATTTAGGCATACCTAAGAATGCCAGCATTCACAGCTTCACTAAGAAGCCGGCGCTATCACCAAATTACTATTATTTTTATTACCAATTACTATGATTATGAATTAGGGATCATTGATCCTTCCACATTCGGTTAACACAAGCCTGAACTCTGCTCGCTTCAGGCAGGAGCAAATTTGCTCTCACAATACAGTACTGCAACAACACGACAGGAGAAACGTTGCAGCACTTCAATGGAAAGAAGCAGGCTCTGACTTCTGCTCGAAATTAGAGGTTGCACAGATAGGTGTCAGGACGGCTTCTGTTGTCAGCTCTGAAAACTGCTGCAAGTAATGCCTAAGTATTTCTACTGCATTATTTTAATTTAACCAGGATTTCCTTGTAATTGCAATTGTTTGTTAATGTAAATATTATGGTAATCGCAATTTGCACTAGTTATAATACTTGCATGCCTTTTAACAGTGAAAGAACAAAGCAAATTCAGCAGGAAATGTATCACATGAAGACTAAAAACTGCAACGCACAAATATCAAGCAAATTAAGAAAGTCTCCTGTCCACAAAAATACTCACAATTCACACAACTAATCACCCATAAAACCTATTACAAACAAATACTAAGAAAAACTCAAAAGGCATAAAAGAGTGATGAAATTTCCACTTCAATGGCTGATAAAGTGAGATATGTCAGAAATCAACTGAGCTGGAAAAATGACACTTTGAAGAGGTGCTTAGGATGATCTGTAGCCATGGTGTGCCATTAGTCAAACTGATGACTCTTAATACATGGATATTTCAGGTCATCATATCTAGAAATTCGCTTCTTAATATTAAAAGTCTGTCTTCCAGCACAGAGACTGGAGCAAAAGCACTCAAAGCCTGGGGAACTGGGAACAGAAGGGATGCCAGCCAGCAGCTCACAGCCTGAAAACGGAAAAAGCCTCCCTAATTCATGGGCTAACCCTACGTTTTGGGATTTGATTATATATAGAAAAGGGAAGAAAAAAAATATGAACAGGGAGGAAGGAAGAAAAAAGGTGACCAGTAAAAAATATCACATTCTTCATGCACTTTTCTGCGTTAGTCAGGGGAGCAGAGGACTCATATCTGCAATACTTAAAGGTGCAATATTAATAAAAGTGACTTTCCAGAGACCATCTAAAAGTCTCAGCTTCGTCAGGGAATAAACAACAAATAAATGCATTCCAAATTCATCAGAAGTTGCAATGAGCGTTGGGAAAATATGCAAAAAGATAAACGAGCTCTGCAGGGTGCTGGTCAGACACAGAGGCTGACATTTGTGGAAGTTTTGTGGCCAGTACAGCCATAAAGTCTTGAGGGAAAATAAAAGTAAAGGAATGTAAATCTCATGTTTTCCCTCATACCAAGGGAGCATGGGCAGTACTCCTCCAGATGCCACATTCCTCTGAGGGCAAGAGGACTGTGCAGCAGTGGTTGCAACGGAGTGGCAGCCCCTCACAATTGCTGGAAGCCTCCACAGCCAGGCACCTCTAGGAGGGAGAACTGAAAGCAGCCCTGTGATGACCCTACTCACATATAGCCTGGTAATTCACAAACAGGGACTGGATCTACTTCCCTTCTGGAGGGGCTCAGAATTGGCTATCACCAGCAATTTCCATTTCTCCTTGGGAGGAATGGTTTGGAAGAACCTAGAAAGCCTAGAAAAAGAGGAAACCCTAAAAGGAAAGAAACCCTAAAAGGAAAACCTGAGCAGAGGAAAAGAACAAACAAAACCACAGCAGAGCAGAGCATCGAGCCTGATTTACTTCAGAGCTAAGTAATAAACTCTCAGAGTCAGCATTGCATAATTCATTATTCAGCAACAATTAAGAAGGCCTAAATACTTTTCTCCACTCTTTTAAATCTAAAATTCATCCCTCTGCCACCATCTCCTTCCCAGCCCTTATTTTAGAAATTATTTTTTTCTTCTCTCTCCTCACTCAACCCATCTAAACGGTCTCCTGATTTATGCAGGTATAATTCCTTCCTGATCAGTACCTCCCAAGTTTACTTTTGCACCTGCTCTGAACTCTCTCCCTTATTCTGAGACAAAGCTGAAGAAACCTAGGGATTTTTGAAACTAAAACAAGTCAGATGGAGAACCCACACGTAACAAGCCCACATGTAACCTACCATGTAATAAACTCTAAGCATCAACAAGGGTGCAACAGTCCCTGAGTCCCCACGCAGTGATCACGGTGCAGTTTTCTTCATTTCTTCTCAGAGAACAAAGCTATCTGTATGTCAAGCTTTACCATCTGAAAAAGCTGTCCATCATTCAACTCCTCCATCTCCTAACAGAGTTAATTTCAAACAGTTTGACAGTAGTGAGGTTTGAAAAATAATACTTCTCTCCAGTCACTACAAAAGGAACAAAGCATACCTCAGATGACACGGAATAGCTGGGCACACCCTCACAGTCCTCAGCTAAAAACGACCTTCTGAAGGTGTGAGTGTGAGCAGGTCCTGAGGACCCTGCAGTGAGGATGCCACTGGCGGTGAGCAGGAGAGGGAAGCAAGAAGGCAGAAGGGCAGTTGCTGAAGCTGTGTGACACAGGACACATGCGCAGCACCAGCCTTGGTTTCCAAGTACAGCTTCTCATGGCAAAAGCTGAAATCCCACATAAACAGAGAACATTCACAGGAAGATTTTTCTCTTCCCAATGTTCAGATGAATAACCAGATTTTCACTCCTGGTCCTACTGTAGCTACAATACTGTCTCTGTCTGGGAACTTGGAAACTTGCTAACAAGTCACCTCGGTACAGAGTAACTGGAAAGATACATCAGGCATACTGTCCTTTTTATTATTTTATTTTTTACTTTTTAATGCTGAACAGCTCTGGCTTGTTCAAAATTACCCCTGCCTCTCTGACTTTCCCTTCCAAATCACCAACAAATAAAAAACAGTCCGATACAACCAGTAGTCCTGAAAATGATGAAAAAAGTCTCAATACAGTATTACTGGTGTTTCTCCTACTGTTACAACATTTATTCACCACTTCTAATACAGAAGCGTGAAAATCTATTAGCTGATGCCCAGGTAGCATGAAATGTAGCAAAGCACTGTTTATCTTACATTTACATTAGCAGTTTCATCTCTGCATGTACCTGTCTATTCAGACTGTATCAGCAGTCATGTCACCTTCGATACTCCCTGGGTTCATGTCTGCCTGCCTGCACAAGCTGCAGCATCTTCTCACAGCCTTTGTTTCCTCTCTGGCACTATTCTACACCAATGTATAGTAAAGGGTGGAGGATGTCTGCTCTGATGGATCACTTCCTTCTGTAACCCTTCTTCTAACTTCCTTTTATAGCATCAGATTTTTAGCCCTACCTTAAAGGTCATACAAAGAAAAAAGTCCTCTCATTGTCGCTATTTGACTTTAATATCTTAGGGTTTGCCTTCAATTTCAACAGAAAAAAAGACTTTGATTAATTGATTTGGGTTGATTAGCAGGGAGAGGGAGGGGATCGTTCCTCTCTACTACACCCTTGCGAAGCTCCAACGAGAGTACAGTGTCCATGCATGGGGCTCTCAATGCAGGAAGGATGCAGAGATGTTGTAGGGGGTCCAAAGGAGGGCCATGAAGATGATCAGAGGGTTGGAACACCCCTCCTACGAAGAAAGGTTGAGGGAGCTGGGTTAGATGTTAGGCAGAAATTCTTTGGTTAATGGGCAGTGAGACTTTGGCACAGGCTGCTCAAAGAAACTATGGATGCCCCATCCCTGGAGGCATTCAAGGCTGGGCTGGTGGTTGGCAATGCCAGCCAGAGGGGTTGGAGCTTGATGATCTTTAAGGTCCCTTCCAACCCCAACCATTCTGTGATTCTATGATTAATGCAAACAACAGAATAAAATATGCTCTCTGGTTAACTCTTTGAGACATAAAATTTGCAACTGTACTTAGCAAGTTTGTTCAAAGAACCACACATCTCTTTGAATGTTTCCACTGAGCCTACTCTGCCATAGCCCTAGCTGACTGCCAGCCAACACCCTCACTGGTAACTGTCTTCAAAAGAACAAATGATTAACCTTTAATAACATAGAGCATCCTTTCATTTGCAAAGCTAGGGAAGTCCCATGAAGAACCATGTCCTACTGCCTTCCTCCTCTGCCTGTGTTTGTCACCAGTAGGTACAGCCCCAGCTGTGCTCCCACACACAGCATAATTCCTGATGTGGGGAGAAATGCAGTGGAGCTGCTGCTAGCAGAGCCCAGCAACAGCGGCTGGTGCCGTGCACTTGGATCTGACAGCAACCAGCCTTAATCTGTAAAAAATATTCCACTGCCAGAAGTTCTTAGTTTTTGTAAAAGAAGCACAAGCTTCTATAGTAAGTATTGAGCAGCTTCATGTTATGCTTTTGCAGGGCAGGAATACTGTTTCTTTAAATCCTTATTCCCATTTAAGATGATATGCCAGATTTCTCAGTACAAAAATTGATTACAGATCCTTTTAAGTAATGTAACAACTCAATGCAGAAACAATTCTGAATGTGACCTTTAAAGGATGGACAACTCATACCCTCAAAAATAAATAAATAAATAAATAGGTCTCCTAATTCAATAAATGGAAGTTGACCTCCACTTTCATAAACTACCGACTATAATTGAGTCACGAAAATGTCTGATAATTATCAATGAAATCCCCTTGTGATCTCATATGAGTTTTGTACAGAAATTCCACAGTTCAGTAACACCAGAACAAAATTTAGTCTACTACACCTAACTGTATTTCTTACTAAACACATTCAGGTGCAAAGACTCAAAGCCAGGAACACTGCAGGGTCCAGTTCACTTATCAGGACAGGGAAAGTAAAAGCAGAAAAAGGATTAAAATCTTTCCCACAGTGATAGTCAAGATACCTCACATAAGTGCATATGGACTGCTGGACAGATGAGCAAATATTTGAAACAGGATGGAAATCGTATTAAAATGGAATTGGAAATAGTTCGAAACATACACAGCAAAAATATCACTAATGCATTTTCATTATTTGCATTGCCCCATATCTAATAATAAACTATTTGAGATTTTCTTAAATCTATACATAAGGACCCAACTTTCACCCCAGTATAGGCTGCTCCAAGCACCAACTTTTTCCTGAATTATCTTGATACTCAGGTTGCTTTTGTGAGGAAGAGAAAGATGCAGTCAGTAAGTGAGGATTCTTTCAAGACACACAGAACTAAGCGATCCAGTCTGTACTGAAAAGTTTTACCAGTGTAGCTGAATTTACTACAAGTCATAGCTTAAGCTAGCAAAATTTATTGTGCAGATGCAGCTATACTGACAGAAGAGTGCACTTTTAAAACCACTGATGCCACTGATGCAGATAAGCCCTGAGACTGGAGCCGGTCTGATGAATATCATAGGCTCTTAGTGCATGCAGGTGAAAGGATGAGACTACCCAGCATGGTGAATGAAGGGGATCACACCACTTGGGCTATCATTTCCGGATGTACTTGCCTTCTTGAGATGCCCTTATTCAGCTGAGAACAACAATTGTGCTGCTTCATTCCTCCTTGACCCCCTCAAGTTTACAGGTTGACTCAAAGCACTCTCATCAGCATTCACAAACATACTGTCTTAGTGTGCTGCAGGGAACTGTAGGACAAGATCAGCGATAAAATATGTGTGTGAGAGAATGAGAGGGAGTGAGAGTGAGTGTGCAAGTTAATTTGGGTTTGCAAGATACAAGCATCCAGAAAGGAAAAGATTTTTAAAGGACAGATGCCAGTATTCAGGGAGCTTATCTTCAAATACTGGGGAGCACCAGGAGTAAAGGAAATCTTAATGCTCTGTCATCACAGATCTCCGCATAAATGAATTCAAGAACCCAAAATCAAAGAATTTGCAAGTAGTGCAAAGGAGAAGTTGCATTACTCACAAACACCAAGCACAGCTGGAACAGAGACAGACTTGTACAGGAAGTTCAGAACACAGCAAAGGAGAGTAGAGCAAAGTAGGTTAGGGAGCTTGAAAAAATGAGGAGACACATAGCTCTGTGGCCCTATTTTTAAGAAACATCAGATCTTCACCAGTGTGCAGAGCTTAACTCCCTAAAGCTTAAAAGATTAATCAAACATTACAAAGAGAGTGAAATATGTGTGTATGCACAGAAATATTTGTATGTATGTATGTATGTATATATATATATATATATGTGTAAATGTTTTATATACATGCATGCATATATGTATACAAATAAAAAACATGTGAAGGACATGCTGTGATGGAAGTACTGTTGGGGGTTGTGAACGAGATAAACATAGCTGTCTTCTTTCTTGAAGCTAAAATACCAAAAAAACCACTGTGTAGCTAACCTAAGTCATGCAAGTTTGAGAAACATATGTCTGTGATTAACACCCCTTGTCCTTTCAACAACGGCGTGTTCCAAAAACACTTAAATGCTGATCATTTGCCTCTTCACAATAATAAGTTCTTTATGGCAAAAATGTACAAAACAGAATAACCAGGGAGTACTGGAAGAAGAGGCAAGGCATGTTCTAATAACTACATAATTTGGTTTTTAAACAGTTGTCAACGGTTTACCGGGCTGGATCGGCCCGGTTCCGTGACGATTGGTGCGGGGGACCCACGCCCCAGGAAAGGGCAAGGAAAAAGGGAAAAGGGAAAAGGGAGATGGGCCTAGAAACAAAACAGCGGCAACGATCTGAGGAGGAAAGCTAATTTACTAAATAAGATATTAGAAAGCAAAATAACACAATATAATACAATGTAATTGGAATTGAGGCTAATGAATCAAATGAAATGAGCAAGAGAGAGTGTCCGATAAACCGAAGGCCTTACGCTAACGCTGAAGGCGATACGGCAGCGAGCACCCACTGCTGAGTCGATCCCGAAGGAAAGAGCCTGTCCCGTGACCGCTGAGGGTTTTTATCTGTTCCCTCTGAGCGGAAAACACATAAAAATACAAAGCATCGCAAAGTCCTCTGGGGAATGTAGTTCTTCTTCTCTTCTGAGACAGGTATACCTGGAATTATCAATGATCTATGGAGCTGGAGTATTAGCTCTTTAACTCTTAATGCAATACATGATGTTATGATGTGGAATACCAGTACCAAAAATCATAAAACCATGACATTCCACCCCTTATTCCACATTGTTACATCATGCTTGATACATACAGAAAAACAATGATTAACATGCATTAGATACGCACACACACAACATATATACAAGTATATACATGGAATTACTGACTGCACTCCCCCAACATCAAATTCCCTTGTGGTACGCACTGAACATCCCCATTCTTCTGCATCACCCACCAAGTGGACCCAGGTCCCTGAGCAAAGACAGTTCCACGGAGAGGTTTGCCCTTCCCAGAAGCTGGAAGGACCCATACCGCTTTCCCCAACATGTTCTTTACATGTACTACAGGGACCTTATCTCCCTCTACAGTAGGTAGGGAGCTGGATTGGGCAGGACCATCACGATTGATGGATCCTCGAGTGTTGACCAACCAGGTGGCTTCGGCCAAATGCTTCTCCCAGTGCTTAAATGTTCCGCCACCCATTGCTTTCAACATGGTTTTTAGTAACCCATTGTATCTTTCAATCTTACCGGAAGCTGGTGCGTGATAGGGGATATGATAAATCCACTCAATGCCATGATCTTTGGTCCAATTACTTACAAGAGAATTTTTGAAATGAGTCCCATTATCTGATTCAATTCTTTCTGGAGTGCCATGTCGCCATAGGACTTGCTTCTCGAGACCTAGAATGGTGTTTCGGGCGGTAGCATGGGGTACTGCATATGTTTCAAGCCACCCAGTAGTTGCTTCCACCATGGTGAGCACATAATGTTTACCATTGCGAGATCGTGGCAAGGTGATATAATCAACTTGCCACGCCTCCCCATATTTATACTTTTGCCATCGTCCTTCCCCCCAGAGAGGTTTCATCCTCTTGGCTTGTTTAATTGTGGCACATGTATCACAGTCATGGATAACCTGTGCAATAGCATCCATAGTTAAGTCCACCCCTCGGTCTCTAGCCCACTTATATGTTGCATCTCTTCCTTGATGGCCCGAGGTCTCATGGGCCCATCGAGCTAAAAATAATTCACCTTTGTGTTGCCAATCCAAGTCTACTTGAGCCATCTTAACTTTAGCAGCTTGATCTACCTGATGGTTATTCTGTTGTTCTTCAGTTGCCCGGCTCTTAGGAACATGAGCATCTACATGGCGCACCCTTACAACCATATTCTTTACTCGGGCAGCAATATTTTTCCACAGTTCAGCAGCCCAAATAGGTTTACCCCTCCGTTGCCAGCCATTTTGTTCCCATTGCTGCAACCACCCCCATAAGGCATTTGCCACCATCCATGAGTCAGTGTAAAGATAAAGCACTGGCCACCTCTCTCGTTCAGCAATATCTAAGGCCAGTTGGACAGCCTTTACCTCTGCAAATTGGCTTGACTCTCCTTTTCCTTCAGTGGCCTCTGCAACTTGTCGCGTGGGGCTCCACACAGCAGATTTCCATCTGCGGTGCTTTCCCACAATGCGACACGATCCATCTGTGAACAGGGCGTATCTCTTCTCATCTTCCGGTAGTTCATTGTATGGCGGGGCCTCTTTAGCACGTGATACCTCCTCTGCTGGGGTTGTTCCAAACTTTTTACCTTCAGGCCAGTCCATGATCACTTCTAGGATTCCTGGATGACTGAGGTTCCCCATCCGAGCTCGCTGTGTAATCAGCGCAATCCACTTACTCCAAGTGGCATCAGTAGCATGATGGGTGGAGGGAACCTTTCCTTTGAACATCCAGTTCAGCACTGGCAGTCGAGGTGCCAGAAGGAGCTGCGCTTCAGTACCAATTACTTCAGAAGCAGCTCGAACCCCCTCGTATGCGGCTAAGATCTCCTTTTCAGTTGGAGTGTAGCGCTCCTCAGACCCCCTGTATGCTCGACTCCAGAAACCAAGGGGTCGGCCTCGGGTCTCTCCAGAAGCTCTTTGCCACAAACTCCAAGTGGGACCTTCCTTTCCAGCAGCAGTGTAGAGGATGTTCTTTACATCCTGTCCCGTCCGCACTGGCCCCAGGGCCACGGCACGGGCTATCTCCTGCTTAATTTGCTCAAAAGCCTGCTGCTGCTCAGGACCCCACACAAAATCATTCTTCTTCCGCGTCACCCGAAAGAGAGGGCTCACAATGAGACTGTAGTTTGGAACATGCATTCTCCAAAAGCCCACTGCACCCAGAAAAGCTTGGGTCTCTGTCTTACTAGTGGGTGGAGACATAGCAATAATTTTGTCAATCACATCTGTTGGGATGTGACGACGTCCATCTTGCCACTTTATTCCTAGGAATTGAATTTCCTGTGCAGGCCCTTTCACTTTGCTTCGTTTAATAGCGAAGCCAGCTCGCAGGAGGATCTGAATTATTCTCTCTCCTTTCTCGAAAACTTCCCCTGCTGTATTGCCCCACACAATGATGTCATCAATGTATTGTAAGTGCTCAGGAGCACCGCCCTGTTCCAATGCAGTTTGGATCAACCCATGGCAAATGGTTGGGCTGTGCTTCCACCCCTGGGGCAAACGATTCCAGGTGTACTGAACGCCTCTCCAGGTGAAGGCAAACTGTGGCCTGCATTCTGTGGCCAAGGGAATTGAAAAGAAGGCGTTTGCAATGTCAATCGTGGCATACCACTTGGCTGCTTTTGACTCCAGTTCATACTGGAGTTGAAGCATGTCCGGCACAGCAGCACTCAGTGGGGGTGTGACTTCATTCAGGCCACGGTAATCTACCGTCAGCCTCCATTCTCCACTGGCTTTACGCACTGGCCATATGGGGCTGTTAAACGGGGAGTGAGTTTTGCTGATCACTCCCTGGCTCTCTAGCTGACGAATCAGGTTATGAATGGGGAGCAAGGAATCCCTATTAGTGCGGTACTGCCGTCTGTGCACCGTTTTTGTAGCAATTGGTACCTTTTGCTCCTCCACTTGTAGTAACCCTACAACGGACGGATCTTCTGACAGGCCAGGCAAAGCAGACAGCTGCTTAATATTATCTGCATCCACAGCAGCTATTCCAAAAGCCCATCGATACCCTTTGGGATCCTTAAAATATCCCCTTTTGAGGTAATCAATACCAAGTATGCACGGGGCCCCCTGTCCGGTCACTATAGGATGCTTCTGCCAGTCTTTACCCGTGAGGCTTATTTCTGCCTCCAGCACAGACAATTCCTGAAAGCCCCCAGTCACTCCAGTGATATGAATCAATTCTGCCCCTTTATAACTTGAAGGCATTAGAGTACATTGTGCACCAGTATCCACCAGTGCCTCATATTTCTGTGGGTTTGATGTGCCAGGCCACCGAATCCACACAGTCCAATACACTCTATTATCCCTCTCCCTCCTCTGGCTGAGGGCAGGGCCCCTCTATTCATTACCTGTAGTGACAGGAATAACTTCGCTGGTAGTTGGTCTGTGTTGTAATTCTCTCACCCGTGCTCGCAGTGCAGGGGTGGGTTTTTGATGCCATTCCTTCATATCTTCTCCATTTGCACGTAAGTAACTCCACAAAGCTGCGCGCGACATGAAGTTAGTGCTGTCATTTGCTCGAGCAGGACGGCGTCTGCTACTGATAGCTACAATTGATTCAACCCTATCAATCAGTTGGGATAATTTTCCCAATATATCTGCCATTTGTCCTTCGAACTTTGATATGGCTGAAATGGACGCGTATGGTGGTGGAAATTTTTGTTCGATGTTTTGAAGTGTAAGAATTAGTTCAAAAACTGGGGGTTTTCTGTCTTGGTCCTCATATCTGTTGAACGTTGTCACTAGTGTACCGGCGTACCTTTCTGGTGCTGACTTTGAAAGCTTCTGACATATTTCAGGTGTACTCCTTACTTTCTCTGGATCATGGTCCCTATCGTCAGGATCAAACGTGGGATCATACAGCATTTCCGCCACAGCTGTTTCTCTCAAATACTGGATGCCTTCCTCAATAGTTTTCCATCTTTTCACTTTAGGTGCCAGGTCACTCTTGTAGGGATATCTTTCCCTCACAGCTACTAGCATTCGTTGCCAGAGGCTGGCGATTCCATCCATATACCTGCTGATTCCTCTGTCGACAGCCGGATCTCGGGCAATGTTTCCTAGTTGGCGAGCTTCGTTACTATCAAGGGACACACTGTTGGCCCCGTTGTCCCAGCACCGAAGCAACCAAGTGACAATACTCTCATCCGGACGTCGAACAAACTCCTTTCTTGAGCCTTGGATCTCAGACATTTTCATGGGCCGACGAAACGTCGTAACTTTAACTTTCTCTTCACCTTCATCATCACTTTCTTCTCCATGTCTCTCACTTTTCTTTGTTGCCTTTCTCGGTGGTGGTGGGGTTGTGGCCACCCCCTCACCTATATCTTCCTCTTCTTTCGGCACCTCTTCTTTGCGTTCTAGGCGCGAGGACACACGTTTCCATTTCTTGCCTTCCACAGGGGCAACTGACTTTGATACTAGTGCTTTCTTTGGCTGGTCAGGTGTGACCGGGAGGTTTTCCTCTTTGGTTTGGGCCTCAGTTTGGACACTCTCTCCCTTCACAATAGTATATAAACCTCGGTAAGCATAAGCCAAGCCCCAAATAAGCTGTTCCACCTCAGATCTTTCTGAGCCGCAACACCCTTTACTCAGATACAGGCCTAGCTCCTCAGGATCCTGCAATTGTTCAGGAGAAAAATCCCATGACACCGGGTGCCCCCATGCTTCTAATTTCTTTCCTAAAACTCTCCATTCTCCCTGCCATTCAACATTCTCTGTTTCTGGGAGAAGCTTCCTGCACATGATGTAAAATGCTACTACATGCAAGAGGACTAATATCCCAATTATTAACACCATCCCTAAGCTGTGATCTGGAAAATTCATAAAAAACTGAGAGGGGAACCTGGGTACCCATTCAAACATCACATGGTTCGTTAATATGCTATCGTTTGTTCCGTTAGCTGGGGTGCCTAGGTATCTGACAGGTGCCTCTATCATTGCTTTTAATTTGTCATATAGGGACCAGAACCAATGGAACAGAATGGCAAACCTAACCAAGTTCCAGTACGTTTTGAGCATTAAGAGGGAAAAAACAATGAAATGCAGCCCCTTTAAGAACAGTTTAAAACGAGAGAGCATTTTTTTTTCTTTACTATAACAAGTTAGCAGCACCCATAAAAGTTTACAAATATCCCAGAACAACTGGCAGTACGCCCAGACTTCAAGGTCGTGTTATGCCGTACAGTACCTGCAGTACAGATAAGCTTGCTAGCAAGAGACAGAGATTCACTCTAAAAGTATGTCTCTGCCCGGCTAAGGCAGCTCGTCGTGCCCCACGTTGGGCGCCAAAAATGTCAACGGTTTACCGGGCTGGATCGGCCCGGTTCCGTGACGATTGGTGCGGGGGACCCACGCCCCAGGAAAGGGCAAGGAAAAAGGGAAAAGGGAAAAGGGAGATGGGCCTAGAAACAAAACAGCGGCAACGATCTGAGGAGGAAAGCTAATTTACTAAATAAGATATTAGAAAGCAAAATGACACAATATAATACAATGTAATTGGAATTGAGGCTAATGAATCAAATGAAATGAGCAAGAGAGAGTGTCCGATAAACCGAAGGCCTTACGCTAACGCTGAAGGCGATACGGCAGCGAGCACCCACTGCTGAGTCGATCCCGAAGGAAAGAGCCTGTCCCGTGACCGCTGAGGGTTTTTATCTGTTCCCTCTGAGCGGAAAACACATAAAAATACAAAGCATCGCAAAGTCCTCTGGGGAATGTAGTTCTTCTTCTCTTCTGAGACAGGTATACCTGGAATTATCAATGATCTATGGAGCTGGAGTATTAGCTCTTTAACTCTTAATGCAATACATGATGTTATGATGTGGAATACCAGTACCAAAAATCATAAAACCATGACAACAGTCTCTCTCTTGCTCTGACAAATACAGGGAAATTGCCCCCATCTAAATAAACACAGGGGAAACTTTAGATTCAAGTGACAAAGCAAATATTTAAATCTGCAAAGTGCCACTGTAGAGACCAGTTCTATACTGATTTTGCACTTAGAAGACAGAAAAACATAAAACCAATTGCCTCAAAATTCGCATTATTTGTTCCATTAAAATTTATTATTCAAATGAAAACAGCCTCACTAATAATAGCAAAATACTTCTAACTGTATTATTCCATATCATCTTACCTGTTAAAACCACAGCACCATGCTCCAGAGTGCATGAAAAAACAGTCAGTAGCTTTCAGCACAAGAGTCAGACTTATCAGGAGCTGCTGCCTATCAGCAGGTCAACAACATTACTGAGAGGCTGCATCTTCCACATCCCATTTAAGGATTTAGTTACTGTTCACAGCAGCATGGCAACAACAAAAAAACCTACTGGCTGGTTCATGACTAATGCAAAGGGCACTGGCTGTGTTACAATCATTCAGGAGCAGGTAAAACAAGGAGATAACAAAATACTATCTTGCCCCCCTACAACATCAGTCTTGAAAGCTCGGCCATACCAGTGCACCATGCTTAGGACACTGCGATATCATTTTCATAGAAAGTAATCCTAGCCAGTCTCATTTGCTGAAAATCTTGTCCATAAAGTCATGAAGCAAGGTGGCTTTGTCAAATAAAACACACTTCTGATTCACAAACTACAGTTTGCCAGAATCCCTGTGACAAAGTTCTGGAGTCCAGTTTTTCATGCAACTGAATTAAAAGCAAAACAAGAACACTAGGCCTACACACACACAGCATCATCCCTATTTGGTAAACTGGAGCTGGGCCTTAGCGTGGCATTGAGCAGAGTCACGAAGCCAGAAGAACAAGAAGTAACATGATGGGGTTTGGTGAAAATGAGAGACCTGGAGTTCCGTAACAGACAAAATGACACCGCCTCAACCACAGGCTCTCATGGTAGTACAGACTCGTGCCTACGGGATATGCTTTTTACTAGGAAACTACTCATGTCAGCTCTCTCTTCTCCCCATGTAGCAAGATACCAGCTTACTGCTTGCTCCTACTTTATAATTTCTATTTTTATTTTTCTTTAATTCTTTGGCCAGTTTTAAAAAAGAAGTTCCTGATTCCAGCTATTACTACAGTCAGTCAGTTTTGAGAGCACTTGGTAGCACTGATCTACACAGTTCCCTAAGACGGAATATTACTCAGATACTCCTAATTTCAGAAAGCTTAAATCAAAATGATATTTCTGTATATGATACAGCCCAATAAATAAAATTCTTGCAGATGTCATTAAAAGGCCAGAGGCTTGGGAGTAAGTGCCAAACTTAAGCTGTGAATGAAAAGGAATAAAGTAGGCTGGCTACAATAAGAAATCATGTGAATGCAAGCCCATGTGGACCAACAGCAAGAGGGAAAGAATCCTCTCCATGAACATTACGTTCTCCCTGGTGAAGGACAGAGAAAGATGGTGACTTCCTGACAATACATACTCATCTATATACTGCCAGCCCTACAATCTAGAAGAACATTAGAAGCGAGAACCAAGCCCCAAAGGGGTAGAGGCTTTTCTGCATTATTATGAGTTATTAAACTGCTAATATGCTAACTGAACAACCAGTACATTATTATTAACAGTACATTCTTATTCTACCTACAGTAGGCAACCTTCAACAAGACTCATAATAATGCGTCTTCTCATCTGCTTAGTTTGCAAGCAACAGCTTTTAAACACAAAGACATAACTTCAAAAGATCTGGAAGGTTTTAAAAAACTCAGGCTCCTTAGAATAGTTGATCATTAGCTCTCTTACTGCTTTCTACCACTTTTCCCTCACTCTCTCCGTATGCAAAATTTTAGTAGCGTGTATGAGGGAGCAATGATGAGGATGGCTGCTGCCACACAAGTTCTCCTTCGACCAGTAGTGCCTGATTGATGAGCAAACAGCCTTTGTCACTGGACACTACTCATGACATTCATGAAAGACTACAGGGTAACTATTACACTCTGCATACAAGTGATCACTTTCCATATTCTTAATAAACAGCAGTAGCTTTCAGAACAAAAAGAGAGAATAAATTTTGAAAAATATAGTATGATATTTGACCTATTGAAATGAAAGCATGTTAAATACCACTGTTAAAAGCCAGCCTCTTCACAAAAACAGAAACAGTATGTATTAAAGTAGACAAAACTCTAAATAGCAAATATTTTATCTTTCACCACATATCACTTATGATCAAAAGTCAAACAGCCTCTTTGTTTGAAGAACATTTAATTACTATGGGGATTCATTTATTTGTTTTGGTGGACATATGATTTACACATGTAGTAATTATACAGCTTTAAAAAAATCTGCATTATTACTAACATCATTAACTGATTGTAAGAGACTACATGCTGAAACAGCACACCCTTTTCAGAGCTTTTTTGTTCCATTACTGCACAAGACCTGTGATAATATTAAGCCTTTATTTCAACACAGATTCTTACTTAAGTAGGAAGAAAATATTATTTCGCTATACTTTGGAAGCTCTCACTCCCACAGACCTTAAATACTCAAATTCCCAGAGACTGTTTTGTAAATGAATCCTTTGATGCGCTTTACAATCAGGCATTTTAACAACAGAAAACACCCATAAACCTCTTCCTATACCCTGCTGTTGCGATGATCACTAGTGATCATAAGCTTTCAGTACTCTGAATAATTCAGAATCTCATCTGTTCCTTTCAGCGTAAAGACAACGTTAAGAGAAAAAGGTCAATTTCTCTCCCTCCAACCACTGACTTTTCCAACCCAGCGCTGGTCCAATCGCATGATACACCTCATGTTTGACATGCCTCCCCTGAAAGCTCCTTAGCAGCAGTTAGTCTGTTTAGTTTAGAGTAAAAAAATAACAGGGGCACAGAGGAGTGACAAGTTTCAGTAGTTATACACACAGTGCCAGCACTCATATTTTCAGGAGCTGTTTTTCTGATGCTTGGTGTATAAAAAGTCTATGCTTAATCATAATACAGACAGATGTCAGCACCTGCACTGTAGCCAGGCAGTCTGGTACTGATGCACGGGAACAGTGTTATTTGAAAAATATTTATGAAAAATAAAACTCAGCAGCACGATCACTCGTTTCTCCAAAACTAACACTTGAGAATATTCTCCTTAGGCCTTTTTGAAAAGATTGTAAATTCACTGCCGTTTCCTCTTTAATCTCATGATTTAAAAGTACAGTGGAAAGCTGTCAGGATACTGTATATATACAGCATACACATCTTACATGCAGTTTTACTTGGAAATGATATCTATCAGAGATCAAGACAGATTTATATAACATTGTATTTATTACAGGGATTACTTACTGTATACTTTTATCACTTTTTCCTTCATTTAAATTGTAAACCTTTTTATAAGACAATTAAGCTTATTTTAAACAAGGTCCTGCCTTACAATGAATACCTCATTTTCAAAATAAAGATGACTGGTTAAAAGTTTTTAAGTTAATATTTGTAATTTTAGCAAATGTGTACCCAACCAAAGGCTCTTGCAGTGAGCCACAAATTTGTGTTGAAACATGATGGATGTTAGAGTGTTCTTTGATAGTGAAAAAAAAAAAAAAACATCAACAACAACAACAACAACAACAAAAACAACCAGATAATATAGCAAGGTGTGGCACTGAAGTTTTTGTTTGCTTCCTTGCTTGGTCGGTGGCGTTAGAACCCATTTGTGATTGGCATTAGCAAAAAATAAGTATTTAATTCTTTTTTTCCTCTAGCTGAAATCAACTTTATGGTCAAGACAGATGTCCAACTAAGGGAAAATAAAAGATAATGATGCTTCTCTCTCTCTCTAAAAAACAAAAACACAAACAAAAATAAGAACAACAAGAACAAAAAACCCTCTCAAAATAAAATCTAGTAGCTTGTTACTTGACATATTTCTCCCATTTCCTTCCTTCTCTCCAAATAATTCCACATATATCACAAAATGTCAAGTTTGCTGCTGAAGGACTTTTCAATGTCTTCATTATTGAGATCAATGAACTCCTCTCTCAGACTTCTATCCTGGGAGGGTAACCTTTCTCCAAAATGTCCTTCACTCCGAACCACCCACACTCCCAAACATGGCTAAACATGAATGATTTCATAGCAATAAAAAGGGCCAGCATGCACTTACTCATCTGGTATATATTTAGTTTTAATATTTTCTTTACAGAAAGTACTAGAAATACGTACTTCTTGTTCTGAGAACAGGTCAAATCCTCTGTTTCTCGTTTAAAAGCTCCCTAAACACCTCAACTCCATACTGAATGTCTGAAGCACACCACACAAAGCATCATGAAAGGTCATAAAATTCCCACTTCTCAAATATTACTTGTCTGCAGTCTCCCATTATAAACATTTTACAACCTGTGTAAAACTGAGTAATCTAGACAGACACCGTGCCTTCTAAGCCCTTGATCATTTAGTAAGACCATCTATGTATCTCTTAAAAAACAAAAACAAAAACAACCCAAAACATTAATACCACTTGTAGGTCTAGATTCTATCAAGTCCTAAAAAAAATCTAATAAACTCACAGGCTCTATGACAACCAGATATTTTGGAGTGCTTGGTAAAAGGAGTAATTCAAGCATCTGTTTTTATGGCAGTATTTACATATCCTAGAGATATTCCAAATGATAACAACATTATTTTAAACTTAGGGAAGGAATTATTTTTTTCTCGTTACTCTTCAGACAATTAGGTTGCCTGTACATATAAGAGAGAGGGAGAACACTCAGAACACTTCAGACAAGCAATTGTTCAGCTGCCCTCTTAGCAATTAACAGAGCAGTCACTTCACTTGCAGATGGGAATAACACGAGCTGCAGTCTCCGAACGACAGCTCTGCCTAGCCACAAGGCCTGTGCAAGTGCTGAAATCATAGAAGGCAGCTTGCCTCTCCATGACAAAACACCTCCTCAAAGGCCATGAGAGAGTAGCACAACCAGCACACAGGAGACGCATCCAGAAATTCATACTATGAATTGGGCTTTTGTTGTAGGCTTTTTTTTTCCTCCCAAGAAGAAACAAAAATGAAAAGAAAAAAGCTCAATAGAGACTATGTTCAACAGAAAAATACTCACACCAGCTCCCATTTAAATCAATTTAAATCAATACCTCTAACTAAAAAGATGTAAGTAATTAACTGCTTAATCTCAATATTTTGTCTTGAAACAATAACAAGCAGTTTACAGCATTGTGCTCTATATGATTTATCATTATTTTACTTGTTGAATGGAAACTGGGTATCAGAACAGAGAAGATTATTGCCTTCAAGGCCAATGAATTTTGTCCTTCTTAACAGTGGGTTTTGCAGCGCCCTTAACTGACACTGTCTAACGCAACGTTAACACTATTACTGGTGCTCATAAGTATGACATTTTTTTGGTGGACTTGTCTCTCACCAGTAATTTTCATGACAGCAGCGGCAAAGGAAGACAAGCAAAAATAAAGACGAAAAGAAATGTTTGCGCAATGACTGCTACCTACAATTCATTTATGGTATAATTTAAGCCTCACGCCAGTGAACACCAACACAAATTACTGGAAGAAAAATCAATTAAATACTTTTAAGGATGTTAGAATACACACATGATAAACAGTAACGTTAAGACATTACCAAGTTTTTTTTATTATTATCTAGGAAATATGCACAGCTTTATTAGTATCAAATCAAATGATGTATCTCAGTTTTGACACTGACAAATGATGGAAAAAACAGTCACAGGAGGCTTGTATCCACTGTTCTTCTTAAGTTGTTGAGTGAATGTGCTGTCAGTATGAAATCTTAAGAAGTGTTTGTATTTAAGTTGTCATTTGCCAGATTCCTACTGTTCTCTCTACTAGTATGTTCACACTTCTAATAATGTGCTGAAAAATGGAGGAAAATTTATCTTTTACTAAAGTAATTAAAGTTTACTGGTAGCAGTAAAAAAATAAATAAAATCATTCAGCAGTTTTCATCAGGAGGAGGGAAAAAGAGGGCACTGTAGCCCAGGCTCAGAGGAAAAGCAGCATTACATTTAAAAATGGTAACAAATGGATTCTTGGAATGTGTAAACAACCATATGCTGTGGCCCTGCAACTACTTGCGTATATGCTTAATCTTAGTGTAGTGCGAAGGGTGATGTTTGGAATAAAGTCACACAGAAATTTTCAGGTCACACGCTTATGTATATGAGTTTGCCTATTGCTGTGAAAAAAATATATTAAAAATCTGTCTTGCTAAACGATTTACATTCAAGCCTTCCCATTTTAAATAAGCTTTGACAATTTACATTCACAAGGCAAGTCAGAATCTCAGGATTCGTTATGAGTATGAAAGAAAAAAAACAAAACAAAACAATTTGTAACATAATATATAGAAACTGTCTTTAATTAGCATAGTTGTTTCTTTCACGGCTATTTAATTGCCTCCATAATCATTCATAATCCACACACAACTGCGCACCGTACATTCAAAACAATTCTATGACAGAATTGCATGAAAATGTCCAAAGCACCTACTTCAAAGCCCTTAATATTTTCATATCTCACTGCTCAAGTTCATATGGTGCCTCTCAGGAGTTTCCCAAATACACTTGCACACAACAACAAAGTAAATCTAACAGACAACACAGATTAAGATTTATGACAAGTTTTCCCTCTTCAAAAAATTACACTACAAACAACTACATAAAGAAAGCATAATAGCAAGCTTAGTTAATGTAAAAAATACATGGCAGTGAAGCTCCACTGGTGTGTAAGGCTTTGAAATCCACATTGGAAAGTCATAGAGATAATAATCACAAATCATAATCTCCGGTGAAAAATTCAACATGTAAACTATGGCTAGAAGCACGCTCTTGGGAAATTTAAGCTATATAAATATATAAAAATTTACCTTTGTGTGCCAAAGTAAGCCTTTCTCTGCCAGTCTTTGGGATCTTTATCAATTTGTGTACTTTCTTCACTGATTCTTCTCTTGTATGGAGCCTGTAGCAGTCACTGGAGAAAGCACAGGGTTTGCTTCCCTCTCTTTACAGCAAGCCAAGGTGTGCAGGAAGCTGTGAGACCCATACAGCAAGGAGGCTGTGAGTGCATGGGTCTTCTTACACCATGTCTGTCCTCTTTAGCTTTGAGCAATGTGTTTAGTGCTGTCACTGAATTCAACTGGGGTGACCAGAAGAATTTCTAGCTTGTATTATAGACACAGAACATAATGGTCCCAAGGTTTTACAGAGTTGGCTAATGAGAAGGCAGAGCATTCTTGCATCTCTGAACATCTCCTGCAAGGCAAATTGCACAGCTTCAGGTACATCTGAATGATCCCATTTTGATCATAATCTGGAAGAAGTAACCCCATGAGTAGCTAATGTGTGTCAGACTGAGAGAAATGTCTGACTGTGGCTTTTAGCATCCCCTTGAGAAGCAGGCCAGCCAAGGCCCAAAGAACACTATGCAGCCAGAAAGATGTATAGCTTTCTCTCTTTGTTAAAAATGTGTTGCTACTGTGATCAGCAAGACAGCTGATGCTTACAAGATCTTCCAAAAGAAGAGAAACGCCTCAGAGAAATACCTTAGAGAAATGCCCTTTCTCCCCATACGCACAGGTAGCTTGTAGAAGAAGGAGCACAAACAATAACAAACTAACTGCAAGAGGCCAAGTACTTTTCTTCATTCCACCTTCTTACAGATAGCACCTCCTAACTACTCCAAACTGAAAACCAATGGGAAAGCCATTTTCCCACTGGCCCACCAACACAATGTGTGAGAAGTGTCCTGGAAATGTCCGTCACACAACTGCGTCACAAATGAGAAGTGCAGCCGTTAAAGTCTCAAAATAGCTCTGCAGCTTTCCATACTGAATCACAACGATCAAAATCACAGAAAGCTTTTAAAGAATGAAAGAAGCTGCCAGGTGATGCTACAGGCACCTTTTCTGTATCTGTTTGTACACATTAACATAGATGTGTGCATGCTCCGCACATATAGTTGAGAATATTCAGGTGTCTGCAGAATTTCTCCCTTTTAAATCTTCTGAACTGCTAGATTATTTTTAATTTCTTTTAAGAAAATCATGGATAAAGTAGACATTTGTGAAAGTTCCTTGCAAGACAGGTTCCTAAAGATGTTAAATTGCTGTGATGTAGGAGGGAAAATGCTCCTGAAGTAAACCAGCAGACTGACTTCTACGCTATTTTGCTGTAACCTGTTTTCTTTGTGGAGAACAGTCTCATAAAGGTGTGCTAAAAACTGCAAGACAAGATGAGAAGCAAGGCAAAAAAACTAACCGAGTTGGTAGACATGACTACTTACCAACTCTCTTATAACTCTTGAAAGACACAGAGTATGGTCATGACTAGGTGTATATAAAAAAAAGACTGTGTTTAAATATTACAGCAACTCTATGAATAGTGGTTAGAAAGGACTTGTTTTTGTTGATAAAGTCAGAAAAAAGCAATTATAACTGGAAAAAAAAGTCATTTCAATGTAAGAGAAGATTTTTCACATGCAGGGACTACTTTATTTAGCCATACTTCAGATAAAAAATAACTGCTATGTTCACCTACAAAATATTTCCATCTCCATATAAAATATGCACCTTCTAACAACACTGTAATGACTGATTCTTCTACCCTAATTAGGCTTTTTGGTTCAAATTGTGCATATTTAACTAATACATTCACACCAGCTGTTGTAAAGTCATTCCTTCTCTTTCATACCTTTTCATATATGTGCAGCTTCCAGAAAGTAGAGAATGTTAAAAGGAATGTATCTATTCCAAGGTAGCAAGGGATGGTAGCTGTATGACCTCTGTAGTTTTTCTTCAAAGAAAGGATCAAGTGATAAAGCAGTGCTGTGATTTGTAAAGGTCACATACTGGCAGATCAAATCAATCTTAGTTTAGAGAACGATGTACGAATAAAACAATGACTATGTGCTGGATCTTAAGGATGCACAGTGTTAAAGAGACAATCATAACCAAATCTTCAATTCAGATGTTTTATGAATATATTAATTTGTATTTCTAAGGCAGAAAAAACAAAAAACAAACAAACAAAAAAACAGTTGTTGAGAACTGTCTATTTGCAGCAAGATTAACTTTTTGCTTGGATGCCTTCTATGCCCTCATCAATCCCTGCTGCATTTTTTTTTTTTTTTTACTGATGTTGTATTATTTTACTACTAATATAGAAATTTGCATGTATTAAATTAAACACACCATCCAAGAAAAAATACTCGCATTTGGATCTTACCTATTTTATAATATCATTTGAAGTGCATCTTGAACACGAGGAACACCTTTTCAAACTGAATCTGTAACCTTTCAAGGGAAATTTATCACAAGATCACGAAGGACAAAGCCATGGTCTATCTCATTATGTCTGCCAAATATATTTCAAGCTGAAATGTGAGAGAAATGGACAAACAAAAGACTATGGCTAAAGAAAAATACATGACTTCTGTCCCTTTGCAAAGAGTAATTCTTTCATCTTGAGAGCTAAGTCGAATTTTACCAATTTGAACATGCCGGTATTAGTTTCTTTATTGCACAAAATCTCAGAACAACGCACATGTAAAGTAACACTCTCTTAAGAGAGATCTATTGTGCATGAACAATTGAGCAAAATGTTGCAGCACTTTTTAGGCAGAGAAAACATCAGCAGGCGAGGAGAAAGAAGCCAGAAATAAGATTTCCTGAGTTCATAGGTTGCTGCAAGATTGTTAAAATGCTTTCTGATTTTCCTGTTATTTATTAGTAAATTGGTTTACATCACTTGAAATATTTGCTACATATGTACCTTGTATGAAGCTCACTGAAGAGTCTGCCTCTCCCTGCATAATGGAGGCTTCCAACTAATACTGTGGCAAGTATAAAGAAAAGCAAAAATGACAAGTGATGATATAGCAAAAACTAGGAAATATTTATCCTCTATTTCTTTTTATTAAAGTTTTGTGTTTTCCAGAAAAAAATAATAATCAAGAATTAAAAGAAATGTTCTTATTAATGTAAAATATTTGATAGTCATTGATCTTGGTCATGAGAAAGCTTGGGGTTCACCTCACTGAAGGCTCAAAAATGCTGGGATTATTGCCACCCTCTTCTATCACCTTCCTGTTTGGGCAGGAGGGGGCTCGCCCTCCCTCACCTGCAGACCACAGATCCCAGATGTGGATGTGCCCCCTTCGTCTGAGTTCTGCCAGCACTGTCACAACCATTTAGCACTTAGAGCTCTGTGCATGTGAAGGATGCTGACATGCCTTCAGCTAACAGGGCTCCAAGTAACACCTGCCAAACCCTGAGCTTTCCAGAGCACAGCCGCTGACACTTCCACAGTGAGACCATTCGCTAGACCATCTTCCAGTAGACAAGCATGCATACAACGTACACAGCTGCTTGTCATAGGAAAATCTCTCACACATGTAGTAGAAAGTGGAGGACAACAACAGCAGCTACTCTATTGCTGAGAAGACTGTGTACATTTTTGGTGACAAAACACTGACAAGTGCCAAAGGTTACTATTGGCAGCTTTGCCATCTACCAGCTGGGAGCAGGGCAAAGCTGCTGCCAGGACACAAGAGCTGGGTAAGAGCAACACAAGCAGCCAGGGCCACTCAGCATGCAACACTGCATCTGAAATGCCACAGCAAGGAGGAGCTACCCTTGATATAATATGTGCCGCCTTGATTGTCAAAGCAAATATCTTTGGGAAAGTGCAAGAACCAGGAATGAGGAGAGGGGGAATGCCTTGGGTTTGTTTCTTCACACTTTTAGGACACAGCTAGCTGGTATCTGTGTCAGCCCGCCTCTGCAACAGAACAATATTTTTGATAGCAAAATCCTTTCCTGCCACTTCTACCAACAAGAATACTAGTTGTTTCCAAATGGATTTAAGAATATCAGTGAGCTATTTGGCAGGTACAGTCATACTGCCAATGAGAAGCAAGTTCTTTCTTTAGGGCTTTGCAGATGTACCCATTTGCCTTCAATTAGAAATGGATCAGCATGCTTGAACTGCTCATTTCCTAAGGAAAAGCTCTGTACCTCAGAGTGCTAATGGCCAAAGTATGTCTGCTATCTCACATTAAACATGGAGGGGGGGATGGCATGTAAAGGAAAAGAGCTCTGTGCATCTTAAAATTCCAAATTGACTGGGACACATCAAATTTGAAATACAATTTTCATTCAAACTGTAGTTGCAAATGAAACCTAGAACTGATAGCAACTACAAACGTCCATTCTAAAACACAACATTCAGTACATTCAGATCTCTTCATGAGCTCAAGGTGCTCTGATCCCACTGCCAGCAGCAGTCCACACTATATACTGGGAGCAGAGACATGTATATGGCAGCTAAAGTATTGTAGAGCTCAAGTGTCCAATGTTGCTTTCAAAGCAAAAGTTCAAAAGACTGCAGTACTAACTGGAAATACTGAACCATCCCTTCTGCTGTAATCAATGCTCTGGAGATGACACTGCCTCACATTTCTCAGGATTCCCTAAAGCCTTCCTCAGGCTTCAGCAGTTAACCCATACGCACTGTAAACCAGCCTGCAGCACACATGGTGTTGAACAACGTGGGGCATCTCATGATCACCTCCAGTATCAGAAACGCACACCAGGATGCAATAATTTAAAACCACCTTTTGCAGCTGTCTCAATATATGTGAACTAATATTCCAGATTACAATAAGGAATCGTCTCAGCCATAAATTTAACTCAACATTTTATTTCTACAGGAAGTCACGATTATAAGTCACCTTAACAAAACCAGCAAGTATAAGCCTTCACTGACAGAGCTATTCATTTCAGAGCTACTGTCTGGTCAGTCACTACAATCTAACTGAATTTGCCATCCACAAGCAGCACCAACCTCTGGCTTCCCAAGTCTCACCCAGGTACCAAAAAAACCAAAAACCCTCTTGGTCATTTAGGGCAGTTCTTCGAATGCAGAAGTCTCTTAAATCAGTTAACAAGCCAAGGTCCTCAGCACTGCATTCAGAACAGCAAGAATACCTTGTATAGCAAACACAATACTTCAGAGTTTGTTTCTGCTACTCTAAAGAAGCTAAAGGAAAGCATGGATATCACATACTAATCACAATGAGTGCATTTATATTTTGAAACTAATACAGAACACAAATGAAAATTGTGAAAACAAGTGTCTTTAAAAGCAAGTCTGAAGGAGATTACACATGTAAGTAAGGTGATACTGTAGCTGGAAGCAAATCATCTGAAAATTATCAAGGTAATAAAATATGCTTAATTTATGTAAATAAGACCTGAGCTAAAATGAAAGGAAAAAGTTGAAAGAAGAATGATGAGTCACCATACTTAGATTTTGAGCGAAAGGATGGTTTTCTATCGATCCCTGAAATTAATTGGAACCAGTAGTTATAGGGCACTCAGAAAAAGAATGAATGCTTCTTCCACATGCAGCAAATACAAAGATACAGAAGGGATGTAGAGAAATGAGTCTGTCGAGAGAGGAACCATAGGCCACAAGGTACCAAAAAATGCCAATGTTATATATAGCAAATGAGAACTGCAGGTAGAAGATAGGTATCACTTGAGAAGTTCAGGATCAAACATGGTACCGAGGTTATTCACAGAAAGTCTAAGTACTGACTATACAAGCAGAACAGTTGATTTGTCCCCAGGAGAAACACATCCACATGAAGTATTTAAAGGGAAAGTCAATGCAGGCAGGCAGAGAGAACAGAGAGTCATTAGAGGTGTCAGGAAATATGTACAGCTGCGAATCACAGGCACATAACTGTCAGTTAGCAATGTAGTTTATGCATGGTGTATAGGAAGGAGCAGGTGGCCAAGAAGTGACCCTGGTGAGAGGGACTCAGGAGAGCAGAGGTCTTGGCACATAAGGAGTGAACACATACACACCTTATTGTTAAGAGATGTGAGGAAAAATGTCCACAATAAAAAGATGGGGCAGGCAGCTATGATGAGATATGTGTAGAAAAGTAGGGGCTGTGCTAGGAGGAAGAAAAAGAAAGAAATAATGCCTGCATACAGATATTCTACAGAGCTTTCCAGAGCAGTACTTATTATCAAGAGCTAGGTCAATCTCAAATATAATTTCTTAACAAGTTATTTGGGAAGAGACTATGAGTGAGGTCTAACGCTGCCTATCTTCTCTTTTCACTGCCAGAACGTTCCTTAGCTGGAAAATTTTATATCAGGCCTTTTATAGATATGACATTTAAAACTTTTATTAAGTGAACAACCCAAGCCAACCCTTACAAAGCAAAGCAGCAGGTAGGCAAGCTCACTGTAGACACTGGGTACGCTTACCCATTTATTTAAATTACCTAACTAGATAGAATTGTAAAGTGAAAATATCACTTGTCAGCACACATCAGCTATAATTGGTGCTGTACATTTAACGAATAAGCCAAAATTGAAGACTCTGTAGTAAGTGCCTGACTAACAATACAGCTTATGCCAAACTTCCTTCTGTAGCTTCGGGCTCAAGTCTCTAAAGCATCCTTTTGCTCCTCTCAAAAAGAAGGATTTGACAGAATATGCTTATCAATTAAACGAAATTGTGTTATTGAAAACAAGATAAAAAAAAGGCTAGGAAGAAAACAGAATAGTATTATGAACTTGTGAGACAGTTACTTAAAACAACTAGACTGTTTTGCTGAGAAACAGATCTTAATGCCAAATTTTTCTATTCTCTCCTCTCTACCTGTTTAGGTAATGGTTATACGTTGAGATACTTAACTTTGCAGTCTGAAGAACAGATCCAGGTTCCAACCTTCATGAAGCTCACAAAGCATCTATTTACAGCATATACGTTTGGTAAGTCCCTCATGCAGGCTGGAAGTGAAAATGGGGCAGTCCTCTCCAGTCTCACAGTATTTAAATGAATCAAGTAGAGGCCTTCATAAGAAGCAGCCCTGTAATTCTGAAATCCTGAACCAATTTTCCAAAACACTGCTTTCCAAAACAATTAAGAAATTGGAACATCAGAATCTGCCATTTTATTACTAAGAAAATTGGGAAGATAAAGAGTAAATGAATATTTACAAGTTTTAAATCCCAATGATGCATCATACGCATATTGTTACAGACCTCATAAAAATGTAACGACCTAATATGATTATGTCTATGTGTTCTATAAGGACATGCAGATGATATATCTTTGTGATTTAAATCATCTCACATTCTACTGAAGCAGCTCTACAACTTTAAAACCTGCTGCAATTTTGCATGTCGGCTGCCTTTTACACCAACCATCACATTCTGCTGAATATTCACAAGCTAAAAACCTCAGCAGACCTCATGGGGTGGTGTCACTTCCTGTGGCAGGAGGTTGGAACCATGTGGTCTTTAAGGTTCATAGAACCATAATCAGAAGTAGTCTGGAGCACAGAGGAAGGACAAACATTTCCCATGACAGTGTAGACAAGGGAGACTCAGGTGGAATTTTGGAATGGCCGTGCACTCCACATGCTGATTAATAAGGAGGATCTTAACCACTGAATTTCATAGGGAAAGACTAAGAGAAGAGAGTCATGTAAGAGTTTACCTTGGATGATGGCCCTCCTGTGAAACAAAGACTTAAAAAAAATCTGGTAATTCTTTTACCTCAGTCCTGTTCTCTGCAGCAGCTTTATTTTATGGCACACAAAGAAAGAGTTCCCAATTTCAGCAGAGCCATGATTTGCCACTTATATTGACATAACTCATAGAAACAGAATTGGTTTTTCCAACCCAAAACACTCTGTGTCCCTATATAAAGCAGAATAAGTCATTTTGCTAGTACTTGAAAAGTATCAGCACAACAAGAGTGAAAACCTTGCAACAAAACAAATATTTCTTTTGTAAATTAGTTTCAATTCATCAGATCTTGAGAACTCAAAAGTATACCTCAACTATTAGCATAGCTTTCATTCTCAAACCAAGATGAAGAAAGATCACAGTTTGAAACAAATTTATTAAATCATATATATGTCAATTTATGCATTGCTAGCAGTAACTCAGCAAACCTGCCCTGCCCACTGAAAGTACACAGCCTTAACTAATCTTCTGAATTAAAAAATGCAGCTTTGCTCTCAATATACAGCAGTTCTCCAGTTTCCTTTGGGGCATGCTAATACAGATCCCGTTCAAGAAAGACTGCCCTGTTTCGCAGAGCTTGCTGACACTGAGGGGGGTCTCGCAGCCACTAAGACACTGAAAAGCTTCCTATTCCATGAACAAGATCTGCCTGGGCAAACCTGGAGGTAACACAGCCATCTCCCTGCCAAACCAAAGGAGGCAACGGCCTTTTGTGCAGTCCCACTGCTAATCAGCTGCCCAGATGGTGTGCTCGCAAGCACTGCAAGCTTTCTGGGCAACTGACCTGCAGCACTTCTGAAAAACAAGCGGGGCTAAAGCCTGCTCCCCTGTGACAGCCTGGTGCCTATGGGGTGCAGGAATGCAGGAGTCAGCTTGGCACAGCTCTTCCCAGCATAGGGCTTTGCTTCACTCAAGCAGTGCAGAACATGGAGTGGGTGTGTTAGCAGAGAACTAGAGGTGCCAGGCTACATGTACACACATTTCAAATGCTGATGTGAAGGAGTTCAACTTAGAAAACAGAGGCTGAAACTTGTTAATTTCTATCCATCGCTGTAAAAGCACGCACACATGCGTCAATATGGTACAGAAAGCCAAAGCAAGTCCTCTGAAATAAATCCCATCTTTCACTTTACAATGTTCTTCACAGACAAAAAGCAACTGCACGGCAGTCCTGAAGGCTTTAACTGAAAATCCTCTTGCATCGCGCGAGACATTTCACAGGTATTTGTATCATTTTAGCTCATTTGGTGTTTGTTTTTAATGGAAAAACTTCCTGTCAAAACAAAGTGGTAAGCTGATAATAACATGATTCTGCTCCAGTATCACACAGTTACGTTGGCTGTAGGCTGGCACCCTTCACAGGTTTCATCTATTCAAAGGGAGGCTAACTAGACTAAAAAATAAACGTTAGTGAGAAACACGCAATTGCAGGGAAATAAAACGGACTAAAAAGAGGACAGCATTTTCCAAGGGATGTGAGCAATCTGTAGGGCATCTTCTTTAATAACTGCATCTGCCAGAGTGCACGGAATTAATTTTTGTTCAAATATACGTAATGTATTCATAGACCTCACACAGCAGACATTACTACCTGCACTGAAGGCACGGTTGTTGAAGTATGCTGACTGTAACCATAAGTGGTCGTATTACGATACAGGGAAACTGACTGTTTCACCAGAAACATTACAGTCTGACATCTGTTAACAATTGTACTCTCTAATGAGAGTAAATGGAGACAGATCTGCAAAAATCTGTCGCTCAGAAAGATGTATGTGTGTCTTTAAAATATTTTACTTTAGATACACGATACCATGGCACCCAGAGGAACAAGGATATATTCTACTACATCGCACCAATCTGATATTCCTGAATGGCTTTTGGGCCAATAACCAGAAACTACGGCTACAGAATTGATTTGTTCAGGCAGAAATGCAGAGGCAGCACTTCAGGATTTTAGCCACGGCAGCCATCAAACTAATTGAAATTAAACTTACTTTTTACGATATTCTAAAATTCCATTACGCTCATTACTAAGATGTCTGCTCACAAGCGAAGCGGTCACAAGACAAGAACAGTAAGGGTAAATTTTACTTGTTCCTCACATGCTCCTAGTCCATGTCCCACTGCCAGCATGCTCACCGCTGGCAGGGAACAAGCAGAGGTTCAACTGCCCAGGACACAGAGAATGACAAGGGACACATGGAGCTGCCAGCCCCTTCCCCAGATGTCTTATGGACCAAAGTAGCCACCAGAAACCTAATCTCATGAACATTAAAGCATGGACACAAGCCTTAGTGCTTTTCCTCTCTGTTATGCCCCTTCCAGAATGCAACAGTGACCTGGTACTCTCCAATCTGTGTGCAGCATCAGTTTAGTGGTGCTCTGAGTTCACTACAGCCCTTCAGAGCGCAAGCACAGGTTAAGATCAGGGTGTAACACCACAGTACTAGGCTACCTTTTACATTGATTATTTCATTCTAAAACTGATTCATACAGACTAACAAAGATGACCCATATTTCTTCTTTATGGTCAGAACCCTGAAGACTATTTTTTCATCATTCACTACCTCATTTAAAGCTAATGCCTGCTTATTATTTCAGGGTACTGTTTTTGTTATAAAGTAAAACCACATGCTTCTAATTTTTCATAGACCGTATTAACTGAATAACATCAGATGAAGAGATAAAGAGCATTAAAAGTAAGTCCTTTAACCAAATTTGTTTACAGACTACTGATAAAAAACAGATTGTATTGCATTTTTCATAGTTCAGGAGCACTGATGTCAACCACAATGTTACAATGCTACATGCTGAACGTCAGGCATTAAATATTAAATTTCCCCAACTTGGTAATGACTTAAAACAAAGGCATGGTCACCATCAGCAGCTTCTAAAATAAAAAATAATTCAAAAACAAGATCCTGCTCCCTGCACAAACACTTTCTTTGAAGCTTCTGCACAGGTACACAAAACACAAATTAATTGTCATGTTTAAGCCACTGTCTCCTATCAAAAAACTAATTTCCACAAGAGGTACAGTACATGTGTTTCCAGATCCCCCTTCAGCTTCCCCATGACAGTGTAACTGATCTAAACTAAAATAGGTACTCATTTTATATAGGTGGAAGGAAAAAAAGGGAAGGTTGTATTTATAATGTTTTAATTACTTTTAAGTAAATGGAAGAAGTACAGTAATGGCTGTAAAGGGCAGACTGGAAGCATACACGATATTTGGGTGTTTTACAGTTTGGAATAGCCATTCTATTTTTTAAATATAACTATTCCCTGCCTCCCGGCACCCTTAAAACTAATAGTACAAATGGACACCATTTGTTTTTTCCAAACAGCTTTTCAGTGGACAGAGAGGGAACAAAGCAGACTGAGTGATTTTTGGAGTTCCAACTCCTGGAATAGGATTTGCTTTCTGTGGCCCTGAGCAAGCTGTCACCTCCTCCTGTACCACTGCCACCTACAACAGGAACACCAAAGATCCCTTTTTGACTCAAATACAGCAGCATATCGAAGTGTGGCATTTAGCAGCAGGGGAAGGAAGGCAAGGGATAGCAGCGGTAGGTGAGGGAAAGAACAAGAACAGTTTTATAACAATTTTCCCCCACATTCTTCTGGATCTATGGCAGCAGAAACTTTTGAGAATTGTTTTTTAGGGGGTCCTTTTTGTACAGTGCCAGTTCTTTACCTCTCCCTTAGTGGTTCGTTTTTTGTTGTTGGTTTTTTTTTTTGTTTGTTTGTTTTTTAAACACATTTTGTACTCTCTCATTCCCCAACTATAAATATGCAAATTCCTTTGAAATAACAGGCCCTAATTTTGAAAAGTAACTAGAAATGCATAATATACAAAAGACCAAGTCTTTTTGTAACTAAAAAATACGTCTCCTGGAGATACAAACTACATTCTCTCTTGTAATTCTTTTGAATTTCTTCCTGTCCCTTTATACGTGAGTCTCATAGTGTTATAATAACACTGATACTTTAACTAGAGCTATCTGACAAAGGAACAGAATACAATGGGTAAATTCTATTCCAAAAGTAAGGAAATGACTTATTCTAAATTGAATTGGGCACTTGAACGTTGTCATGTGGAAGGCAGCAAATAACTATTTATTTATTTAGAAATGCTGAAAAAAAGAGAAAGCAAGCTTTTGCTTTAAAAAAAAAAAATAGACCTTAGTTCTCCCCTGCTTTCACCGCTGTTACAGTCCTCATGGAGCAGGGATTTCCAAGTTTGATGAGCAATCATCCTGGATCAGTCAGAAGGGTCTCACAGAATGCTCTATGAAAATACCAGTGTGCCAGCACAGCGTTTTATACACCCTCAGCTCTGTTGACAACCCAGAGCATGCCCATTGAATGGAAGACAGCACGGAAACAGGTTGCCTTCTCTAGAAGCTATAGTAAAAAATCCCTAAACACCATAACAAATTGTATATATCTCAGTTAGTACAAGGTTAAGAGACAAAAAATTCTTATTATGAAACCCATTTCCCTAAACAGCAGCCTGTTTCTGTCAGGAAACCTAAAACGCCTTGTACTAATGCTGAGATACAGCTGAACCTCCATGCTTGGAGACCCCTAGCAGCACACATGCAGGTATTTGATCACTGCTCCCCAAATTGGCCATGTGTGTGCCCAACAGGGAAGCTGCAGAGCAGTGTTGCTGCCTTCCAGGGCCCCCAGACCCCCTCTGCTGATAAAGCCATCTGCAGGACAACACGCTTCTGGGAAAATACATTACAAGTTCTGAAACAGGAAATTAAGATGTTCCATAGATTTCTTAAAATCCTTCACACTTCACTGTCTAGAGACACATAGCGAGTTTGCTATGACAGCCTGTGGTTAGTTTGTTATATCCTCAAAATATAGAAGATCAATTCTGCAATGTGATCAATGCTCATACCACCTTACACACTAAGTTAATTGCTAACAAAGCTGCAGTACATTCTTCAAAGTGTTTCTGAGGAATAACTTAAGTATTTGTTACCTAACACGAACAAATCTCCAGTTTGTGAATCCTGAGGAGCACAGATGGAAGTATTACAAGAGCCTGCAAGTGACTTATGTGAGGTGTGTCAGAAGGGTAAAAGTAGAATTAAATATGTAGCTGTGGAAGCATGAAGGCATTATTTAGATACACATACAAAATGCTTAATTCTTTTTCCTCACCCAACAAGAGAACCATTAAAAACACAAAAGTGACATACAAAAAAGTGAGCTTTTACAAAGGAACAATTTTGAATCTTTTGACAAATCAGGGCTGCATAGCTTTGCAGCTGTAATATACATATACATATAACAAGCACGTACTCTATAAAGGCATTATTTAACATTTTGCTACAGAAATTTGTTAAGGATATCTAGTGGTTCTCGGAATTAAGGATGGATTTTGAATTGAAAACACACAAAAAAAACAGGTATTTAATTTTAACCGTACACATTAGGTATTCTCTAAGACCTACCGCTTAGATTCATCGTTTCCATTCCAACAAAATGCTGAGATTCTTAAAAAGCGCATGTGTGTTTATCACTGTCATCTTCTCATCCTGAGATCAGCCTATATACTGCTGGAACAGGGTGATGCTTGGTTTATGAAGCCCTGTGCAAGTCAAGAGCCCTGAATGCCACAGTACTCCTGAGAGAAGTAACCCCGTGCTTCTCCACTTCTCTGATGTCTGTGCATCTTTTCCCCTCATCCCACACCAGAATTCATGCAGTCAAACGGTTTCCCAGATACCAGAGCTCAGCTGGAAGGGGCCAAGAGCTGCTTTTTACCAGAGCAGCTGTGCCGTGGGTGAGCTCCCAGCCTGCAGCCAGTGTGGACCCGCAGGGCTGCTATGCAGCCAGCACCACAGGGACAGCAATGGCACTTGTCACACCATGACCTGCGCCTTCCCATTCAGGAGTGGCATCCAGCCTGCACTGTGCCATAAATCACAAACCCAGGCAGACCTCAAAACTCTTTCTGATGCAATAGTCAACTTTTCTCTGAAGTACCTCTTTCCTGCTATAGTAGGAGATCTGTGAGTAATAAAGGACACCAGCTGAGCTCTGCTCTTTCTCCTCTTGTCTCCTCCCACTGTTTTCCTTCCACACTACCAACTCAAAGCATTTACCAGTGATGACTCAGGGACAGAACTCAGGTTTCCACATAAAAACCATGGGGTTTTGGAGAATTCTGGCTCTTGGTAGCAAGATTTCTACTGCTTCTCGTTCTGTACTTTACAACCTAGACTAGACATTGGTTCCACATATATTTGTTTAATCTTCACACATACAAGACAGAAAGCCTCATATTATCACACTGGTCTGAAGCTTGGGTCTTACAGAGAATGCTAATAAAGATTTAGTCAAAGGTAGTGAGCTGAGTAAGACAGTAATTGTTGACATACGTATTTGCTACCCAATGTACCACACAGTGGTAAAAAGCCAGAAATAGAGAGGAAAAAAGTAATTTACTGACAGGAAAAGGAAAGTACACCTCAGGGATAGAGAGTATGAGAAATTAGATCACTAAAACTGACAGCTTGTGCCTATTGTCCATTCACAGTGATGAAAATCTTGTTAGAGACGGGAGATGAAAGTGGATGTAATTACTGGGACTCAGCAGATTCATCTCTGATTGGAACAAAACTCATCTTCCAACTACTATTGTACATTCAAGTCATATGTATACAAATTCACAAAAGGAATTTTAGGGGCAGTTTTAAACAGATTCAATATTTACATTAAAAATTATATATATTATAAAGCATTCTCTGGCTACAAGTGAGGAGGCTTCTTACCTGAAGAAACTCTCCTGTTATGTTTTAAATTGCACACAATATTTCTTGCTAGGATTTCCCTTCCCCTTTACTAGAAGAAAAAAAAAAATCCATTACCTTACTGAGTTCTCTAAGGAGAAAAGACTCCCTGATGCAATCTGATCGTTTTAGCCTGATTTTACAAGGAAACTAATGTTGTGTTTAGTCCTCTCATAACAACATTTGAGCATGTTGGCCCAGTTGTATCAAACTTACAAAATGCTTTATGTCTCAGGTTAAAATTTCTCAGAAACTAGATACCTTGTAGAAGAATAAAACCTACCAGGGCATCTCGTGAGAGAAGAACAACTACAGCTTCCTCCCTTTCCACCTGGAGAGACAGCAACATACTAAGCTAAGCAGAATTCAAGTACTGTCCACTGAAACCACAAGCCTGCTGTCCTGCACCTGCTCTTATACCACAGAGGGACTGAAAGGAATGATAATCTTCAGGAACCTAGTGGGAAACTGGATGTCTGACACTGGAGACTAAGATACATAGGGATAAAGCTAGAAGAAATACAGGCTTTAAGTCTATTAACTCACGGAACCACTCAGTTCATATTTCTGGACTATTCTAAAGCCATAATACTAAAGAATAAAAAAATCCACATGAACAGTAGCTACACATAAAACACAACCATAGATAATTTCAGTAAGTCAATGCCAATTAAACAGAAGGGATGAAAAACACTGCAATTATTGTGACTGGACAGCCTTAATATACAATATAACAATGTAGATCTCTGCTGAGTTGCCCCAACAAAAGACAGAGCATCTCTCTTTTCTTCAAAATGCTTGAGTAATGTGATAAATATTGAAACTGAACAGTGAAAAAAGCCTCTCGCCATTTATTCTTCATACAAACAGACATTATTTGTAATATGTAGGCCGTCAGGCACACATTCACCCTTTTAAAAGCCTGGTGTTCCAAGGAAATTTTATAGATAGCACTTATTTACTTAGTTTTCTCCTTCCAAGAAGAGAGTATCATTGAAAGAAGAAAAGACTCCAATAAAATAAGAAACAGAATAACGGATGTTCCCAAAAATCCAGAGTAGACACAAATTATTGTTGACTCATGTTTCAAATTGCCTGTCCACTACAAGCTTTCAGAGTAATGTAACAAGGAAAAAAATGTTTTTCAATCACTGCCATCCATCATCTTGGTAAACAAGTAAAACGTACACTCTGCCATCTGCTAGCTATTAGTCTGTGTAATCATAAAATATCATGTAATGTAATCATAAAAACCACTATTATTACCTACTCTTTCAATTTATAAGCAAATATTTCTATCTGTCAAATTATTTCATGCTAGCATGGGGCTTGAACCTTCTGTGCTGCATACCATCAATCCAGTCTTCAATCTAAGATAAGTCTGTCTCCTGTTTGGTCCTTCTACATTTGGAAAATGCTCAGCACAGCAGTACTTAGATTTCATCCCAAAAGAAATCATACAAAGAGAAGGATCAGTAAGCAATCCAGCTGTCAAAGACGTGAGCAGTTGAATGACGGTTGTGAGAAAGTCACTGCTTTCGTTCAAGCAGACTTCGATGCCACGAGGACTGAAAAGAGTTCTCAGTTCTAAGAGATTTTTTTCCCTGCATCACATTCTATTTAGTTTCATACTTTTCTTTAGACAATGAAAAATGTATGAAAAAGTGCTCTACTGAAAGTTACAGATTTATGAAATGTCATCTTTTAGAGTTACAGTAGAAACAGTTTTTTTTTTTCCTAAAATGTTTATATCAATTGAACAACTTCAGAAGTTTTTCTTAATGCAACCCAAAAAAACATTTAAAGCCAAAAGACTGTTAGGTAGTAACTACACTAATGAGCAACTCTGTTCAGGAAAACTAGTGATGTTCTTCCAGTGATCTGTATTCCCAAAACATTTTTTTAACACGGGAATTGGTTTTCTTCCTGAACATTTCCCAATAACTCGTGAAGTAGAGGTCACATCAGTTAATTTTTTCTCATTTCATTAGCTTACGGAACTTGTCAGATTAATTACCATTGGACCAAGAGCAATCAATGGTCCAGTTGCCTAGAGCAGAGACACCAATGGATTATTTTCTTGTATAATTTTAGTTTCTGGCAGGAAAATGATGCTGCTTAAGAACGTTTTTCCCCTAGCTAAATATCAGAAACAAGGGTAATGGTGTAAGTAACACACCAGACGTTAGTTTGCCCATGGAGCTACAGTTTGCTCATGGATAATTGTGACTCCATAGCGACTTTAGGGCCTGAATCTGTTCCCACAGTGACAGAGCAAAGCTGAATGTCACACCACAGGAAGACTTGTGATTTCAGTCTCCCAGCAATTGCCACTGTAAACTGAAACTGTAACTTCTGTGAAGATGCAAGAGATCCAGTTGCATGGATGGACATTGAAACTCTAAATTAGTACACCTGTAGAGTTATGGAAGAATCTCTTCTTTCTTCAGTTCAGCCCTTTCAGGACTAATTCAGCTATAGCCTGTGAGAACCCTCACTTTTTATTTTGTCTTGGTCAGTAAGATTTTGACATTTCCAGAATGTTATCAGTCTACTCTGAAGGCTTGGTCCAAGGGCCCAATTCAGAGTGGAACTACAGCCACAGGGAGAGGAGAGTTTCTGGTCCACAAACAGAAACTTTCCATGGGAAGGGGTCCATGCTACTAAAAACAGCAATTCCCCATGCCATCACGCTGCTTTCTGTGGTCAGCATCAGAATCCCCACAGCAACCCAGATTTTCAGTCAAGCAACAGCCACTCAGCCCAGCACAGGGTGCTGCCAGCCTGACTTGGAAGCCCTTCACAGAAGTCAAACAAACTCCTGAAATAAAGAGAAAACACAACTAACTCTCTCAAGCATATCCACCTCCCAAATCTAATATAATGATCTTCTCTCGCTGTTGGCTGAAACAGCCCTGCAGCTCATAGGCAGACTTTCAGGTGTGAAGAACAAGGAGTTCAAAAACTGCACTTCAGAATGAATACTACCCGCATCGCAAAGTTCATCATCTAGAACTTAGGAAGTGAAACACATAAGACTGCAGGACTTACTAGCCATCTTAAACTAAATACTAAACACATAAAATTTAAACTCTCTATTAGTTCTATCCATTATGATATTATCTTTAATTACATAATCATATATTTACTACGGAGTCACTGATTTGTGCCACAAGATACACAGAAAGGAAAATACAATTTAAAATGTAAATGCAAGCATCAATCTGTCATTTTCCGAAGTCCCCAACCTTTACATGTGTATTGTACTTGATGTTGAAACCTAAATCAAATTTACTCAATATATTACATCAAAGAAGTCACTGCTGTCATTAACAGATCTACATGAGGAGCAGAAACAAGATAGTGATATTAAAGCAGTTTGCAGTCTGGAAGAGGTTTCATTTCCTTGCATGCAATCTATAAGTTCAGCCAACTTGACCATTAACGTCACTATCTTTACATCATTGACAGTGAAAAATTAAAGGAAGTCTCTAAACACAAAAGGTACTTCCCTTTTTTGCATATATTCTCAAATTCAAATCATACCATACACTGTATGGGAAAAATGCTCTTATAGAAAAAGGAGGAAGAATTGAGTATACAGTTGCGTAATATTTGTCACTTGGGCAGAGGCACAGAGAGAAATAGGCAAGAGCTTTTTTATTATTTTTTTTTTCCTGAGTTACTTCCTAAATTTCTCTTTTCCTAATCACAGGGAAACATCCTGCATCTTGGTAATATATAAGGAGGTGGAGACATACAATGGCTATGCTTATACGTCAATCCTAAGTGATGTTAGAAAACTGGTGCAGAGCTTAAATGTTATTTCAATTGAATTTCTAGTTTCTTTGCACTATGAAATACAGTTGAAAATTCTCTTCAACCAGAATATTTGCTTTTTCTTACATTAACAATCTGGTCAACTTGTAGCAACATCAAACAAGAGTTTGATACCACAAAATCTACATCATTGCAGAATATTATTTAATTACATTATTTGCAATCTCTCTTTTTTAGTCCATACGTAGTATTAGAACATATTTGTTTTCAGAATTTATAAAAAACTGACCTCTTCAGAATTTCCAATACCAACTCCACAAAACCTCACCCAAAAGCCTGATTCAGTTTGCAGTCCTCATTAGTGGTTATAAAGAGAATGCAGAAAGATGTTTGCTCAATGCTTTCCCTTCTCTACTAATAGCCAGCTCTGTAGATGTTTGACACGATAAGCTGTCAGCACAAAAAATGTTTACAAGGCTAATAAGGCAGTGATTCTACCACGGCAGCATTAGATGGGAGCACTGCTACTTCACCTAATGGAACTAATGGAACCTAGAGGGCTGGGCCTGGATACATGACTACATCAAATTGGTCACATCATCATCAGAACATTATATGGAGTTTATGCAAGCTGCAAAACAGAAAGAACAAAACATCAGCACAAAGTCAGAGTAATACAAACAAGGTGATGTAAGTCTCCTTACAGAAAAGGAAGCAAACGAGAAATGAATGGTAAGAGGAAATTTATACTGAAGCAGATTTTGCTCTGTATGGGCATTATGGGTTGGCCTCTGACTACTGGATACTCTAGAGATTGATTTAGTGCACAGCTTAACTAGTTCATATTTTGAAGACGAGGAAAGGCTAAGGGTGAAATTTGGTAATGTGAATGAACCTGGTGTTCTGTTAAGAACTTGCATCATTAGGTTTATTTGTTATTTTTGTTGTTTTTTATTTATTTGTTTGTTTGTTGTTTTTTATTTATTTGTTTTTTTGTTGACTTCTTTGTGTGAGTGTGTCTGTGAGAGCAAAACCTATGAGAGTGAATGCCTGTTTTATAAAGACAATACAGGAAATGCACTTCTGGCTGCATGACCAGGAAGTAAATAACTGCTATTAATTCCTCATCCAACTTTCTGATGTTATCCATTGTATATCTTTGTAATTCTGTTATGGCTCTGAGTTCATGACAGTCGGATATTGTTACAGCAGCCCACTACTTTTAAATGACAGCTCTCTCACTTGAGATATCAATTAAGGAGAGAAAGTTAATAATCCAAGTACAGTTCAATTTCTTACTCACACAGTCAACGTTTTAACTCTCTATAACAAATGACTGCACAGGATTTAACTCCATAACAAATGATAATGCATCCTTTTAACTCCCCATAACAAATGACTCTGCAACCCAACAATAAAGCATCTTCCCTACTTTTGGGCAAATAAATAAGGAAGATGTTATGAAAAAGAAGCATCAAAGCTTGGACATTGTCAGGAAACATTTTATAAGGCCAAAACTGAGCACAATTTTATAATTTGCATGTATTTTAAGATCCAAAAAGTGTTATATTACTAGGGGAGAGAAAAGGCTTGCATTCAGCACTTTAGAGTCAGTGATGCATTTAGCAATAGATTAGGTAACAGTGTACTTACTATGACTAATTAAAAGAAAATTGTGCATACAGCTAGATTTTGTTTGCTTTTGTTCTGCTTTCGTTAGCATACTCCACCTTTTTCAGCCTTTACTCACACACCTGGTGTGAGGCATTTCTATGACAATTTTAACTTTAAAACTATGTATTCCTATTCAAAGGGCTCTCATCTTCATCTCCGCAAGACATACCACAGTAAAGTTCTTTTCCAGAAGGGTCGATTGGCAAATAAACACATCAGCTATCCTAAAACCTATTCCATCTTCTGGGTTTATATTGCAGAGAATTACCAACATTTAAAGTAGACTTAAAAATTTCTGATTTCAGCATGAGCAAGTATTTAGGTCATCTTAAAATGGCAAGTGTTCAAAACTTTCAGAGAAAGATACCTGAAAAGGCTTTTCTGGCATGCACTTGGCATGACCTGCATAACTCACCAGCATTGAATTTCTTTAATCCAAGGAACCCAACTACCTCATCTGTACCAAACGCACAGTTTTGAATTTAATATAAAGCATATTCCTTAAAAATGTACCCACTAATATGTTTTGGAAAAGATGTACAAGACTTTACACAAATGCCTCTTCTCTCAATGTCTTCATAGTAATTCACAAACAGAGGACCTTACACCTTTGAAGATATCCACTACGAGGCATCCAGTAAGGTAACTTCTCATTCTTGTCCCCTATTAAGGCTCCTGAAAATATCATTACAACAGTGACAGTTTCAATTCCTTGCATTTCATTCACTCTGTGTGAGTCCTATTCTTCAAAAGATAGCAGTGTTTGTATAGTACAGAAGAAAATAATAATTTCAGGCATAAGAAGTGATAAAACCTTATGGACATAAAAATTAAACAGGTTCTTGAAGATAAAAGATAAGCCATTGATTTGCTAGAAAATGACATTAAAAAAAAAAACCCAAAACAGCCTGACAACTGCCCTCTGTCTCCTCCAGCTTTTCTTTTCTATTTAGCCCTTCCAGAATGAACAAAGCAGTAATTTAATGTGTAAAATGAGTTAAGCACTACTTCCTGAACCTTTTTTCTCATGGAAACATGACATTTCTCAAGCTGTGCAACTTGATGCACATTCCACAGGACTCTTTTTCCAGAAGGCAGCTGACAGTGATGGTACTGCACACAGGGCTGGGTGCAAAACCAGACAAATGTTTGCACACAGTAAACTACCCATCTCAACATTAGCACGGAGCAAAAGCTCTCCAACATGATATAATTGAGGAAGTAGAAAATAATCATATATAAATGATTTTCTAAGGTAACAGAACCAAACATTCTGGGAGTTTCAAAACACTCCACAGCAGCTCAGAAATACCAAAAACAGAGACAAAAAGTCAAATCCTAAACAAAGGTCTTCTACCTGAGTCTTCTCAGTGGCCAGTTAGAAAGTTCTGTATCAAAACAGTTTTGTGTGTCAAATTAATCTGCATCTTACTCAGATGTAAGACATGAGACACCCAAGACAGAATCAGGATCCCAAACTTACTAAATACATTAACTCCATCCTGCAGCTTCCTAATGAGAGAGGTTAAGCACTGGAATGGCCTACCAAGAGAAGAAGTGAAATCCCCATCCCTGGGGATTTTCACAGCTTGACTTTCACCAGCCTCTGAGCAACCTTACTCAGCTTTGAAGACAGCTTAGCTTTTTGCATAGGGTTGGACTGGATGACCTCAAGAACATCCTCACAACTGAAATTATTCCAGATTTACCCTACAATACTCTAGAGAACTCCTTAATAAACATTACCAAGAGCTGTTAGAACCACAGAATACTCATTCAGGATCTCAATAATGAGTTTCACAAAAACATTTATTTAGGCATACTATCCTGAAAACATGATTTCTGGTAAAGATCAGTTGGAATGTCTCTAAGTAAACTAATGAAGATGTGTTATTTGGACAGAAGCAGTCAAAGTTTCCCACAATGACAAAGGAATTGTGTTCACCAGTCATACCCATTCCATGTGGCTGGTCCTATGCTACATCTTGGCAGCAGCAGAGAACTTTCAACTCACACTGCTACCAATGAATTGAAGAAAACAATAAATCAAGCAATAGGTTACCACACAGAATAATCCTAATCCCATAGGATATGGATGAGAGGGTAGGGTCTCTTTGATCACAACAAACAGAACAGAACAGCTTGTTAGGACAGCAGGTCCCAGGAGCTTAAAACATCCTTCATTTGAAGAGGTTTTGGCACTGCCTCTCCTCCCTCTCCTTATCTCTCTGGCAAACACCCTGGGCAGAGATTTCTCATCCTTCCTATAAATTAGACACTGCAGTTGAGATGCTCTAAGTCCCCTACTAACAGGTCAGCTTTGTGAAATCCTGCTACACTGCGTGCACTTCTTCACAGATCTCCAAAAGTGGAAGGCACACTTGATTAACTTGTCACATCACTAGAAAAAATGAATGTGAACAATGACACAGAAACAATAATTCCAAAATTAAATGTTTCAGTTCAGCTAATGTCAAAAACTACACCTGCGTACACAAATAAAACTCTGCAAAGATGCACCTGTTTTCCTGCCTCAGCTTCCTTGCCAGTGCCAGCAAATTGCTTACACCTAATTCTTCTCAGTATCCAAATTCCATTTCAGCTTCCCTTTTTTAGACAATGAATTTCTCAGCTCCCTACAAACCAGGCTGCATAGATCCCTTCTTTTCCGAGGATTTCTTCAAATGCTTGGAGAAATACTGCTTCCATTACAACTTTTTGTACAACGACTCATCAATCAGGCTTACCAAATGTCTTGAAAAAACTCCCAAAACGTGAATATTTGCTTCTGAGTTCAGATGTGAAGAATGAGCTCCTCTACAAAATAGTTATTCCATTATCAAGGATGCTCAAATGTCAACGTTATTGTAAGGTCTACATCAAATTACTGTTCTGCACATCACCACTCATCAGTTTTCTCCTGTTTGGTGTGTCTAATCAAGTCCACTACCTGAACTTCACAGACCAGCATCAAACAACTAAAACACAAAACACCTGATTACCCAAAGCAGTTTCTATGCAGATGCTCTTTTAAGGTTTTGGGTTGTTTTTCAGGCTTTTTTTTTTTCTCTGAGATTTTTTTTAAACAACTTGATCTACAGTAATCGGAGATGAAAAATAGTAAATTTATCTTACATGGAGTTTAACTCATGGATGCACTATAATTTCAAACCTACAAGTAAATTTTTTCCCTGAAACTTCCAAGTAGCTTAACTTTGAAATACATACACTTTTATTTTAAAGACAACTTTTAAGGGCAATGCCACTCCCATTGTTTCAGCAGCCTATAAAGCTTAAAAAATGTCAGACAGTGCTGCCCATGAATTTCTGCGAGTCTACAAATTAGAGTGTCCCAACCACAAAAGCACCACAAAACCCACCATGCTGCTAACACTGCTCAGTGATCAAGTTTTTGATACATTTTAGAAAAAGTTACTTCTCATCTCATTTATGTAGCTCTGTTGCCCAATTCCCTCCACACAGACACAACTTCTTTACAATAATACAGCTGTTAAATCTCAATTAGGTGGGTAAATTGCCATGTGTTATTTTAGCACACTGGACTGAAATTCTTTAAAACACGCTGCACCATCACACGGTATTTTAACCAAAGTTTCATCATTTGTATAAAGCAGCTTGCAGTGATTTGTTATCCGATATTCTGAAATACTCTGCAGCTGTAACAGGGCTGAAAGCTCCCTCCTTTATTCAATTATTTCCTGGGATCTCAGGAATTCTTTAAAAAGCTCAGCACAATATCCACTTGTAGGGCTGTCAAGTTCTGGTAAATCAGCTTCTATTCAAGAGGGAAACAGTCAGACAACAAAACGCTGAAGACATATGCTTGCAAAAGGAATTTTGTTTTCTTTTTGGTAGCTGTAGCTCATGGAACGTATAAAGACAACACTAAGGAGATGAATATCACCTGCAAAGAATAACATGTGGGGGATTATGTGCAAACTTCCTTTATTTCATTAAATTGAATGTCTGTTTTGGCTCTCACTTTCTTTATTGAAAGGTGCAGCCCATGAGTTGTATTTGTTTTAGCATTCAATGCATATGCACGTGTTCAACTGTCTTTATTTCTCACAAAGGTTAACCTAACATAAGCTCAATGTGAAATATCACCACCAACAATGCATTCAGTAACAGCCTTCATCAGAAGAGCAGTTGTCACGGCCTCACACACAATACAGGGAGTTGTGCCTGCCCCACCCCATTCACTCAGCAATTCTGTGGCAAGCTTTGCAAACAGAGCCCTGGAAGACTTTTGAGGATGCAGAAGGAGCAAAGTGTCTGGCCCTGCCTTCAAGAGGCTGCATGTTGCTGCATGCTGCCCAGCGCATGCTAGGCACCTTCCTCCTCACGTACTGGTGGGAAGTGCTTGGCGTCACGGAGAAACTCGCATCCTAGAAAAAGCCGCCACAGCTCACGATATTAATCCTGAATTTTAGAAAGGGTTCTAAAGAATTGATGAGTGAAAAGCATTCTTTGCTGATAATACCGTCACATGACCCCCTACCACATGCTAAACCTAAAAGACCTATCTGTTTTTTTCTCTCCACAAATTGGAAATAATACTCCAATCTCTTTTTTTAAGTCAGTTAAACGCTGATAGTTGTACAATCTCGCAGAACAGTATAGAACAGCATATGAGTGGAAAAATAAAGGCAATGTGGGGTCCCAGCATATTAAATACAAATACATGCATAACTGGGAGTTGAAAAAATAAGCTGCCACCCCATCCCATCAGAAAATACACATTTATAAATGTAAAAAGAGGCAGAATCTTGTTTCAATTGTTTTTAAGATGTTATTCACACTTACCAATATCCCATAAAAATCAGCAAGCCACACATTTCCTATTTATTAGTATGCCATGCTTTGATTCAGTCATGTGCTAATTCTAAAATTAACCTAACAGTGCAAATCTGGTTAAATTTTCCAGTGGTATATGTCCTTTGGGTTACCAAGCAAGCTATGACTTCTATTACCACTGTGATAAAGCTCATGTCTGAAGCTTACAAAAGACAGCTGACCCCTTTCTTTCACAGAGCAGAATTCCACTGTTATAATAATGATGACTAGCAAAATAATCATGCCATCAAAAGCCTCTACTGACTCAGCTGGAATTTCAGATCTATCAAGTAAAACTGCTCACAAAGGTTACTGAAAATGCTTGCGATACTGGCATGAACTGCATTAGAAGAGGATGATCATTTTTCAGATAGCTAAAGTCATTCTAAAGAAAGTTAAATTAGAAAAAAAAAAATGGTGAGAAAAATGATTCACCTGTCCCACACAGATTTAAATTAGATTATTATGCAAAAGCACTATTTGTATACCGACATTAAAAATGTGCTATGTCTTTAAAGATGTATGTCTAGAGAACAATCTGGCAAGCAGTGCAAACAGCAGCAGTGCTTGTTTTAAACGAGCTGCACATCCAAGTCTTCAGATGTACAGAGCACCAGGAAAAAGAGGATGCATTGGTTCTTCTGCAACAAAATGTATTGTAAAGGCAAATTCTACCATGCACAGGGGTTTTGTGCACTTGGAATAACGTTTCCAAGGAACACTCCCATGCAGACTGAAGTTCCACCCACTGCATCGCAACACTGAGGATTAAGAAAAAGCTTGTAATGGTGTTACAGACAGAATGAGAAACCTGCCCAGTAATTACTTACATAATACACCCCCCTTAATTTACATGTATGAAAAGGCTCAGTCACATGAAAAAATACCACAGACAACTAAGCAGAATTTTAAAAAGCTACTTTCTATGTATTATTAATAGCAACATTCGGGTCTTTAGCATTAAAGAACAGTAATATTAAACCCTCCCTCGGAGGCGGTTATTTTCATTGTTGATCTGCCAGTAACTGAGATTTCAGAAGTTAACCTCTAACTAGAAGACAGCGAGGCTTTTTAGGTCATGAGGGTCTACACGAGTCTCTCAGAAGACGAGCATAAAAGTCCTAAAATAACAAGCACACACACAGGTTTCTCTTAATTTGCCCTGTTGGATTCCTATAATAAGTGCTTAACAACTCCATCCCCAAAGCAACTCTGCAGTCATCAACAAGACCATTTACCACATGATTTAGCAAACATATTTCCAGGATTTTCACTTACACATGCTACACGGAATTGGAATAGGAATTAATGTAAGGCAATTTATGGGCAATATCACTCCTGCCTTCACAGTTATTTTCATACCAGATCCAAGAGGAAAGATGCAACGCTTCCAAGTTACAATGCTAAGGGACCTGGCTCCTCCTCTCCCATTTGCTACATTGTGGGCAGTCAGACAAGGTTTTCAGAGGATCCACTACACCAAATCAGCAGTAATTTTTGAACAGTAACACCACTCTTATCATCTTATATGACTACTCATATTGTGAATATACTAAAGCAATGTTCATAAACCATATTTAACACACTGAAACACTACCATGTGGCTGCACTAGGGGTCCTGCCATAGCAAACATACCTAGTGGCATTCTTCTGCATAGGCAATAAACTGCAAAGAATTACTGTGCAAACAGTTCTCCAAGCAGTGTCAAATTAAACCAAAGTAGGTTTTGCTGCAGGATGATTTTTTCTTATTTCACATCAGAAATCAGTCAATGACTTTAAAAATCCACGCTGACCAAAAGAATTCAGTGTTGGAGGAAGTTTGTTTAGACTGCAGTTACCACATCCCTCCCTAACTCTCTCTCCAAAAAAAAAAAAAAAAAAAAAAAAAAAAGAAAAGAAAAAGAAAAAAAAAATCCCCCTAAAACCCAAACAGAGGTAACCAAAAATTCAAGAAAACAAAACCAAACCAAACCAAACCAAACCAAACCCAAAGAGCAGAACAAGCCAAGAAGAAACAGAACAAACTGACTTGTCCATATTTTGTTTTAGTCTTTCAGTTCAACTAGAAACTAAAAGGACTTTCCAGTTGTTCTTAAAGACAAGCTATTATTGCTCTGAAATACTCAGAAGGAAAAAGAAGAAAGCATGTTTTCTATTTCCAACTTTTAGAAAAGGAATAGAGCAGGAGGCAGGAAGTTACAGCTTAACATCAATTAACTTCAGCTTTCAGAGAAATACAGAACAGTACAGGATGGCTAAATTACTGAGCTGCCATCTGCTCTCAGCAGCTCTTTGGAAAGACAGCTAACTCAGTTTGGTGCCTGTCAAACACCAGAAAATGATGGGCAGAGCCTAACCTGTGACAGTCATTGGTCTCTGGCAGATGCCTACATCTACCTCCTTTCTATCTCCAACCAGAACTCTTCAGACCTATCTGCACCACACACATTCTTAATCTCCTTTTTCCTGCTGGGTGCTCCTACAGCTGCTGTTACACAAAACTACTCACATGGAATATAGACTCATCTGGAAACAGTCCCACCACCACTTTAATAAAATAAAATCAGTCTGCATGGAGAAACTTTTACAGATTTGGTCTGGTTCAATCTGCCTAAAATGCAGCTAATCAGATTACCAACTGACTTTACAACAGATTAATTATAGGCGAGATTAATTATATTCAGCTCTTTCCATTTTGCAAAATTATTTTTCAGCTTCTTCTCTGATATGCATCGTTGGCTAATTTACTGCACTTAGCACTCAGAGATGTCATTGCAAAAATTTATTCTTCCAGGTACAAATTCCATTCCGCTGCCCTTTTTTATAATGACTAATAGTCAAGCTAACAATATTTTGTTCACTCATCAGTTTCTTACAGATGGCAATCCAATCTTTGAGGCCACTTTAAGTACTCCACAGCTACATGTCAGATTCTTACCTTTGTTCTTCTCCCCCAAGGAATGACACCCAGAAATCCTAACACTTCCAAAGACATGAAATATGGCTGAATCAGCAGCAGCACAGTAACAAACACATACAAAAAAAAAAAATATATATATATATATATATTTTTTTTTTTTTAATTTAAACAGAAAAGGATGCTTTTCTGTCATTTAGTTTAACCTGTAACTACCTATAATCCTGTCAGCATATTATACCTTGAATGTGTATTTTAAGACTACAACCTACTTAAACAAAGGCCATGAAGTGAATGAAGCACTTCTGTGACCCCATGTTTCGTTCAGAGCCTGACCAATAAGTAGTTTTCGCTCGGTACAGATCTCATAGTTAAATTCATGACAAATTATCTGATCAATGACTACTTGTTTGCAGGATTCAAAATTCTTCACTCACCAGAAGTATGCATACAATAGGGTCCACTTCTATTATATATTGCTATTCAACCGAAGGAAATAAACAAACATGGGCACACATCTGCAGAGAACAAGTTGAAAATTTTTAAGGTCCTGTGAAAAAACTGAACATTCATCAGAAGACATACCAAATGAAAAAAGTAAAAAATAGCCATCAACCAGGAAAGAATGTTAGCACATGTAAGCACAGGCAGCAGACAGAACAGCAGAACAAGTTTGATTTACTTTGCTTATTTAAGTGGTTTTATACCTCAGAACGTTCAACATTTCTTTCAGCATATGATCACCTCTCTTTCCAAACAACCATGTATTTCCACAGTGTGCACAATGTGAAGACTGCACAGGAAACACCTACATTTTGTCTCAGTGTAAGCTGAGCTATTTTCTCACTGTAGAAACTGTAAAGGGTAGCTCTGCGTAATAAAGTGTTCATAAATGACACTGCTTTATAGAAATAATGTTTTACTGCATTTAATTGGTATAAAATATATGAACACTACTTGAAACCAAGCGTGCAGATGAGTTTTTTAATTTACATTTCCGAAGTAATGATCCATTTTATCTCTAAGTTTGATGAACACAAGAATTATTGTTTCTGAATATTGCTTCTTCACTATTGTGAGCAAGAAGTAATGGATGCTTCCTCTGATTTTTCTAAGCAAAATATACAGAATACTACTGAAGTGCCTAGCTAAGAAACTAACAATAAGGTGATTTCTAAACAGTAAAAAAGGTGATTTTTAAACAGTAAAAAAAAGAAAAAGTAACAAAATGAAATGCCATTTTTTTAATTTAAAAATCCTAATATAAGAATTACCTTTCAATTCTAATTATTTTCTTCCCAAAAGAACAAAATTAACATCTGCTGGACATTTTTGTCGCTGGCGATTTAGTAACATATACAGTGTATACACAATGCCCTAAAGCAAAACACAAAGACAAAATAAATCCATCCAAATAATCTGCTGGAACACTGCTAACCTGCTGTTCAAAAAAATCCACCAGCAAATAAGTTGGTGTCTCAAAGCCTTTCAATTTAAAGGATTAAACAAAGTTGCAGTTAGCACCACAAAGATTACTGTCTTGCACTGTGCCCAGCAAAGCTTCTGAAAATAAGTTTGAAATTATTCTTATAGCCAAATTTTTCAAGATAAAAATGTATGAACAGAACTTTTAACAGTTATCTATTCTTAATTTTTTGGATAATGGTAGCGATACTGTGCAGGAATGGGATCTGAAGATGAAACACAATGGATAACTACAGCAACATCTGCATCAGAAGGCAAGGGGACCAAACTGGTAGAATGACAGTCACGTTCCCATCAGTATACAGCTGCCCAGGAGAAGAGAGAGATTCCAGGAAAACCTCTGGCACAATCACGAGAAAGCCTCAACTGATCAGCACCTCTCATTTTTCTCTTGCGTGCAACTCCCACAGCTTAGTCCAGAAGATCAAGATTTTTGGCTTATTTTGTAAAACTGATGGTTTACACTGTCACAGATGATATCCAGAAAGACAACACAGCAACAACAAGCTATCCACCTTGAAGGCCTTCACCAATATAACTTCACATACAATGAAGTGCTATTTCAGTATAGAAGTTGGTTTCAAATTAAATCTGATCTTCCCATGGAAGATGGGCACCCTCTTTTCTGAACTTAACAGAGACCACAATATGTAAAGCTTCAGCAATAGCACAGCTGTGCTGAACAATCTCTGTAAAGAAGATGTAAATTGCTAAGCATCAATGAGGACAATTACTATCCACCTATTTGCACATCTCATCTTTTACATTTTGCGGTAAATCGAAAAGACAGCGGAATTTTGGGTTCAAGAATGGAACAAGGAAGTGTCAGTCCTTAAAGAAAGGGTACTTCTGAGAACATGTCAACACTGGGAAAGCTGGATGTGAGAGGTCAGCCTTAGGTCAAGATCCATCTCCTTCTCCACATCGCTATGCTGCAGAAGCAAAGCTCCTGAACTCTTTGTCAATGAGAGACAGTTTGGCTTATCAAAGAGACATCTGCTGAGCTTTTAACAAAGAATCCGTCTAAATCAAACCCTCCCGTATGCAAATTGAGTGTTAAGTCAGATGACTTGTGGAGAAGTTCTAAATTTATCATGGTAAGATAGCTGCAGCTTAATTAAGGCTGTTATCAGCTACCACAATGAATATTTGCTCTCAGCTCTCCAACTCTCACCTCAGAAGTCTGACTTGATTTAGCAACTAATATATATTAAGGACAGAGTTCAATAATTGGAGGAGAGTTGTGTACAAATCCCCAATGTCAGTTTCTAATTTCCATCCCCCATACTGTGAAAAGACTTGAAACTAAAGAAACTGTTTTAATTAAAGCACATTGGTTTTGATCGTTCAAGTGATTGGTGTTTCTGGTGACCTCAATATAAGCATCTAGTTCTAGAAGTTACTCACTGATAGATAAACAGATTTGATTTAATAACTTAAATCCAAAGATCACAATACCAAGAATGGAGCACTGTAATCATTAATGTGAGATTTTTATTCTTCTATAAGGAATTTAGTATTTTTGAAACTTCACCTCTGTAAAACTGCTAGACTGAAAAGATAACAGAAACTGAAGTAGTAAGAACACTTAAAAAAATTATCATTTCTTGGTAACCAGACACGATGCCCCAAGGTGACACTGAAAGTAAAAAGTCAATGGGGGACTTGGTCTGTTCTATCATAGTCCTGCTGTCAGCAGAATCTCTCTACGACCGAAGAAAGATATGAAGGTGATGTATTGTTGCAAACAGGGAGCTGTAGCTGACAAATACTTTCTATGTTCCTTACAAAAGCAAGTCCCAATCCTTCATGTTGATCTATGAAAGCCACAGTTGCTTTAGGCAAGTACACAGGATCTTCTTGCACTGAAAAATTAACATGCGCGAGGTCACATTGCAGCTGTGTACTTCTTGCAGACCATGTTTTTACCAATATTCTCTTAACAATTTTAAAACTTCCAAAAGAATGTGAGAGTTTATCTGCAAACATCATTAGCTTTATCAGCTGCTCTTACAGTGTAGAAGTTAAAAATAGAGCACAGCTCCAGTTAAAAAGGGCATGGCCAAAAGCCACAGGGAAGAAAGCTAAAAATAGCTTTTAGAACAAAACCCAACCATCCTAGTTTTTAGAAAGCCACTAGAGCTAAGTGAAGATTAAATACTTGCTCATCACATCATTTACAGATCCCCAAAGGAAATGATTTTCCAATGCCCAATAATGCTGAGCAGTCAGCATTACCAGTTGAACTTAGGCTAACAAACAAAAAAGACGGTGAGTTTTGTTGCTTTTATTTTAAAAGTTGCCAGCAGAAGGTAGGACCCATACTACTTTCAAGGGAAATTAACAGCAACATACAGAAAATCTTTGGAGCAACAACCATCTGAAAGTCAAGGAAACAAATCACAGAACCATAGAATGGTTTGGGCTGGAAGGGATTTTTTAAAGTGACAGCTGTACCAAATTACATCTATATTTAACACCTGCTCCCCTAGCAGCCCACCTCAGAAAGAAAGCAAACTCTCAGGCCTTTGCCACACAGTAACACGCAACACATAAGGTTGTAGCCACACACAGAGAAGTTAGGGAGGCCATGGGTTCCCCAGCACTCTGTTGCCTTGAATACTATCACTGTCACACTTTCTGTATTTGTATGTATACATTTTTTCTCCCTCACGCACAATGTAATACAGAAATTATCAGGAACATGAAAAACTTTCAACCCCAGCTCCCACCCAGCTTGTAAAGCCTACATTTGAGGAGTTGTGCCACACCGCTTTCTGCTGCCCAAAGGGGATGGACTCACATCATGCTGCTCTGTCCTGATCTCTCTCTGATTTGAGGGTTGGAGGAAGACCTTACAAACTGCTATCTGGAAGTTATACAATGACACAGAATTTTTGTGTCTGTCTGAAGTTGTAGCATTTTTCCTGCTATATTTTAAGAAAGAAAAAAAAAAAAAAAAAAGCTCAAACTGAAAAAACATCATTGGAGCATTTAAGAATTTTTATATGAGTATGCTGAGTCAACCTGAACAGCCTGAATGATCTGGAAAGGGTCTTTTCAGTGCCCAAAAAACATCACTTAAGTTTTTGGCTTTTCCTTGTAAGCAAGAAAAGAGCAGAGAAATTAGAACACATATTCCAGAGAGCATTTTCTTAAAGGCCAGAACCATGTATTTCCTGATTTCCATAGCTGGGAATCTTTTTGTCATTCTTCTCAAACATAGCAGGTCTCAGCAAGAGATATCCTTAGTAAAGTTCTGTGCACAAAAGCAGTCTGAAAGCATGTTTCAGTTTGTGTTTGTTACTTCCATCACTGTCTAATGCAATTCATAACTGGTTTAATCATGGGGTGGAACAGGGGGAAGGGGGATGGGAGAGGGCCCTTAGATTTTAGAATGCAGACAATTTTTCCTTAAGTACTTCATATATTTTTTTCATAAAATCTCCGATTTTATTTTCAGTTCTGTTTAATGAATCTAACAGGTTATTCATATACCCTCTATCACTCAGTTTGGCTACAAACTGAAGTTCTGCTTGGGAACAAGGACAAAGCATGCAGCATCAGGAGCACACTTTGATTTGCTTACACTAAAAACTTTCATAAATTATTTACTAAACTTCAAAGCTTTGAAGTTGATGATGAATATAGTGGGAAAAATAAGATGTTTGATTACTATCAATTATTTAATACATATGTTTTACAGTATAAGATATGCACAACATAAAAAATGTGTTGTATTTCAGTAATACAAGATGCAAAAAAATGGCATGTTGGAGAGAAAAAAAAAAAAAAAGATTTAATCTATACTTTGCAGTAAGAAACTTACATCTGTATATGCAAAACATCAGCCAAGCCCAGACAAGAGAAAGCTTTGAATCAAAGTGAACTACTTACAGAAGTCAGTTCAAGTAATAAAACATTCAGAGCCTAGAATATAAACGATAGCTGAACCAAATTCACATCCAAACCAGCCAGATCAAAGAATCAGCTCATCAGTTCTAACCCAAGCAGGATATCAAATCAGTTGAGCAGTTAGAGGTCCAAACCTCCTTCTGATTAAGACTAAGTCTGAGATGCACAATGGTATGCCAGATAGCTATTGTTTTTAACGTGCCTAAGGTCAAACATGGTAAACTTCACACTTCTAACCAGTGCTGTTTGTAATAGATTGGATGAAACACTTCTACAAAAGAATCAATAAATGTAAAGACTGGAAAGAATTAGAGAGGCTTGCAGGCTTGTACCTATTGTCTGGGGGAATTACATGTCAGTTCAAGTATTGTAACTCCAACAAAGGTTTCCTAGCTTTAATTTACTAGAACACATAATGGGTGATGTAGAAACTAGGAAACACTGGTCAGTCCGAATACATTACTTAACAGACAATATAATGAATGTTACGAACATTATTATAGTCCTGGCATACTTATCTGCTCATTCATTTTCACTTCACAATTTTATCATGAAAGGGCATTTTCTTCGTGAGGCTGTTCCACTTTAAGTTTCAGAAGCAAAAAACACATTCAAAACAAGCATCTAAAATGATAATAAGCAGTGTTAAAAGCTAACTAAATAACTTGTGATGCATAGCTTTCCAGTCTGTCTCACACATACTTTTTGTGGGAGATATCTCATGTATTTGCCCAGCTTATGTACTTTTAGCAAATGCAGGTTGGGTGAATATATCGTAAATATGCACCTTGAAAAAAAGATGAGGAAAACAAATATATAAAGGGAGGCTAGTAAATAAACGCAGTCACACTGGAAAGGGAAAAAACAAACAAACCCCACCATGATACTCCTTAAAAACAAGAGACTGGCTGACGGCAGAAAATGCAGCCAGCTCACACTTTCAAAAGACCAGTATTTTCTTTCCTAAGGGTGGTACAACTCTTCAAACAGTTCTTGTTAAACAGAACATCCACACCCTCCCCTAACTAAACATTTCAACCTTCTCAGTTTTACTCCTCAGTTCAACCTGACTTTGGTTCAAATGTACAGCCTAAATCTTAAAGGCACAACTTCTGTACTCTAGTAAAATAAGGCCTAAGGCGTAGTTTCACACGGTGCTGAACTTTAAGGTTCACCTTCGATTATTATAATATTTTTCCTCACATCATCTGATTTATATAGTAGAAAATGAGAAAACAGTGAACAAACAATCCATAAGTTTTTCCAAGATAAACCATATGGTCTACAGTTCCGACAGACAAAATGAAATTTTAAACACACAACAGGGTTGTTTAATGCCATATTCCACTGGGTAAAATTGGATACGGAAGGCTGGATTTCTCCATCCCAGGCTCCCTCTTCAAACTACTAGCTGTTCATGTGAAGCTGATAAGTACAGTATCTCTGAAACTCCCTTTATAACCCAGTGCATACATTGAAAAAATCACTGGAGTGCATTTTTTTCCCAGGAAAATGTGCGAAGAACCTCATTTCTGAAGACAGAAATTTATTCTGTCATAGAGTTTTGAATAACAAGTTATTGAGATCTTCTACCATGATGAGAAAGCCTCACCTGGGACTTTCTGGTTCATGTGGCAAGATGTCACTGCAAAAGATATATGTACATCTGCATTACAAAGAATGTCCTTGCTACTGAGAAAGACTGCCTATATGCTACTTCACCCAAAGATAAACAACCTGTATTCATTTTTCATTATTAAATGCTCACAACTTTATATAAGAGGACATTACTATAGACTGTTGCACTGTTTTGCAGAATGATGCTGGTTTTGCTTTCTATTCTGTCTGTATTGGTTAATTCACTCACATGTGCTCTAGCTAATCCATAGCGTAGCTGCTGGCAGTGCTTCATCTTCAGAAACAAATATGCATTTTTGACACCCTCTCTTTTCATTTAAATCTACTTTAACAACTTGAGAGCCATGTCACTTGGACAGCCAAGGTCACGATTTCTGAAGAAGGTTCACTGCAGGCAAATCCCAGAGGACTGTTTGAGTCTCTTTTTGTCAGGTCACATCAAAAGAAAGTTTTAAAAAGGGTTAATCATAGCTTTACAGTAAAAAAAGAAGTGCACTCCACAACAGACGCTGCTGTTTATGTTCCTTTAGGCTGTTCATTGTGGAAGTCTGGTTGACAGAAAATGGGATGAAAAGCATAGAAACAGCTATTTCAGAAACAGCTATTTCTAGGAAAAGAGGACTCCAGATTAACTTTTTGGTATATATAATTAGCTCATTAAATTGCAGCATTCTACAGTGAGGAAACATTCAGTAATTTCTGTGGGTGGAAGTAAAAAAAAACAACACAACAACAAACAAAAGACAACACACTTGTTCAAATTTATATTTCTATCAATTTACAGCCTGTTCCTTCTATTTGTGTTATTGTAACAAACAAGTCTTTCAGATGTTATAACCAGTGGCTCATTCTGCCAGTGGCCCACCCGGACTCACATCACGACGCATATGGCAATGTCCACCTCCTAACTTGCACACTGAACTGAAGGGGCCAGGCACGGTCACATTTTGGGAATACTGACACACCTTCAACATATTTATTATGAAAGTGAGGGAAAATGCTTTCCCAGGAAGCGATATGATTCAGCTTTTCTCAGCCAAAAACTATCCCCAGCTCTACATCCCATTCTCATCATGGCTAAAAAACTGAACAAATAACTTTAGGTGCTTTTTTTTTTGTTGTTGATGATGATGGTGTTTTGTTTTGTTTTTTTTTTTCTAACTGTGAAAAAGGCATGAAGTGTATCTATTAAAAAAAATTACATTTGTCAACTAGTAGAGCAGGAGGTAGGAACTTGTGCATTTTGAAAGATAAAGGATAAGATGCATGTTATGTCAGAAATGGTTAAGGACAAATATTACTTGGTTATAGGCATCCACAGAAAAGGGCAAACTATTTTTACATATGAAAATGTCATCTTCCTCAAACCCCATTCTCCATTTTCTCTTATTTCCCTTCCAATATGCTAGCAAATACGAAACTTAACAATAGCTGCTGACCTCTAAGTTGAAGAAATAGTTGCCTGTTTCCTGTCTCATAGACTTTAACCTTGCAATAGACTCCTTGGAAAATGGAAAGCCAATTACTGAAGCTGAATGAACTAAAAGAAAGTACATTTCTCACTAACACAAAAAAGTTAGAAAATTAGAACTAGACTTCATATTTAAGTATAAAAAGCGTTCTCTATGCAAAGTCAGCAGTCTAGAAACAGCTGCAGGATGAAAACAGCTTCTTTGATGTAAGAGTCAACAGGACAAGGGGACAGTAATGGGAAAATCAAGCCACTTTCCACTTACTAGCTCATCTGAATTCAGAAAACTTTGCCAAAAGCAATATTCTTCCAAAGGAGCTGTCATCCCTTACAATGGGATGGCGGAGTTATTACAATCTGCATGGGCAAATACCAAAGAGGTTGTGTTGGGCCTGCAGAATTACAGAATGGTAGGGGTTGGAAGGGACCACTAGAGATCACTGAGTCCAACCCCCTGCCAAAGCAGCTCCCTAGCCCAGGTTGCACAGATAGGCATCCAGGTGGGTCCTGGAGTCTCCTTCTCTGGAGACATTCACCACCTCTCCGTGCAGCCTGTGCCAGTGCTCCGTCACAGCACTGTGAAGAAGTTCCCACGCATGTTTGTGCAGAACTTCCTATGTTTCAGTTTGTGGCCATTTCCCCTCTTCCTATCATCACACACTGCTGAGGAGAGTCCAGCCTCATCCCTTTGCCTTAGATATTTATAGACGTGGATCAGATCCCTTTTTCAAGGCTGAACAGACCAAGGTCTCTCAGCCTTTCCTCATACGGGGTTCCCCGCCATTTATCATCTTTGTGACCCTCCGCTGGACTCTTTCCAGGTGATCCTTGTCTTGACAGTACCAGTGTCTGAGGCCTGGATGTGGCACCAGCCAACCTTAACTCATCCTTTTGAGACATCCCTATTGTAGGAAAGCATTGCAGTGAAAGCTCAATGGGAATGTATTCAACATACTTCTTCTGTGGAATTCACACTTTATTATTCCTCATAGCTTAGAGTCGTTAGGATAATCTAGACACTTAGTGATTCAATTTCTCTTTTCTTATGTTCAATTCCTCACTTAACACAGCCCTACATATGACAAAAAGAACAACATAACTTGAATTTTGTTGAGTTCAGAGTTGTATAAAAACTGCTTGATTGCTCCACTGAACAGCAAGTTTTAGGGTTTTATTAAATACTTTCCCAGACAATATTTCAGCATGTTAGGTATTCCTGTATAAATTCACTTTTTTTTTTCCCCACCCCTTTCCTCTTTTTCCTCTATGAATCTGTAACTTAACACTTAGTTCTGACTCACAAATTCTTATTCCTAAGTAGGAATGTATCCAGACATATCTCCATTGCTAACCTAGACTGCAAATGCAAAATGAAAGGATCACAAGGCTAATAGACAATACTTCAAATTTAGTACTAGCATACCAAATTTTCCTACCTACGAGTTCCAATCTGGCAGTCCATGAAAAAGGAAATATTTCAGTGTCTAGCAACTTGTACTTAACTTTCAAACCACGATTACACTTACTATATCCACAGACAGTACATGAGTCATTGACATAAAGTATCTACTGATTCATTAACACCATAGCAGGCAGGATATTATGTTAACCTGTTTTAAATTCACAGTTAATTTTTTCATGTTTGTGCTATTTGAATAGACTGGAAGTACTGCATGATCACATATAGATGCCTTCAGAAGTGTACATGACAGACCTTTAAAGTAAATGTCCCTTAGTACTACTAACTGTGTGGGATACTTCATCTACTGCACAGAGACCTGTAAGAACATACTGCTATTAAGACATAATATTGTTTGCCTATTTGAGATCTTGCTGAATGCTGGTGTCTGAGCCATTTATCATAATACACGAGATACCAGTACAGGAAATCAATAGTATTTGCAAGTTATCAAGACTGAAAAGCCAGCTCCACAGTTCAAGACAACAAACACGCGGCATGCAGAAACACTCCAAGTTATGAGTAATGAAAAGGAAATTTTTTTGCTAGTGATGCATTAATAAAGCTATTCTGTTTGTTAAATGCCATGCACCTCGCATAACATTAATTAGCATACTCCTCATTTAAATTGTTAACATCTTTTACATAAGAGAGGTGCCATGCTTCACACAGTAAAATTTCAGTGCATTTTCTTGAACAAAATGGCACATTTATGTCAACTGTGTATATAAAAAAAATAAAAACAAAAACAAAGAAGAAGCAAATTAAGCCAGTGGAAAAGCTAAGGGAAAAAATATATATAACATCACTGAGAATTTTCAGGTAGTTTTCATGTCATAGACACAAGCAGACATTACAGATACTATTTGATTATTTTTTTTACAGTTGTGGAACAACCACCAGACAATATGTTGTTAGTTGTCCTAATGAATACATTTCAAATCTTTGACAACACTAAGCAGAAAGACAACGTTTCACCAGAGATGCCAGTAACTTTCCATTTTGGAGCTTTAACATTTTAAGGAGTCAATGGACATATACTTATTTTACTAATTTATAATCTTTAAATGAAGCAAAAAACTTGCTTTTAATAGCTCCCTGGGTGATCCTCAGATCCAAAAACGCTTCAGCGAAAATAGTCCTCGGTCAGGAGCTTGCAAATAACCTTTTTAGATATTATACTTTGAGTTGCAGCTCACCACTATTTTTCCTTTAACGAGCCAAAGCAACCCAATAAACATCCAAACACGGAGTCTTATCCATAAGTACTACTTTATAAATTACTTTGACAGAGGCTGAAATAAAGCCTTACAATTACACTTCCATATCACACAGCTTTATATAGCTACAGCATTCAACAAATCCTATCTAGAACACAGACTACTGGAGTTTCCACCTAGAAATCTCCAAACTCACTTGAAAACTTGGACATCAGTTACTCTGCACTACAATTGAACAAAACTGTAGATGTTCCTTAGCTCTCCAGGTCCATATTTACAAGAATTGACTTCCGGAAGGCAGAAGGTATGTGTTTCTGTTTTCTGTTTTGTTTGTTTGTTTTTTAATTTAAAAACTAAAACCTTTGATGGGGAAAATAAATTGTTTAAGCATGGACTATAATCTTCCATACCATATTAACATCTTTTAATATTATCTGCTGTTTTCTGTAATTCTCTCATTTGCATGTGGAGGAAAAAAGCAACACAAAACCTTTAAACATCCTCTCATTTCTCCTCACAAATGCTTATCTTTCATGTCATTGGCATGTCAGTGAATATTTCATTTCTCAACACAACTATTTTCAAAAAGCATAAAGAGGTGAAAAATCAAAATATGCAGACACACACTTCTTAAAAGTTGTTTAAAGCTTAGACTACTGTTTTAGAAGGCTAATGCTAGCTGGGATCAAATTGGAAAGCAGTCTGCGTTTTTGTCTGCACCGCCACTTGCTAAAGAAGGCATCATCAGTAAGAAGCAACTGACAGATATTTTTCTGAACATAAAGACTGATACCTTTAATATACATAAATTACCTTCAAAATAGCAAGCAACTAATTACATTTCCAATATAAGGAATTGTGCTGTATACCTCATGTTGTTTTTCAGCAGAGGACATTCTGCTGATCAGTTAGTATGCTGAGGCACTGGCTCCACATATACTTTACTCTTAAATTTGTATACAAAGAAGCAGGAGAAAAATAATGTAACCAAAATGAAAAACTGAACTTGCAAATATATTCTCCTGAATGAATTCTTGATATCATAATGATAATGCTACTTATAACACAGAACACATACACTGGGACTGTTCCTATTTCACAAATGGGAAAATGAGGGTGAAAGGTTATTTATTTAAATTCAGCAGCAGGCATGAAAAGAATTGAAGTCTGCGAATACCACACTTTTACTGTGTTCTACAGATCAAATGTAATACATAGAAATACTACTTAACTGTCCTATTTGCAGTATTAATACTGATTTCAGGGAAAAGCTTGCTTAACTTCACCCATATAACTAGTTAACAGTGCTTGCAAGCTGAAAATTAAGTTAATGCTCATTTCTGCTTCCCTCAAAACTAAGAATGCATTAGATGGAAAGGATATGGCAAGTGCACTTCAGAGGGCTTAAATATAATAGATAAGATATAAATAAACCATTGCTTATCTGTTACCTGTTTAAAGTACAGAATTGCCAAGATGCCTGTTAAGTCTTAGGTGGGTATGCATGCACATGCACTGATTAAAGTGATTTTAAATTGGAAATAATTTCAATCCAGATTTTTTTTTTTTTATCTTTTTTTTTTTTTTTTCTTTTAAAGCCTATCAGAATGTGAATGCCCCCTCCCTCGAGGGTCTCAAAGTCTGGATGGACAAGACTTTGAGAAACAGTCTAGACGGAGGTGCCCCTGCCTGTAGCAAGGGGGCTGGAACTAGATGACCTTAAAGGTCCCTTTCACCCCAAATCATTCCATGATTTTATGAATCTAGAATACTTGTAAATTGTTCTTTCTACTCCACTCCTGATAAATGAAAAAAATCACCCCCAGAATTATTCTACCATATCCATACTTAAAGACATTTTATTTGCATGTCAACTACTCAGCAATCAAAGAAACACAGCCTTTGTTTGCAACCTAATATTTATTAGCTATGTAACAACAGTATTTTATGCTAGAAACCCACCATTCTAATTACAGAACCATACAATGCCCTGAATTGGAAGGGACCCAATAAGGATTATCATGTTCAACGCCAGGCTCCACACAGGTCCACCCACTATCCTACAGCAACAACTCAGACAGATATAACACTCATTAAAAAGCGTGCTTCACTTCTGGATTAGGTCAATAAACAGTAGCAACAAATGTCCTGAAAGAAAAGGATTTTGCTTTGAGGTCTTCCACATCATCATTTTATCACTTACTTTGTCAGAAGGGCTGAGTGGGTACACTCAGCACATGGTACAACTCAGAGCTCCCCTGCCTCCTAGAAGGAGTCCAGCGGAGAGCCACAAAGATGATTAAGGGCCTGGAGCATCTCCGGTATGAGGAAAGACTGAGTAACCTGGGTCTGTTCAGCCTGGGAAAAAGAAGACAGAGGGGATCTGATAAATGTTTACAAATACCCTGAAGGGAGGTGCGTAGGCAGATGAACAAGCCCAGGATCTTCTTGTTATGTAGCAATACGACAAGGAGTAATGGCCTAAAACCTGAACATAAGAAGTTCCATACAAACATGTGGAAAAGCTTTACGGCAAAGGCAACAGAGCACAGGAACAGGCTGTCCAAACAGGTTGTGGAATCTCCTTCTGTGGAAATTCTCAAGACCCATCTGGACACCTACGTGTGACCTACTGTAGGGAACCTGTTTTAGCAGGACATTGGACTCAATCTCTTGAGGTCCCTTCCAACCCCTGCAATTCTATGATTCTATACCTCTGAGGGGTGCGGGGCTGCAAGATGGAAGAGCAAGAAAGCTAGCGCAGCTGACATCCACAGCTTTGTGAGACTGCTCTGGAAATACTAGCTACCTACCAATATCTAAGAGGCCTTTCTTGTCTCAGGAAAATGAAACTATTTCTTCTAACCTCAGGACTCTGCTTCAGCTCTAATCTTATGTTCAAAAGGTCAGAAGGACCTGAGTGGCCCAGCGCCAGACAACAAGTTCATCGTCAAGTCTCCACAATGGCCCACTGTGAGCATTAAAACACTTTTTGTTCGAACACTCAAGTGTTTATTAAGGCTGTGCTGTTTATTCTGCAGTACCACCAACTTGGATCTTACCATCTCTGATTAAAAGGTGAAAATGACGGGGTATATATCAGACCCATGACTCACATCATCAGCTAAAGAGAACTCACTGAATAAAATAAAGCACGGTAGTATGCACTCTTCACAATTTTCAACACGTTAGTATTCTTTTTCATGAAAAACCTTTCAGATCGCATATCAAGGACTGTACTTCAACAGCAACAGAAGTGCTCCACACATCAGTCTGCTTTACCCTATATGAGTGTGATGTGCAATCAAGATGCTAGCAAACTGAGATACATAGCCTTACAACAGTAAAAGAATAAAAATGAAAATCAAACAAACACTGGATTTTCTGCTAAAAATACAGAGATTGTGAGATTATATCCATTTTTGTAATATTAGAACAAATACAGTATCATTTTTTATGTAAGGGAACTATACAGATAACAAGGCAGTCTGTTCTAATCTTGAGAAAATAACATAAAGGTAGCTTTTTTGCACACACACACGCACCAAAAAAAATAGCAGTATAAAAACCAACTGAACTACCATCACTATCACTAAGGATTTTAGTTTCTTCAAACAGCTCTGTAAAAGAAACTTTCTAGAAAGTTGTAAAACCACAGTAATTATGCCTGTCTAGTTCAACACTCCCTACTCTAAATGAAGGCGCACACATTATTTTTCATTCATTGAATACTTCATCAGATCACTCCTTGTTTCCTTCCACCTGCCTATGCACAAAACTCCTGCTTAACATCTCAGCTTTGTTGTCCCAGCACAGGTGAGATTCTAAAAAAGCAGGGGATATTGAATACTACTCTACAGGCTTTTTAAATGCTTCTAACTGTAAATTATTATTCAAATAATGCAACAGGATGGCAACCCTTAGAAATAATAACTGCATCTTCTTGGAAAACAGTGTATTTGATTCCAGTACATAAGCTGCAGCCTAATGCTGGGTGGAGCTTCAAATTCAAAGGGAAGCTGCACAGTGTCTTAAGATGCTACACATCTTTAAGGTATAATTGACAACAACACTTTTTTCCCTCCCAGTTACAAGACATCAGTAACTTCCCCTTAAGGATAGTTTTATTTGTCCTACAGACTGAATGAATGCTGTATACGGTATTCAGCAGATACTATGTGGCACCAGCAGAATACAAACTGTCCTCAATGCAGTAGAATTGGACCCAACTGAGTGGTGAAGCTGCATAAGCATTCAAACTGGTGCTTCATTTAGCTACTGTGTAATGCCTTCTTGTCTTCTTTCACTAGCTGTACTCCTTCTAGCATACTTACAAAACCAGCAATCCCATCAACTGTAGGATATTTAACTAAATCTGCATTTACCTGTATTTTCACTGAGACTGAAAATGGATTTTAACTTACTGTAAAACAAGACCAAGGCTCCTGCAATAGAGCTAAAATCTCTCCTTCTTCCAAGATGCCATTTGTGTGTTACCGGACTAAGAGAGATCATTACTGCTCTTAGTGAGCCTACAGAAAGCAGAATGAGTTGCAGCTGTACTATACCTGCTTTTAAAAGCTACCCAACTTGGATTTTTAGCAGTCCATCTCTCAAAGGCACTTCTCCACTCTCGTGCAATAACTATATCTGTGCTTTATTACTCATGGTTTAAAAGTTGCAGTTTGTTGACAGCATAATTCTTTTTCCAAGGTCAGCTTTAGACATGATAGCCCAAGTATCAGACATCATATCTATAATGGCAGCCTTCTTAAATTTCCCCTTGAAGAAGCAGACTGAACTCAAGTTTCCACTTGGAAACCCCTATTTCCCGTTTCACCCATTCCTCAGAAATTGCTGTACATCAGCACCAGCCAAGAAAAACAGTAACAACCTGAGCCTTCCTGAGGCTTCGCTATTTGGAGGATTTCTCTGCTAGCACAGTTCCATATGTTTCCTTCATCTCAAAACAGCTATTGTCAGGAGAGCCCAAGCACTCTCCCACTTTCTCACCGTTGAGCATCTGCACTCGATATGTTCAAACTGAAAAGGTGCCAGTCTGCATCTTCAGGAGAGACCTCCAGGTCTTATCTGGAGCAAAGACCAACCTCCTCTATGTGCAGACTTAAGACAACATCAGAATGACTCCAAAAAGAAGGAGTGGGGGGGGGGGGGGAAGGGGGGGCAAGATGCACACTCTATTAATACATCTTACAAAACCCCTCTTGTTATTGCTAGTCATTGTATAGCACAAAGGAAAAATCAAGTATTGTTACATAGCCTGCTAAGCAATTTTTACACCACCAAAACTGCCACCTGCTATAATGAATTTAATTAAAAAGACAGTTTTTGGCAGATAAGAAGTAAATACAGATGCCTCTTGAACATGATTAATTTAAATCCAATACTCTTATCACTAAAGCTACTTTGTAACAAGAAAATATGCTATGGAAGCATCACTCATTTTACACACCACAACACAGCTATTTAAAAAGTTTCAAGTTATTCAGTTCATTTGTGTACATTCCAGACTTTTAAAGTATATGTTCACACTGTACTAACGATTGCCTCTTGTCAGCTTTGTGTACAAGTTTTCTTTTTGTAGAGTTTCCACTGAAGTAATGAAGGATTTTGTCTTACCATGTGTAGGCTGCTCTGAAAGTAATGCCTCTTATTTATTTCCATGGAAACTAGAGACACAAAGAACATAATAACAGATTGATTGATAGAACAAATTCTCAGCTATTTTTTCAACAGTCAACACCACTAGCTAAGCATTTTTGCCAGTGATGAACAAGAGCCTGCATGCCATGCTCACAACAATCTGCCAACATCATAAAATAGGAGGCATTACTTTCAGAGCTGGCCTCACACTTAAAACTGTTTTACAATTCCTAATAATAGTGCTTTCTAATCTAAAAAATAAACAAACAAAAACAGGACATAACACATTTTTATATGTCATTCTTACATTATTTATAAAATAAAATAAAATCAAACTACACAAGAAGTCTTTCACGCTTCAAATGCCAGATAATCAAGCAAAATAAATAGATGTAATTAGCATCTGAACCTTAACATATTTCTGTGAAATCCCAAATATTTAGAAAACATGACTGATTTCCGTTATGTATGATCCTTCCAGCTAACTTCAAACCACCTACTGAAATATACTATTCCTTACTTCTTTGAGCTGCAGTCTTTCTCCTGCGATTCTGGCGGAGGACTTCACACTGAGTAATTTGGCAGCACTTCTCTCCCTAAAATCAGGCTAAGGAATTTGGAATCTGCGACAGGTTAGCAACAAAATCCATCTCATATCCTCAAACACATACAGCTCGGTTATTACCCTTCATTTCATTCTTCTTTCCCTTAGGTCATCACGGGCTCTTTTTCTCTGTGATCAACACAGTTAAAACAACCACTTCTGTCTCCATCCACTCCCTCAAGCTATTATCACAAAGTCAACCTTTCATTGTTGTCTATATGACAATTATTTCTATATGTTTAAGTTAAAAAAATATCTCTTCAATGTAAAAACGTGTTAGGGGAACACACTGAAAAAATCTGTTTTGAAAATGGTATCGTGATTTATATAATCAAAGGTTCAACCTGGTCACACAACTTCTATTCTAAGAGTTGTTTATTATTATTACTATTTTCAGTAATTCTCTTGTTCCTTACCAAATCACCTGAAATACTGAAATGGCACTGAATATGTTCCCTTTGCTCATATTTTGATGATGCATTTTTTGTGTATTTTTGCAGAGATTTGCATAGTAAGACACCGTGTAAGACTTCAACCAATGCATTCAGGGAAAAAAAACGGCAGTAGAAAAGGAGAAAGTGCTTTCATAAAGCACTCCACGTAACACATTTTTCTTCCAACAGATGGGGACTTCATGAAAAGGAGACCTCAATACTTACAGGAAACAATAGCGCATTTAGACAAAGACAAAATTTAGAGACCACCATCAGGGGTCCCAACACCCCCTACATCTCCCTTCCTTTACCCCAGCGAATCAGACACATCAGTGAGTGATGTGATGCCCTGCTATAGCAAAATCTCTACCAACAGGTTATGGAATTTGCATCTGGTAAGTATTCTTGTTTCACAGTATGCCATAGATTTTTATTCCCATTCATCATTTCTTTCTTTTATTACTGTTCTTTCCTTGCTATTCTGTTATACATCCTTAAAATATTGATTTTTAAAGAAATATTCACAATCCTCATGCTTTTGTATTTATAATCACTTGCTCCATGTCTACACCTTTTCACAATCTATGTTAAAATTTGCCATTTTTAATTCTCAGCTTGACCACTTAGACCTATGAGAATGCCAAGACCCATCTGGCAACAATCTTATGCAGTTATCTTCCATACAATATACCTGATCAGCTCTTAGATCTAATCATTTTTATGCTCTCTTCATTATAACCCCGCTGCTTACATATTTCAGAATTTTATGATAAAGTAGATAACTAATCTATAAACTAAGTCGTGTGTTCTTCTGCTATCTCTAATGAAACTTTATTTAACTGACATGCATGGCAATAAATAAATAAATAAAGATAAGTGATCTTAAGTAAGAAAATAGCAAAAAAATAACAAAAGATTGACCTTTTGAAAATAATAATAATAGCAATACTGACAAAGACTAGCAAGTTTAGATCAAAAGAGAACAACTGAAAACTGATGTTTCTGTATGTTTCAATACCATTTAAGTATTTATAAAATTAAAAGTTTCAAGCCAGACAATATATGCATCAATAGGATAATTTATAAATGCTGGTAGAATGCTACTACTGTCCTCTTTAAGTCATTACATGACTATAAGCAACAACATTATAGGCCAAGAGCAAAAATAATCTCAGAGCAACACTACTAATAGAGTACTCTAGTCACCTCCATGAAGATATGAATTACAGATGGAACAAAGTACAGGAAACAATTGTTTGGTCATTATGGAAATTAAGCAGTGGCAATGACAATTTGTGTATGTCCTGAATCAGCTGACTACTGAATGGCTTGGGTTCTTGAAATAAAAAGGAATTTTGCAAAAATTCTAATATGGATCTGTGAGTTGTGTCGCTCAAAGCAACTGTGGCAAGAAGGTCTATCACTAAGTAACAGTGAATGTATCCTCAATTTTTGTCTCTTTCGTCTGACCATTTTTATTTTCCTAAGAGTACTTTCTCTGATTACTCACTGCTCAAGTGCTGCCCAGGCAAAAGAAGCTGGATATCACCTCTGATGAAAACAATCACCAACAATACCTTCTACTAGCAAATTCAGCAGCACAATCATTGCTGCACAAACTGCACTCATCTGCAGTTGCTCCTTGCACTCCTAACTGACCAGCTCCCATAACACTTCTGAGTGTATTGGAAGGACTTTCACCTCCGTGCTAAGCAGCAAAAGGTAAAGCAAAGAAAAACAACCTGCATTTCAATGCGCTTTCAACAGGAGATTACAAGAAATTTACGTTCTTGAGGTATCAGCAATTTAGTACTGCATTTCAGAAAATGTGATCAGCTTCCACTGAAGTGTTACATTTCACTCGAACAATGCTTTCAGAGTGAGAATCTGGTATAACAGCACTGTATTTGTGTAGTCCAGACAGATCCATTTTACATATCCTGGAACGTATTTCTGATGCAAGCAGTGTGCTGTCACACCACTTGTATACCACAAATCTGTCACCATGATATTAGATCTGAAGTCACACACTAAGTAAGAACGCGTTTCTAAATACTGCTCTTTTATGTAAAGACCAACAAGATCTTTAAAAGTGCACATGTGAATCAAGAAACCAGACATGCAATATCCCTTTATTTCCAATGTGAAGAGATGTGACATCTTAAGTTAAATTCAGTAAAAATGCAACAACACGATACTATGAACTAATGCCCTGCAAAGGTTCTGGCTCAACTTGGCTGTACATTCAAAGTGAGTTTGAATGAACAGGCATTATGTAAATGGAGAGACTGAAATAAAAGGCAGCTCTCACGTATTAATCCAAGGCCTGGGGTGCTTTCAGAGGAGGCTGGAGACAATCCCAGACACCTGGCTTTTGAAAGACCTCCGAGGGAATACACAAGGGGGAAGGGGGAGAGAAAGGGGGGGGGAAGGTCCGTAAAAGCAGCCTGAAATGAAGTTTAACTAAATTCAAGACTGTCTGAAAGCATCAGGGTCAGCAAACTTAAAAAAAAGTTGTTTTTTGGTTATTAGATGCTGAAATATACTTTTCTATCTTAAAAATAGAAAATGATCTCTGAAGCAATGTGTATAGCAAACTTCAAAATTCAATAGTAACTACAACATAGGAAAAAGGGGGAAAAAGAAAAGAAGAAAAAAAAAAAAGGCTTTTAACTACAGGTTCAGAGTGAAGATGCCAAAGCAGAACATAAAACGTATAGTCACTATACCTTGTAGCTAAGTTTCTGAAAACAAGTCAAGTAATTGTGCCATTCAAATGCTGGACACTGAAATTTGGCGATCACAAACTTGCGCGAGAACTCCTGCTAGATCATCACTGACAGCCAGAGGCTTAAGCTACACCAGATGACTGGTAAAACTTCAATATCATCACGCCTCTAACATTTCTTCTGCCCTTTCCCACCAGAGCTTAAAGAGGTTCTCCAAAACTGCCTTAAAGAAATAAGATAAAATTGATTTTCTCTTGGATTCTTTTTCTCCTCTTATGCTCATTTGTTCTTTGTAATGTTTCTCTCTTCTCCTCACCAACGTTTTTTGTTGGTTTTCTTTTTTTTTTCTTCAAGGAATCAAACTCCCACAGAAAGTAGGAGCAGAAAAACACTTGCTTTCTTCTTTGCATGATTTTCTTTTCCTCACACTTACTGCCTAGTCTCCTTTATATACTTCTCTACTTACTTCCCTTCCATGCATCTGATTTCCAATTATTTATCAGCTCTTGCTTGATAAATTCTTGACTCGTTTTCCCAGTCACCCTATGGCTGTTTTCTCCCCCTACCCGCCCTTACAGATTCTACGCCTGATGCAGACACCTGGTTTTGTACTTGGTCCTGCCCTGTAGCACCTCTGGGATGCAGTCAGTGGACACATGCAGCAGCTCCTGACCACTGCAACAACCAATGTGCTGCCTCCTGAACAGCTGACCCAGAACCAACAGCTCCAAAACCATAGAGTGTGTAAGAAACCACCGCAGGAAGAGGATGCTCATGTCAACAGAAAGAAACTTTTGGAAGCCTAGAGGAACTACTGGATGTGTTTGCCATCCATCAGCTATTATCCTGTTATGGGAAAATGGTGCCACCTGGTGCCCAATCCATCTTCCTTTAGCCATTCACCTAACCTGCTCTTCTGGCTGTTCTGCCCTCTCTTCTCCAGAAATGCACCTATGCCTCTAGCAGGACCCCCAAATTTCAGTCTATTCCTACATTATCTTAATCCCATGTAGATTCTCAGCCCTGGAGATGTTTTTCCAACTTGTTATACCCTAAAGGGAGCAGCAAAAAATACAGGTAAACAAGGCCACAACCTAATAGCCTACACCAAAACCAAGCAGCAAACCGATAGCTTGCTCACCCAATGGGGACCCCACTCAGAACAAACAGTAATTAATTATGCAGCAGAACTGAGATCGATCTATCTGTTGATTCAAAGAACGCAGCAAGAGAAAGCACTCACTGCACTTGTGCTCTAGAAAACATTTAAAACAAAAACAAAAAACCAAAAAACCACACAAACAAAAAAAACTTCCTGGCATTTTGCTGTAGAGCTGTACACTACACTTCATCCAGCAAAACACTGCTTTTACTTCCTGTAGTGTTGCTAATAACTGCTACTGCAATACACATAGAAGGACAGCTAGATTCTGATTCTGTGTCATGGCTATTTAATCGCCTGTGTATGATGCTTAATCTTTGCAACTACATAAAATATATGGAGTCCAAAGCATTATCACATAAGAAAAATCCTAGGTGATTTTTTGTGGAGATCTATAACAAATAATAACCCATAACCCAGCCCTAATTGAATGGTTATCTTCTGAAAAGGTTTCTGAGTCCGGGAGGGGATGCCTGAATTTGCCCACTCTCAGTTCCAAGCATCCCGCTGAAATCCACGTTTATGCGACCACTTTCTATTATTCTAGATTTTCACATCTCTCTGCTTCCCTCTATCAGCTCAGTGGCTGTGGCCTAGAAAATTCACACCAGCTCCAATGATTGGCAACTCCAATCTTCTGAAACTGCTTAGTAGTAAATAGAGTATTTATACGTTTGGGTAAAACACAGTTAAAGGAACTCATCTCTTACTTATTTCAAAAATGAAATTCATACTTCATTTGCTAAACGGGTTAGTATTTTTCGTATACTCCTTTCATTTTAAAGACAAAACATTTCCATTTATTTAGACTTAGACTTGGTCTTTGTTGTAAAACAGCGGGGTATTTTGACCCATTTCCACATGCATTTTCTAACTACAGTGTCTTGATCAATAGCAGAGATACATCTGACTTCCTTTTTTTTTTATTATTATTAAGTTAGGATTACAAATGGACTTCTAAACCTGTGATGGCAAAACAGTACCTCTTTAAAGCAAAGTTTGGAGCATCCTAGATGCAAAACACATAAATAAATAAAACCGTTATTATGAACAAGACTATTTTCCATTTTGTTTTGCTAACTAAAATATTTTATTGATTAGTTTCATTTGGAAAAGTGGAAAAAAAAATACAAGAGCTGTTTTACTTTCCCTACTGTTCTGCCAATAAATTCACAATTTTATTAGAGCTTTCAATAGTATTTCACTGAAGCCTTAGAATGATTGAAGTTAACAAGTGGACATGTGCAAATAATGCATTTTCAAGTTTCTACACAACTGTGTTCTATATTTTAAGCTCTTAATTGTGTGCAATGCCTATATTTATATACTTAGACACATAACACTGAGTCAAGTCATTACCTGTAATGCCTGCATACCCAAGTATTTATACACCATTATGTACATATAATATAAACCAATATTCTGTTCTTATAAGATACTAAAAGTGTCAGATACCAGGAACAGAATTGCTTTGTAAAAACCGAAGCAGAATTAAGAACTATACTCACTCTCCTAAAATAGAAAGCCTAGAAGATAAATGACATAATGTGCTGTTGAATTTAACAGGTGCATATATATATAACAGACACCTGTTATACATACACAAGACAATATAAAAGCAGAAATGGAACTGAAAATCCCTCTCCTAAAAGGAGAGAGAACGCCTGCAGAGCTTAGAGAACATGCTCCTTTTTAAATGTCAGTAGTCAAATACTCTTTCCTAATTGTGGTCATTTATCCCTCCCAATCGTAATCAGACCTTACAGCTTCCAAAAGACAGATATTCACCCCATACCAGGCTGTTTACTGTTCATTTCTCTAATACTTCAAGAAGTACTGTTCTCCAGCTCTGATTAATCATAATTATAGACAATAGACTGACCTATAGACTGATGACAGGATCAGAGAGAAAAAGATGAGCCCTTCTACAGTGAAAAGGTAAGGGCCTTGATATTAGATAATATAGATAAAATAGATAATATAAGTGAAATTTCAATGTGAACATTACTAGCAAGTAGTATTTTCATCCACGGTTAGTTGTGATGCCTGCAAAACAATAAGCTGCATTGGACTAGAAGCAAAAACAGCAGCAGTGCTCCCCATAACACCATCACAGCTAAAAATCACATCAGGCCCTTTGCATTTCCCTCTTACTACTGTTCCCACAAGGAAATCCATAGGAAGAGCTCACAGAAGGCACCTTGGCAGGCAATTTCTTTAGATATGCCACCTTCCAATATACAAATGATATTACCTTTTATCTATGAGATTTATTTATATATCATTTGTTGAAATTTATGATTACTGCTCTTGCTCACATTTCCCAGTTACATTATGAAATCTAAAGCTTTAAAATTAATTTTTTAATGCAAGTGCAAAAATAAAAAATAAAGGCTAAGAAGCAAACAGCAAATATTACAAAACCCCCCAGAAAACCCAAAGCATTATCTATTTTTCATCCAATTGTCTAAGAAAAACTAGTACCACGTAAAACATTTTTGTCTTATTAATATAATACAAATTAAATATAAGTGAACTCATCACTTCTGTCACTTAAAGATTTATAGTCTTTAATACAATTGACCAATAAGAGCGTATTATCACTACGGACTGAATACATCTAAGAGGTGGAGGTCTTCATTTTTGTTTTCTTTTTTTTAAACATGGAATGAGATCAAGAAGCATGCCAATTTCAGATTGCTATTAGACATGAAAATTATATGCTAAACTAATTACAACTAAAGTAAAACCTGACTTACAACTAATTAAATTTTACTGCATGAAAGTAAAGCATAGTCTTTATTTAACAGAGGGCACGGCTATAAATGTTTAGGAACTCACCAGCCTGCACCCTTATTTCAAGCCAAGTGCCCAGGTCACACTGTGATGGAGCTGGAACGTCCCGTGATTTGGTCAACAACCAGCAGAATGGCGAAGCCATCCACATAAGAAATGCTATAAATCAGATCTATGCTCCTAACATGGCTGCTTTTACTACTAAGAAAGAAGCCTAGATAAGAAAGTCCCCATTAACATCCTATTTCATTTTCATGCAGATTCTCGTTGTAGTTTTACAAGGATCAGGTTTAAATTTCAGAGGCAGATAAGCAACTCGGGAGCTTAAGTTCAATTATCAAGGCTTAGAGACAGTTCTCTTTTAAAAGCCTGTTCAGACCTATAAAGATGCAGACAGGGAGCTTCCACGGAACATGAAGCAATATAATTCAGTTTAAAATCCCACTACTCTTTCAGCTTTTGTATGGAAACAGTATTTTTAATTTTAGCAGAATATGAGCATGCTCATACAAGCCTAAGTAAATAAATCAATACTGCCAGAGCAGAGCAAAGCAGGAGGATTTAGACTTCAAGAAGGATGTGAGAATATGATCTCCAATGGCAGAGAAAATGGAGACTGAAAGAGCCAGCTGGGATCTCCAGGCACAAAAGTTAAATGGAAACCACCTGCAGTTCTCTCCTGGTTTTGCAGCCCCTTTTTGGGGCTCTGAACAGCACCAGAGTCCTTTCATCACTGCCAAGACACCTCTAAGTTCCCACGGCTGCTCAGTGCTTCCTGCCTGCCTGCCCCAGGAGCACCACATTAGCACATGCCCACATGCTCGCCAATCTCTCTGCAAGCCCCTAGATTTATAACACTGTAATTCCGAGGTTCCCTTAAAGCTTCTATTTGCGTGAGAATTTAAGATTTCATTGACAAACTAAAATTATTCCTCGGTAAGAGAACTACCATCTCAAAGGCTCAAAACCTAAAGGCTAACTAAATATCCAGGTGCTGCCCTTCAGTTCTGCCCCCTGTCAGCCAAATAAAAATCACTGTCACTGCCCATCCCTTCCAATCACACAATTCTGGAAGCAGCTTTTACCAGGAACACCTTACACACCTATCTGTGTTTTACGCTGTGACGGCTGCAAGTAACATCCTGCTCCCCCTCACTTTGGGTTACTTCTACTCGGATGGCACAAACACAAAGTGGTAGAACAAAGTAGCAGGGGAAAGAAGGAAGCACTTAAGCAATTTAATGAGCAGCACAGTTAATTAATCATGATTTGCTACAAACATCTCCTAGTTCTTTTTTCTCACTGCATACAGCCCATGCTATAGGGAGCTGTTAAGGTGTCTCCTTTCTACCAAACCACCTGGTCTCAGATGCTATAGGAACTCAGTGTCTTTGGAATCTTTTCTGGCTGTCAAAATTGCTTAAAATTGGCTAACACGTTCCAAATTATTACAGTGGGACTGATGCCTACACAGTAGGATTGGGTACGCTGTGTTTCTTTAGGAAACTGAGATTAAAAAGCAAAAAGAAATAACGAGCTCAGGAAAGAACAAAGCAACTGAAGAAAGGGGAAAAAAAAGTAGCTGTTTGAGGATAAAATCATCATGTAGAATGAAAAAAAAAAAACCCCAAAAAAACCAAGGAGGAATAGGAAGAAGAAAAATATAAGAAAAGCAATCAAAGTGCTTCAGCAACACATATGCACTGTGTATGTTTTATTACATTACACTGAACAGCATGCGGGTTTTGTCTGAGCAGAAGAAAGGCACATAACTACTGAACAAACAGTGAAGTTAATAAAGCAAATATTCTAAAACAATTTTATGTGTCAATGAGTTCGTATAACGATCTTTTAAATATAACTATGATCCCCTCCCTACTGAAGATTTTAATCAACTTGGCTAAACTTGGGCTATTTGCAGAAGACAGAAACCACAAGGGGCTTGCTACCTTTAACTTGAATTTCCTAAAAAATATGTTTACTTTCTACCAGATGGCAAGATTAAATTACATAAACACTGTCAGCAAGTTGAATCCTCAAATGTATTCATTTCTACCGCAGAAGCTTCAAAACCATCTATAATTTTGTTACTGATGTTTGGAAACAGCTGTAGCTGACATGGCGATGTGTTGTGTATGTCAGCGTTAAAGGATTAAATATTCTTAACCCCCAGTGGAATAAACCTGCTCTGTGAGTCAGACATAGTGTAGGACAGTCAGAGACTTTTCACAATAAAGATGTCTTATTCGTTCATTGATAAACAAAAAAGTCCAAGATACCATATTTGGCTTTCCTCTGGGGAAGCAGCAGGGAAAGGAGGGATTTTAAAACTTAGGGGTATTTTTAAATATAACGCAGTTTATGAGGGACATATTAAAGCTCCTTAAGGGGCTAAAGGAAAATCTTTTAATTTAGGTAATATTATGTAGTCTTAAAATAAGTTGTACAATAATAGCTTTAGAAAGAAAGATGTTATTTTTTCTGCCACATCCGGGCCCCTGATATAACAGAATGCCTTGGGCACATTACTAAAGCCAAGAACCATGCTGCTGAGGGTTTTGGCTCCAGGTATCATCATCTAAGTCAGAAAGGTTAACAGCTAGAACCTGATGCAAGCCCCTCTGCTTCAGTCACCAGGTTAGAGACCTGGTGGATGGAATAACAACTTGTCATTAGCAAAAAAAAAAGCCACCACATAGTGCCAAAAAACAAAGCAGACCTTTCATTTTGATGCAACAGACACCACTCCACTGACCTGTCATCTACATGGTGCTGTAGGGAAGAGAACAGCTCCAGCCACACCGATGGATGGAATGAAATACAGCATCTATATAAAACTGTGGCTTACACAGTCTAAAGAAATCAATAAAACTGTGTGTACATAAAAGTGTACACACTACACATGGAATGCACTGGTAAGACTCAATGCCCACATTCCTGACCCTACTATTTCATGGCACCTTCCCATTAAAGTTAGCAGAAGATATCTGTAAATAACACACTAATTTCTTTGTCTGCACTTATTTAGAAGCCCCTCTTCTTTATGAAGTGCCCAGCCCCAATTCATCCACATAAAACTGAGCTTTCTCCGCAGCTTGAAGAGGAGCAGAAATAGGCCCCAGTGTGTGAAGAACAGGGAAGAAACACTGCATGAGCATCAGGGCTCCTCCTTGCTTCCTGGGAGTTTTGTGAACTCTTGCAAAAACTGGATGATGAATTAAGGCAGCCCTAGAGAATTCAGCATTTCAGCAGGTCACATGGAGCGCACATCGGTCTCCATAATATCAGAGATATTTTCTCCTTGCTGATGCACAGCAGTTTCTCTTAAATATTTCCTGAGGTACATTTTAAATTCAACATGCTTTTTTCACCACACTTTCATGCTTTTTCTCATTTTCTTACTTTCTCTGTTTTGGCTATCACAGGAAGAATTTTCCTACTTGTCTGCTACTCTCCTCCACCAAGCAACTCCCAACACCTTTTTAGAAGGTGGGATGATAGGGAGGAGGAGAAATGTTTTTTTCTCCCTTTTGAGCTCCACACACATTACCAACCCACTTAGCTCCAATTCTAAATGAGATTTAAGATTTTGTTTCCTCACTTCAATACATGAAGATCCAGGCTGTTCCCTTTGCCCCATCAATTTGGGGCGTGCTCCAGCAGCAGGGATGCCAAAAGCAGTATTCTGGGGCATCAAAATGAACATCAGCAGGAACAGACTGCTCCATCAATTTTGCCTCCACTTTCCCACAGATGCAAGCTGTTCAGTGCCCTGCATTGGGAGAAGGCTGTCCTGTGGCAAAATGCTATATGCAGTATAATCACTATGATAGAAAATGAATTTGCCTTAACTTCTCTGAAACTCTAGTTCTTTTGCAGATTCGTCATACCACATCCCAACCATAACATACAGTAATGGTCTGGGAGGAAGGATGGAGGAGCGGAGTAACAGAACAATTATCTATAAAATTGTTAGTTCTCTCTTAAAATATTTATAGGGTTATTCATATAGCATGCAAGCAATTATATAAGTAGAGATATTTTCTCAGTAACAGAATATTCTACAAATAATAAGCTGGCTGTTTACGAACACTAGCTTTGTTTCTTTTCCGATCCAATATAACCCCGTGCATCTTCTATATTTCTGCAATTCTAAGGTTAAAAAGAAAAATGTTTGCACAAAGTATTTTGAAACAGAAAAGTGTAGACTCTGCAGAAGGCAGAGGCAACCTGATTTACGAAGAAAGCAGCACACCAAATGACCCCTGTATCAAAGTTAGAGCAGATGTACACTCGCAAGGTCACGCTGCCATCACTGCTCAGACTAGGTCAGCTTCTGAAGACATATTAGTGCAAGCGGGCTCGTTACCCTGACACAGACCTCACAGGCATATGTCTACCTTCACACCAGACAGCTCAACTAAACACCCTCGTTGCTTGAGAAGGACACAGCAGCCTGCACTGACAGTCAAACACTCACATGTGTGTGTAATACCAATTTGGCAAATATTCTCGCCTTCAGACTTCTGAGCTATTGCAGCAGCCAGCTAGCTAACACCTCGATTCCTCACCCTGAGAGGAAATTCTTCTATTTCATTAAAATCGTGAGGGACTGGACTGGATCATTACAGCCCTCGTGCCTGTCAGCAGCTACAATCACCCACTCCCCAAATCTGGCAAAGCTTGAAAACCCACTGGGTAGAATCACTTGGCACCAGCACCAGGAGTGAGGCCTCTCCCTGCAGACTGCTTAGTCCCACTTCCACCAACCACACTTCTCCTTCAGCCATGCAACCACGGCAAGGCCCTCCTGCTCCAGAGCCCCACTGAGAACCCTCCGATGATAATTAACTGCAGTAGGATTGCCAGGCACCACGTGCTCTCCAGGAATGCACATTGCATTAAACATTTCAGCAGTGAGAAACGCTAAACACTACAGTCACAGATGTTCTGCATCGCTTCAAAACAGAAAGTGCACATGGAAATGAGAAAGCAATAAACAACACCAGAAAAAGAAAAATGGGAAAAAGAGCAAGGATTTAAATCAAGCTGACAAAGAGCCAACATAGCCTACACAATTTAAGCCAAAAGAACCACAAAACAATCAAGCCATCATTATGGACAAGTCAGAAACACAGCCCTCAGACTCCTACTGCAACCTGCTGATGAGCAGCTGACACCAGGAGACAAAGGACATCTCTCAGAACTGAGATTTCTTTTTCTGACGTTTTCTGGAGGACATGTTGGTTTGGCACCATCTGCGCATCGACATGGGGACCGCAGCAACAGGCAGAGCTCATGACTCACAGCTCACCGCAGGGAAACGATTCCCTTCCTTAAAGGCAGCTTCAAGTCATACTTCTCCAAATTTACTTTACCAGGCAAGTTGCTGCAAGGACATTGCATAACTGAAACGGGAAGGAGGACGACACACAAAGCGCTCTCCCCGCTAAAGCAAGCTGTCCATAGCTGTAAAAAGCACCAGGGACTTTGGGGGCTCTACGCTCCATGCGCTGAGGATGCCTTTTACCATCCCGGCTGCTTTCCAGGAACTTAACTATGAGACATCAAAATTCTCCAAAGTTTCGACTACAAATGTAAAATTAAGCTGGTCATACAGAAAGACATAACTTTTTGGAAATGTAATAATTAAATTAACAATTATTTCTTACTACTAAAATGTGCAAGGCGTACAAAGTACGTTCACACACCTGCTTATGCAGATTTTTAGATTTTTAGTGGTGGGGTGAAGTTTAATTTTATATCCATTTTACAGAATCCCAGTATTACAAAATTACAGTTATTGGAAGGGACCTCAAGAAATCACCGAGCCCAACACCCCTGCTACAGCAGGTTCTCTACAATAGGTTACATAGTTAGGCATTCAAATGGGTCATGAATATCTCCATTTTAACTGTGATCTATGCAAACCTCTGAAGCCAACTGCCTAATACCAGTTCCATAGCACCAAAACATCAAAATTTAATTTTCCAAATCACAGGATGTTCTCAGTCAGTGAATTGCTACAGAGCAATTCCCATGTGGGCTTTACCACAATGACTTTTTTTCCATCTCTGGTTTCCAGTTTTATCGGGTAAGATACCTAAGAAAGAAGTAAGATCTGTAACCAGAAAAAATCTACATTCAAAACGTAGATGCTGTGCACCTTCACGTGAACTCTTTGAGAGGTACTTTCTTTAAGGTCACATCCACATTTCCAGCATGCATACACACACCTGCACCTAAAACATTGGCTATTTTCACTGATGGCAGCAGAAATTAACTCATAGTTTTAAACTCTCTGAGCTGTCACATAGAAACATTCATAGTACCATTGCTCAGCGCCCCAATTCTTCAAACAGAGCCAGTAAATCTTTGCAAGGAGAGTTAACCACACTGGAATGAGGACGTGGCAGTGACTGGTCATTTTCAAACCAAAGGAAGGCAGAGGACAATGAAAAGAGCATCTGCAGCTTTCAAGTGTGACTATATTTGAAGACAAGCAACTAGAAAACACAGCTTGACATTATTGTCATCTTCACAGAAGTATACAGGACTACCACCAGAAAGCTGAGAGAGAAATTAATGCATGAACCAACACAATGGACAAAGCAAAAATAAGAGTATAAAGAATATGAGCCACTTTCTATACAGGCTAACTAGGAGTAAAGGCTCTACTCTATAGCCCCTTATAGTACGAGTGAATCATCTTTCTTTCTCTGCCTCCACATGTGGACTGGCAAAATAAGAGTAAGCTTCATGGGTTTTATCACACCTCCTAAACCTCACAGGCAGCTTTTATTCATGAACTGCTGAAATGGTCTGTGGCGACAGTTACCCAGCAGCAGCTGTCCTGCTCTTACAGGGGGAAACAAGTTGTCACAGCACTCTGAGAGTTATGAGAGCAAGCCCAGGATACCTGTGCACATGAGAATAACATTCTGGATTACATCACAAACACTATGTCACTGCCAACATGAGAAATAAGTGTTGGATATATATATATATAAATCTAGTATGTTTCATTTTCAAAATAATTCATTTTCATTTTGTATTTTTTCCCTTTGCATGTGCAAAGCCAGCCTCATGTGATTTAGGATCATGATCCAAGCTGAGGCTCAAACTGACAACTGCTCCTCCAGAGAGAGAAACAGAAGTCAGATACAGAAAGGGGTGTATGCACTTAAGCTCGGATTTGGGCCAGAAAGAGGGTAGCATCCCTTACAAGAAGGAAGCAGCCAAGTTCTACCTGTCATAGCTTTTTACTACATATGCATTTATGTTGTGGTTACATGCTCGCTTCAATCCCATATAATCTCTTTAAAAAGCATCCCCAGCCTTCTCAGTGATTTCTTATTCCCAGCCTTGGCTACTGATTCCTTCCCTCTGTGCACCAGCACTAGCAACTGTACTGTGCACCAAGAGACAGGCTGCAAACTGAGCTAGTAAAGACTAACTAAGAAATAAAAAACAAAACAGAGCATGTAAATATATATGTATATTCCTACCTTGAGGCCTTTCCGAAAGACAAATTCAGGCTGATCCCCCAAACCATACCAGTACTCACACCAGCACCAGAGCAGTGGCAGAAATGAAGGAAAAGGACATTTCCAGCAGATTTCCCCTTCTTGAATGCATGCTCTAAGCACCAGGCTGGAAAGACGTGTCCCTTCTTTTGCCCTCCTTCAAGCTAACAAATCTTTAAGTGCTATGTGGGAAACAGGACAACTTAAACAGGAGAAATTGGTCCTTCTGTACCACAACCCACAGCTAAGGGTTGATGACCTTCTCCAGACAAGTTCAGGAATTGAGCTGTGCTGCCTCAACGCTGCAGCAAGGCATAATTCTACAACCAGTGATGGGCTTATCTGCTATTACATCAGCTGGTAATAAAAGTTAGGGCTAAAGTGTGGAAACACCCATGAACACCTTACATATTCATGTCTGTAAGAAGAAATAAGTGGTTGGTAGAAAAAACAACATCAACTGTTGCATCTTCTACTGCTGCAACCACCCCTAAAAAATCAGCAAAGACTCTGAGGAAGCTGCAGTACCAAACACTATCTGCTGACATCTGTTTTTTGGTGGGGAGAGGAGGTTTTGTTCTGTTTTTGCTTTAGCTTTTGTTTGTTTGTTTGTTTGCTTTGTTTTAAGAAAACCAAAATAAACAAACACATACAAACCAAATCCCAAAACTGGCACACAGGAACAGAAGCCTAAGGGTAGGAGTCCTCTCACGCTCTCTCTAAACAGCTGCTGATGGCTGCAACATCCGTTCTGCTGCTGGTTGAGCTCCTGGAGAGTGACTGCAATTCAATTACAGAGCAAGGGAATCTCAGTATCATTGCCTTTCCTTCTATAAAAGGAATATATATACATATATATATATATGAAAAGAAACATGTCTATGATATGCGTGCACACATACCATTATTGGGAAAGAAAAAAGAAAAGTACTTTTCTACTTCAGTTTCCTCTTTTATTTATGGTTTCTCTTGTCTAGCCCTGAAAGTTTTCTGCTGTGATGGTGACTATGAAACAAAGCAAATCACAGAGAAGAATAAAGTACGCTGCAAATCCATTTCTAGGAATTCCCCTATCTCCTGTAGGTGTTTCTAATTTAAGTCAGGAGAATGTATAAAGTGTGCTATGCTGCTACCAATTTTTTTAATGAAACCAAAGAGGCAGTCCTACCCCCCCCCCCATATTCCTGCCTTGCACCTACCACTACGCTGTGGCCACCTGCCAGGTCAGCCAGCCAGCTAGAAGCCTGCCAATGACAAAAAATAAATAAATGAAAAGAAAAACAAACAAACAAACAAAAAAACACCAAGAAAAACCCCAAAGATTCAAATTGTCATTTCTCAACTGTACTGCTGTTCTGAACACAGCCAAGCGAACAGCTGAGCTACTACAAGGGAGAGGGCAAGAAGAGCTGAAGATGGGCTATAAAGGGTGTGAGATGTGACTTTGTTTTTAAAGGAAATACAATCTGTCTGTAAAAGCTTAACATGTTAACCAAGCAAAAGCCTTGTTTAAGTCAGTTATGAAGAGCTTAAGGACCAAGCAGCTTGTGAGCTTGGTACACCAAAGTCTTATCACCCACATTCTGATAGAAAAAAAGCAGTATCCAGCAGGAGGTTCAGCCATCAGGGAAAAAAGTAACAGGGCTCAGTGAGACGCTCATGAGAGCGGCACTGAGGAATGGGACAAAGAAAGATCAACACCACGCTTTTGGGATCCATAGCATTTGGGACACAAATTACATATAATTTGTTGGGAATATTATGAAAGGAGAAAAAACCCTACAGATTTTCTACTTATGATTTTGAAGACATTAGTAAGCAAGAAGAGTTAATACATAAATACATCTCAACCAATTTTTACACATTTTAAAATTTTTTTTAAGTTGTATTTAGCAAAAATATTCACAAGAGCACTAGATAAAGATGTTGTCAGTTAATCTGTTTATAATGAAGTAGTATAGAAAGGTTTTTTCCAGAATACAAATCTAAGGCAGAGCTTAAAAAAAAACATAAAAACAACCTATGAAAACTTCTGTGTATTTGCATCAATATCGATTTTAAATGGTCTGATTATATATGTTAACGTAAAAATCAAAGTCTCCTTTACACATGGAGGTGATATTCAGCTTCCAAAATGATCATGTTTGGAAATACATTACCATGTGATTTTGGTGGTCACATTAAAAATAAAGCAGGACTGAAAGCAGTTGAGCTCCAGGTAAAGAAACCCTTAACGTGCCCAGTGCTTTTGCAGTGTTCTTATGTCTGTCAGTGCCACGCTGGCTGGGGCATTCCATGTGAAATCCAAGCTGCCGAGCTCAGGTCACAGAACTGAGCCTGCACTTCTCACAGCACAGAGCTACTGCAGCAAGTGCCCAGCTTTCAAAGCGAGGGAGAGAAGGTCATGACATGCCATAAAGACCTTCACAAAGATAGCCTGTTCAGGTGCCTAACCTCAGAGGAGATCCCTTGTAGACTATTTCATTTATTTTCCTTCATTAACTGGGTATGAAACTGAAGCATCGCAAAAAAAAAAAAAAAAAAGAGCTTCATAAGGCACTGAACTCTTCAAGCTTCAGTGAACTGCTTGCATTCAGCAGACTAGAGCCCACACTAATTTCTATCTTGGGTACCTAACAATTGTTCAAGTTCGCTTTAAGTTTAATCTGTAGATTGCAAGCGTTCTTACATCAACGTGTATGAGACAATGCAGCTTCAGCTTAAGCACTGTATGTGACATAAAAGCAGCAGCATCTCTCTTGGTTGACATAAAGATCCAAAAAAGCAGTAGTTGTTTAATTCTTTTTATTCCCTTCATCAACGTCAAATAAAAAAAATAAATAAAACACCAGCAAAAGCAGTACTGTCATCTGTTGCTCTTGTTCATACTGTATTTGGCTGCCTGAAAAAACTTTTTTTTTTTTTTTTTTTTTTTTTTACAAAAAAACCTACTGATTCAAGATCCTTGAAGCAAGTGAGATATAATCACTTTTAAGCCATTCTCACAAAGTCAACAAAAAGCTGTTTATGTGTGCTCCATACATCACGGTGCTTACTGTGCACCTAAAATTTAATTCAAACAACTAAAACTGTTGGGTTAGTACTGTGCAATGGTTAGCAGCTGTGCACACTAAATTTAAACTAGTCTTTTCTTCATTAACATTTGAAATAATTTTATCAAGTATCTAGCACAAGGGAACTTGACTTATTTAACGATGACTTAGGAGCTTGAAATAAAAGCTTGAAAAAAAAAAACAAAAACATCTCAGTGGTCCTATCTTTGTGAACAGCATAGGACAGAAAGCTAACTGCCTAGAAGTAAAATATCTCTTTTCCAGGAACACCTCAGAGTTTCAAATACAGGAGGTCCTCTCCAGGCTCATCCACTCTTACAGATCCTTCCAGTTGATCTTATACAAGCAAGGGGTGGATGAAAATCGACAAGTTAAAAAAAAACGAAATTAAAAAAAAAAAAAAAGAAAGAAAGAAATTGGTTCGTTATAACTGATTAAACTAGGAACACTATGATTTAGATTCTAAGTCCATTAAATCAATCTAGTCTTAAAAATTGAGTCAACAGAATTAGCATCAGCTACAGTGAACTCCAATGGGACGCCTAAACTGGTAAATCCAGCATCTCCAAGAAAAACTGCAAAGAGTGCAGCCAGCAAGCAGAGAAGCACAGGGTCATTTAGGCTGCAAAGATTTTTGGAGGTCATCTTGCCTGAACTTGGGGGTAATTAAATCAGGTCTGTCCTAGTAAAAAAGTTTTAACATCTGAACTGGGAAAAAAAAACAACACACGATTATCCCCCGACTCTCCTCATCTTGAACAGAATATCCCAGGGAAGCAACGAGCCTCAGCCTATGTTCCACTGATCACGGGCACAATGCCTATTCACTATACAATCTCACTGAAGTCACTGGACCTACTAACTAAACAGATTTAGAGATTTGCAGAATTAGGCTCATTAACAAACACATCAAAACCCCTCTATTATTTCCTATTTCTGTCCTGAATTCACACTTGAGAATTCAGGAGATAAACTGAAGAAAATCTGTATCACAAAGCAAAATGTTGCTCTATAACTCACATGATAAACAGCATGATACTTTTAATTCAAGGAGAAAAAAAAAAAAAAAAAAAAGAGATCATTCACTGATAAAAACATTTAAATAAAATACCACTACATTTTCAGGTTTATTTGAAAAATAAGGTTTTAAAATGTAACACTGAGATGACATTTACTCTCCCCCAAGTAAAAATAATTTGATATACGAACAACTGCAGCAAAGTAACCAAAAACAGTTTCCGTCAATTAAGTAAATACAAAATATTATGCACAAAATTGATGAAGGAATTTGAATGCGTGTTGCCATTTTGAGTGAATGAGACTGCAATTTTGGACCTGAAGAATTCTACCTTCCAATGATGACATATGACAGGGAAGGTAACGGGGAACATCGCATCACCCCTCAGGTCTATTATTACTGAGTGTTTAAAATCTCAGCCTCATGGAGTTAAAACACCTTGTTAAAGAAAAAAAAAAACCATCAAACAAATAAACAAACAAAAAAGTTACATAAAACACCAGAAGATATTAAATTTCTATTATTCTCTTACTAATTCTGCACTGAGTAAGTGAGAGTTGACTTATGCAGCTAATATTAAATTTAGAAATTAAATACATGTCCATATTGTATGCAGCCTAGCTGGAATCCACTAGATTAAACATACTAATTAATTTGGTCATGGTGTGTTTTGTATTATATTTCAGCATTTATTTATGAGGTCCACATACTCAGTTTACTAAATTTAATGACTGCACTGTTCTTAAACATATCATTAGAACTGCTAACATTTTCTATCATTAACCCAGTATCATTCTGTAATTATCTTTAAGTTACCAGAAGAATAAACAACCAGACATTTTTAAGCCACTTGCACATTTCTCAATGTATTTATAACCATTTCATGGAAAGTAGGAGCTGACATTCCATTTTTATTCTAAGATATTATTCACCTGAGAGAAAATAAAATCCCAGCTTTTCTGATCAGGTATTACTTTAAGTTTCCTGTACAGTAATCCATAATGCATCTCTGGGTTATCACCTATTTAGATAGATTAATAACTCTTACTGGCTGTGTAAAATACATAAAAGCTGAAGACAGGCTACAAACGTGTATTTTATTACAAGATTGGGCTTATTTCAGGGCCTAATAATACAAAAAATTTGCAAACTTTCCTAGAGATGGTGAGCATTTCTACTTCCAGCGCTTGTGGAGGTGTCGCCAGAGACTTAAAGAGTTTCAGGGGTTGGCCCCTGCACAGCACCATGGCCTCAGCCACAAATAACATGTTTCTGCAGCTGTCAGACAAACTGGAAAAAGAAATAATTAAAAAGTCTTGCAATAATTCTGCTCTGTAGTGCTTATTAAGTCAAGCAACTGTATTGAAGGGTGACAGGGAACCTTCTCCTTCACCTGTCAGCAATTCACATCAAAATTAAATTACTACTTTTGAAGATTTAACAATTACAAATGCTGCGTATCACAACTGCAAACACACAGCAAGACATAAAAAGCTATAAAAGAATCCTTGTTACCACCTATATAGCCACACACATAACACATAACAGTGATGTCAAACCAGGCTCAAAACAAGGAAGAAAACCGTAATGACTTGCCCAAAGTCTTAATTTTCTAACGAGCTATGGATGAAGAGAAATCAAATTCAAAGATATCCCTGAATGCCTATCACTCTCACTTCTCAAATGCAAGCTGAAACCCTCCGTATGTGTTTGGCTGAACCTCAATCATTTTTCTTCCGCAATGGGATCAATGGTGAGCAAGCAGAGTTCAGCAGCTGCCGACTGAGCATCAGACCTCCGATGACATTTTCTTTGCTGTAGAAGCAACACCCAAATGCCTGCCACCCGCAGCCTCTTTGGGCCAGCAGCTCGGACACAGCACCCAGCTTCCTCTCAGCCACCATGGCGCAAGCCTGGGCCGTGATCTTGGCCTACCCACCCAGAAATCTGGGCTGTCCCTTCCAGGGATCAGGCAGCCATTGAGCACTTGATTATTCAGCATGAATAAAGGATGCCTTTCCAAGGAAAACTGATTTAACAACAGGAATTATTTTCTGCCTTGCCAAGTTCGCTAACAGGCGGAGGTTTTCCCCTTACAATGGAAAGCACAAAATGTCTGAGAGCCACAGCGCTTTCCAGGGGCATAAAAGCCCCTTCCAATTAGCCGTGCATTTTATAACAGGGAAGATGTAAACTGCTCACAGAGCAGAGGAGTCAAGGGAAATTGAAATTTAAAGGGAAATCTGCCCTGTGAGTATAGGCCCCACGCTTGGTCACCTACAAGGTAAATAACAATGTCTCCATTGAGGCTTTGCGTTAGCTGGGCATGTCCTGGCTTCACGCATTTACATGCTGCCATTCATGCAACAAAAGTACTCCGCCTACCCCAGCCTCCTCAGTGCACAGACAGTGGCAGAACTGGCATGAGAATGATTAGCAAAACAATCTGGCTTTGGATTCTCCTCTAGACAACGGTGATACTGTTTACTTTTCTGAAGCTACTCAGAACTCATTAGTCTCATAAGCCTTACACCACCAGAAAGAGAGATTTAACTAAATGAACAATTTGCAAAGCTGTGACAAGTAACATCTGATATTTCTGCACTACAGCCGTGTTTTGCTGCTCCTGTCACTACCAGACAAGCTTCTCAGGACAAGGTCTGGTCACTCCGTTCTGTGGCACTATAAGCATGAAGTTTCACTCTGATTTCTTCAGAAAGGTCGGACAAACGTTCGAAGAATTACAATGAGAATGGATGAGGCCTTTGAAGGACGCTGCAGGCCTTCATTCGCTAATCTAAAGTAACACTTATTAGCGACGATGATTTCTCCAAGCACTGCACAGTCACCCACGCCATGACCCAGACAATGTGTACCAAGGGCTTTGGGGTCTGAACAAACTATTGTCGCACCGCGGTAAATGACGTGCTGTTTACATTTTTCTTTTTTGCTTCCTTCTAAAAATTCTAACATACAGTTACTATTACAATTCCTGCCAAGAAAAATATTTGAAATCTATATCGCACCAATTTTAGCATTGGCAGGAGATTTCTTAAGACAGCAGAAACTGTCAAGACTCAAGTATGGAAATAAAACACATTCATTCCTTTGTATTTTGGCTTAACTGCTGTCAAAAACACTATTAGAAATTCAACACATTGTTGGAAAATAATACCAACAGCAGTATTGATTTCAGTATGACACGTTTCAAGTTTCGTATCAACAGAGATTTTACATTAATATTTGTCATTTTCCTGAACATTTTTCTATGTTGCCATGGGTAAAATTAAAATTGCAATATGTTAAATTTTATAAACTGCCATTTTACACTTCTGTAATTTAGATGCAAAAATACAGCCACAAAGGTCACGTATGAATTGGGAACTGTGGCTAAACATTAGAATTTTCTGTTTAACTTGATAGGCTTGGAAGACGAATTAACTGTTCAAAATGACTCGCATCTCTGCATTAAAGGAAATGGACCTCTAAAAGTAATTTCAGGCAAATTTGTGACAGGAAAATCCCCTTTTCTCACCCTCTGGTTGATAAACACCATTATATACATTGCAGCACACTGTAACTTTGCCTCACAAAGCGGTAATTTCACTGGAGAGGTTAAAATGCACATTTGCATGACACTCAAAGGGGGGCAAAAAAGGAACAACTCCTTTGCTTTTCTTCCCCCACAAGACTACAGCCTGCCTTTATAGAAAAATATTCTTCCTCTTGAAATAAATTATTTTAAGAGTAAATGAAAAAAACTGGTAAATGCGCTTTGCACTATAAATTTCTACAGCCATTCTAGTACTTTGCCAGGAACAAAAAAAATAAAATAGGGTAAAATAAATGTAATTATTATGAATAGCTAATGCAACACTCTTATTTTAAACACTTACCAGAAATGCCTTAAAAAAAAAACAAAAAACAGACAAACAAACAAACAAAAAAAAAAAAACATGCCAAAGTCAACAAAAAATAATTTAAAACCTTTTCTCATGTAGAACACTGGTTTTGTTTCTTCTCACATATGAAGCCTGCATTTGCATTCAAGTCTACTGTAAAGCCCAAAGTTGCTACTACAACCTATAGCATTCAAGCACTGTGTGAAGAGATTCTAACACAAAGAGGTAGCTCAGCCTCCCGGATCAGCAGAACAGAGTACTCCTGAACTTCACCGATTTCCAGGGTGCATTAAACTGGGCTGAATGTGGTAAGTGTTTTCCAATTTCTAGCTTAGCATTTCCCTCCTCTATTTACTATTTTTCTACTCATGCTTACAATTAACTTCTTGCAGACAAATACACACATCAAGAATCAACAAACACAGAATCTTTTAGATAGATAGAAGATGTAAAATTTAAAATAATTAGGTCAGCTAGCCTTCAACTTCTATGTTGGATTTGAACTAGATGAGAAAAGCACACCTACTCCTTTGCAAGACACACAGCATAACAGAACAGTTTCTGTCTTAAACTACTTGTGTCATTTCCACATCATCTTTGCAAAAAAAACCCTATCTTACAACAGAAGTAAATGTACCGTAGGATGAACGCCTGTATCGTGCAAACAGAAGTGCACCTAAGAAGGCAGACATGCATCCGTGATACAGACTGTGTTGTAGTCTTTGTTTTGAAATATGTTCTGAAGATCTTCTTCGTATTAAATCAGCAGCAGCTATTTCTGTTACAGACTGGAACTGCAGTGATGCAGTGGCTCTTTCAGAGCAAAAAGCTGAGATAAGTGGGGTGGAGAACTCGGAGGTTGCTAGTTGTAAATATTTAGTAATTTTATTAGCGCCTAATCTACCTAAGGCTGGAAATACTTCTTTGCAACAGTCCAGCTGTAACCTGCCATATACTGTCTACAAACAGATTTCAAGTAAGAGACCTCCGTAATTCATTCAATATACAAACTTAAAGAAACTATCAAATACAATCAGCTTAATTTAATACTTAAATAACTACAATTCATAGTGAAATCATTATCCTGACAATATATGCACGTGTATAAACCTCCTGAGGAGTGGGTTTACTGTTTCATGGGTTTCTAATTCTCCCCCCCCGCCCCATCCAGTTATTTGCCCTTTTAATCATTTATTTTTATTATTTTCATATCATTTACTTAGTTATTTTTAAAAAGGATTTTTCTTCCCCTATCCAGAAATTAGCTTTTCCCAGACATGCTCATCAGGAGCATGGGGCCACATACCATTGGTTAAGAATAAAATGGTGGTGAAGCTGAGACCAGAAGGTGCACAGAGAGAAGAACGGGCACGTATTCCAGCAGATATCAAAACAAGTACCCTCCCTGCTGGTTTTAAAAGACAGAAAAGGAATACACCAATCTTTCATTACCAGCGTAGGTAAGGTGCAGTAGAGGTGCACCTCGCTGTCCGAGACTCGCCTCACAAGTTCTGATTCCAACAAGGGAAGCTAATTGTTCTCCAAAGCAACATAGTGGCTGCCCATTGTCAGGCTGCAGTGCCGCACGGAGACGCTCCACGCTTGCGGCGCCAGCCAACCCAGGCTGCACATGAAGGCCAACGCAGCAGATGAAGGAGCTCCGTTTGAGGTAGATGCGCTTCTCCTGGTTTCCAGGAAAGCACACCACTTGGCCCTAATGACTCTGCGGAGCTCCATTCAGGCCACAGCCTGACCCTGCACCCAAACTGCTGGAAGCCATAACACTTGTTTTGAAACAAATCACTCCTCAAGATGGAGCAGGCTTGCTATCAATCACTAACAAGTTAATTCTACATAATAAGGCAGGTTTGGATGCAGACTGATACATTGTGAAACGCTCTATCTGAAATTGATTAGAACAGCACTCAAAATGAATGCGGCCCTCCAAACCACTTCTTTGCTCAGAAACATTAATCTCAATTATAAGGAGAGCTTCATAATGGTAATGCTTGGTATGAAAAAAGTATCAAATAAATCAGGTTTTATAAGACACGGCAATTAATCAGCTTTAGAACGAAGAAAAGAAAGGTTGTTAAAGCCCACATTTTCACAACGGTACTCCTTGAAGCCCATGCAACCTCCGAAAATTAAATGATTTTGTGTTTGGTTGGCTTTTTGAAACTGCTGAACTGGTTGGTGGGGGTGCGCATCCTAACTCGGAGCTCATGTCACCGCACACCAGAACTCCTTGCAGATCATACTGCGCTATCATTGAAAGCACTCGATTCCAAGACACTTCCCAGCAGATGAACAGGGACTGCACGCAAACATTCTGAAAGAACTGACATACTCCATCCTGAGAAAAAAAACACTCATTAAGTCAAACCAAAGCTTTTCACTGGAACACACTGAAATGATCCCCGATAATTTTTTGTGCAGTATCGAAGTGTACCAGCGTGCAAGCGTGTTTTCATGTTTTAAAATGCACGTTACTGCCACAGCTGCTAAAATACAGCCTCTTTGGATGAGTTTACATGCACTCACTCAATGGAGCTGACTAAAGCCATTCTCAAAAATAAACAAAGAAATAACGCCAAGAGTAACACGAAATACATTGATCAGATTAATAATCTCTAGCGCGTAATGCCACAGTTTAAACCCACACCTGCAAGTCTTGAAGAAACTCAACTAAATTGTGCAAGATTCTGCAAAATTATGTTAAGATTTCTGTTCAGGCATTTTGTGCATCCTTCTGCATGCCGCCATGCATTCAGCTCTGGAACAGAAAGGCGAGGATCGACGCGCAGTACAGCCAGCATCACCCTGAAACATAAATGCGCTCCCGACCTGAAGCGCCACACAGCTCTCTGGAGCTCCCTTGTAAGGCCCCACAAGCAGCACCTGCTCCTCCAAGGTGCTGCTGGGCCTAACCCCAAAAGAAGGGGAGCCGGCAGCAGTGCCCGCAGCCACCCCTGGGGCTCAGCTCGAGTCTCTCTGAGAGCGGCTGGGGCTGGAGGTGCTCAGGATCTCAGCCCTTGCCCTGGCAGACTGCAGGGCTGCAACAAACGGACCTTCCCATTATTATTGCATTTCCTCATGTTTTTACTGGGGTCATATCAAAACCGTGGGTTTAATTTGTGGTTTGATATGCAACTTTAAATCCAGTTTCTATTAGTAAATCCTTTTTCCATTTGAACAGAGAATAATTACTGCGGGCTCAAAGAGATTTGACTGAAGTACCAGTCTTAACTTGCTAACTGGATTAGAGATGTTATTCTGGATTTCTTTTTCTCTCTCCAATTAATATTAAAAGAACCTTCTTAGCGTGGTCAAGTATTTCTTCCAGCAAACAACACCTTCCAGGTCAGCATTTGCTCACGTACTCATTTGATTCTACTTTTTAATCAGAGGTATACACCCAGTACTTCAGTACTGATGGTTTTTCCTCCTCCCCTGATCTGCCACGCCATTGAAAACATCCCAGCAACCCCCGTAACACTGAAGGTAGGAATCGTAACGTAAGGGGCTGGGTAAAAAAGAATCTTTCCCTGAAATTTAAGTGACGTACTTTCCATATACATTCATATCTACGTAGGTCCATTTCTTTCTAACTATTCTTATGTTAGAAAGAATTACTCGTTACAAAAATCTTTCCTTATATGCAACATGAAGCCAATCTCCTGGATAGAGAGGTACCAATTATTCTGAATAATGCTTGCACTATTCCAGAAGGAAAGGGCATCTGAGAAATTTCATCATTTCACCATTAAGTGGTTTACAGTTACCTCTTCCGTACCATAACCAAGCATAGGAATGCAATATGTCAGTGTTCTCTTTGCTAGACTGAGTTTTAGGACAGAGAAATATTCCTTTAAGTCCTCAACGCAACGACGCCAAAATGCTTCGTATGAGGAGGTACAGATGCAATGGAACAGGTAGCAGCCACATAGAACCGCACGGGCACCCAACCAGGAAGGCTGCCTGGGAAGGGCACATGTCACATACAAAAAGTACTAAAATAGAACTGCTAAACTCAGCTCATTAAAATATATTATATATATAATGAAAATTTAGATGAGCCCAAAACGATGCATCTTACAGAAACAGCTCCCGTTAAAACTTTTAACAGCGTGCGGGAACATAAAAGCGTCTGCGCGCGTTTTACCTCGCTACATTACTTTGCTTTAACACAACTTCGCCAGCATCAAACTTTTAAGCCCCATCACCAACAACGGCGTCGCTCCGTCCGTCCAACCCGGGGGAAAACGACCGAACCGAGCAGCCCGGAGCAGCCGGAGCCTCCCGAGGCGGCTTCACCCACCCCGGCCACCCGCGCTCCCTCCGCACGGCGATTCGCCGCTCCCCGCGATACCCGAACGCGCTGCGCCCCGCAGGAGCGGCCCCCACCCGCGGTGCTCGCCGAGGAGCACGGGGCCGAGCTGCCCCACGCACTCTCGCCCGGCTCGCGTGAACTAACTTACCCGCCCGCCGCAAACTTCCCTGAGGCGAGCCTCTCCCCTCTCCCCTCGCGTCGCCGCTTTCAGCCGCCCCCGGGAGCTCCGGAGCCGGCCCGGGGAGCCGCAGCCGCCCGCACCCCGCGATAGTCGGGCCCGGCCCGGGCGTCCCCTCCGCCCTCGGCAGCGCCCCGCGCCCGCAGCCCCCGCTCCGCGCAGCCCCGCGTACCTGCGGCCGCTCCGCCGCGCGTCCTTCGCTGCTGCGGCGGCGAACGGGTGCGGGAGCTGCCGCCGTCGTCCGCGCGCGTCGCGAGCCCGGGGGCGGCGGGCGCGAGAGCGGAGCGCGGCTCTCCACGCGGGCGCGCCGCGAGCTCGGCCGCCTCCGCGCCCGGGCAGCGGCGGCGGAGCGGGGAAGAGCGGCGCTCGGCAGCACTTTGTCAGGCCGGGCGGGCGGGAGCGGAGGGAGGCAGGCGGGGGGAGGGCCGGGGGCCGGCCGGGGGGAGGGCCGCGAGTCGCCGCCCGCGCCCCCCGCCGCGGGGGCCTGCGCGCCCCGCGGAGCTCCTGCGCCCGCCTCCTCCCGCCGGAGCCGGGCAGCGGGAGGGCAGGGCGAGGGGCCGCGGCGCCGCGCCGGGCGGGGAGGGCCGGGGGCGGAGCCGCGCCCGCACCCACTCGCGGCGTGGCGGGGCTCGCGGGGGGGGCCGTCGCAGCCCGGGGCCGCCCGCCCGGCGCTGATGAGCCGCTCCTCGCGCCCTCTCGGCACGCGGGCGCTGATGAACTCGCCCGGTTCCATCGCGCCTTGCCGGCCTCCTCTCCCCGCGTCCGCACGCGTGGGGTGCACGGCCCGGGGAGGCGAGCCGCGCTCCCCGCCCCGACGACGCTCGGCTGCCTCCGGCCCGGAGCGGCCCCGTAACTTTTCACGCGCCGCGTCTGCCCACCTCCCCGCGGCCGGTGCCCCGCTCTCGTTGCTCTCCCTTCGCCGTCACGTTCCGCGCGGCCGAGCGCTCCGAGTTCCCGAACTCAGCGGGGGCAGAGGAGGCTCCAAGGCTCTCGGGGAACCCCCGCCGCTCCCGGCAGCGCCCCCGCCCCGGGACGGCCCCGGCACAACGGCTACCGGGGATGGCTGCCGGTGCCGCACCGACCGCAAACGTTAAATAAACCTCCCGGGTCGCAAAGCCCCGTTCTGCAGCGAGTGCGATCGCGAATGCATCCGACACCTCTAAGCCTAATCGTAAGGTTGAGCGCACGGGAAAACGCCACGGGTGTTTTCTAACGGAAAAGCAGTGCTAGCACCGAGTAACTGCTTCGGGTTACCCAACAGAAGCGCTCTGGGAAAGGCTTTTCCCGAGGACACCGACGCCAACGGGGCAGCAGTTCACCCCCTGCCCCCCCCCGCCCCCTCTGCCCTCAGCCCCGGGCTTAGAGCCGCGCGCTGCAACTGTATCCGCAGAGCGCACAAAGTTGCATTTCTGCTGAGCTAAAGCGCACCTGGGAGAGCCGCGGCCACGCGCGCGGTTTTGCTTCTCATTTATTTGTTTGTTTGTTTCTTTTTCTGGCCTTCTAACGCAAAACTTCAAGTTCCGCTTTGCAGACGAAGCCACGGAGGTGTTGCTCGTTTTGCCATTCGCGCGACCCTTCGGGACCGTGCGGAACTTTTCACCGCCCTGAATACAGACGGTTCAGACAGGTCGCTGCGTTACCAGCAGGAGAACTGCAGCACTGCGAAGCCCCCTCGGATAAACAACGAATGTCAAACGCTTATCCACACCCACCCGGTCCGGGCTGTGCGCGGCCGTGCGGAGCGGTGCGGGCGGTCCCGCCCCATCCCATCCCATCCCATCCCATCCCATCCCATCCCATCCCATCCCATCCCATCCCATCCCATCCCAAAGCACCGCGCTGCCCTTCCTCGCTCCTTTGGGCTGCCAATGCGCTTTGTGTCGGGTAGGAAAACACGAAAAAGACACACTCACGCCCTGGCGACCTGTTTGGGTTTTTGTTTTGTTTTTCCGTGACTCCCAGGAAGCCTTTGAGGACGGTCGGGGCGAGCGAAGGAGAGCGAAGGCGCTGCTGCTCCCGCACTCACCTACCGGCAGCACCAAAATGGGGTCAATTCGGGATGTCTGCGCTCCTTCCAAACTTCTGGAAGTGTTCTGAGCTCGTCCCCCCCGCTCTCCCGAGGAGTGCCCGCGGTGCTGCGCGCTTGGGCTCAACGTTCGCCCGTCTGAAAATGGAGCGTCCCAAAGCCGCCCCGTTGCCAAACGTTCTTCATCTACAACGAATACCGGGAGAAAACTGTCTCCAGCCCCGGTACCGCCCCTCGGGGTGCCAACACGAAGCTCCCCGCTCGCCATCCCGCTCGGCCGAGCCCAACGCGCTCCCGGAGCCCCTCACACGCCCCGCGCAGCGCAGTGGGGCCAGAGGAGGATGGCAGGCCGTGAGCCCTGGCCCCAATTCCCCCCGTCGGGCACGGGGAGTTTCGGGCGGTGACACCTGCCCGGTTTCCCAACACATTGCCGGGCTGCCGGGAGAGGAGAAAGGCGCTGGCTGGAGTACTGGATTGTGGTAAAATCTCAGAACAAACACTCGAATCTGATCACTGACAAAGCCATAAAATTAAATAGCTGTCTGCAGAGGGAAATATGTCTTAATTACCTTAATTAAAGCAAGATAGGGCCTTACACACATTCATTTTGAAGCCACTAAATGTACTGATTATCATACAAATCAACCTTTAAATGGGGGTCAGGCTTTTCCACTACATTAGTTTGTGTTCCACTGCATAAAACAAAGCTATCTGCGAGGCTGACCCTTTGTGAAAACACCGCGCTTGAGCCGCACCAACTGCTGACCTTCTTCTGGGCTCCTACAAAAGAACCTGGAGGAGTCTGCATGTGATTCGGAATACAGAAGTGGCTTTTCTATGTGGTTAGTACTGCACTAGGAACTACGGGCTGAGCTAAACTCACAGCCTTAAAACCCAGCACGCCATTTCAATCACCCTGGGCACAAACAGGAGCCAGCGCCAAAAACTGTTATTGCCATCACCGTGAGTCAGTACCTGAGGCTGGGAAGATGTGGCGTTGCCCGTACTTCACTTTCCCCCAGCAGGTGCTAGGTACAGCACTTTTCCCCCAGCACATGCTGGGGTGCCCACCCATACACCCCAGGGACAGGAGGAGCACAGGCACCGACAGCGACTCAGCAGGCACGGCACAAACCTTACATGCGCGTGCAGTGGTTTCCATAACAGAAAGTCACATTTATTCAGAATGTATAATTTCTGCAAGAAGAAAGAGGCCTTGTTTCAAAGAAAGTTCATAATTAATTTTTTTTTCCCGCTTTCTAGCTGAAAGAAACAGAGAAAAAAAATCATTGTAACAAATTCCACCAATTAACTGCTCAAATAAAGGAAATCCATAGAAAAGGATTATTTGAGGGGGGGAAGAAAAAGACAAACACACAGAACGAGGGAAGCACACACCGAGTGAGCTTTTCTGTTGTCTGCTTCTTTTCTTTTCCCCTCTCCCTGCCATGAACTCCTCCAAGTAGAAGACACCACTAATAAATGCAGCCTGGGGAATGTATGTCTAACTCAAAGCTCTAACGAGGGACAGTGATCTGCTGGCTTGGTTTGGTAGCTTAGGTGTTACCTGCTCTGTATGATGCATCTAAACTGAGATTTTATTAAAATATTATTGCTTTTAAAAATTTCTTAGACTGTTGCTAGTAAAATATGTCGTATTCAAGATGAGTGCTTTCATTCCTGGAAGATAAGAGTTCAGGCAGTATAGTGGTAACAATCTGTGTTTGTTCCTGTCTGCTCAGGAGAACTGTTTCTAATTGATCTGGCATGGAATTTAGTTGGAAATGTGTATGTTGCAACCTAAGCACAGTCCCTGTATGCTTTGTAAAGTGATCACCATATGGGCCTTATTTGAAACATTTGAAGGTTTTAGCCATTAATCTTGGATAAATGGAGCTGTAAATTCAACTCTCAGAGCTGAAAAAAAAAAAAAAAAAAAGTGTGTATTCACGTATGTATCTGTATAGATATATGCCCAGATGTGTATATATATATATATATATATATATATACACACACACATGCACAAATGACTGCATCTACAGATGCAAATGCACACTGACCACTGCTACGTATCACAAACACTTGCAAATTATTAATTCACTACTCCCAATTAATAAAGCTACCACTTATAGTTTTGGATAATCTTTAGAGTGAAACTATACGTGGATTTAAAGCAGTTGCTTGTTTCTCAGAGGCACTTTCAGTAGTTGCCATTTTTATACTTGAGGGTATTTTTATATTTTCTAGAGGAGAAAACACACTTCGGTCTATTTTCACACACGAGACTATTTTTTCTTCCCTTTCCCGATGACACAGAGATTTTTATTTTATTTTATTATTTTTTTAAGAAAGCCCAGATAAACTAACGGCAAAGCTGCCTGAAAACTTTTGGGAGATAACGGCCAACTGGATTCTTCCAATCGTGGGGCCAACAATCAATTTTTAACCCTCCGAACTCTGAGCAGTGATGGCTTGCTCAGAGCGCAAAAGAAACGGCTCAGCTTTGTGGCAGGTAACAGCACTAAGTTATGAATGCTGATGGCCTTCTTGTACAGCCTTAAATTACACTGAAAAAGATACAGTTTCTTTAATTAAAAAAGCTGCACCAAACTAATCCCTCTAGCTGAAAAAAAGAAAAGTTTTAAGCAATCTCTTTCTGCTCTGGGAGAGAAAAGCAGACAATACCATAACAGATCAGAAACATAAGCTATAGTGTGCAGCCAGGAGCACAGCAGGGAACTGAATACTGCTCCGACTGTGTCATTTTTTAATCCCCCATCCCAGTTTTCCCCGTCTGACCTCATGCTGAGATGAAGTTATCACAGAAGACAGCTTTACTCTCACCAATGAATCCAACCCTGGATCTGTATTATCCTCAGCAGATCAAAACACCGCTTTCATCAAATAGCATTATCTGCATAAAAGGCATGCAATTGCCCGATAATTTCACCCAAACTACGCTATTCATTTAAAGGACAAGAAGAGAAATGTAATTCATTCCTTTTTTCCCCCCTGGAAAAGCTAACTTATACTTCACTCATGGGAACTTTTCTTTTTTTAACACAAGATCTCAAGAAGAGGTCCATTAAAAGTTTCCCCCTGGTTTACAATTAATTGTTAGAGTACCCCTGTGCAGCTTGAGTGACATAAGTGTAGTTATGCAGAAAACTGGCAGTGAGAATGCACAAAGCTTGCTGTAGCCATGATACTGATTCCATTAGCCATGGTTCTGCCAACCCCAATAATCAAATCATATATGGCATAATTGTAGAAGCCTACAAATAAACAGTGGCTGAGGATATTTACAGGGAAATTGGGTGATACGGTCTTAGAAAATTTCAGTCTAATCACTTTGCCCTAGCAGAGAAAAGCTGCACCACGAGATGCCAAAATATCTTCCCTAATGTGTGTTGTTAATAACAAATATGCATTTATATTAGAAACTCATGCTGGTGCCTTGTCTTCCAGAAACGAAAGCAGGCAATGCTGTGGCTCATTGGTTTTACTGATGTGTACAGCAAACAGTAAAGTCAGGACAGAGGTGAGCAGGCTGTTCTAAATGAGTGCCATTGCAGAAGCTATTGTATTTTGAGTAAAGCACAAAAAGAAAAAAAAAAAGTACTCGTAAGAGCTTATGCATACCCCATGCTCCTTCTACAGGAAAATCATAAATAACCATTTAAAATTTGCTTTGCTTCTATCTGCTTGAGAGTAAGGAATACTCTGTGTTTTGGTCATGTGCTCTCTAGGTGCGTGGTAAGCGGTGTTCCTGGTTTCTGATAGGCAGCACGGTGGTCAGAGCCAGCAGCAAGAGCTGGTTTCTGTCTGACAGAAGGAGCTCTCTCCTTCTGACAGTTACAAGGACCTTGGCATGCTATGAGGCTGCAAATGCTAAACTAAGTACTTGTCCTGCTCTAAATATTGCCTGCTCCATACAATGCTCTGCCAGTTACTTTCTTTAAGACCACGGGATAGGTACTGTTCTCAGTTCAGAGGATAGAGTTTTATTTCCAGCATGTCTTTGATACTTTTTAAAACAGCAGCTCTTTGAAGTGGCTCAGAGGTTTGCAATCACAGAAGTTGTCTCAGAAGAGCTGGATTAGTAAGCCTAACAAAGGTGTGTGCTACATTCACCATGGGGCCACAGACTCTCTGTGCACACACACACATACTACGGAACTTCACATCTGTTAAACTCACAAAGTTTTTGGACCCTTTCAGCCTCAAGATGGAGTGCTTGTTTCCACCAGTTTCACAAAAGCTTTGGATATTCCAATGCTTCTTTGTGAAATTGGAGTGAATAGACATACATATATTCACCTTTCTTGTCAAGTGATATTTTCATTCTTAAACATTTCCCTGTCATACCTAGTGGAGAAACCTGAGGAAGGAATAGTGTATCTGGAAGCTTGCTTCCTATTTCCAATGACAGCAGATAATCAAAGAATATAACTGCTTTTTACAACCCCTGCTTCTTTTGTATTCTCAGAAGATCTCATTTAGAGTAAGATAGCCATAGAATGGTGCAGTCTTATTAAGGAACAACATATGCAAGTCCAATTGGTTTTGGACCTGTGTTTTTTACATATTATTTCCTATATGAACCCTATTTGTAGGGTTATCATAGGTTTCCATGGCAATGGAATGCAACTTCTTAGTGAAAGATTTTTTTTTTTCTTTTTTTTTTTTTTTTTAATATTGGTCGCTGAAACTGGATGCTGATAGGCATTCAAACTAAGGTTCTTGCGTGAAAGAAACAGCATGAGTTGAAAATGCTAATTTCCCATATTGGTATGGTACTAAGCTGTGTACATTAGTATAATCATATGTGGAGCCCCACATGCTGTTAATGACTTAGGGGTCCTCTTTCCTTTTTTGAAAAGCAGATCAGTCTGACAATGGAGGAATCTGGGAAGAAGAATGATGCTAATGTAGAAGAGAGCTGTATGTTTCCCTTTCCTCCAGACTTCAGGGGCAATCCTTGTGGAGATGAACAACCTGGGAATTCTTAGAACAGAGGCCAAAGCAACAAGAGAAGCAATCATTTAAGATGGATACAACTGTCTGGCTTTTGCTGGCTGAAACAATAGTGATGCAGTATCTCGTTCCTGCTTTTCTGAAAGTTCAAGAAAATCTTCACTAGCAGGGAGAGAAAGTAAAACAGAGCTGTTTTACTTTCTGTGAAAAACTGTGAAGATGTTAACTTCTTCTGTGAAAATGTGAGTTTTCTGTAGAAGTAATGATTACATGAACTAAATGTGGGCAATCCCACAGATAAAAGAGTACATCAGCTCTACTAGCCGTGGAACTGTCCAGGTTCTTAGATGTGAAGATGACAGAAAGCACAGTAACTACTACTACCTTACTATGTAGAGATCCCTGTTCAATCCATCAAGTACAAGACCAGCCCTACTATGACAAATATAATCAAGAGTTCTCCTAATATACTGCATCACAACCTGAGGAAGAATGAACATTCATGCATCACCTTTTGAAAAGTTCTAAGAAATACAATGCAGAAAGCCATTCTTCTCTAGAGAGATTTCCATGTAGGGAAAAGAAGGAAGAGACACAGAAAGCAAGCACTCATATACAAAGCAATCAGAAACATTATCACAGAAGTTAATACTGATGCTCTCGTATCAACTTCACTGGATTCAAACTCCTTTAAAAACAAAAGAAAAACAGACCCACAAAACACAATACTTATGATACGTAAGGCATAACAGTTATTCTCATTCTGTATTTCCAGTGCTTTTCTTCTCAAACGTTCTTGCTTATTTTTCTGGCTTGAGAAAAGATCATGGCATGTTAAAATTCTGTAATTTCAGTTGTTCTTGTTTTTTCTTTTAAACTATAATAAAATAAATTGAATTGATAGGTTTCTTAAATCACAAGAAGTGGTACATGGAAAACTCCAAATGTCTTCAGAGATGAGTGCACGCAAAAATAATACTGTAACTGATAATTCCACCCCTGAATGAAAGTTCTGAACATAATTTATTTCAGGAACTTACAGTGACCTGAATTTGGATTCTATTATATTCATCTTTTATTTGGAACAGTGTGCCTTAGTATGTGTGTCCAAAAATGTAGCAGCTTGAACGGAACCCTGTACTTTTCACACATCTTACCTCAGCATCAGAGAACCTCCGACAGCGGAGAGAGACAAATTTGGTACTGACATCAATTTGGACTGCTTTCCATCATATGCATTCAGCCTTCTGTTTTTGTTTTCAATCAGCTGTACACTGAATACTGTCTATATTAGATAAGGTGATATTAAAACACCCGCAGTTTCTGGATACACAAGTTTTCTGTTCTTTTTACATTTTTCTTATTTTCCACCCCCCCAGGAATTTAAATACAGAGGATGAAAAACAAAATAAAATCTCTTTCACTTTTATTATCCTCAGTTTTTAATTCTCAGCTGCATCAATGCCACATTTGTGTTGCTGATTTCATGGCAGCATAATTGCACACAGCATGTCTGATTCTTCATTACCTCTCCTGAATTATGTTTGATCAAAACTAGATCTGAAATAGTGTATTCATCAAAACTTACAATACGAAATGAATAACAGTGAGATTTTTTAAAACCTAAAATTATCACCAGACTGCTGATTTCATAGCAGAACACTGAATCCAGACAAAGGGTTCTGATCTTAGGAAACTTAAACCCCAGTTCAGCATTCATATCAACTCTAACATTTGCTGACTCAAAGAAAAGCTGACCCATCACTTTGGGAACAGGATTTAGAACAAGGTGAAACAGAAAAAGAACTAGTTCTAAACAGTCTCATTTTGCAATATAGATCTTTTTGGAAGCTTTCTAAGACATTGCGCTACAATTCCTCTTTCTGGAACATTTAGCAGAAGAAAGCTACTAAAACTCCCTGTATATTCATACTTTGAAAATACAGCTTTTGTGTTTATTCACTAATGGAAAATCATAAAGCAGCAGCAGCAGCGATCTGTCACTTGTGTTGGCAAGACTGGAGTTCCACCTGCATGCGTATTTTTCCATTATAGAATAAACAATATTCTCAAAATAATCACAGAACAATAAATTTGTTACATCTGTCAAAATGAATTCTACCAGTGAAAGTAATATATATATGTGTATGTATATATATATATATATATATATATGTCTTAATCTCTTGATTTAGTTGTATGTGGTTTATAACTTTCCAGAGCACTCCTGCAAAGGTTCATTTTTTACAGGCTGCCACTTTGGCCATTGCAGGCACGAGGGCGATGTCATGTACTTCTGGCAGCCTCTCTCCACTATGCTGCGGAACTTCAGCTCCTTTCCTTCGTTTTCAGGATTCTCCCATTGCCCTTTCCCATCCTGCCAGTCATCTCTTCCTTACTGTCAGAAGCTCAACACCCATGTCAGGCTCACATATGATGCCAACCACTCCTGCCAATTCTTAAGTTTTGAAATGCATCTCTGAGCTTTTTCCCCATGATTTCTCTGACACTTGGAAGAAATCCTTGGTAGAAAAAAAAAAAAATCACAGAACTATCTCACTTGTTTTCTAACTGCTTCTTGGAGATGTTCTTTCCTGTGATCTCAGACAGCATTTGTGATTGTGCTGAGGTCACTTCTATTGTGCTGACCACTTCAGTGTGCCACCATTAGCTGCACTGCTGTGGTGTTTCTGTTTTATGCTTAGACAGTAAGTTCTCTGGAAGCAGGAAAGGTCTTTTCCATTTAGGCTATGTCTAATGCAGAGAGTCTGAAAGCTCTTGCAGTCTGAGTGCTCATAGAAGGCACGGCAATACAAATAAGTAACAACATTGGCAATAATCAAATTCACACACCACTTCCTTTTGTAATTAGATAATAGCTTCCATGTCTACGCTGATAGTATTTCTCATTTTTTCTATGTTTTCTCTAAGTACTACTTTGCATGTGTTAATCCTCTTGTAAAAATCAGATTATTTGAATGCATATACTTATTGTTACATATTAAAATGAAAAGTGATAGCAAAAAGCAATGAAGTTGCTACATCAAACTGTCAAAAATTAGTGAATGTCACCTATAATCAAGGCTGCCATGTAACTGTGATTCAGTATCCTGCTGTTTGATGCAGGGATACTATTTTCAGTGATCAAATTCTTATTTTTTCTAGCAAACAGCCTTATTTAAAGGGAAGGCAGTTAATCACTGTGCTTTTTTTTTTGTCTCTCACAATCTATAGTACTTGCCCTGTCTTCCTTACTGCGTGCCGCTAGAGTGACGCACTGAATAAGGACATTATTAGTTTTGTCTCAGGCATTTCTGTGGTAATGGGGGAATGACTTCTCCTTATTTTACACTGTAAATAAGTCTATTGAGACTCAGAATTAAAGTCCTAAAATTCAGGGTGCCTGATCTGGAATACACAAGCATGCTTGAGGACAGAGGGCACTGCACAATGAAGCAATGTTTCTAATGAATTCCTACTCTAGAAGTAAGGCCAACTAGGGATGCGGGCTTAAGGTCTTGCCCAGAATTGTATAGAAACCTCTGGGGCAGAGGCAAACGGATTGTTCAGTTCGTCAGGTGACGAGCAAGGTTCCCAAACCATCTTTTGCCTGTTGATTCACTGCAAGGCCATACCTGTATCTTTAACTAAAGAAGAAGGGTATAAAAGAAAGCCCACTCAGAACAGCCCTTCGTTCAGTTTTATGGGAGGCCACTGTGCGTGAGGAAGTTGTATGAGTGACAATTTGCCTCAGATGGTTCAATTCAATGATGTATCACCACCACAAAAAAAGTATTTTGCAGACATCACACATTTTGCTACTTTCTTACTTGTAGAATACAGTTTTCAAATTCTAACACTGCTTCAGCTTTCCTCTCATAGTTTCCAAACAAAAGATCATGAAACCCAGAAATGTATTGCATGGATTAACATGTTGTCTCCAGAATACATTTTACCTCTTGATTGATACATCTTTACCTACTAATACATTTGTACCACTGGTAGACTACAGGGAAGGAAAATACCTCTAATCTCCCTTTCTGTTTAAGATATCGGTTTATTTTAAATGAAAAAAAGTTATTAAATAAACCAGTATCTTTTTTTTTTTCTTTTTTCTTTTTTAATAGGAGGACATTTCAAAGGTGCAATGCTTCATTTTCAGATACACTAGAATTGTAAGTAAAATAAGTAACATCAACTTTCAGTTTTGATATGTCCTTTTAAGGGAAGAAACACTTGAAGGCAAAATGCTAAAAAAAGTTGTGACTGGAAGTGAAACAAGACTGATCATTTCGACATGAAAGAAAGGCCTGCATTAGCAAACAAATTCTCCTTCCCTGACCCTCCTCTCTTTAACCCCCCTCTATGAGTCTGTTCCAGTGCTGCTTGAAGCAGCTCTCTCTTTCTTTTCCTTTGTGCTGTGTGGCCATGCAATGAAATCACTGAGTATTCCGCTAGCCTCCCTGGGGGTACTCCCTCTCCTGTAGTGAACACATATCTGTCCCAAACCCACCTTCCTTAAACTCTGAGCTTTTTCACAGCATAGCTGCTTTCACATTTTTCTCAATGCCCTTGCACATACAATATTTTCCTTTCAGTTTTGCACATTAATTGCCCACAGGAGATGTGTGGGCATTGACTAAGAAAAATGTGACTCTGCTACGAATGGCAGATATACTACAATGGGAAAAGAAAAATCTTTTTATTGTGAAGTCCATCGCTCATCATCAAGTGTCCTTTCAGAAACCAGACAGAATGACTGGAATGAAATTCCTGCATTTTTTGAGTAGGAAATGCTTAGTTCAGATGGCATCTTCTGAAGAAGTACTCATTCTTAAACTGAAATCTCAGTGAAATGAAAAGAAACTGCTCTGGGGAAGGAGTCAGATTTATTTATTTTTTTTTAACATCATATTCAAAAATAGTTGGTTTTAATGCTTCTATTTAGTCTGTGTTCTCACTTAGCTTTGCCAAGCGTTGAGGGCAGAGCAGAAGGATAGCTGCGAGACTGCTCTGTTTGCCTGATATCACTTCATACCTTCTCTAAAAGCCACTTGGTAACTCAGCTCAACAAACTATCACATAAATTACTGCTTCAAAGACCTGATGCAACTGATGCACTCTTACTACTTTGACATAAGCTTCCAGGAGAACACCCTGTATGCTCACATGGCTGACAGTTGCAATGCTCCTCGTTCTGTTTCTACGATCGGTAAAAATTAGAAAATAAAAGGAAACATTTTCTGTATCACTGGAAAAGTGTTTGGAGGAACAGCCGAGTGAACAAAAGGAAAAATAACAACAGCGCTTACAAGGTTGTAAAACAAGAATAAACGTGTCTAACCAATTGTTCAAAACACTAGCAGCTGATTGTAGAAAATGTGAATCATTGACCTCCATCTCTGTTCTATTATTTTTTATTCTCCCAATCCTCCTGCCTCATTTGTGCCAAACACAGGAAATAGTTTTAAGTGGCCAGATTGTTACTTTGCCATTACAGTTATAGCCGTGTGAAGGAACTGAAATGGGAGGCTTTCAGTTTCATTACGGGACTTCCTTTGATTAGCCGTGGTTACCTAGGATGTCAAGCACTTGTCATACAGATCTATGCACAAGTAATTGAAGGGATCGGAGGAAGCTCTTCTCATAACTAACACATGGACTGATTTTCACACGATTTGGAAGGCTGTTAAAACTCTGCTCCCCCTCACTTACATATGAATTTCCAAACTCTATGTAGTATAACTTATAAAAACATAATTATCAGGCTAAAAAGCAAGGATCTGAATAATATCCACTATTTCACAATATCACAGAATTGTAGGGGTTGGAAGGGACCTCTAGAGACCATGGAGTCCCCCTGCCCAAGCAGCTCACTAGCCCAGGTTGCACAGGTAGGCGTCCAGGCGGATCTTCAACAACTCCAGAGAAGGAGACTCCACCACCTCTCTGTGCAGCCTGTGCCACTGCTCCGTCACTGCACTGTGAAGAAGTTCTCGTGCATTTCTGTGGAACTTCCTATGCTTCAGTTTGTGGCTGTTTCCCCTCATCCTATTGCCACACACTGCTGAGAAGAGTCCAGCCTCGTCCCTTTGTTTCCCAGTCCTTAGATGTTTGTTAGAAAGCCTGTTTCTTAGACTGATAAAAAAGTCACATTTAGAATTCAAGAAAAAGTCAGCTTGAGAGAAATCAGAAATAGAGGAGTTAGCTGAGAATTTCAAACTTACGTCAACATTAAATAGCAGTGCTTTAATGATTCCACTTTATCCTAGTCACCCAATTATCTAGAAACAGCTTTTAAAAAACACTCAAGTAAACTCTATTAAAAAGTTGAGCAGTCTAAAGATTTATATTTGTTATTTTTGTTGAGAAACCTCTATTGAATGTCTTTCCTATTCCAATTTTTTTTTCTTTCTCTGAAGTCAGTGGGAAAGAATTAGTCACCTTTCTTTGTTTTTTTGTTGTATAGAAATGTCACTTACAGCTGGATGCCTTTCCACCAATGCATTAATAACTTGTGCTCGTGTATTTTTAAAGTATATGTTATCATTTTATAATGAAATGTTAAATATTTTACTTGCATTTTATTTTACTTTGATTTATACTGAGTACAAGCAATTGCAGTATTTCTATTTACAAGAATATTTTATTAAAATGAATATTTAAAATCACTCCTTGCTTAAAAAAAAGAATTGTTATTTTTTTTACAACAATTGTCTCCCTTTCACTACTTGAACCAGCACTTAGTCTTTTGACGCAGGTTGTTGTGGATACTCTGGGACTTCTTGTTAACTTTACATTACCTTTCATTTAGTTAAGTAAGGATTGGTTCCAGACTATCCTTTGGTCAGACTGTTTCTCAGGAGGACATTTCCTCATGAGAAAACTCTCTGCCACCCATGCCACTGATTAGCAACCTCTACCTTATAGAATAAGCACTCTGATAGCATCATTTCAACTGCTCACATTGCTTTCTTTTCTCCAGAACATCCTGCCACTACTACCCTTACCTGGCCTTGACTACTTCACCCCTTTTCCAGTGACGCATCATAAAAGAAAGCTATGGAAAAGGATCTATCACCAAATTCCCTTGACACATATGAATTTTCTAAATCTGCAATGAGCAGTGAGTTGGTTGCTGGCTTACTTCAGGGCACATTCATTTCAGGATGCTTGCTTCTACATGCTATCATAGCTAAATATGTGTAGGTCATCCTTTCTTGTCTCTTCTCAGTCCCATTGCACAGCTACAGCCACTCCTCATGCAGGCTTTAAGCACTAGGAAGTTTAAGAGGCTCTAAGCCATACAAACATATATTGTGAGTGCCTCCCTTCAGTATTAATAAAACTCAAGATTTACTTGGGATTTTTGCCTCTAATTATTCATATACTTGTCATTATATATTTGTTTATCTGAATTTCTCACAACTTGTGCAATGAAAGTTAACAGAAAGTGTTGCTCATACACATTCTTTCCAGTGAAACATTAAGATACCATCAATAAAATATGTAGCTAAGAACAACTGTGGGTTTGTGTGCAATAAAAAAATGGAAATATTTGCCTTGACTTTGCCTCCTATTTGCATTCTGTTTGAAATATGCTCCCAATAATACTATCAACACATAGTAGGGCTAATAAACATATATTTTTTACAATCCCGCATAAAACTAATCTGCCCATTAAAAACTATCACATTTATTTTAAGATTTTCATGAGACAATAGGTGCTTATATTTTGTACAACATTGCCATTTCTTCTCACTGTCAGCATCTGCTGCCCATACTGGTATTTCCTACAGCGAAGCCCTATTAATGCGCTCTGTCGTTTCAGTTACCACATTGTACGGCTACTTAATCATGTTCCAACTCAGAGATTCTATGTAATTTCTCCTCTCCCTCCCCTTCCACGGTAGTTAACTCTGATGAAATTCTCATTTGGTACTGAAAATTGAAAAGACGTCTTAAGAAGCAGTAGCCTAAATCCATGTACACTTCATTCTCTAGTCCTCGCGCTTAGAGCAGCTGGTCCATAGCACAGGTTCTTACACAACACTCATTGCTCTGATCCAATTTTGTGGCAAAGATTTTAGAGATTCTAAGTTTAACCCAAATCTAATCACACAGTCAGCAAAACATTATTCCTGAAAGCATAAGAACGTTACAGATATGCTTTTTAAAAATGTGCCTGTATCTCACAGGACCAGTGGAGGGAACATCTTAAAAGCAAATGCCCCAAAGTCAAGAGATGCTGTTTACTCACAACTATGAATCCATGTGAAATCCTAATAGCCATCAGAAGTCATAAAAGCTGACCTAAGCCCAAAGACTTCACAGCAACTAAAGGTGGGTGTTTGGGTAACCAAGGCTAGCCAGAAATTCAGCAACCAGGAACAACACCTTACTATGAGTACAGGCCATGTAAAATACTTTCCAGAGAAGTTCCACGGATAATATATTTCAATAATTCAGTCTGGAAGCTGTAATTATGTTTTTTAAAAGAATCCGTACCTAGATAAATCTTTACAATTTATTATTATTTTTATTGTTCTTAAAAGGGCCTGTATACTGCTGTTACGGGCTGTGCTTCCATCAGTTACATCACTAACCACAAGATATTAAACTCTACCATAGGTTTGTGATTAATTAAGCTACAACAACCACTCCCCAAGCTGTTAGGAGCTGGCAGACAAATAACATGGTCAGTGCCATTGGGTCAGGAAGCACCCCAGTGGGACGAGAGCCAGTTGGTTTTATACAGGAGCCTTGGGAATGGCTGGTCTCAGAACTGACAGCTTCCCTGTGCTAGTGGAGTAACACAATTCTCTGCACACCCTCAATTTTAAAAGCTCATCTGCATCATCACAAAAACTATTTTCACACAGAAGTCTTTCTTACCTAGTTTTTACTTGAAGGATGGAAAGACACAACCAGTATTTCCTAGCATTGATAGACACTTAAGAAGGGATGAGTTGCTTTCTTGGATCACAGCCTCTCTAGAAGCTAAAAAGAAGCCCACATGACTAGATTAAAACATGTGCAATTAACAGATGCAACATAAAAAATGAAATCAGAGAAATCTCCTGTACAGAACTGGTCTGACGGAATGCACAAAGTCTGAGACAAAGCAGTAACAGTTTACTCCTTAAGTTTTGCTTCATTATCCACGGATAGAAAAGTAAAATGAATAAATAGTGCACCTTCCTACAGAAGAATTTATGCGTATTATAGACAGGATGTGATCCTGCTGCACTAAAATCTATTTATTTTCCACTTGCAGGCCTGTGGTAATGTTCAAAGAGTGGTCTTGCTTATTTTCCCAAAGATTTAGTGAGCGTTGTGCTGCAGTGCAAAATACACCATAAGAGGCTTTTCTACAAATAGGAAGCATCACAAATAATTCAAACTAAACTACATCTGTCAAATAAACTACAACTTAAAATACAGTATTTGTGTGTTGTGTTTGCTAATTTACAAACCCCAATGATTAGCAATTGCTTTCCAATTATTGTTGAGAAATAGCGGAGCTGAATGACAGTTACTGAGATCTCTGCCATTTTTCATCTACACTCAAAGACCTATTTACTGTTTCAGGCAATGCTAAGTTTTCTGTTTCCTTCTGGTTGGAATTATAGGAAACCATTTACCTTGCTCATCAAAAGGTATGCATGCGTAATGTATATGCATCTATAATTATATCTGTAACTATTCTATCCTCAGTAACTACTTGGAAAGCTGTTGTAATATTTCCCCCCAAATTTTTACAACTAGGTCATGAAAGTAATTACTCATTTTCCCCAATGTAACAAAAAGGTCTTGGAATGTAGGTCAAACCAAGGAGTTTAACACTATATTTCTTGCTATTTAGGGAAAAAACACACACTAATGTTATCCGATTTTTAGTGTGGTCTTTTCTTTATGTTTTATTTAAAATGTTAATGGAGTGTATCTGCAATTCAGATAAATTATCTTTAAATCACTATTCTCCAGAATAATGCACTGTGAGCACTGCAATACACAGGCAAGTCCTCTTAAAGAACATGCATCAATTCTGTTTCCTTCTGAAGCACACTGCAAATGCCCTCTAACAGGGCACAGCAGCATTACATAAATCATCTTATATGAAAAATTAACATGACATCAAATATTTATAAATATTAATGTGTATGTTAATATAACCAAAGCTGTAACAAACAATCATAACCTTGCCAAGTTTCTTAGGACAGGCGCTGCTGATAATGATATCCATTATCTCTGGAGGAACGCACAATTATGAAAGTATACATGGGATGCTGTATTGTTATCTGCTTTTAAGTTCATCCATTAAACACTCCACCTCGCATTGGATGTTAACCTTCCTCTTAGCTCTTTGTCAGGTACCATTATTCTGTGTGTTTACACAATCATGTGAATGAAAAATGAACAGCTGTTAAATGTATACACTCCCCCTACTTCGTTAGCACGTGTATTTAATTTAATAATATATATTCTTTTACTCTTATCAACCTACATACCTATCCACCTCTCCATCTGTCCTTAGCTTAGCTTAGCTCTAATGGGAATGTCTGATCTCCTTTGGTTTACCTTTTTGCAGAGGCTACACTTACGTTACTATGATTAAAGCAGTGTCAGCATTTACACTAGAAACATTAATTATTTTTTTGGCCTAATAATGATTATCCAACAACTAATTTCACAGAAATGTAAAACAGAGTAGAACACATCTCACTGTGACTGAACTTGATTAGAGGCAACCATGTTCATGTGCTTTGGGTTATTAAAACTTATCTAACACTGTACTGACAGGGAACAAATGTTAAGCCAACACAACAGTACCTGGGTTTCTCAGATGGCCACGATGAGAGGTTTTGGAACTCTTCTCAGCATATATGCAAAAGAGATTATGTTCCAGGAAACTTTCTTAAAGGTTTAAGTTACACACCTGAGGCTAACTGATGCTGATTGCTATTCACAATAAAGTGTTTACTTCACTGTTGTGCTTCTGTTGAAATATATACATTCAAAACTACATGAAGTGCTTTTCCCATTTCTTATTTCAATGCACAGTTCATCGTAAATACATATTAAGTAAAAAGTCACTGAAATACCATACACTAACAACATCCATTATCACTGAAATATATATATATATGTGTGTGTGTGTGTGTGTGTGTGTACATTACCTATTCCATATAATAACGTTCTCTTTCTTTAGATTATTACCAGAGCTACTGAATGTGGTGAAGTGCATTCTGGAAGTTGTTTGAGGAGATAAGCTCTAAAAACCAGGCTCACCAGCTAAAACACTGCTACCTTTATATCACTGAGAAGTCAAACAAAATGCAAAGTAGGCAAAAGGTTTTTCCAAAGAGAGAAAAAAAAAAAAAAAAAAAAAAGGCACAGAGCTCAACCAAATAGGGACTGCAGCAAAACTACTTTTCATTGCTCATCTGCTACACAACCAGAGTGTAATTACTTAAAAAGCTGAAGTTAAGAAGGAACACTTACAACTCTTGTGACTTGTGCATGATAGTTAAATGCCATTCCAATGATTCTGCTTAGCTTTAAATACGTTGTTTTTTTTTTTTTTTGTTTATTTTCTTTTTTTCCATCTGAAAACACTGTAATTTACACGATTCAGACAGGAAAGCCTACAGCTTATAACACAGAATGCAAAAGATGCTTTCTGAAAAACATTTAGAGTCTTCTGTTAATATCTCAGGACACCCAATGTACTTGTCTTTCTTATATTAGTACTTTTTTGTCACAGTCATTTGCTTGTTACTGCTCTCATTCACTGCAAAAATTTGTTTGAAATGCATTTGTAGGTTATATGCAAAAGATTCAAATTTCAGAGCCTACAATATCTCTCAGAATCAGAAAAAAAACATGCACAGAGTATGTGAAATAGGAGCTCTTTCCTCACACAAAGATGCCAATCTGAATAGGACCTCTTTGCAGATGCAGTTTTAGTCTTTGTTTATAAAAAGAATCGATAGTTGTCAAGCAAAAAAAGTCACCCTTGGCTGAGGTCAGAAAAGAGCAGCGTATTTTCCCTGTTATATAAAATCATCAGTACAGTTTTTCTCAGCAATTACCTTTACATTTCCTACTCTTTCCCTGAAAATACTGTACGTGGAGTCAAAACACTTCAGTTATATGCCTGGAGTAACATCTAATCCCTGCAGTTAAAAATAAAAGCATGGATGTATTAGCTCCAACCTTTCTGTAGGATCTTAAAAAGGCTGATCCAGGAGAAGTCATCTGGTATTTGCTCTGCTTTACTACTCAATAAGAAAAAAAACAGTGATATTCTTTCTTTGAATCAGGCCTCTTATAATGCCACATCCCTCCCTATTAATTTCCCAATTAAGAAATACTGTATTCTTTCACACAAAACACATGCCCATTAACACAGACTTCCAACCTCTTACATACCAAGATCCTTCTTCTGCCTTGTCTATTCCTTGTAGCATTGGGCAGACTGAAGCAGTTTTTAGGCAAGTGAGCACCATGACTAAAATATTGAAAGCTCCCACTGAACTGAAAGGCCCCTATTAGACTCAGAAAACATCTTTAGATGTATGGGCTTTAATAAAAAGAATAACTCTGGAAACACATCTTTTCAAATAAGGCCACAGCAGTACTTTATTTAGGTAAGGTATGACAACAAAACAAATTGGAGGCATGAGGAGAAATACAGATTTAACTTAAATGAATGGAGAGACAGCTGGTCTCATGCTGCAGTGGACTGCATTCAAAAACTTGCCGAAACTGGGTTCAGGAATGAAAAAGGATGTAAGGCTGATGGAAACTACGCATGTTACCAAGGTGACATCACCATGGTGGGACAGCTGTACTACCACTGATATGTCCTCATTCAGACAACCAGCGGAGCACTTTCACTTCAAGACAACTGGCTTTATCTGCCTAAAAGATGATAAATTACTGTAGTTACAAAAAAAAAAAAAAAACTGCAAGGGAAGAGAAAAAGGATTTGTATTTTGAAGAATAAGGAATTAGGTGAGAGACAAATAAAAAGTTATTAAACCCAGTAAAGATTACAAACCACTCAGCTAACACCGTACTTCCATGTTATTACATTGCTCACTGTAAAACAACGCTTATGAAGCATCAAGGAATCATATTCCTGATGGAGAATGTTTGCAGTTCAGCAGTGAGATGCGGCCTTCCCTCGGTGCCGGCATCAATCTCCTTAAGGCCAGAGATCCCAGTAGCCCTTGCCTGAAGGCTGAGGCTGTCCTCAGCAGGAGTCAGGACAATGTACAGAGGCGAGTAGCTGCCTCCTGTTCTAGCTAGCAGGGGCAAGGGCTCTGTTTCAGCTGATTAATGGCCATAACAGCTATATCCATTCTCTTGCTTATTGCTGAATTTTTGAATTTTAGTTGTATCATTCCATTAACATAAGAGCTTCGCTAAGCATGAATATATGGGTAAGTAGAAACTCTATCTGTTGTATACCCAAGGAAATAAAAATAAGACAAACTATAGGAGATTAGAGCTACTTTCCACTCAATTTCTTGACTACTTCCAGTGTCCTTTCTTTTCTCTCTTTGCCAGTATTTGCTTAAAATGTTTCAGGCTTCTGAATTACTAAGGTAATGTCTGATACTCTCACTGAGAACACGACAGCAGTGAGGGTTAGATACATCACAAGACAGTGTGAAGAATAACCTTTCTCAAGGCATCCAGAATCAAACATTCACAGAATTGTAGAGGTTGGAAGTGACCTCTAGAGATCATCGAGTCCAACCCCTCTGCCAAAGCAGCTCCCTAGCCCAGGTTGCACAGGTAGGCTTTGAATGTCTCCAGAGAAGGAGACTCCACCACCTCTCTGTGCAGTCTGTGCCAGTGCTCTATCATCTTTGCACTCATGTTCCTGCCATGTGACTCACAAAATACCATCTAGATGTGATCGACTGAATTGCTGATTAATATTTTTTGGTCATAAAAGTGAGCAGATTGCAGATAAAAGAAACAGTTCAGAGAGAAATATTGAGAAGTTCCTCTCTTGATGTAGAGTTCCTGAAGTTAACATGGTTTTAATTTGAAATACCTTAAAATTAACAAAGAACTTCTTTTTGTTTGATGTCTATATTCAGCTCTACAGCATGCCTAGGTTTTTCAGCAGATAGGAATAGAATGAAAAGTTACATGGTATACACAACTTCATCTGAATCTCACTTCATCAACATTAATGATGTTTTACTTCTTTCCTTTAGATCTGAAGCTAGCTTTTTGAAATCCTGATAAGACTCAGCCCCAAAAGATATTAATAAAGACATCAATAATTCTTTCAATTTAGAAAATATTTAGCCCAGCTCTTGTTGACTCAGCCCAGGGAAGAGCACTACCCTTTCTCCCACCTCAGAGGTGGTGCTCCAGGAGCAGCATAACGTCCTGGGGGAAGATGAGTTTCCAAACAGCAGAATCCACCAGCTAGCCAGAGCAGACAGCTAGAGTCCAGACACCGAAGTAAACAGAAATATTGGTAAAAAAAGGATGGGAAGCAAAAAAGGATGGGAAGCAAGACTGGATTTAAAAAGTGGCATTAATTATGTATAAGATGAGAATACACACAGGGAAATTTCAGAGCCTAGCTATATTGCCTAGTGACAGATTCATTGTTACTAACAGAGTAGGATTCTTCCCCCGTGACCCAGAAGGTCACAGTTGAAGTTTTCATTGCAATCTGGATGATGACGATCATGTCCGTATTTCCCAACACCAACCAAGAATATTAGAGCTGGGAACAGAAGAGATTGTGGCACTTGTCAGGGAGGAGGATCAGCTGCAGCTGAAACAAAAGGTGTCTCAGGTGAGAGCTGCAATGAAACTGGCAATGTACCCTCCTGGAAATCTTGGGAATATGATGGAACACAGCATTTTCAAAGGCTGTTGAATCTCAGACCAATACTGTATAAATTTCTATGTTGAATAAAGACACATACCTCTCTCAGGCTGCAAAAATGCAACATCTTTGACAGCTGTATGTGAAGAGCATGTGCCCAAAAGAGCACAAATAGAAACACATGCATTCAAAATGGTGAAAGTGGTTGTATATGTGGAACAGTTCTGGGAAACTAGTGAGGCTGGCACTATGAGTACTGAGTCAGGAAGTCATGTTTGGCCCTGCTGTTCTGTTCACAGCACTTTGAAGAAATATCATTTTAAAATCATTTAAAAAATGGTACATGCCTCGTTCCAGACTTCTTTTACATCAGTTAATTGCGCTGCAAGCTACAAGTAGCAATTGTGATTTGCAGTATTAATATACTGTCCATGCAGTAGTCTGGTCATTTACACTTAAGTCACTCTGTAAAACACAAGCATGATTTTATCACTTTATCTGGGACATGGCTAATCATTTACATCTTCTCTGCCTGGCCATGTATCCAGATATAAGCTTTAAAGAGTGGCAGGCAAAGAAGATACATTGAAGCCAAATATACTAATCATTAAGTGAAATTCAAACAAAAATCGTTATATTCAGGATTTTTTTCTTTTTAAACTGTTTTCTGAAATAAGGTTGTTTTGAAGTTTCTGCAGTTCTCAAAACTCATGCATCAATGTCCTCAGCAGATCCACAATGCACTAAGAGTTTAGTGTTCTCAGTGTTTCTAATCCCCAAGCAATTTCTCAGTGTTTAGAACTGTAAACCCGATCTGGAGGTGAATAATTCTTTAGATATCAAAATCTCTTGGGACTATGTCATGCCTTAAAAATCATAATTCATTCTTCTGGTGGATGTCCAGAAATGAATTGGATCCTGAGTCAGTTATGAGCAGCACAGCATATTAAAAGCACTAATCTTTAATAAAAAGCAATAAACTTCACCATTTTCTTAATCACCTTGAAGACCAATTTGCAATAGATTAATACTTGAGATTCCTGAATGAAACCCTTTTGTAATCAGTGTTACGACACAGAAGCAGAAAAGCTCAATGCTTCTTTCCTCTAAAGCTCAGCAGTTTGAAACACTGAAGTTGCACATGAAGCACTGATAATATTTCTCTATGGCTCCATCAGAGTTAACATCTGCATAGGTCAACTCAAGGCATCACAATGACCAAGCACAAGCTTATCATATCAAAGGTCATGGAAAAGTGTCCCTGCACTGTGAGCTGTTTTGTCCTTCCTGTTTTTTAATGCTGATCTATCTATACTAATGGATTTAGCTTGTAGGGGGCTGGGAAAAGAATGAACACCACCAAACTCAGCTTCCATTCTTCATTAATATTAATTTCCTATTCAGACATAGCATTCTAGTTCAGTACATGCTAAGAACTTGCAGGACAAATTGCTCCTCTCCTTAAAGGCACACGTATTCATTATTAAGGATTAAATAAACTCTGTAAAACACTACAATTCTGCATTAAGCATCACCCTACTTGACAACAAAGAACGTAGCTTCAGTAACGTCTTTGGGCTTCACGTTTGAAAGTGATACCATAAACGTAATATTTACTATATGAAAATATTTTTCAAACCACTGATACATTAAAAACAAAATAAAATACATTTAGACATCAGTAATACAGTTCCTATACTTAAAAAGCTTCCAGTTTATTTGCTATGGGTTCAGTTACGCAAATGCTCACAAGAAGTCCTATTCAAACAGCAGAAGTATATACACCTACCAAAAAAAAAATAAAACTAAATTGTGCAGATCAGCATCTCAGCCTGAATTCTTATCTTTTTGTAAGGCAGGGTGATCCTTGGATTATGCAAAGCTCTGCATTGCTACCACTACAGCTATATGACTGAATTTACTAGCCAAATGCCACAAACGTTCTCACAGAAGTTCCCAGATCAGGATGAGTAGTTAATTATGTAGCTCCAGTGAAAAAACAATGTAAAATATGCTTTTATGTACTAGACTAACTTTTGAAAAACAGAACATCTTTTCCACAAACATCAACTGACAAATTAAAAAGTCGTGATCCTTGGATGTCTTGTACATCTCAATAACACTGCACTAAAATAGCGAATGAACTCCTAAAGCTACCTCTCAAATCAAGTAACTGCATATAAGACATCTTGGAATTAAAAAAAAGAAAAAAAAATACATTACTGAAGTATATTGAGTGGTGATTGTGGAAACAACATGGTACGTGGCTGGAAACCCACCAAAACCAATCTGACACTGCATGTAAAATCTGCTTTATTAAAAAGAAAAAAGCAGCAATGCACAAAAAGAAAGCTTTCGTATCAAACCCACCATGCTCCTCAGTATTGTTACGGTGGTCCTACACAGTAATTTTTAAAAATAAATGATTTGTTGCTGAGAAAAATGGAAACAGGAAGAGAAACTTGAATGTTTAGTTTTAGATAACACACAAGCGCAGAAAGGTAACTACACTGCAGACCAAAAATTAATAAGAGTATCTGTGGTTTGCTACAACTTGATTTTCATAAATAAATACAATCATTTAACAACTACAACAAAGAGTTCTGTTTACTTAGTTCTAGTTACGCCTCTTTTCTATTTATTTACTAATAACAGGGGCCTATCTCACGTTTATTACGTAGTTCTCTTTTTTCAACTTCATCCAGTACTGAAACACAGTAGATCCTGTGTTTTGAAATCGTCACTTGTTTCCCCACTGCTGGATGATGAGAAATATTCTTCTTTTAACTCACGCTAGACAATGTACGGTCAACTATATTCTTTCAGAAGAAAGTCTAAGTGGCTGCTAATGACTAGAAACTTGGGTAAAATTACAGCAAGTCCATGCAATTTAGAAATTCCTACTGCAAAACCAAATAGAAACAACTGGAAGTGGAAAAGAAATGAATAAAGAGGGACAGTTTTTAATACCACATACAACAATACAATATACGTGAATACAAACACTTCATATGAATTAGCATTTCAGTGTTTTGTAAACTATAGTAAAATATGCTTTTCATTATTTTAGTAAAATTAAAGAATGGGTTTTACAGCAATATCTTTAAAATTTCATATTGTTCAAGCTTGTTCAGGCACGGCAAATCAATTTAGTATGATGAATGTCTATGCAGCCATCAGAGATACTTATAGATACTGCAATACTTTTTAAATTCAAAGCTAAGAGAAAGAGATAGTCTCATTTTTATGTAAGCCATTATTAGAATTTACTCGTAGAAATGTGACATACTATATCCTATTGCTTTAATATAAGCCATATATTAGAAAACATTTTTTTCTGTATTATGTGGGATTCACAGGAGCAAAAACAATTGCATAACACGATGAAAGTGCAAAGATTTATAGCACATATACCAGTGAGGTTGGAGGGAAAGGTGTTTAGACCAGCACCTGGACATTCTAAAGGAAAAACAGCAAGCTAAAAGAACTCAGGAAATCCCATTAAAATAGCTCTAACCATCTTTATCAAGATGCTTTAAAAAGCAGTAACTATTATTACTCGACAGCCACATCATCAGGAATTTTGAGTTTTAGAGCCTGTCGTTTTGGTGCAACGGACCAGCTGTACATCAGTGCAAGAGCGTTCCTTTCAATGGAATTTTCATCAGTGGTGAACTTGCAGGGAAGTGGCTAAGACCTGTGAGAGACGTGGCATTCTTCACCAAGGGCTCACAGTTTGCGGCTTAAGTGAAAGGAATTAGATTACCTGTTATAGATGCTGGAATTTTCGAACGCACTTCAGAATTGTAACATGTAATTCTTTTCTCTTTCTCATTCATTGGGAACAGCCCCTTGCATTCAGTCTGAACAGAAAAGAAAAAAGATCTTTCTCTTGAATAGATCTTCATGCTTTTATACCTAGCGATTTGAAAGTTACTCTAGGGTTTGCTGCCTTGGTGGATTGTAATGGGCTTCCTAAGCTAATCTGTGTTTCCACAGACTTTTGTTTTCCATTCACATTTGTTTGATATATTGGTCAGATTTTATCAATTTAAAGAGGGAAAACATGTACAAATGCTTCAATTTTAAATATGGGTGTTTTAGCATTTACAAGAAGTAAATCCATGTTTACTTTCAGAGTTTTTCCTGAAACTGACTTCAAGTCAAGTTTTATGACAATTTGACCTGCTTGGTGGATGAAGGTAAGGCTGTCAGTGCAGTCTACTTGGACTTCAGTAAAGCTTTTGGCACTGTCCCCCACAGCATCCTCACGGAAAAGCTGGCTGCCCATGGTTTGGATGGACATATGCTACCCTGGGTAAAACACTAGCTGGAAAGCCAGACCCAAAAAGTTGTAGTCAATGGAGCTAAATCCAGTTGGCTCTAGTCTTAAGATGAAATAAAAGATAAAACTCCATGTGAGATTCATCAAATCTTGACAAATGCTAGAAATGGCATTTTGTTCTCTACTTACAGACACATCATCACCTATTTTTGCCAAAGCTGAAAACAGTCTATTTCCTCTGCCATGACCAATAACTCCCCTTACACATTTGCATGTGAGGTGACAATGAGAACTCCGGTATGGTGCTACCATTTACTTTTCCAGGAAAAGGTATTCATGTGGTAGCTCCAGGACCACCCAAAGCATTGCATGGCATCCTCTACGGAATCTCTGTGATTTTACTCATTTCAGACACACAAAGCAAGCAAGTACATAAAATCAAGAAGGCTTCCAATTGCAAATATTTCTGCTGTTTACTAATCAGACTTTTTTTTATCCTGAAATAGTCCCCTGAGCTGCTCAAAGTAAGAAAACTGCTGCCTATGCCTAGTGTTATCTGATGACTGAATCAAAGTTCTCATACAGGAGTTCCACCTGTTATTTCCAAATACAAATTCTCATGAAGAAAGCAGAAAGATAAAACTCCACAATGTTTCCTTAACCACTGTATTTTTAATAAGCCTTGAAACTCTAAGACAGAAGGGTTGCAGGAAATATACCAGTTATATTAGTAAAGTGTTTCTATTCTTTTACATTAAAGAGGGAAAAAAAACTTCAAAGATGATTCCAGTGAGATAACACAAACTCCCGTCATTATTTTAAATGTTATATATTACGATAAAATCTTGACATCTAAAATAGTCTCTGTGAAGTAGAGTAATGGCACCTAAACCATTAATGCACCTTTCATAATTTTAAGGTGCATCAACATATCTGCAATACATGTTTAGGGGCATACATGCATCGTTTGCTACTTCTGCCTGTCTAGATTTTTCCCTATAAACTCTATAAAGGAAAAGAGCAAAGCAAGATGTATTTTTTTTTTTTTTTTTTTTATCTGCATATTGTAGCTGGGGCAACACTGATTTTTTTAAAATTTCAAATAGGAAGGATATAAACAAGCACCAACGCAAAACTATCCAGAATATTGCACCTTAATAAATAACTCATCCTTCGATCTTGCTCATTGGCTTTCTGTCAGATGCATGCTAAACCTGTCAACTGTTACACATCTAAGAAAATACTATCATATGTATTCACAAGTATAACAGGACAAACTGAAACAAACGAGTTCAGATAATTTAATTAGGTCATAAGTTTTTTTTTAATATAATTCTGTAAGTATGTGAACTTTTAACTTGCGTTAACTCAATTTCCTCATGCTTTCATTTACCATTTGTTGGGGACATTACAGTGATTAGCCAAAGCCCTTCCAGCTCTTAATGTTCTCAATAAATTCTGGATTAAATTGACTGTCACTTTCTCGCTATAATAAAGTAGGTATTTGACATCTTGGAAGGAACCAGTCTACTCTCTATTACATTTTCTTGTACAAAATTTACAAAAATTTACAAAACAATTGTAATAAAGACTGCCACAAGCAGCCACAGCAGGCAAATGGGCTGAACAAGTGCATTCTCAGATGCTTGTACAATTCTGATTCTTTTGGGAATTGAAATGATCCTGCGTGTCTTTTATCTGACAAGCTAAATAACACTATATTCATATTTAATTGTTTTGTTACCAAGTTATTAGCAGTGTCAGAACTCCCTGAGAAGAAAAGCCAAGTATTCTGCATGTTGGCAATGTGTACCCACTGTGCTGAGATGCAAATGCAACAGCAATGTTATTGTTCTATTAGTTTCAAAGATTAGCTGTTGGCCAAGTGCCTTGAAAGCCAATCTGCTAAATTGTAAGGTGGTATTCTAAAAATTCTACAAATTTGACTATAAAAATGTCTCCAAGAACTTCTCTATCACAGATAACAATATCTTTTATTCAGATTGCTTGATTGTTATTGGTTCTAAGTTGTGTTTATAATTCTAGTTGAACCAGGAAAGATATATTGGACAGAAAAAAAAAAAAAAACAACAAACAGAAATCCTTATCTCTAAGCCTCTCAGTTCCTTATAATACAACACATTCATATTTACATCACAGAAACCTTGTGAATCTTCGTATTTTGCAATCATGACCTACTCAGTACTTCAAATGGGAAGGCATATAGAGGCATTCCTGGCTGGCATTTCTTGGAGAACAAATTCTGCCTTTGCGTGAATACCACATAATGCCTTCTATTACCCGTATCCCCCTTAATTGATCTCCTCTGGTATATTTACTAAGACAACATGCTTTGTTAAGCAACACTCTCCCATCCACTCTTCCTGGTAGCTAGACCTACTCTGCATGTTACCTTAACACTTTTTAAGGATCCTGCTTTTGCTTCTCAGTGGATTCAGGTGAAGAAAATAGCTCTATTATACAACAAATCTGTAATTAATATTTTTCAATGCATTATTTATTCAGATTAATAAATCCTTTATTGTCATTTTTCAGAACATGCGCCGCTGTAGAAATGGACTGAATTGTATCCTAGCTACTAGAGTGCAACCTGTGTACCCAAGAGGCCCATTTTATAAAAAGTTACATTCAGATTTGGAGTTAATGTTAGAAATGTGTGAATAATAGTTTGCTGATCAATATACCAACAAGGAAACTACATAAGTGTAATACAGTTTTCATAAAAGTTGAGTGTGCTATACCATTAAACAATACCCATCTGTTTGTGAATAAGGAGAGAGGAAGAGAAAACCTTTTTCCTTCAGGTTAGAGATAACTAGACCTTCTTTCTAAATTTCAAGTCACTTTATCCTGTCCACTCAATACCTATGACATGGGAAGGGAACTATGATGTATCTGTAAGGTTGGCTTCAAGACAGCTCCATCCTGACTTTCAAAAACAAAACACACAGACGCACACACACACACACACAAAAAAAAAAAAAAAAAAAAAAAAAGACTCACTATTGCAAGCCCCTAACACATTAATATATGTATCTGGCTTGTGCTATACTTTCTCTTATCCTCCTGACATTTCAAGAGCTCTCCGCCAGATTTTACAAATGCTCTCCACTAAAAATAACCACTGACATTTGCAAGTAGCATGCACTAATTACATTCAGAATAGGCATTCTACATATGCTTATTTGTTTATCCTATTTTTTTTTTTTAAACCTTGACTCTGGTTCTTAAAAATTTGGCAAGTGTATTCTATACCTGTCTTAAGACAAAGTACTCTAATGGAAACATTTTTGACAGTAATGTCTAACACGGGAGTTTGGGTTGCCTTTTATTTATTTTTAAATACTTGCATGTCTATCCAGTATTCAGTGACTGAAAACAGTAGTAGTCTGCTTCATTATAACAATTCAATTTCTGAAGGAGGGAATCCAGCACACTGAGTAACACGAAACTGGCTCCTGAAAGATGGTTTCACTTCTCCACCAAAACGGCATGTACAATATCACCAAAGCACAGAAACTTTGTTAACAGCTTTTAAAGACTATGGCTGTTGCTAAGCCACTACAGCAGTCTGAGGTATGTAGTCACTAGGAGCACAATCCCAGTCAGTTTGCTACCAGAAGTGGGAATTTTCATCTATTCTTCTGGTGGATTCCAGCCCTTCAGATCTCAGGTGTGAAAGCTTTGTTAGCAATAGCATCTAAATTATCCCTTTGTTACCCACCAGGGAGTGGCAGAGACTGTTGCAATTGCATCAGATTGACTGTAGACACAACATTTGCCATGGGATTTTATGAAGGAGTCCTGTACCTCCCTGCACAGAACCCACTTATTGTTTGGGTTCTATTAGGTTAATAAACTTGCAACCTGACATTCAACTCCATCTCTGTTTTTCACCTTAGTCTTTTGTATATCACAATCAATGTTTCAGATTCAAATACTATAAGCAAGATTCACAAATACTGTATGTAAAGATTAAACACTGAAATTAAAAAAACATGAAGATGCTTCTAAAAACATCTGAACAATCCTAAGAATACCATTTTTAAAATAACAAATTATACTTTTGGATGCTTCTTGAAAAGACCTTTCAATCCTCCTTGTATTGTATGATACAACTCTGAAACTTGAGGTCAAAAAATAGCACCAGCGCTACAGTGATTAGGGAAGCAACCTTGTGTCCCCTGAGAGGAAAATTCCAGTTCCAGCTTGCTGCCTTCAAGGAGGCCACAAGCTACCAGACTCCATGGGGTGCGCTTGGACAGTAAAAAAGTGATTGTCTATCTCAGCTCTTACATGCCACGGTAGAGGCAGCAGACGTTAACTACATGTTACTAGAAAGAAAGACGTTTCACGCTCTGGTTACATTGGTTCTCACATGGTTCCACCACTGCTGTTCCATCAGCCCATGCAATAGTCTCCTGAAACCATGTGATTTTCAGTACACGTTCAGAAAATCTGGTAACTGGTTAAAAAAAAAAAAAACACAAAACAAACACTATATTTCCAATCATCCAACTACTCAATATATGTTAAATCCATGTCTATATTTGCTTTTTTTTTTTTTTATAAACACTTGTCTTTCAACTACATTAAAAAAGACTAATTACATTTGTCCTGTCACTATTCCTGTATTATCTCATTGATTACTGCAGAACATAAATTATCTGCTGATGCTTAGAAAATTGAATGAATTAGCACACTTTCAAACTGAGATGCTTTCCTGAGTTCTCCTAAATTAAGGCAAGAATTTTATTTCTCTTCACTCACTTAGGATACAGACATTGCTTGTCAGCTACGTTCCTTCAAGGGAAAAGTGCAGGTTTTTCAACATGTAAATACAATGTCTCATTGCTGTCTGTTATTGAAAACTGTTAAGAGTTAGTATATAAGAAAAATAAAATCTGCCACAAAGAGTTAAGTTGGAGGGGAAAATTTTCAGTAGTACAGAACATAAAAGATGCCATTTCATTTTATAACATACTGTCTGTTTTGTACCAACAAAGTTTTGTGTAAGCATCACTAAAATACAAAGCACTTTCAGTTGAGCTCAGACTGGGAGAATCTTCTTGACGGAGCTTATCTCAACATCATTTGAAGTCCAAAGTGTCTATGCAAAACCATTAATCTCAGAATGTGTCTAAACACTATTCTGGAGACAGGCTGCAATTTACAGTTCTCTGTGACAGAAAAATCACTGGTAGAGCCCTGTCATTTAACCCCAATGATTTCTTTGGTAGGCACGGAAAGAAAGGTTTTCATACTGTCCTGTCATAGAAGGACTACAGAATCTGTCAACACTGCGTAGCTTTACATAAAAAATAAAAGCAATATGTAGGTTTTCCAGTCACCGTGAAACAAAAGTCAGCAAGGTGGTCTTTTAGATCAGTGTCATTGACAAAAACTCTCTACGTGAAGTATAAAGAGAGCTTTTGTGTTTCCAGGAGAAAACATGAGAAATATTCCTGCCTCCTGAATCAGGTTTTTGTTCTACCTACTTTAAATTTAAGATGGTGCTCTCTAGTTTTACACAAACTGGCAGTATGGTTTCAATCTTCAGTTACCTAACGACACATGTTAGAAGAGGACTCCAGAGTGATAGTCATGCTTACCTGTCCAATATACACAAATCAAAGTTCTGAAGAGTCAAGCTGGCTAAAAATAATTTCTTTAAAGAGGACATTCTCATTGGATTTACAGTCTAAGTATTTGTTCCACCACCACAAAATAAACACTGCATAACAGTGTCTGTCTCAAACTATACAGGTATTTGCAATACATGAGTTTCATATGGCTTTAATTGCCTTCAAGTATCTAAATAGAATCTGTTTAGCAAAATACAGTAAGCGAAAGTGATACATATATTTCTGCACCTAGAACATGGCTTTTCTGTTTGAAAATATTCTTTATAGTTATGTAACTGAGAATTCTTTTCACACCAGCCAACATGAAGAGATACATATGTCTTAAAAAAACCTTGCACTCATCACACAAGTAGAAACAAGTTGAAGTTTCAAGGAACGCCACAACCTATTGGAGGGGAGGAAGACAATGAGAGATCTTTAACTATGACCCTTCGGAAAGTCTATGACCTTCAAAAAGTATAGACCAATTACTGACTCATCAAAACCTCATTTGTTGTATCAGCAGCCAGAAAAAAAAACCTGCTGAAATACAAGATGCATCACCTTCTATTCAAGCATGGTCAGGGGCTAGGGGCACATGCATAGCAGTGGAGCTCCTACTATTAACAATCTTTATGAGATCTGATACTGACCATCTCCGCCCCAGTTATGAACAGAAGAAAAAGATGAACTCCATCCAAAACACAAGAAAACAACAACAATAATGTTGTAAAACGGGGACTGCAGTCAATGTGTTTAAATGTCCTATCTGAGTTTGGTGGCCAGAAGAAACTACTTGAAGAGAGGCTAGACAAGAAATAATATATTTTTTTCCAGGCACATCATTCAACTGCAGTGATAGCAATAAGTATACTAAAAAAATCTCTGATTTTGAATCCACTTACACTGTCTCATTCAAAATTAGTTACCCTTGATGCGATGTTAAATGTGACAGTAGTATACTTAATGCTAGCTTTGCAGTGCATTGAGCTAGCAGTTACTGACTTAAACAGTCATAAAAACAGTAACTACTAACTTTAAAGAACATCGGTTTTGCACGCTTTCAAGGCATAAATACCTTTTCATCTGAAAAATTTAGTATACACATTTGTAAGCAACCTGCTTTCTCAATACACTACAGCATGCTTAAATATGTTTACAATTTACAAGAGTCACATAAAGCGTAACTCATCACAACATGCCAAACAAACAAAAAAAACCAATATTTCCTTCAGAATTTTAGAGCTGAAAGTTGTGAACTAAAGGGACTAATGGCACTTGTTAGAATTCCATAGCTTAATAATGTTTGCCATACGCTAACTTAACCCCAACATCTCTTATTATTAGCACCTCAATAAATTCCAGTTTTGAGCATTTCCTATGGAAACGTTATAATTTTCAGTGATTACTGATCTGGACAAATGCACACTTGGTCCAGAGCCCCTAAATTATTCTGTTTTTGTACCCTGTAAGTCTTCAATTTTATTCCTCCATTTTCCAGAGCTTCAGGTTTTCTGTGTGTACAAAATTCTCCACTTCAACCTTAAATTTTTCTGCCCTTCTGGTGTTCGCTGACAATCTCTGAGGCTCACACTTTATTCTCCTTCAGGGTTCATTCTTCTTCTAAATACTCATCATCCATTGCATTCTATAAAGAGAGTTCCCAGCAGTAGTTTTTAAAATAAAAGATAAAATGTTCAGTATCTGAACATTTAGGGCTCTGGTGTCAGTACCTGCAATGCCTCCTGTTGACAATGATGGTTATCACTGGGGGCAACTGAAATCTGTTCATTCTGAACTGTCTTCAGAAATCAGCCTTATCTGATTGTTCTTTCAGATCAAAAGAAGTAGGAAGACAAAGTAAGCTGTGCATATTCTTTCACTCTGTACTTTGTTGTTAAAAAAAGGAAGAATCCCAGTAGGACCCATAAACCACTTTTAGACATCACTAATCTTTGCTGTGAATTTCTATTTTTTTTCCATTTACTGCCATCTGACTGATTAGATTTTGATATTTTAGTGACATAGAGCAGCACTGTTAGGAATTAATGTGCAAAACATACAGAAAAATTTAGACAGACAAAAGAACATTTATTGCTCTAAGGAAAATGACATGCAATTCTCAGCACTTACAGCTGAGATACCTTTTTTTTTCTTCCACATTATAAATATATAGTCAGCAATAGGAATACTTCCAAGGTTTCACCTGGAGCTCCTCGATCTAGACACCTTTACCCTTTCCTTTAAATATTTAGGTAAGATAGCTTGTGCTGCTTCTTATATCAGGTTCAATTTCAATAATTAATTACATAAGTACCTTTGTCAATTGTTTACAGTCATAAGAGAAAAATTACCCTTCATTTTTCTCTTCTTAAATTCGAAAAAAACACAGCATAGTTAACAGATTCTGGCAAAAGAGATGTGAAATACTAAGCGTCAAAGTTCTGTTGAGAAAACAAACTGGGCTTGAATCATACATGGTACATCTCAGGCTTCACATTCAACTTTACACAGATGGAGTTGTATTTGTTGGAGACTTTTCCAAAATTCAGCAGAATCCTTCAGAGGAGCTCTGTGTTTATAGAAAACAGCACCACCCATGTGATTGATACCAAGTGAATAAATGAAGCATATATTTTAAACTTTTTACAGACTCTGACACAGACATTATCAATGGAATTAAAACTTTAAAATGAAGCATGTGTCCTACATCTGTTTTCTCCATCTACATCTTGGTTACTTACCATTAGTTTATATATCACTGAACAGTTCTCAGGAAGTCTACATATAACTACCCAGTTCCCAGCTTTCTAATCAGTTCTACCTGGTTCATCGGCTTCTGTCATCCAAATGACCTGCCCTTTTTCCCCCCCATTAAAAGATGATCAGGTCAGTTACCATCCTATTGATGCTCAGAGAATGCTCATCTTTCTCTGTCTTACTGCAGTGTTAAAATGAGTTTCATGAAAAAATATGATTTGTACAGTAGCCTGAAGCACAATAAGCCAGATCTCTGCATCTTCTTGGTACCTGTCATGTGCTGGAGAAAAGAATTCAGATGACAATTGAATCTGAGATCAGTTTGCCATCTGCTCAGAAGTGAATGCATTACAATATCTCTATTCATTAAAGGAAATGTCTCTTAAACCTCTTTGAAAGCACATCACAGTAGATCTTGAGGTCAAATCTCCCTTCCTATCTGATCTTACACACATAGCAAAATCTACATAGAAGCAGCAAAAATCTGCCACTCAAATGTTGATTCTTCTTGTACACCAAGTGTACAAATCACAGGTTTTTCCACAAAAAAAGAAAAAACCCAGAATATTAAAAAGAAAAATCAAGTTCTTTGTTCTCTCACTAGAAATTCTCACTGACAAACTGAATTACACTTGCTCTTGGTTCAGCTTCAAGTACCAGCTTCACATTTTCTTGATTTCTATGCTTCCTGATTTATCTTCTTGGGCTATCCAGGTTAGATAGATTCAAAAGACTAAGCATAAAAATTATAGTACAAATTCTACCATAAATGAGCCTTAAAAAAGTAGTTAAAAAAAACCATAACAAACCATGAGAAAGGGTTTCTGAATGGAAGTAACAAAATGTTCTTTGAAACAATAGTGCAGTGGCTCAAGAATAGTTGAGCATCTTAAAATGAAAAGGCTGCAAAACTCACAGCAACTCAAAGCATCAGCTGTACTACTTCTAGACATGTCATTACCATACTGCAAAAGAGAAACTGTCAACATTATTTAATATTATGCTCAAGAAACAAATAAAATCTTTGATTTTATTTCCCCTTCTATTTTGGCATGCGAGTGACAAACAGTATATACAAACACAGGGAACAAAAGAATGTTCTTTAAAAGAAGTCCCTGTTTTTTCATCTAATCCACTATTCACAAAAAATAACTTATTAGTTCAGTTATTTCCATAATATCTGAGAAAATCCAATTCCCATGTCATAGCAAGTATTTTTCTTGGAAAAAGAAACTGGGTTTCTACATACCAAGTGTAACGCAACTTTTTCTAACATCAACTTAGTATAAAATTTTACAGACCAGAAGTGACAGCATATTCTAGAATTCACCACCTGTGATATTTATTCTCTTATCCTGGAGTGAACAACATATCTGCTAACGCCAGAAAAACCTGCAGAATTAAAAGCAAGTTCTACAATGTGTCTTAACAGTCTGAACTAAAAGTCCTGGAGTGTACAGATGCTGCAACTCCCAAGGCACAGAGAATTTCCCATTGCTCTGCTTCTCTAAAATGGAGTAACTGATTTTGCCTACAAATACTCCAGAGGAGAATTCACCCAATAAACACAACAATTGTTCCTAAGGACAAAGGTAAGTAACCAGCCCTCCAGGAAAGGAATGCTTATATATTTTTCAGAACACCCAGAATATTTCACGCTGAATCCCTTGATATGTTAGGTCAGCTTTACTGAGATGAAACAAAGCCCGAGCTCGGCAGCTCATTTCATGCTGTACACATGCCAGCAGGTTGCACTGGGCCTCAAGAGTAAGGCTAACTTCCACTGTCTGCTGGAATCCCAGGAGGTTGAGGACCTTGTTCATGTGGAAAAATGTTTTGGCAGTCACTTTCCACCTGAGGACTTCTAAGGCTTACAAAGGAGACATCTCTTTATTTATGCCGCTATTAAACAGGTTAAGGTAGAACTGCTTAATGACCTGATAAAAATGAAGCTCATAACTAACCAAACAGCTCAGGCCACTTCTCATTATCATGATAATACTGATTATGAAAATGAACTAGAAACTAACAGGTAATGTGTTATTTTGACTTCATGTCTGAAGTCAATTAATACACCTCAAAAAGGGGCTTTAGAGAGGCTGTACACCAGGTGTACACCAAATTCCCGATGGCTAAGAATGCTCAAGACAGAGAAATTTCCCTCGATAAGCAAAGCAGGAAATTGCTGAGTCCTACTAAAAGAGAAGAATCTTGGCCCTAATCCATCCTCCCAGAACTATTCAAGATGTTAAAAAGCGATCCTCTCTTTAGGCCATTCTATGTACTGCTCACAAGAGAGATGTGTGGTATTGAAAAGGACCTAGAAACAGAAGTTTTCCACTTCCTGTAAAAAAAAAAAATAATAATAAAAAATATATATGTATATATAAATAAATTCTAAAGGAGAGACTCAAGTCACCATAATCCCTTCCTACTAAATGAAAAATTCTATGGATGTCCAAAAACACAACTGAAGTTTCATCTTCCTGGACAGGCTTCAGGAATAATGATGTGGAGAAACAGGGGAGCTTGATTAATAATTATATTTAAAAGAAGACAAAAATAACTGTGTATAACTTTGTTTTTGTACAATAAAATTAAGACGTATCTTTTGTTTGAACACTATGTTCTGCTAAGCAAATACCAGTTAGATGATAGGCATACATGTTTGTTCTTATTCAGAGATCATACAGAATTTTAAACATTAGCACCTGGAAATAAATCAAGTGTACTTAATATTAAGATGCATGTCTGTATGAACCTTAAACAGGAACTGGAAAGACCTGTTACTTGACATTCGTGTCTTCAACATTTCTGTCCATTCTGCTTTGAATTCTTCCCTTTACTTACACAAGCCCAGGAAGGTGCAGGTGACTTAAACAACTGCAGCACTAGCAGTTCAATACTGTAAAACCATACTGATATAATTACAGTCTGTAATGACTAAATGGGCAATGGAATCTAACATTTTATGTTGGCTAGTTTTACAAGCATATGTTATTTTCAGGTCATAAATCTGATTTATGGATATATTTCTACTTTTACATAAACCTATATCCAAACAGCAGCATGTACAGATACTACAAAAATTATGAACACTGCAAAACAAATTCAATTTATCAATATAGTTTGGGTAAACAGGAGAAACACCTTTCAAATAGCTGAACAGAATGAAGAAATCACTCACACTAGTTGGAATTTTTTTTTAAGTAGCATTCATACAACCCTTCTAAAGCGAAAAACAGACTAAATTACACACTTAAGAGTCAAAGAAATAGCAAAAGTGTGTTTCCATAGCATTCACATAGCCTTTATGTGCATACTGCAAATAGCCAACCAAGAAATATTGTTAGGTACTCAGTTGAATGTTAAGTCTATATGTTCAACCTTGAATAAATATTTCCCTATCAACTACAGTTACTCTGTACTAAAATGAGCATAATCTCAACTCTTAGCTAGGTTCACAAACTGTATTTGATAAGAAAGAATAAAGAGCAGACATTTAAATAACTGTATTTGAAACCTGTTAAATATCTTTTTTAATTTTACTTTAAGAGAAAAAGACAAAAAAAACCTAGACGTTTTGATTTTGCTATTATAATTCATTAGAAGCTGCTATACCAACCAATGCAAGTCTCAAGGGATGTTCTGAAAATATAACAATGAGAAATAACATTGCATAGAGAAAGCTGAAACTTCCCAGCACTTTCAGAATCACTCCTATTACTTTTTCATTTATTAAGATGGAGCCACATTATCCGCTACTAGAGAATAGTTAAAGTGCTGGAGCAGGATACCAAAAAAAGGTTATAGGAGCCACTTATATTGTGTGCAACCCTAGAACTGCAAATGCACTTTTTTTTCAATCCAATACGTCTAACTCTCACAGTTTCCACAAATGAGATCCCTTACTCTACCATACTGACACTGTCCCTTCCTCAGATTCAAGAAAAAAAAACAAAACAAAAAACCTGTACTACTCAGCAATTACAGAACATATTTAAATAAAGTATGACAACACAACAGCTAGAAGATGAAAAAGGGGAAAAGCTAGTAAAAAAAAAAAAAACACCTGACAATGAAGTCCAGTCTGGTGACAGTGCAGTACAATATCTACAAGCCTTTTCCAGATTACTGAGACTTCTACTCTTTTACATATAGAGCATGTGAGAAGGGAAGAGGAAAAAAAAAAAAAAAAAAAAGAAGAATCTGTGGTCTGTAAATGATCAGCACGAAAATAAATTATGGTCAAGTAACTGAACTTTTCTGATGTGTAAATTGAATCATTCCCACACGCTGGTGTTTTATAATTAAAAGACCATTTTCACTGTGGGAAATTTTACTGAATTTTGTATTAAAAGAAGAAACAAACCATCAATCAGGAGGAGGTAGGGAACTCAAAGAGCTCAACCCATTAAACTTGAAGAGTGTAGTCGAATTCTGAATTACTTGCTCTAGGAAACTGTAGCTCTTTTAATGTAGGATACTGTACAAACAATAATGAGTGGAACACGCATTTGCTAGCTGTACTAAAATCTTTTGTAGTCATACAGAAGTACACACTTCCCACTTGGTGTCACAAGATGCTGAATACGGTTTCACGTGAACCTCACAAAAAGGGTTCATAAGATCTAACATCTGACTTTGACTACCACTGAGAAAAATCACCGCACTAAAACTAAAGAAAAAAAGATAAGCAGGTGCTTAATACTTTCAAGACAGTTGCTACGCAAGTACTGATCAGATCAATTAAGATTTGGTTACAATCAGAATATTACCAAATGCAAACACTTCTGAGTGGGTACCAACAACTGTCATTACAAAGATACAGTATTGTTAACTGTTTGTGGGCTGGTTCAGCCCATATTGTTCTGCCATGCTTTCATTTGAGTTTAGGCCATGGATACAAAAAGCATTTGCAAGTTAGTAATCTAAAGAGAACTCTCACAAGAGAGTTAGAAGCTCTTTTTTGAATTTCATTACTTATTCAATTATATTATACTCTTGATAAGTCTGGGTGGTAACAGGGTAAAGCATAGGGAAAGAAAACTGATTATCACCCAAGATCTTTTTTTCCAGGACAAGATACTCATAAGTTAAAGTTAGCACTGCACCCATTTATTTTTAATTTTGACCTACACTGTTATTGCAACAATAGTAAATCAGATACAGCAGCATAAATTATTGAGAATGGGTTAAGTCAATAGGGCACAGCATACTAAGCTCATGTGGCCTCTTGTAATTTCGCAGTTACACTCTATTCTGTCAGCCAGATAACTGTGTGTCATTTAAAAATCACCAATGCAATATCTGGATCCCATTACAGATTGAGGCTGTCAGATGTTTCATCTTACCTTCAGCTTTCTATCTGGTGTTGTGCCAGTAGGTCTCAGATGAGCCAGGAATCTGCAAATAGAATAGATTATGAAGAACAAGATCGCATGCACTTAAAAAAAAAAAGTTTATTACTACAAAAAGACACACTAACTTTTAAAGCAGAACATCATAAATTTCTGCACCTTTTTTCCCCTTTGATTTGTATATAGAATGCATTCACTAATCATTTATCTTTCTTAACGTCTATAAGTGAGACACAGATTATCTATTACACAGTATTTATTATTGCTGCTAGAGGCCTGATGCGCTACTAGGTAATAAGGCAAATTTATTTGCTTAAAACACATGGAAATTTTGTTTCCATTGAACACTAGATCTAGAGCGCTGTATTGGGCACTCGTTCCTTTTTACTGTGTTTAGTTTCACATTTGGTTTCTTCAGATCACATATGAAAAGGTTCTTTCCTTTCTACTACTGTGGAAAGCTGATCATGCGCCCTGAGCATTTAACATAGCTTTTAAGATAGAGGTATTCCTAGCTTTACCACAATGATATTTCAGCAGCACCTCAGCAATTTTGTTGGTGGATTATGCATCAGCAAACAATAAGTTATCCTCCCATAGCCTTGCCAAGCTAGCATACTCAAAAGTAATACGGATGAAACATATGGGAATGATACTGATAGCTTTTAAAGAAAAACATAGCCCTTTATTTGTTCTAAGTGCTATTGGTTATTTTCAGAAAGTATTTTTTCATAAGTATTACAAGTTTACAGTGTTCAGAAGTTAACTATAAAATGATTTTCTGTTTTAATAATCAGGAATTCAGAGTATTTCACATATAAAGACAAAGTAGTGGTAAATTAAGGGGATATACAGAACAAAACCATTGTCTACAACAATAGTATCTGAAAATCATGCTTCATTCTTTTATTTCTAACATTCCAATTACATTCACACTGTACTGCCTGCCAAAAAATAAAAAAAAAGGTAAAAAATACTGTGCCCTGAACTCCACAACTACTTTGTGCATATAGAACTTTTCATCAAAACATATAGGCTGTTTACATCCCTGTTTTGTTAGAGCTTTCAGTAATGCTGAAACTTTGCATGTGACAACAGCCTACGACAACAGAACAAATATTAAGAAATGTACGCTTCCTATATTTGTGTAAATACTTCCATTGCAACACATTTTCATTTCACTGAACTTCCAGTATTTAAAAAAATGCGTTGTGAATAAGCACTCTTTTTTAAAAATTCTTTTCAAGCCAAATAGGTCAAGTGTAAAGGATTTTCATTTTTCCTCATTTTATAGGTAGATGTTGATCAAAGAATCTGAAGAAGTAGTATCAGTGCCATCCAACTAATGGGCACAGCACCAGACAAGCCATTCCTAACACTGGCTTCAAACTTCTGATAGGCAGAGATTAAGAAATATGATCAGCACCCTATTTTTAACTTCAGGGGAAACAAGTGCACACTCACTCCACATTAAGTCACAGTATTGATGCTAGATAGGTGGGTATTTTGACTGTGTATCTGGGTTCTACCCAAAAGACATTTCCTATAGTATGTGCAAATATGAAACCAGAGTGGAAGAGTTTGCATTGAAATTTACTCTGATGAAAGCCTATCTACGTTCAGGCCTTGGACTGTAAATGAAGAAAAATATCATATAGACAAAATGTATGTACAGTCAGGCTATTTAGTCAATATAAAAAATAAACTTCTATGCTACAAAATAAGCATAGGAATTATGAGGGCTGGTTAGTGAAAAAACAAAGGCTGAATATTAATAATGTCTTAATGTACAGTGACCACTTTTCATGTCACTCATCTGTATTATTCAAAAACATAGGATTTTCATAGATTTAGTGGTGTTAAGTCCATTTAGAGGTATTCCACATGACTTCCATCATTTGTGGGTACAAATTTCATTTAAAGACTGAGGGAAACGAAAATTATGTGATTATAAAGAGCTGCTTTTTGCTTAATTGGAGCTCATAATTAACATCAAGTTCTCTGGTTCATACAGAAGCCCCAATAGTACAGTACTTGCATTTTATCTTTTTAGTCATAAGAAAGTAGAAAACCAAATACAAAGTAACCAGGCTTGCATCTGATTTCCTGAGCACCCAGTCATTCATATTTGTGTAAGCAGAATTCCTGCACTAATGGATCATATGGTAGCCAACTTTAGGAATTCTGAACCCAAGATGAGCTACAAGGCAAATCTGAAATGCTGACAAAGACCTGTGGTAATTGTCTTCACTTCCATCCTTATGCTTTCTAAATGCATTTTAAAGTTACAGGAATTTAATCTTCCACCACTGGAGGGTAGGCTAATGAGTTCTAAGTCATGACTTCACAAATCTCAGTCAAACAGGAATTCTTAGAACTACACTCTCTTCAATATTTCTTATTCCCAGGTTTAGAAGACCCTGGCCCAAAATTCCTCACTTGCCTAACAACGCTGACTCAGTTCAGTCATACTTTGGAAAACCTACCTATCATGGTACACTTGAATGTCAAGCTTAGTAAAGTTCACTGTCAACATACTTAACTCCCTTTGATGCCCTGATCATAATTTACTGGCGCATGATCAAAGAGTGCAGCCCTCAGAAGCTAGGGAAGGAGAACTCAAAATAGCAGCCAAAGACTAATAAACAGCAACAGAAACTCATCCCACATCAGCTCCTTCTGATCTGCTCAGATATGGAACTCCACAATTTCACTGGAATAAGTCTGGTCATTCAGTCTGCTGGTTTTAAGAGAAAACGTGAAGTTCACAGCCCCTCTGCTGAATAAGAGATTTGAAAATTCAAGAGCTTAAAATTAAGTAGCTCAGCTCATGCTGAAACTCTCAGATCTGGCACAAGAATACCAGCACCTTGAGAAGTACTTCTGGTTTAAGAAAAGAAGTTAGTGTTATTAGGGTGTATAGACTGTCAATCTGCTACAAGGAAATTATAATTTTTCTCTAACTGGTCCTAAGTAGTTTCTGAAAGCTGACACTGGGAAGTCTTTTATGACAGCCCTAGGCCAGACAACATGACAACAACAAAGTTGCTCAGCCTGAGTTGCCTTTCCAGGTTTTTGCACTTCCACAGGTACAAAATCCCTCAAGGACAAGAGGCATACATTTAGAAAACTGAAACTGCTTCTAGTAGTCCACCAGAGACATCGATTATTTCTCAGCATCCCATATAATCAGTGAAATATTTACATAACCATTTGTCTCATGAAGAAATTGGAAAACATAGCAGGGAAAGACATCACTTCTACTTGAGGTATAAGCGGCTCACAAAAGCTGATAAAACTTCACTGCTGCCTGCCAGACAAAACATTGAAATGATCCAGTACATTCTATTTCTCTTTCAATTTTGAAGTTGTGTATATTTGGAACATTATTTATTGTATTGCTGTGTTAACAACCATAAGAAATTGCATTTTGATTTGAATTGAGTAAAAATAGCTTGCATGCTGAAAAAACATTCCTGTTGTAGGACGCTGACCAGGAATTTTATTCCCTGCTCAGATATACATTGGAATAGAAAAAAAGGGTAGGGAACTTACAGAAACCTATTTTCTCCACCTTTGCTGGAAAGGACTGTCAAAAACTAAGTAGCAGTGAATCTAGTGTTCATTGAGAGGGAGCTAGCATGATGTACAGCAGATACTATATGTAGTAGACAAACAGCTATTGGTGATGTAGAAAGCAATGCAGGTTAAGTAGCTTCCTGCAGAACTAGACCTGCCAAACAGGATTTCAGTAGAATTTCTAATGAAAAGATTGGATAGGTTTAGACACCATCAACTCAGAGAACCCTGGCTGCTTATGTGAATTGCACTCTTTTTAAGACTGTATTTGAGCCACATCCCTAAGCACAGCTGGAAAGAGCCCTGAGCCAAAGACCATGTAGGGCATTTTTATTTACTAGTTCACTGAGCTGGATCATTGGCACAATTGATCCAAAGTGATTGGTAACAAATGAATTAGAAGCAGCGAAGAGATACAGTGCAATGGAGAACAAACAATTCATAGTGAAAAAACAGGGTTCATAGACTGCCATGGTAAGCAGTGATCTACTACCACAATCCCAGAGATCCAAAGAACTAACAAGAGAAATTTCTGAAGTGACCACATAAACGTTGGTGTACACAAATATCTAAAGCTGATAGGAGCCAGTGAGAACAGGCTTTTTGGTCCCAAGTAAATCCCCTTGAGTACCACCCATTTATAAACTGAAATAATATAATTTTTTTTTAAAGCTTCTCATAATTTTATGCATTATATTATTTTATATAGTTTTATAATTGTATAAATAACTATATTTTAACTGTAACTATGTTAGTAACTAGTCTATGCACGATTGCTTGTATGACAAGAATTACACACTATATAAATACAATAATTTACAACTTTGCAGTAGTCCTGTTGAGTTTTACTGTGACAATGTAACTGTCACTTAGCAGTACAGATTTATCTCCTACATAAGCACCTTTTTAAAAAAATAATCAACGCAAGAATATATCTGTGCAGTATCCACAGAATCTCAACATGCTGTTAATTCATCCGGTAATTAGCAGTGAGGCATATCCACTACTAGATCTCCTGTAAGGCTGAACAAAAAATTCATAAAGAACACTAGAAAACGCAACATGTTTAAGTTAAAATGTCATTGCTTAAACTGTGGACTAACACTTCAAGCAAACTTTTTTCTTGTGTTTCGTGTCACTTATATCATTTTCCATTGAACAGATTCTTCACATTATTTTCATGTTCACTGGTAGAACCTGCTGAGATGCAACCTCACAGTTATAGATGCCAGTTACCTGACATACATGTTTAAGCATAACTGCTATCATAGGAAAAGCAACAAGCAACATTAAAGATCAGTAATCTCACAAAACATATGTTCAAAGTGTGTAATAATTGGAGCACCATTCATCCTATTCCATAGCAACTCTGGCCTTGCTTAGACAATTTGTAAGCAGAAATTGCATGCTATGATTACTGGTTCTACCAATTTCATGTTCACCCCAACTATATGACTTCTTCAGCTTCACAACACTTCATCCTGCACAAAGGTCACTATCAAAAAACAAGCAGAAAAACAAGGTGTCCCTAAGAATTTTTTTTCATAGAAAGAGTAAAGCATGTAAGAAAAACAGGAGTAAAAATAAGTACTCCAGTTTCTTTAAACTCTTAATTCCTTAAATAATTTTGATCAAGACTACTCAGCTTTCTGCATTCTAGTAACTTTCCAACAAAGCATAAACCAACAAAATGCCTTACCTTTACAAGGAATCTATTCCTTGCACAGAATAATGTTTCTGTTTACATGGAATGTAATTAGTATGAAAAATGCACAATATCTTGCAAGGATGTACATACAAAACTATCAGTATGAATATTTTTGAAAAGGCAAAATGACTATATTCCTAAAACTGTCTTCTCAACAATCAATATAGAACTTCACATTTATTTTGTCTGAGTTCATTATTGTTCTTGGCACAAACCATTTTTAACAGGTTTCTTTTTTCCTGATCTTTCCTTGATCATATGTGCTTATATCATGGTGAACATTCATGTAAAGCTGAGAATAGCTCGTTTCCAATGAATGATGTGGCAAAGAGCTTCCCACTGTATGCTGTTCCTGAATGCTGAGCAAGATAAATTCCTGCAGTTCCCAGAGAAACCTAATGCATTTGAAAGCCATTTGTTAAATAATGTTAGTATTCAGATCTGTACTGACTGAAGTCTCAAATTATTGTTAATTAAATGGAGTCTAGCTTTCAAAGGAACTCTATTTCTTCACTGATGAATAAAAAAATTACTATTTTAAAGAGTTTTGAGATTAAATTCTGTCCCATCAGAAGTAGTATTTTAACAAGAGCCAACAAGATGCTAAAAATGAATGTTCTGCAACTCCACCTTTACAACTCTAATTCCAGCCCAAGCCAGCAAATTTCAGTAACCTGTTTGTTCCCTCATCCATGATACACACACACACAAAAAAAAAAAAACAAAAAAAAAAACAACCTGCAAAGGAGTATAGATTTTATTTTCCGTGCCTTAATCAGACATCAGAACACATAGAAGTATAGACAGAATCTTGAATGCTATTATAATGTGGCAGTTCCACTCCAAAAACCCTTTAAAGAAAATTCTAATTTCTGCTCTTTGTATTATCTTTGTTATCTACTCACATATTTTTAATAATGCCAATTAAATGTAATGAACTGCAACACAAGAAATCCTTAAAAACTCAGCAGATATCCTCCAAATTATTTAACATCTAACTTGCCATATATATCCAACAACTTTGCAAGTTATGTGAAAATATAATCAACGTCTTGTAGATGATCAGGTTATTATTACTAAGTTGTAATTAGAGCAGAAAATTCTGTGAAAACTGCTTTTGCTGCATATTTTTGAAGTCAGAGAGCTTAGATAAATAAAAATGAATTGAATAGAATACAATTTATTCCTTACAAAGATTTTCGCCAATGAATATGAAAAAATAATAACCAAGTCTAAGTTAGTTCTCAAATATGGAAAGTCAAATTGGACCACATTCACTAAAACTAAAGATAACCACCTCAGGCTAAACCAGCATGTGGTTTTGGATGTGATGTTCTTTGCACTTTTTTTTTTTTTTTTTTTTTTGAAGTCTTTATAGAAAGGTGTAGAACAGTTAGGATGAGAAAAGAAGGGCTAAGACTTTAAAGGCTTTGACGGTTTGCTCTGCAACAGCCATAACTGGATTTACTGAAAGAAACCAAACAAAGTATTTAAAAAACTTAAGCTGATCTGCAAACATTTGCTGTAAGCGTACATATTTTTGAACAAGCTCTTTAAGAGTACTTTGAGGGGATGTAAATTTTGCCTCCAGCTTATTTTGGAAGTTCTTAGCCAAACTGAAAAGAGAGTAGGACTTAAAGAACAAGAAGCATAGAGGTCCCTTCCACCCCCTGCAATTGTGTGATTCTGTGAACTGTTTTGGGGAAAACCAGAACCCTCGAGAAATACAGCTACTGATACACACTGGTGAGTTATAATTGCCCTTGTCAACCTTGACCACTCAGTGACTAAATATCAGGAAAAAAGTCAATATTACACCAACTGTGCACTTAACTACAGTGTTTCTGTGTTCACACAGAGAAAACAAAAATCAATTTATTGTGTGAGAGCCTACCATCCTTTTGGAATTCAGTCAATCCACTGATTTATTAATGCTATTGATTACACTGAAAGAAACATACTACATGAAGACTTGCCACATCAAAATGTGACTCACAGTTTCCAGTTTAAAGATTCAATTTTACAGTTTGGGACATGAATTATCCTTGAAGCAAACTCCATTCATAGAAACAGGAATTCTGTACAAAAAACAAAAGATCTCTGCCAGATATATTCCTTACAGTCTATAGAAGTATGCTCAGTATCACCTTTTACTTTCATACTTAAATATTTATGCTCAGAAACCTCTTTTCTAGGATCTGAAGCAAGATGGACACAAAATATAATTGCAATTAGAGATATGCTGAGCTTCCAGAAAATATGACTGGAGACTAAGTCATGAAGAATACCTGCTGATTCCTGGGTAGCATGGGTACTTAACTTACCTACATGCTGTGCGTCTAGTTACTGTTTGTGTTTCACAGGAGAGATCCATTACCCACATCACTAGTGGGCAACCAATTATAACCAGAACATATTACTTCAGCTATCATAATATATTAGGTTACAAGTGGCAAATCATGAGGATGATCTATGATAATTAGAGGAAACTGACAGCAAGTTATGCATGTGTGATTCATCAGAAGAGAAAAAAAGCAAAAATCAACTGTAACTGCCACATGAGATAAGCTGGGGTCCTCGCTTGCCTTGTGGTTTGCCTCAATGACCATCTTAATTTACGCCAAAATACTAATGCTTCTGGGTTTTAATCAGTTTTAACTAGTTCAGCTTGAATGTGAGAAAACAACCTTATCTAAAAATCCTTTGATATGTATCTTATGGTTATGCACATTACAGAATTATAAACCTCATATAGGCTTCTGTGCACTGAGGTATACACAACACATACTGCTAACAAAACAATTACAGCCAATGAGGCAGTTTCTATTAACTCAAAGTGATCCTCACACTGCCAATGAACTACATTATGGTAGACAGCGAAACCCCACAAAAACATTTTCTATACCTTACATTTTTCCTCCAACAAGTAAGACAGATAATTACTGCATCAAAAGATATTTCAGTCTCATAAATACGTCGAGAGAGAATCACAAGGATTACTAAGTCCAGATCGTAGCTCCATAGAGAAACACACAAAATGGAATACTGCACAGATGGCCCTTAAACTCCAGTTGCTTGGGGCCATGGCCACTGCCCTGTGGACAGTTCCATGCCCAGCACCCTCTAGTGAAGAACCTTTCCATACTCCAACCTGACTCTCCCTCTGACACAGCTCCATGCCATTCCCACAGGTCCTATCACTGTTCCCTATCAGGAACAGCAACCGCCATGAAAGACTTCCCTCAGCCTTCTCTGCAAACTAATCAAGGGGCCTCAGCCACTCCTCACATGCCTTGTCTTCCTGGTTCTTTGTTTTTTTTTCTCCATGAGATGAAAAAAAGGACAACCACGCAACAGAATGATGTAAGAATAAAATATGAACTCAATTGCTATGAAGCTTATACATTCATTTAGACTTGTGATACCTTTAAAAGAAAACTGTGACTGTACTGTGACATAAATGACACAGCAAGTCATTCAGATTTTTCTTTTTGAAAGATATCACACTTACCTGTTTGATTCTCCATTGATGTTTATAGAAGTAAATAAAATCTACGTGTGCTGCTACTGCTTAGAAAGAGAACCTGGGAGACTAGTTCTCTAAAAACACCAGCTTCCAATCTCAACCAAAAAAGCAGCAATAGCATGTTAGAAATTATTATTAAAGAAATCTGGACAGAGACTGTTTATACCAGACATCCACTGTGCACTCAGAGGAACACTTAATTACTTAAAGAAAAACATAGGCCTACAAAATAAGAGGAAAAGGTGGGAAGGACATGAAGAGATTCCAAAGGCATTCCATACCAATAGACACTGTTATAGACCAGGGCTCTTTAGCATGAAAGAGACACCTAAAGAAGCATATTAGATGCTTACATAAATACATACAGGGAATTTTCATTACTGTAATACTAGAACAGGAAGCTTTCAGTTAACTATCATCAGACAAGTTAAAATAAACAAATGCAAAAGTTCCCTTAACAAAAACATAACTGAATTGAGTCACTGTCACAAGGTGACATGGGTGACAATCATTAACAATTTTAAAAGCTTAAGAGATCCCTTCATATCTATGCAGCGTAACATGGCAGAGGGCAATTCATGGCTAACAAGATCTCAGGCCATATTTCCAAACACCATGAGGGTTTACACAGGGAAGTATTGCCCATAAACACTTCTCACGCTTGTTCTTTAGGCATCTCCAGATCTTTTAGCTCAATGCATTTGCAACTTCTGTAAGAAAAGTAAACCATGCTTCTGTAAAACGACTGTTTTTCTTCCTATGTATAGGAGACATGTTAGCTCTCATCCATCTTCATTAGTAAACTGATGCAATGCCACATTAACTAAGCTCAAGATAAGAGAGGTTAGATAGGTAAGGAATTGATGAAGGTGAGATAGATGCTGGTAATGCTGAGAGCCAAAGAGTTTCTCAGTCTGAATTTTGAGTGAGGTTATTTAATATTTTCATTACTGATCTTGGCAGAAAAATAGTAAGAGGATGCTGACAACATTTTTTGATGACACAAGGTAAGCAGAGGAGGACTGCTGCATCATAGAGGAAACAAGGGATGACCTTGAAGCCTGGTATAATAGAAATAAGATGAAGATTACATAGATAAGACTATAAACACACCCTATTTCTATTAGAAAATGTCATTCATGTCCCAGTGCTTCTTTACACATGTGATCAGCCTACTTGCTTGAGACACATTTCTTAGCTTCTCGCCATACATGTGTGCATGATTGTGTCACACAAGGAAATACTGAACTTATTTTAAGTATATGCTGATCATATACCCACTAGTGGCTTTTCCAGAGTGATAATGATATTTCTGAAACCTATTTCAGTTTGCAATACTGCCATAAGCCATGGCAAGAAGTCAGTCAAGGAAGGAAAATGTTTTAGAATACAAAAAGGCTGAAGACAATGAAGACCTTAAATATGCAAAAATAATGGACTTTTAGAGATAGACCTAAATGCTATGTAGAAATTAAGTTACCACCTGGAATAGTTGCAGCTCCCTGCACTATTTCCTTTGGAATGCCTTGGTTTGTCAAGATACAATTTCAAAGTGATGACACTGAAAAATATGCTACTGTTAGAAGTGTCCATTCCATTATGGCAATAGTTTCCCATACATTAATATTAGATGTAGAAGCCTAAGTAGATTCCTAAGTAGATTCTGCAAGACAGCTTTTCTTTCGAAGTTACCGTATCTGAAAATAAGCAAAAATTTCAAAATCTATCTTATTATAGAGGTGATTCCAGAAATTTATTGTGCGATGAAAACACTGATATGCACACAGATGCAAATATACTGGTGCATAACATACAAGATCTCTCTATCCCCATTTAAGTTTTTATTTATGATCTTTCATTTTAACATCTGAAATGTTTCATATTTAATTTCAGGCAGAAGAAAGTAGTCTAGCCACAAAAACTAGTAGTTGAAGTTCCATTGATTTCTGCTATTAATGTAACTGCATGAAATGTTAAGATGTCTAATTCAGCATTTACATTTTGTTATGTCCGTCAACAGGTTACTGGGACTTATCCACGTAAATACATTCTGCTCCAAGCAAAGAAGTTTATCAAGTCAAGATCAAGCAAATAAATCTCTTGAAAAGGGACTTGTGGATTAGGATCGGAGGCTGATTTCAACCACCTGCAAGCTAGTGAGCTTCTTTTCTCTGGCAGAAAATGTAAGTGCAAATGAAGTCAGTGCAGCATAATGGGAAGGCACCAGTACTGCACTATATGAAGATGAAAAAATAACCTGTAGAACGTATCTTACATTTGCCTCCTACAATTATATTAATCATTAAGAACTCTTTGCAATTATATCTAATCACAATATTTTAATTAAATATGCATTAAGTAACTCCATTCTTATATGGAAATCATCAGTTATGCAACAGGATGAGTCTTGGATAGTCTTCAGATTCATAGAAATGCTTAAGAACAAGATGAATTCAATGCATCATAACGGTGCCTGAACACAGCCTGTATACTTTTCATACTCACATGAATCAGCTGAATCAGGTGCTGACCCCATAGCATTATTTTGTTATCGTTTTCCCCCTTTCTTCAAAGATTAAGTTCAGTGATTTTTTTAGAGGAATTTCATAAAAAATACGAGTTTAAATCTCTGAAAAATCCTAAATATTTTTACAGCTCTATAGATCTGCATGACTTTAAAACGCATACATGACAGTTTGAGTTTTAAAACATCACTCATCTCTGTACTATCCACCCTTCATCTCTTTCAGTTATCAACACTTAAAAAAAAACAAAAAACGTGTTATAATAGCAGTTTATAATTGAACTCTCCATCCATAATGTAAATCAAAACCTAATTTTCCCTTAGAATATATTGCTTACTGTAAACAAACCATTCACACCAAGCCTGAAACGCATTTGGAAAAGCAAGCAGCAAATTACACTTCAATTTGATAAAACCATTCTAATTGTTCGATATCTCACATTTCATAAAATGAAAGTTTACAGAACGTAAACATAACAAGAATTTAAAAGCAGAGCTGCATTCAAAACATTGGATGCACCTTTACCAACATTTCCCAGTCAGAAAGCATTTTAGAAAAGAATATAGAATATACAGACAAAACTTTCTGATAAAGAATCTAAACTTGAGATAGCTCAAAAGACAGGCCAGAAACTATATTACATAGTGAGTAGAGTGATTTATATGCCTCCCATGGAAATTCTAAAGACCTAAATTAAGAGCCTGTCTCTCTCTATATCAATTACAAAGCAAGGTGTAGCACTTAAGTGTACATATATAAGTTAGAAGGTTGAGCTTAGAACTTAGAGTCGGACATCAATCTATTGATTAAATCATTATTTTTAATTGTTAATATAGCCTGAAAACTCTGGCATTTTTTCAAGGATATTCTATTATGTGCCTATTAGAGACATAAGTGACTATTCTAGGAATTAGTTAATTTATTATGACCACAGTAAACTTCCTTGTTACAGCGCAGACAAAAAATGTCATTTTTTTCTATTTAAATACCAATTCACTAACCAAAGTACAGCTGCTTTAGTTTTCTAAAAATCACTTAAATGTTTCTGCTACATTTGTAATTGATAACTGGGTGGAAGAGGGCATATAAACATGGAAGAGCCAACTATGGGATTCAAGGCGGTAATCCCTGAAAAAGTCACTTAAAGAGTAAAGTTTTAACATTTCGAGTTGGGAAAAGAAAAGAAGAAACTACCACCACCACAAAAAGAAATCCTTATCAACATGCCTATTAAGATAATGAGGAAAAACTAATTAAAGTAAATTAGCTTAATGCGCACAGGCTGGATAAAGACAGATCACTTTTAAAAATCCAAGAAGATAATGGCACCCATTTGGGATATGTTTTTGGCATTTTTCACATAAATTGGACAGTTTTAGAGGATAAATAAGGTACAGAAGTCCTTACAGACAATTATGTCTTCACAGTACTGGTGGCTGACATAATAAAAGTATAATTTTAATTGCTATTAATTGCATTAAGTCTACTTTTATTGAGTACTTAATGTCATTTCTGACAGTTTTAGTAATTTACGTACTTTAATGAAGCCACACAGTAGAAGTTTGGACATACAGGGTCATTTACACCATGTTCAAAACAATCTACTTTACCAGATTAGACATACAGGTTATAAAAACACTGACTTGTATGCTCTCATGTTTTATTTCCTACTACTTCAGACGTATGGAGATGTCTACAAAATCTGCACCAGAATTTACAAAATATGTCTAAAACTATTAATGTAAAGTCTCCCAGTATGAAGCAACCTCAGTCTCCAATAAGGAAGGTGATATTACAGGACTAAGTGACAGCGATTGACACAAATATTGTGCCAGCTGGGATCACAATAGGTAAAATGGAATGCTGACATCACTTTGACAGTCAGCTACGAAGTAACTCATGGCTAACCACATAGGGCTGACTGCTGCAACAACTTGGCAGGAATGAAGTAGTCCCCCAGAATACATAAAGTACATAAAAATACATGGAGTAACTAAAATGACGCAAAATAAAAGAAAAAAAAAAGAAGAATTTTAGCAACATCGTTCTATGAAACACAGAAGAAAATAATGTTATTGAATTTACAGTTCTGTTCTAAAATTCATGTTGCTGTCAGTAACTGCAGGTCTTTATTGTTTGTGCAATTTGCATTATTAAATTAAGAGAAATTCATTTTTCCTCAATCAGTGCTAGTTTCAATATTTGTGAACTAGTAATAACCCCAGTTGCACTAATGGGACAATTCATCAATTACTGCTTTTCCAGCTACTTTCAAGCCTACTTAAAACACTAGCAGCAACGTACACGTATACACAGATATAAGTTTGTGTGGAAAAGGAATGTGCCGGAAAGAACTCCCAGTCTCTAAGAATTCTAGACCATTGTAAAGACTCTGCAAGCAAATTTAACAGAATAGGCTACTAAAAGAATAAATAAATAAGCAAAACACACCAATATTTGGTTTGCTGCAATTAAGATAATGCCCCCTCATGGGTCATGTGGCAGAGAACTGTAAATAACTGAATTAAAGCTAGTTCACAGAAATTTTAAAGACTGTGAACTCAGTGCAGGTGCTGGCTATTCATTACCACTTTTATTTTATTATCTCCACATCACTCAAATCAAGCTTAAGGACTTAGAACCATACTTCCACAGCCCTAATGGCTTAAGTTATGCTCTTTGCAGAAGAATTAGGCAGAATTCAAATTTTTAGGCACTGACGAATAGCATGTTACTTTGTTAATTTTTAGGAGACGTCTACCATCCAGTAAGTTGGGAAAGACAGGGACTGTCTGAAAGTGAAAAATATCTAAAGATTACACTTTAATCTCAAAACCAGATGAAATTCAAAATACTCAAAAATACTGAGAAAAGCCTAAAAATGTGTAACATCATGAATTCTTTGGAGACATTCCAAATATTCTACATTTTTCATCACCAATGGTCAAAATGCAGTATGAATCTCTGATGTTTCTAGTACTTGTAAACCTTTAAGAGCAGAGCAAACTTTAAGACCTGCCTGAATCCAAAGAATGTTGAATACCGCAAAAACAACTGGTTCTGGGAATATTTCCTCCTAAGGAAAATGAACGAAGCAGCCTATTTCCTCATTAGGATAAGATATACTATTTCTTTATTTATAAGTTACTTAAATATTCAGTACTTCTATTTAAACTGCCCCACTCCCAGTATGTCCAGGATTAACACCAGTCAGGTTTGCTTTCTTCTCTGTATACAAACATTTTTGACTTAAAACATCCTATTACAAATGCCCACAGATCAGTTTGTACATGTGCTGATCTGAAAGTAAAGCCTCTTATTTTTTCTGTGGAAGCTACAATGCACACAAAGAACACCATAACACTATTTGATAGAGGAAATCTCAGTTAAAAAATAATAGTGTTTTTTATCATAGACATCACACTGCCATCAGCTGTGCATTTTCACCAGCAAACAGAAGCTGGAATGCCATTCTCACAACAACTTGCACCAGTGGAGGTGACCTGCTGTCACCACAGTTGAAGTGCACCACTCAATGCTTCCCTGGGCCCACACCCACTTTTCCATCTCCAGAAACATTCAGCAAGCATCAGTGAATGTCAGTGGGTGCCATGCTTTCCACATAAAGAAATTTAATGTCAACTCTTTGGTTCGTATGCACTTCCACATCAAACACCGTTCTGTCAGACTGCCCCTCTGCTGCCACCTGCCACACAGCAACAGCATGTAATGAATATTGGTGGGAAGGTTCAGCCTCTACAGCTGTACCACCAACATCGACCTCTGATGCCGTGGGTGAATGTAACAAAATAGAAGGCATTATTTACCTGGCAGTTCTAACATTTTTTACTCCTAGCTGCTGTTAGTATTACTTGTAGCAGTTGTCTCATAGTAACAAAGCATGCATGAACTTAATGCAGGATAAGCCTGTGTTTCTGGAACACACACAGAACAGACAATTTATAAAACACTTGAATCAAGGGAGAAGCTATTATATTACTTGAGTGGACATTTTATTTGAAAAAATAAAGCCTGATTTCTCAGAACATTAATCAAATTTACCAGGAATAGAGCAGGCTGCCTGCTACTAATATTTTCCTTGCTTCTGTATCCTTTCTCTCTTTCCTTTCTTGTGGGGGGGGGGGGGGGGGGGGGGGAAGTCAGTGCAATTTGTTTGTCATCCAAGGAATCTCAAAACATGACAGTGAATGAAATGACACATTTCGAGGAACAAAATGAAGGACTGTTGTTGAACCAGACACCCATCATTCAGTACAGAAAAATGAAATTAAAGCTAGTCATTTTTTGATTTTTCAGACTAAAGTGCACACAAAACAAGTCGTTTTCCATGTTTTATTTTTCTTCCCCTCCAATTTATGATTCCCTGCATCGCCAGAAAATAAAGTAGAACATATAAACTTCATTTTACATCTTCAAAAGAGATACTTTGAAGTGCACTGGCCAAACAGAAAACTTATATATACACCAAATACATTTAGTCTGTAGATGTTCCAGTATTTTACACGCAGAGGTACCTGTTCATAATTAGAAAGTCAGGGAGAAAAGGCTTTTCTTTTTAAGTTAATTTGAATGTATGGTCAGAAAATGAAAAAGGAATATACTGATATTAAAGGCTACTTGTACCATCAGATTGGTGTTTATCTGAAGTGTTTGGTCTCACAATTCTACCACTATAACAAAAACTTGATATCAAATATCATATAAAACATGGATTTGCAAAATATGGAGGCACTAGAAGTGAAGTGTGCATTTGTAAATTTAGGTCTGGACTTGAGATGACACTGTAGAACACATTAAAATACAATAACAACGATCAAGAGAAAACACTACTTCAAAACCAGGATAAAGATAAAAGCTATAAAATGTTGTGGTGTTCAAGGATGTGTGAAGCTAGACAATGATGTTGCCAGATTAAGAGTTCTGGAGCAGGGTACCTAAAACAGATACATTTCCAACCCCACACTACAAAGCTGAGATAGGAGGGTGTCAAGAACCAAAACAGAAATTCAAATGCTGTGTTTTAATTGCCACGTACGTTTATCATGAAGTGAAAATTTATCCACAGTCTTGAACAAAACAATGCATTCATGAAGACTGTTTTCTTTATCTTCTGTCCCAACTCGAAGAACATTTCCCTTATGTTGTCTTCCAATTCAGTTCTCCTCTCCCTACTAATCTCTACTGCATTTCAGTTGCCTATCTAACCTTCTCAGTAGTAGAATCCATATTTTCCATTTTTCAAGCATTTTTATAAGTCATCACTTTACTGATCAAGCAGCCATTAAGACTGCATCAGAGCCATATTTTCTAAATGTTTAGAATATAAAAATATTTACTCAAACTACAGAAACTATAGTATCTTCCTATAAGTGATCAAATTCCATCAGTGCAGATGTTTTTCTTGACTGCATTTACAACCGTCATTGCAAAAATAATGCATCCTTTTTTCTCTCAACTGAAACTACAACAGATACATAGACTATAACACAAATCAATTGAGCAAATTCTCAGCTAAAAAAAACAAAACAACAACAACACTATTTTTCAACATAGTCACCATACCACCATCAGCTGTGCAGCAATGAACAGAAGCCTGCATGCCACGCTCATAACAATCTGCACCAGTGGAGGTGACACACCATCACTGCCACCACTGCTGAAACACACCACTCTGTTTCATCTCCAGAAGCTTCAGCAAGCATCAATGAATGTCAGTGAGTGCCATTTTTTCCTGTATGGACAAATTCAATGATACACCTCTGCTTCATAGGCACTTCCATGTCAGACACTATTCTGTCAGACTGCCCCTCTGCTGCCATCTGTCGCACAGCAACAACATGTAATGAAATATTGGTGAGAAAGTTAGTCATATACTGCCCTACCACCAACATCCACCTCCAACATCATGAGCCAACGAAATAAAATAGGAAGCATTACTTTCAGAGCACCCCTCATACATCAAGATCAGCACAGAGGACAGAAGTCAAAAATAAAAATGTATTTAAGCAAAAATATTTTCAGGCATTATGAGCAGAAATTTCAATGTGAAATATTATATTTTAATCAAATGATAACTTTTGCCCTGGAAAACACAAATCTGAAAAACCAAAGTTCAAAGTTTCTCCCATTCTGTACTTATGTGATTTCAAGTGATTTAAGATTTTTTCTTACTTCCATTTTCCACATAGAATATAATGAGAAATATAACAAAAAACACGACTGCAGGAAGTTTCCTTTTACAACCTAAATTAATTATGTTTTGATCAAATATATGGCTCTTGGTTAAATACCTCTTCTGATATTTACCCACCAAAAATGTCCACAGCAAAATGAATAGACTGCTGCCAGTGTTGCAAAAATAAAGAAATAAATCTTCTTTGTATATTTAGAATTAGAATAGACCTGATGGTGTTTATTAAAAAAGAAAACACAGGGAGGACATTGGGTACATTACGTGAGAGTGAATGAATAACAGCAAGAAAGAGGGAAAGTATGAGAGCGAGAGAGAAATGCTCTCTAGGGGAGCTGACAGAATGGGAATGGCACAAGGGAGATGGTGGAAGATCAAAATAGAGTTCAGAAAACTGAGAAAGGATTAAAGAGAGCCCACAATACTTTGTGAGGATCAAAGAAAAAATGAAGGGGGTGAGAGTGAGAAAAAGATGTGGAGTGGCCATGAGGAGTATTTTACTGGCAGTCAAAATGTCCCAGTGATAAAATCATAAGACATGATAGAAAAGGAACTATATACAGAAATGTGGGTCAGTTGACCTTAAAGGTCAGTCTGAAACACTTTACCAGGAAAGAAAGAGTAGTCCAGGAATGACTAAGTTTGTACCTGAGATGCCTTAAAGCAGTGGGGGACTACTCCATTCCTACCACACTTCACTGGATTTTTGATTTCCAGCACACAGAAGGTGAGACAGTGGAATTTGCAGACAGCTTCCTTCTATAGAGATATTCACTGCAATACAGACAGCTTCCTTCTATAGAGATATTCACTGCAATACAGATACAGCTTTCTTTTTCAGATAGAAACTAAAGGAATTTCTCAGGAAGGCACCCTGATTCCAGTACACGTTGATGAGCAGAGAACAAGAGGAGGTATGTCAATAAAGTAATTGACAGAATAGAAATCCACTTAAAAATTAAACTTTCTGCTTGTACCTCTTTCTCCATCTTCTATTTTTTTTTTTAATTTAATCAGTTGCCAAGAAAAAGAGCTCATTCTTGTTTGAAATAGAAATTCAAAAGAAATATTCATGCTACTTTGCAGACTTGTTACAACTGCATGGTGCCACATTATGCCTCACTTCTTTCCTTATCATTTCAATTCCCCTACCTCAGAGACCAGCTGGGATCTTCTAAGATCACTTGCAAGTGAAAACAAGGTGTAGAAGACAACACAGTAAAAGCTGAAGTTTCTGCTTACTGCACAGTGAGAGGGAGCATCATGGAGCAGCATCAGCACCTCCCCCTTCCTCACAGCCCTAGGATAGAGACAGATCATTTTGCTGGTGTTGAGAGGGCATGACCCACTGGGAAAAGTCCCTGAGATGTACTGATTAGCAGACTTTGACAGAGGTAAAGTCAAACCTTGCCAGCTCTCAAAGCAGCTGATAAACTTGATTGTGCCTTTTCTTGGCTGGATCACTAGGTCTCTCAGCATCCACATGCCAAAATATCCACAAGTAAAGAAAACATTACTCAATGTCAAGCAAAATTAAGTTGCATTAAACATTCAGAAACATTGTCCCCATGGTGTTATTCTCTAACAAGTAGGAAAAAAAAAGTCAGTTTTGCTCATTGTCCATTCTCTAAAACCCTTTCAAAGAGCGAAGACATACTTAAAATTATTAAGCTAACTATCCACCTAAGAGTAACAATGATGAGATGATGTATCTTCTGTGAGGCAGATAACCTCAGCACAATTTAAATGTCTGTTAATTGCTTCAGAAACATAACTTCTTGATTTTCTAATACTCAAAACACATCAATATTTAAGTTTACTATTTGCGAAGATATTTTCTCATAACCTGTTTGCTGCCAAAACCCCAAAGGGTGATCACCAGCTGCCACAGTCACCAACTAATTGAGGCTAACCATGGAGACACTAAGAGGAAAAAATAAAAAAGCAGCAGAGCTCATAATTCTGGGGCTATAACAAAGGTGGCCCATACAGTAGAAGCATGCCGTCCAAAAAAACATCAAAAAAAACCAACACCTAAACAAACAGAGAAGCTCTGAAACTTCCTGAACGAGGAAGGCCAAGCATCAGAAACAAATAAAAATACACCCGGTGCCTGTTACTCAGTAGCCCTGCTTCTCATGAAACAGTTCATTTTCCCAAGCTCTAGTCAGCTGCTTACAGGCCACAGCACCCTGTTCTGCCCTCCTTGCACATTTCAGAAACCTGATAGACACACAGCTGTTGCCATCAAATGTGAAATTCACCCCAGGCTTCGAGCCAGCCTAAAGACTATGACACTACTTAAGTCCCACTAAAACCTTCAAAGACTTCAGCTGCACTCAAAACTTTGTGGCATTTGGCTAAGAATTTTACCAATGTCAGGGAAAGAGCATCAGGCTAAAAGTACAGCACGGGAACCAAATTACTTCTTCTAAAACTGCCAATGTCTCCAGCAAAATCACCCAAAATGCTTTCCCCATAACACGAAGAACTCACGTTTGTGTTCTCAAAAGATTAGAACTACAGTTCAGAACTTCATTTTCTCCCAAATTTTCTTTAGATTTTTATTACATTTAAAAATAAATTTCTCAATGTTACTCAAAATTACATATTTCAGGACACCTAAGCAACTACTATTCTTTTTTTTAATAAAAATGATTACAATCTTTTCACTTCACTGTTGTGAATACACAATACAGTGTCATAACATTTACTTCTGAACAGTTAACAGACAATGAAAGTATTCGGAAGTTCACCTATTTTCCAACTGAGAAATGGAACGATCCACAAATAAGAGCTTAGTTGTATGTTTGTATGAAAGTGAGAACTGTTGGAAAACAATGGCAAAGAAAAATCTATATTTCCACCTTGAAGTGATAAATTATCTACTCCATGTGCTAGGTCAGCCTTTTATACTATAATTATCACCAGAAAAGCCGGTAGAAATCAAGTAGAATCTCCTACTAACAGCTACCCAGAAAGAACATCTGTGTCCTGCTAACAAATGCTTTACTAACTTACACATTCTGCATTTCATCTTTTTGACTTGTAAAATGGGAATAGTAGTGCCAATGCATCTCTAATAGAGGACTTGCAGTGTACAGTTAAAAATGCATGCTGAGCATTTCTTGGCATCTGGTCAGTAATGAATACATGGTCTTCATAACCTCCATGTAAAATCAAAAGCCAGAGTACTACTAGAAGAACAGAGCTAACACTGATGAGCTTAGGCCAGAACTCACCTTGATGTGTGGCTGGGACTAAAAAATTCTTTGTTGACAAAACACTAAGTTGTAAAGATGGAATCAAGCTGAAACCATTCAGAAGATTCCTCTTAAACTGCATGAAAGACAAAGGACACTTGGTTAGTCTTTAAATGTGATTCAGCAGTTAAGAGCTTAAATCCCATTGTTTTCCACAAGCTTTTATATGAAGCTATTGTCTTACTGGTAGTTACTACACCTATCATTTCACTTCTGCAGTACGTGTTTTCTTTTATTCCTTGTCTATTCTAAAAAATAGAACATGAAGGAATTTATATTTGTTTTTTTCCCCCCTCATACTTCTGCCTTCTGTTATAAATGTGCCTATTCTTTGAATTTATTGTGAGCTCATAAATCAATACTTTCAAGCAGTAATAAAAATAACTTATTGTAATGGTAACAGCTCCAGAGGACTTCTGACTATGAGTGGCATTTTATTTAATTCAGATCTATGTTCTGTTCCTCAACTAATAGCATACTGTGGGTTGTAAAGTGATTAAAATTGTTGTCAAACTGGCCTCCTGGAAAGAGGGAGACAAACTTCTTTTTCTGCAGCTGGTAGATCTGCAGGACCTGTATTTGTCTCCTGCAATTGGAAAGCAAAGAAAAACTAGCATTGGAATAACAAGCCAGATGATGGAAAAATAGGCACTTGATTTTTTTCCCCCCCCCCAGTGCATCTGGTAAGCCTGATTAAGTAAACAACAAAAACAAAGCAGTAATTAGTACCTCTGTTTTCTGAAGGCTGGTGGAAATACAGACAAAGAGGTTCGCCTACATCTGTACAGAACAACTTAAGAACACATAGGAGTTCAGTCTCTAGTGTCTTTATTACTGCATTTCTATCTCAAGTTCTTTAAGGGTCACTGGACTCCATTGTTATTTCTTGACATTTATAAAAAGTCTACAATAGAAAAGTAAATATAATATTCCTGAAAACCATGCAGACATGTAAAAAGGGTACTTTCTTTCAAACATCAGCATTTCCATTGTACTTCCCAATAATGAAGGAAAATTACTAGGAATAATGTAATCAATTCATTAATTTAAGGTGCCAATAATGAAAAAACCTAAATAAATGAGAGCTTGGAAACAATTTTGATTCTGAATTTGTTACATTTGTGCATAAAGAAGCTGCTACACAAAACCACATGGTAATTCCAAACAGAAGAACTGTATATGAAAGATTTCTGAAAATCCAGAGAGATTCTCCCGAGAACAGGCAAATTGTGAAAGCTGTCATAAAAGGGAAACGCAATCCATCTGCCATTAGTTATGGCTCTCTACCTTTTACTGTTCTAAGAGAAAGAGATAATACAATCTGTGGTCAATTAGAAGAAAAAACTGCTTCTGAGAGAAGAAATAGATGGGCCCTACAATACAGGTAACTGCACACACTTCTGTATTTCTACCTTCTGTTGAAGTATGAATGTAATGAGTGTAATAAACCATATAAAGGTAAGAGCTGCAGCAGCCTAGCAGATGTTTATTTTTCAGCCTCTGACATCACCTACCTGGACATAGACACATCATTTAACACTGTCCCACCGATTCTGGGAAAAAATTATTCAATGTGAGGGTGGTGAGACACCAGAACACATTGCCCAGAGAGGCTGTGGATGCTCCCTCCCTGGAAACATTCAAGGCCAGGCTGGATGGGGCTTTGAGGTCTAGTGGGAGATATCCCTGCTTTAGGGCAGAGTGGTTGGACCTAGATGACTTTAAGGGTCCCTTCCAACACAAAGCATTCTATGATTTCAGTTCAGCCCTTATGCTGGATCAAGGTGTAACTATAACCTACTAATTATATATTTTACACATCTGTACCTTCACTTTTTCCTACAGAGAAAAATGTTATAACCACACCCAAGAGTCACAATAAAAGGAAAACAATTTCTGCATACTGACTTATAACTCCAGCTCCCTAAGGCTCAACCTAAAGCACAATATATCTGCTCAACATCAAGCAGTTTTAAGAAATCTCCTTGAGATTTCCCTCTTCCACTCCTGGCTTCCTCCATGATTCATGATGTACTCTGTATCTGCTCACACTATGAACCTTTTGAAGCTCAGATTTCTAAGTTGTCTTTCTAACAGACCAAAAACCACACTGATAATAGAAATAAATCTAAAAAGAACAGGTATCTGCTTCAAGGCTGTATGTTCATATCCATATTTTTGATAAACCTTGAACAGAACAAGTTCTGTAAGACCATCCAACTCACTTTATAGAAAGGAACAAATCATGCATATCCTCAGAGAAACGGTGAAGATTTAAGGGGAAAAAATGAATTTGTTTTTACTTCTGTTCTCTAAAATAGAGTCAATTTTAACACTGTTTTTGTGCTAAATAGGTATTTTCTCTGCTGCTCTCTTACTCTTGAGCAATGCTATGAAAATGTGCAAATTGGACTAAGTTATATTTCTTTCCTAACTGGTTACCTAGCCTTTTCCTTGCCACAGTCAAACAAGGAAGCGCTAATGTAAGAAGCAGTAGCAACCACAAGCAGAGGAAAGCATCCAGAAAGCAAGCTTAAGCATGGGATTGTCCAGATTCAAATTCAGCTTTAGATACAAGTTTACTTGTGACCATCACTAAATCTTAGCACCTCTGCATCTCAGGATACCAACTATAAATGACACGCGAACAGATCTGTTGAGTATAACTGAGCAATTTTTACAGCCTTTTTAGCTTAACATTCTGCCCAGAGCAATAGACACCAATGAGAATTTAACACATGAAATGTGTCATGCATATATATTCTGTAAGGGTTAATGAGTTCCAACAGTGCTTCATACTCCCTTTTCTTGATACATGTCCGCTGTATTTAATAGATCACTTACAGATAAGTCCTTTACTGCAGAACCCTAAGAAACAGGGGCACTGTTGTTCACAAGCTGTATTGTTAAGATCACTTGAAGGACTTGAATCAGCCTCATGCCATTGTGAACAACTCATAACATAAGGTGGCACTGAGAGGGTTAAGGTCTTCCTATCAAAATCCAGTGAGCCTTGTCTATGTTAATTTTCATGTCTTCTTTCTGAAAGTTTTCCCTATATCCATGTTTATTCTGTGACCTGTGGCTAATGCATGCTTTCTAGCTGAAATCCAGCTAAGCCTCTACTGATACTTGTCATCTGTTGGCAATATTCAACAGTGCGTACAGCATTCTAACAGAATCATACAGTTATGGGCAAAACACATCAGCATTCACATTTTATCTCAGAATCTCTGCCCAGGTGTCAGTGGTGAAAAAACTTGGAAAAGGGAAAGAATAACATCGCGCTTCATTAACACATTCAGTGACAAAAGCATAGGTCTCTACAAGCAATTTCCTCAAATGGAATCAGTGTCAAATAGGAATTCTCGACAGAGCCACCACATCCAAAGTGAGCAACAGAATGAATAAAGCACAGAACTGAATGAAAGCCACAGCTGATTACTAGCTGATGAAGTTCTGAGGCACAGAAGCATAAAGCATCAGCAGATCTACTCAAAATTCCTGATACAGTTACCTCAGTATCGGGGGAGGCAACCTGAGCAATCTTAGTGTGATGCTGCTTCAAGCCTTACTAATATAAAACCTTGTTTCCATGTGTATAATAACAGATACAACTTCCTTATATTTTCCTTAAAAATGCTGTAGTAATGTTCTTTTAAGACCTCTGCTTCCTAATGGTATGATTTAAAATGTTAATGGAACTTAAATTTGATATCTGTTGAATCCTTTACACTTAGCAGTTTGCTGAAGACAATTCAAACCAAATACAAACTTTTCCTCATAGATCCTATTGGCCTTGCACCACTTAAAAAAACAGTTTGATCAGCACAAACCAGTTTTGCTGTTAAGGTCACAAAACCTAATTTTCCTCTATACTGTACACTGTTTAATTACATATGTGTAAATAAATACAAAAACCTGGCAACTCCAATAAGCACTTGTACTGCTATCAGCATTTTGTACATACTCTGCTCTGGCACTGAGGACAGAATATGAGAAAGAGAGAGGAACCACTTTGGTCAACTGCACTCCTCAGAAAAGGTTTTATACTGAAATCTTAGTGAAGTGTTGTCAATTCACCTTCACTTCCACTAGCTCACAAACAGTACTGAACCTGCCATCAGGAAAAATCTAGCCATCCACACATAACAATACTGGAATAATATTTTTCAAGTAGTATACGCGCACCATGGATGAAAAATAGCTCTTCATTTTATTTTTTAGCTTAAATAAACTGAATTAAAGCTTTGAGATTTTCAGTTGTATTTGTATCTTATGGCAATACAATGCTGCAACAACAAAAGTTAGTTCTCAAAGTTATTTAAAAAAGCTTCAACATGCCACAGCATCCTGCAAATAGACTGATTCTGTCAGCTGCAGAGCTCATCAGAAAGATTTTAGAAAATATGCAGAAAATTAGCTGATGTTTGTGATTAAAAAAACAAAACAAAACAAAAAACCCACACACACCCAAAAGAAAATTCAGATGATGTCGTTCAGGTCACAACTGACAAATCCAGATTTTCAGTTTGTCAGTTCACACATTGTGTTTCCTCAGGTCTGTGCAACAGGACAATGTATAAGAGAACTTACATTTGAATGACAGATGAGCCTGCTTGGCAAAAAGGTGTAATCTAAAGAACAACAGTGGTACTTCATGTGGGCTCAGATCTGTACTCTGTATTTATTTTGGAATAAATACTTTCTTTTAAAGACAAGAAAGAAAAATTAAGGTAATGTAAACTAAAAATTTAAAGGCCGACCTCACTTTGGCACAAATCTATGTCTGTGCTGCAAACCCATATTCTTACTCTTAATCCTCTTGATTGTCCCTGGTAATGCACCACTAAGACCAAATCAAGTACAAAAGCAATTCCAGTTAACAAAATGAGTAACAGGGATTGCAGGAATAAAGCTGGGTATTGCATTTCTGCCCTAAAGAGTCAGCTTGGATTCTTATTGCTACTGTTTTTTTTTTTGTTTGTTTGTTTGTTTTAATTCTAGAATTTCAATTTCCTTGAATTGGAAGACTTAAAAAAAAACCAAAAAACAAAACAAACAAACAAAAAAAAAAAAAAAAAAAAACCCACATGCTCTTTGCAGTTCTCACTGAATAGTGAGACAGTCCACAGTGAGAAATTTTCTGATGCCATAAAGATTTTCATTTAACTCTATTTGCCAGCCAGATTTAAATTTGAGTGGAAACGTTCAGAACCTTTGTTTGTTAAAATGGAAAACTATCATTTTTTTGCCTAGAAGTTATTATCCCCGTGCAACATGGTCCTACTTCATTGCTGAAGAGACTGTCTTCAATTGTACTGCCTGCATTCCAGCATACCACTAAAATAATGAGAGCATACATTTAAAGTAATCTAGAATAACGGATACTGTACTAACCATAAAAATATCTCACGTTCCAGCTTGCTCTGAACTTCCACTATATAGCAGACTTGTGTCTTGCTTAGAACAGAAACCAGTGTACAGACACAGATTAGCAATAGGAGTTATCCCATTCTTAAATAATACACATTGTTGATCCAATTGTGTTGAAACAGTAAACATCAGCCCTCTTTATTTAAACATAACTATTTCTCATCATTTCATGGAGAAAAGTTTTCAACTTAATTTCTTCTGCACTTGCTGGGAGAAGAGGCTGCCCACCACGTCAAGATGTGTCACATGCAGCAGTATTTTATGAAAGAAAGAATATTGAGATTACCAATCATTTAACTCGCAACTTGAATTCAAATTTAAGAGCACACAGGAAACAGTTGGTAGTCTTAAAATGTTTTCTGCTGTTAGATAATTCATTAAGTTTGTGTAAAGGCATAAAAACCTTTGCAGAAGCAGTGGTACCATTTTTAACAGTTCGCTTATTGATTTCAAAACCTTTTCCCACAATATTTAGTATGTAAAAAGAACAGGAATAGGTAGTGCTATGGTAAGAAAGTTACGTTAAACTACAAACACAGATGCTCTTACAAGGACTAAAACAGATTAACACTGGAAATACACTACATGGATGACTGATATTTGCTGTAATACAACTTCTCACAGCATCAAGTCATAACTAATGGTCTAAAAATCCCCACAACTGGTAATGGCAGAGGAAACACCTGTGATAGCACGCTCAACTTCTTTAGTTTGATCATCTAGTTCTGCTAGGTTTAAAATGTCTTAATTTTCAGGAACAAAAACATAGCGTTTTTTGGAAGAAGTTCACCAGCCAGTGTCACAGACTTAACAAATTGCAGGGATTGGAAGGGACATAAAGAGATAATCAAGTCCAACCCTCTGCTACAGCAGATTCCCTACAACAGATTGCACAGGTTGGCATCCAGACAGGTCTTGACTATCTCCATAGAAGGTGATTCCACAAACTCCCCGGGCAACCTGATTCAGTCCTTTATCACCCTTACCATAAATAAGGTCCTCTGCATGTTTGCGCACAACTTCCAACATTCAAGTTTCAGGCCATTATTCCTTGTACTACTGCTAAGCATCATCAATAAGAACTTGTCCTCCTCCATTCCTAAGTCAAACCTACTACACAAGTTTCTCTCTTAACAATTCAGTGAGCTTTCTGCTAGGAGCCTCCTCACCTCTGCTCATATGGTATCCTCAGTGAAATTAACACTTATCTGAAATTTGCTGACGATATTTGATGTCTGGATTTTCTTCAGAGAATATCAAGCACTTGGCTACCAGAGTCTAACCATATTTCTGTGAACTTGGGCATGTGATAGATTTTCATAAGTAGAAACTGATTTCAACTAAACCAACAGATTTTGACTTTGTCCCCAAGGAAGAGGGGATCAAGTTTCTCAATAATAGAGAAAGACAAAAGGGTACTGTTCTACAATGATAGTGGGCCATACAACCAGAACACCAGATTAAGACCTAAAAAAAAATATAATCTAACTCTGAAAAAATATATTCAAAACAACAAGTCTCCATGATGGGCAATAGCTTACTCTTTCTTTTTTCTTTTTTAATTAAAAATAATGCATGTCAACCCCCCTTTTTTCATAGAAGCACTTACTCCTGTTAGTTGTACAAGTTGTACAATTTCTTACTGCAAACAGACCGCTTGAGGAGTCTTTGAAAGGGACAAAACAGAACCTTTAGAAAGGGGTTCCAATTACTTCTGTTCTCCATGTCCACCCAGACACAATTTCAGTTCAATCACCCATGAAATAAAAGGCCATTTGACAAGTGAAAGATGGGAGTGGAATTAAAATACAAGAAGCCTCCAATGATTCTCTTGCTCTCAGTGTTTTCATTAAGTCAGTTTCCTCAGAAGAGTGATTAACTCCAGTAGAGCAGACAAAGAGACAGCAGGTCATTTTCAGTGGTGTTCTGCTCATGAAGAAGCAAAAAAAAACTGTTTCTGATGGGTTCTGGGTGATACTAAGCAAAGTATCCTCAAGTATACCAACAGGCATATACAGAAAGAAGCATCCAACTCACCCAACTGGAAAAGGGGCTCTCTAACCATGTAACACTCCCTCTCAGAAAGCAACTCAGATCCCATCAGAGCTCTCCTGACAGTGGCTGGCCCTCATACGAACCCAGAGGTACTCTACCCTGGGTCCATCCTTTCAAGTCACCCCCAGAGAGCACAGGTGCAAACAATTTGCCTGTGCTCCCTGGGCCTGCCACACCCCTTCACCAGCTGCTCAATTACCAGTTCCAACTAGGACTTAACAGTTCCCCTGCCAATGGTTTCACTCTACTTTCTTAAAGTCAGACTAATTATTTTGGAAGTTCACACTGATACTGTCCAAAAGGCTAGACACTGCTAACAGGAGTTCTATTTTCTGCAATTAAGTCCATAATTCTAAGAAACAAAAAGTCACTATGAATCTATTATGATCTGGAAGATCCCAGCCCTCTCAGTACTACAAGGGTGGTTTGGAACTCAAATTTGTTATGATCAGTAGCTGTTTAGACTATGGGAATTTCTGATACTAAGACTATGATGAGCTTAGATTTACAGAAATGCTTACTGTACGAGTCTTGTTGACAGATATACCTGAAGCAGCCTATAGTAAAATATGAAGGCCTTTCCTTATTTCATAAATTGCCAAAATATATTTCAAATAAAGAATTAGCTTTTTGAAAACAGGTACTGACAACACTGAACAACAATCATATCTAAGCACCCCTTACTGCAGAACTCTACTTTCTTTGTGTAATCTCTAATCTCTTTACAATGTTTTTATGTCACAGAGATGCCAACACTTGAATCCTATTTCAAGGAAACTGCATCTCTTACTACCTTTTCACAGTGTGGTGGACTAGGTTCAGAGTGAGTATATGGTTCTTCCCCAGCTGGAATCTCATGCTTTCAGCTTGTTTCTTGCTTGTTTCTTGCTCTACAACTTACATACAGCTCCCCAGAGAATTCTAAACCTGACTGGTGTACCTGAAGGTCTGAATGTAATTTGGAAAAAAAAAAAAAAGGAACATTAGAGTGTACTCCAGAATTAGAATTTTGTTTAATCTAATTAATTGCTGAATTAAAGAAGTTACAGAAAGTACTGGTCTGTCATAGCTAGCACAAGAATAATTATTATTTATTATAATGAAAATGATACTGAAAAACAAGCTTACTTCACTTTCTCAGAGCAAGAAGTAGATTTGCAGTTCTGAAAACCGTTGAAACCCATCAAGAAAACAAAATTGTCACTTACCCACCAGGACCTGCTGTCAGTGGTTGTTTCTCAGTGAGCTTGTGAGGCTGGACAATTAGCTTTTAATGACTTCAAGGCTCCTGTATTTTCAAAGCAACATATTTTCTAACCATTTCAACAGAGATGACTGCCCTCAATTTTCTTAGGACGAAAGGAGGATGAGAAAGAAGTAATGGCTCTGACAAATGTGGTTCTTCTTCCTTTTTACACCACAATAGCTCATCTATCCTACCAGTGAAAAAAGGCTTGGCCCCTCAAGCCTAGTAATTGTGTACAGTAAATTATTCAATAATAAAGTGAATTATCTTGCTCTCCTCTATAGTTTACAGATCTGCATCTTTTCTGCAGGTCTTTGTTGACCTTAACAATGGAAGTGGTGCAAAAGCATATGCAATGACTGCAAATTTTCTGTTTCCTTTGAATTACTTTCAGTGGTGTATCTGTTCACATCTTAATATGCCAAATATTTAGAATTCATCCTTGCAGGTAGCATGAAAGGATTCCCTATCTCACCTGGGGAGGATGGCAGGAGAAAGTTTTCTTTATCAACTGACATTTTTCCTCATTATTTTCTTTCTGCCTCCCAAGCATTTCTAGTTACAATGACTACACTCCCTGCCTTGGTTTCTTTACACCTTTAAGCTTCCAACTTTCAAACCCTTCAGGCTTTCAGGAAAAAGGCTTTACACCTCAGAATATACAGTGGGGCTGGGGAGGACCAATAAAGTACAGCATATAGTAGCAGCGAGTTCTGCAAGCATAAAAGATGTGAACCACCCTTAAGTGTCACTAATACATTTCTTCATAAATTCTCCTTCTCAAAAGGGAAAGCTATACCCTGCATGGGGAGGAGTGAGAGAAACTGAAGTGTACAAGTTTCTATGTCCAGTAAGAGACATGTGGCAGAAACTTCCTTCAAGAAAAAAATGCTTAAATCAAGCAGTAGTGAGACATCCTACTCACCTTGAACAACAGTATGTCTGGAACTGAAAGGAGTGGTGACTAGTGCCAGACTTGATAATTACTTACTGATACTGTGCTGAGCTCAGTTCAGAGTGTTCAAAAACCTGTGCTCTGAAACTACTCTGTGGCTGACACTGTTCTCTTTTCTGTTTGACCACGATACCAGATTTTTATTCCAAAGCTTCTTACCACCTTAGGCACACATTCAGATAATGATTCCTACTTAACAGTCTGAACACTGGGCAATAGTGGGCAAATCTCCTTGTCCTGTACTTTACATTTTGCAGTTTTTAAGATTCATTTGAATGAGAAAACCGCTGTAATACATAACAAAAAAGCTGACAAATAAACAGAAGAAAAATTGATTTTTTGTTATTTTGTGACTGCAATGTTCAATTTCATAAAAATCATCTGAATGAAATTGTCCCCTTCAATCCCTCTACCCCCACTAATCAAAGATCAAACTGAGTTTTGGAAAAGACTTGTGCTTGACTCAAGGATTTCCAAACAGAGAGAAAAAATAATGTAAAACTCACTAAATGCAAGGCGAAAGCATAGTTTTGAAATCTACTTGAAATCAACTTTCAGCATTCATTTTTATAAACGAAACTGCATGGCAAAATGCTGAAGCTCATCCATAGGATGCCATTTTTAAATTACCCTTGAACTGTACCTTTTTACTTCTCATCTTAATTTCATTTCAAGTGGACAATAAATGATACTGTTGCACTTAATAGGTAGCTAGAAATGGATCAGTCACATCATCTATTCTCATCAAAATCCAAGGTACTAAACAACTGAGCACCACTAGACTCAGTGAATTTAAAGAGTTCAGTTTTTTGAGGGAAAATATTTTATTGTAACACAGAAGTATGATGTAGATATGCTTGAGTTATTTAGATGTTAAAAGTGGTTCATTACTACTTCAGTTTCACTCTCAAAATCAGTGTTAAATATTAAGACTTTTAACTTGCACTAGCATTTTTTTCTGCCTATCTGGACTAGAAAGAAAGTAAAACCTGGGTTTTAATAAATTATCAGGCACTCACAGAAACACAAAAAAAGTAAACCCCAATTTTTTTTGTTATTAATATATAATGCAAAACTAAGGAATACAGATCTGACAGCAATTAATTCTGCAGTTCTTGGTCTACCTTTTTACCAAAGTAGCTTTATAAAAAGAATGCATGCTAAAGGCAAACATAACAGCAGATCAGTACATTGTGTGAGACTGTAGTCCAAACCCTCTGGATTTTAAATCCAGATGTTGTGCAATATGGCAATAAGATAAAAGACATCAACAACTCCCCAGTACATCATTCATGTGGGATGTAGGTGCTTTTACTGTGTTAAGGTGCTTTTACTGTGTTAACAGAAGCAAGAATGAAGATGTATTGTGAACTGTATGAGTTATTATTTAGAACAGTATTTTCTGAAGTCTTTGAAGAGGCTTACCATCTATATTTTAATATTACATTAGCATAAATAGGTGCAAGATAGACACTTGCTTCCTATATACTTCTTCAGTTTTGAGAAGTCTTAAAGACCTTACTGGCCTTGCAACACCCTTGCCTTTGGGCACAGATGAAGTGGCACTTTACATGTCATACTGACCTGTCTCAAAGAAATTCTAACTGCTAGAAGCATCAGACTCTTCTTTGGTCCCTAACAATGTGAGTGGCCATAAATAGCTCCACTAAGGTTGAAAACTATATTCACATTGTTAATCTATGCAGCCAGCTAGGCTTTCATGCTGTAATTACTGTTTGTACTGATGAACTAACAAGGAAAACTTTTATTTGCATATTGGATAAGATTTGTCTCTCTACCTGTCTTGCTGCCCCATCACTGGATTTATTATATTGCTCTAGGATACCCCACAAGGATCAGAAGGAGAATATATTAATCTGGGGATGTAGAAATGATAGAGTTGTAGCTGGCTCGATGGAAACCATAGTTAAAAACATAATGAACAGCTGCCAAACAGGAAATCACCCACAAAGACATGCTTCTTACAACACAAAAGAAGCATTTAAAAAGAGAACCTCTTTTAATATTGAAACAACAGTTGGGTAGGATCTCTACTTTATCTGTCCCTTGTAAACCAAAACACTGATAGCTTGGGTTCACAGGTACAGTCTTGCCATATGTGATGCATGATTGAGGATAACACTGTATCCAGTGTGACGCGCCATATTTAAATAGTATATTTGTCTCAATTCTTTAAACAACAAATGATGTATTAAAATGTCATTTAGTGGTGTCTGCCATAAAGTCTGCAGAACAACAGTGGTAATGCAAATATAAATCCCACATTCATTAACCCACCAAGTAGCAGAACAAGTAAACTACTGGAAATACTTAATATACTTGACTTGCTCTTTTAGTCAATGAGGTGAAGGATAACGGAAACACAAATCTGGCTTCTGTATCTTATGAGAGACATATATTTGGATTTGTAAACATAAATGACTTAAGTCTTAAAATTACAGAAGCGTGTTAAGTGAAACCAGACTTTATAAAGATCACAATTCTAATTATTTTCTTACCACAAAGCAATTTCTTCTCTTGCAAAAACTGTGACAGAGATGGAACAAACTAACCCAAGCCTTTAACAGTGAGACCTCTATAAAGCGATTAAAATGCTGTGTTGGGTGTAACAAGCAGAGCTTAGGTGTTTGGGTAGCCTGTGTGGGAGAGAGCCAAAGATGGCTGTGCATCCAGCTCTGCCATAGACAAAACTGCCTCAACACATGCTGAAGTGTCTCAGGGGCATATGGCAGCTTTGTGAAAACATATTTTAAGCAAGTGTGGCAAGTGCTAGGGACAGGAGACACCTGAGCAAGGGAAGATCCTTTGAGAGGAGAAATATGAAGCACGCGTGACTGAAGTAGAGGAGGGAGGAAGAAGAGGGATCCAATTTGAAGCTGAGGTGTTGTCCCTAGGTTTCTGTTTAATACAGAAATCAGTAATTAAAACTTATGTAAAGTGGCAATAAATTAAATGGGTTTTCCTCACTTGATACTTTTGGTGGACAAATACCTAACTAAAGAAAAAAATAAATAAATCATTCTGAATGTTCAAAGACAATCATACATTACTTTAACTTTCCACTCTTTCCAGATCACACAAGGTTAAGATTGACCATAAAAATATACTCCAATTTATATGAAACGAAACCATTCAGGAAAACGCAGTTGTACAGATATTGGAAATCTAAAAGCACACAGATACTTTAGTTTCTGACAAACTCACAGTTTTAGATTAACAAAAATTCTAACTGTTTACTAGTGAAGACTTACTAAAAACTGAAGACAATTTCATTGCGTAGAAACAACATTATTTAACATGCTGTTTAAACTTGACTTGTCTGTGAGATAGATTCAGTGTCTGAACATTTAATGTCCACTAAATGATTATGGTAGATCATAATGTATGGCCAATGGCTAAGTCAGTGTTCAGGAGAAAGAAGAGCTTAGTCTGAGAAAGAGATACAGCCAATATCCTGAAGGTCTTGAAGAACAGAGGTTAAGAAAGCAAAATGTTGATTTGAGGCAATGGACTGCAGAGAGGAGATAGCTAGAAAATGTTCACTCTCACCAAGGCAAATCCTCAGTGTTGGTGAAGAATTTATCTTCAAAGTGAAGCAACAGAAAGATACAAGTCTGGGGACCTCTTATTTAATCTACAGCCTTTTAGAGGTCCTTCATCCATTATTGCACTTCAGATAATATAAGAATCAATATATGGCTATATGAAGAAATGGAAGAAGATAATACCCGTTATTACCTTGGCAACGTCAGGGACAACTGTTGGGAGGTATTACCCAGCTTACTTTAATTAAAGTAAAAGAAAATAAGATGACCAAGGAACAGTGTAGGCAAAAGGACTAGCAGAAGAAATATTTTCAAACAGAAAGGCAAAAAGCCTGCTCTTGCAGACTAGCCATTAGATGGATCTGGTTTATCACTTGAACTTGAAATAATTTAAATTTGATAAAGAATTAGAAAAATTTTGTATTAGTGGTAAAGTAAGATTTCTGAACTGTGTTCATCTGGCATTTACCATATTTTCATGATAAAAATTCTGATCTGCAGAATCCTGTAAACTCATTTGAAACTTAATTTCTGAATTTAGTTAAAAAAGACTGTCCTTTATGGCGTTTTTTTTTTTTCTATTAGGATTCTTGGAAGTGAATTTTCAATTTTAAACATGAACACCTACTCTGCCTTTTGTTTTTGTTTTCAATGTTATCCACATAATCCTAAAATGATTGAATTCCTTATTATCTAATGTGAGTCTTCAATATTTTGTTTGCATAACGTTGCCCCTTATTTATTTATGCATCACATTATGTCTTTAAAATAAAAATTGTTCTTTCCTTTAGAATGCTTGCTTTCCTTGAATTTTCTTGATTCCCAGGTTCCATATGAGAGACCAAAAGGGGAATTTAGAAGTTTGAAAATTTCATGGTTCTTTAGTCAGTATCTAATAAGAGACTTTTTATTATCTTAATGTAATTAAGACATACTTGTCATTGACAGTTAAAATAGGTATCAGTAAACCAGATACTGGAATGTGAAGCTGGAAATTGGGCAATCTTTTCACTGCCAAAATAGAACCAGTACCAAAAAAAACCTTGTTAAGCATAAGGTTAAATAGACTAAATGGCTGAAGAAGGCATTCAAAAGACCAATGAAGAGGTGCTCGTTTTGGCTTTCAGCTTGTTCAGATATTGACTTAAGGATCTATCCAAACCTTCATATCGGATACCCCTTCAAGATATGTGATGGATAAAACCTAGGAAGAGCGTGATTGGAGATTCAGAAATTCAGAGGGAAGACCAGGTTCCTCCTGGAAATTCCTTCATATTGCTCTTTGCATTCAAATTCTTAGGTGCCAAAAAGCTATTGTCATGTTTTTTTGTCTCCTGTTCACGGAATCTGTCTGGTCATTCACTGGGATGAACTGAAAGCAAAGTAGTTTCCTGATCACAGCTTAAGCATTGACCATAAGTAATAGAACTGCTAAATGTTTTTTTTGTTCCTGAATGCTAAAATTGAAACACATGTATGGTGTCAAGAAAAAGAAAGCTGCAGGTAGTGTTGCATTCTCCTGTTATAAAAAAGAAAAGTGATTTAAAATGCTTTCCAGCTAGCTGCAGCTTCGCTGCTAGGGATGTTGTTTTCTAACAACATTTTACAGTACAAAATACATGTATCTTTTTTGACTACTTAAGGAATAAACGTTTTGTAAAAAGAGTTTTGGAATTAATCGGTGTCTTTCTTCATTTTGCACATTTTTTGAAGAACTGACCTCCCCTTTGTGTAATATGGCTGTTAATGGGTGACCTTTCAGCAAGAGTGTTTGTATCTTTTTAGAGCAACAGTGCTTTTCACAGCTGCTGAAATCAGATGAGCAATTAGAATTGTATAATATTTGCCTAATTTGTTGATCTCAATCAGTACACATGACAAATCTAAGTGATACTGTACAGACTATAGTGATAGGACCTGGAATTACTGTTTTAACTCCTGTCTTGATAACCTTACAAGGTTGATTTGAGAGTCTGAAAAACAAAGTCAGGGGTATAAAGTAATTCCAGTTATTATTTGTTTTTGTGTACATGGAAGGCACAATAAAATCTGAATATATTAATTAATCATCAACAACTGACATCTAGATATAGGCAACTCCTGATGCATCTCTATTTACTGCAGTATGACACAGAGGGGCACGGTAAACACTTGGAAATGATTATTACTCATTTTTGACAACAAATTTTTATTATAGACTTTTTATTATAGACTTTCAACTCACTAATATCAGCTAAAAAAGACACCAAAATTTTTCTGATCATTGATGAAATGCTCATAAAATGTTCAGCTTTTCCCCAAAACCTGACTGTTTATACATTTGTGATTCTTTTACCTGTAAAACATTAAGCAAATAATTATGTAACCTTACAAATACATTTTAAATAGATACCGTACCGCTCTCTCCACTCTCTTTTTCTTTGTAATCTCTGGAAAGGATGGTAGACAGAATTATGATCTGTTTAGAAACCCGAGAGAACCTGTGAGAACTGTAACTAACTGGAAACTATGTTTGAATCTTTTTTTTTTTCTTCCTCTTTTTTTTTTGAGTGCTATCTGCTGAATTCATCAGTTAAGATGGACTGCATCATTCTATCAGGTACTCACCCAAGCCTTAATCCTCACAGTTACTCTACAGTCCAACTTTCAACTGTGATAGCAATTCAATTCACACCAAAATGGTAAGCACGCTGGAAATCAGCCTGAAAACTGAATATCAGACTTTTGAAAGTGAGGAATAATGTAAATTCTCTAACACATACTGGCTTTTTTTCATATAGTCCATTTCTAACACGGAACTTATTAAATTCTCCAGACAGAGCAGCTATTTACCTGCACCTGTACATATTAATGTGAGCCAGTATGAACACAATGGATGAGTTGTTTATTAACGCAGAGATAGCATGTTAATACCACTGAAAAAGTGATAATAACATCAAAATGCCACTATCTAATTTTTAAAAGCAAAATACTTCAGTTATCTATGTATATTCCTTGTCCAGAAATTATGAAACAGATAATTCGGTATAAGACATATAAATGCAGATTAGCTAGCTAGGAAAAACAAAAAAAAACCAAAAAAACCAAAACAAAACAAAAAAAAACCCACCAAAACAAAAAAGCCACATCCACCAAATAGACTTGATTTTATCTCACTTTGAACTGGAAAGTGAACCGGCATGGAGTACTATATGTAAAAGCCATCTAGGTACAATCAAAAGTCATTTTCATCAGCACAGATGTCCCCAATTGACCATCATAATGTGGAGGATTAAATGGGTCCTGGAATTAATCACGTATGAAAGGTTTCTTGAATGGTGGAATCATATGGGACCTTCACCTGCTGTGATGTTATTGACATGCTATATGAGCAGCTTTCTAAAATGCTGAAAATAAATCTTTGTCTTAGAACATTCTTCACTCTGAATTTTAAGAATGCAGGAAAATATGAGGAATGCAATTAACTAGTTTAAAAGGTGAATGACTCTGACATAGAAGAGTCCATCCAGTCAAAATGAGGAATTTTCAGTGATTTCTAATTTCAGTGATAAACAACAATTCTATAGCATAGGGCAAACGAAAAGTGGAAAAAAAAAGTCAAAGAAGTGCTAAGGTTTGCTATCATTTTCCTCTCTTTTCTTCTCAAACTGCAAAATCTATTCAAGCTGGGGGACTGGAAAGCAAATGTCATGTTTGCAAAACAGAAGAGGAAAACATCACCACATTCATAGGGCATATGAATAAATTTAAATCTATTTGATTTTCTGTGCAAAATCTATAGTAGACTAACAGAACTTTCAAGGGGGTTGAAGAAGCACATCAGCACAGTAAAGTATCATTCACATGAATCAATACAGAATCTATTTTATAGTCTGCACCTTTACCCTGTACATAGAATTTGATCTAAAATGTAAACATAAAGGAGAGTTATGCAATTGTAATTTAAAATACATACATGTCTAGATGAGATTCAATACGTATTAGCTATAAATACACAGCGAGACAGAATAATATTTTAAATGCTGAAATTTTTTAGTTTTGGCCTGTTTATTTTACATACATGCAGAATTTTTACAGATATTAACCAGAATGGCATATGTGTTTCAGCTGTGAATTCTTTGACACCTCTCCTTTTTTTCACAAGGCCACTAACATGCCTCCCGAAAAGGAGTGCAGTGGCACCGCTCTACAGTATTTTCAGAGGATTCTGGAAGTTTCCTTTTCCCCATGTATGTTTCCCTGGAGATAAAAACTTCAATCATAATCATTCCTTAATCATGTCTCCTGATAAAATGAGAGTAGAGCACGTGTGACTTTTATGCTTCCTCCAAGGCTTTGAAAACTGTATTTTGGCTGTGTTTGGAAAAACAACTATCACCAATACTGTGGAACTTGACCTAAAGTGAACTAGAAAACTTCTAAGAATTGAACTTAAACCACAACTGGGGCAGTCATGTGAAAAGTCCTCTCTCACCTTGAATCAGATCAAATACCTCAGCTGAGTACTAGACACATTAAAGCAAACAATTTTCCTCAGTGATACATTACTATTTATACAAAATCTAACAGTCCCAACCTGATACAGAGAAAGACTAAAGGGGACGAAGAACTTCTGTTTCAGGCATTTCACAGAATGACAGAATCACAGAACTGTAGGGGTTGGGAGGGACCTCTAGACATCACCTAGTCCAACCCCCTGCCAGGCGCAATGTGTTAAATCAGTGCTAAAACTAGCCCAGTGCTTTGCCTCCAGCAGTGGCCAAAACCAGGCAACTGTGGAAGCGCATAAACACAAGGAAGACAGAGTTAGCCTCCAGCAATTTATTGGCCAGGGTCTACCCTTAGCTAGGGGATGCTTTCTGTGGGTCAAATCTCTCAAATTTCATATCTTTCTTTAAAGCTGGAATGTTTCTACCTTTACTATAATGGAAAAAAAATCTGAACTCTAAGGCAGGATGAAATACACTTTTAAGTAATGTTTGAACACGGCTGAGGCAGTCATGTATGGGAGAAGCTGGCATCTGTTTTACATAGTTGGCATCCAGATTCAGGCTAAATTTACCAAGCACACACAGTGTCCTCATATTCCATGAACACTGAGTTACATGAACAAAGCTGAGCTCTTCCAGCTGTACCACAGGTATCAGCTTTGTAAAGGAATCCTGACCAAATATTCTTCTTCATGATAAGCAAAAAATCTCTCTCCTTCAAAAAGAGAGGATACACCCTAACCATTTCAGCAATACTGTATTTTATTAATCTTTTCTGTGAGAGAAAATAAAGAAGCCACAAATATTTAAAGTTACATTATTTAACCTTCTGGGAGCACTTCTTTGAACAGAAGACAATTCCAGGCCATAGTCAACTTCCAGTGAGAAAATTATGATTATTCACATATAAAAAGGCAAATCCTTACTTAATAATCAGAATTTTACCACTTTATTATAGGAAATGAAAGAAAAATAGATTTGTGTAAATTAATTTTATATTCTACTAGTTACTTAGAAATCTCCGTAAGGCCTTTAACAACTCCAGATCAGATAAGAAAAGATTATCTGAACCACAGAGGGAAATCACATACTTTAACAGACTCCGCTTTAATCAGTTAACTCAAAGTGAGATTTTATTAAACCTTGTTAATTTTTTGGATCAAATAAGCTTGACAAGGAGGAGAGCTATTTCATTTAAAATCTGAACACACAGCATAACTGTAATGGAAGAAGAATCATTCCACAAATTGTAAAAGTTGGGCATTTCACATAATGCTTTCAATATCATCAATGAATAGCTTAGAATTAATAACTTCTGAAAATTAATTCACGTGTATTCACTCCCTCTAAATGTTCCTAAAATAATAACTTTGATGTCCAAACTCCAAATTATTTTTCCACCTGAGTGCGACTTGTGGTTGATTTAGGTTTCTAAGAAGGTGAAACTCCGAAGGTTTTCCTACACTTAGGATGTCTCCAATGCTTTTCTTCCCATATAGATTCTCCAGTGTCTAACAGAGATTGATTTCCAGTCACCTGTTTTCTCCCTAAAAGGGCACTCAGAGGTTATACACATTCTCTTTTCATGGAGCTTGTATGAACATAATTATTTCTGGGACCTCTAGACCCTGTCAAATTTAGTTGAAACCGTTATGCTTCAAAGTTACTTAATAGAGGGGAAAGCAGACAGAAACAAGTGCATAAGCCCTCTACAAGACTGTTTCCACAAAAGCTGGGTTGAAAACATTAAACAAATACATGTTACCACTTCCTTCTTTACATTTATAATGAGTTACATTAAAAACAAACAAACAAACATAAAATCATGTTACAATTGATAAATATAACTCCAGTGACTGCTAAAGTCCCCCTTACAGAAGAAATCTGCTGTTCCTATGCTGGCATATCCTCCCTACTCACCTCTATCTTCCTAGGATAACACAAAGCACGTCATGCATTTCTTCACAGGATACCCTGATAATCCTGAACACAATCTTTCAGAGAACTGCCATGCAAACATGATCTAAAATAGGATCTGTTTCCAGAAACTATAAGGACACTGCAAAGCCAACCAGGGAATCTTGCTCAAAGTTGATTTTGGTTGCACTATTATCGTGAGCAGTCAAACTGTACCCTGAGCACCTAGGGATACATTATACCAATATAATCCACATTCATTTTCATTCTGAAATCATCTCTTGTTAGTTAAAAGAACTGATTCTTTTTTTCTGCCTCTCCACGCTCAATATATTGTAGTTCTGTGCTGCAAATTAACTGATTTAAAAATATTTTGATTATTTTTAAAAGGGGCCTCATTAAATATCATTAACAATCAACCCAAGATGATGTTTTGAATAGTTCATTGCAAGGAAATAAATCTGGTTATCTAAGAAGTGATGTTCTTTCTTGTAGTAGTGTTTATGCAAGATTATAAGGGGCTTCGGTAGTAATTTTATACCTAATAACTTCCATGGTGTATAATGTCTAACAGTAATTTCAGTTGGCGCTGTAAACCTAGTTTTACAAGGTATTATCTGGGAACACACAGTTAAAAGCTTTTAAGAAAGTGCCAGTATCTAACTACTAACAGTTACCACTGATGCAAAATAAAGTTGAAAGAACAATACTCCAAAGTTTTGTTTCAAACAAGCAGACACACAAAATTCCAAAGAATCTGTTCTCAAGTGAAATGAGAAATGGAATGTTTATTTCCCTTCTATTTCAAGTATTCTTTCTAGCTGTATGTTTCTAATATAAAAGTCAAATGATATAATATATAATTTCTCTGTACAGTGTTGGCCCATCTTTTATTTACTATGCATTATAGTAGACAAATCACCATTTATTTTCTCATTGAACCACATCCATAACAATAATTTAAAACCAGCTAATAAACATTATGGTTTCTTAGAACTGCTACCGATTAAATCTTAAGTGTCTAAAATGTACAAATATAAACAGAATGTAATTAGAGCTATTTAAAGAACTCATTTTTAACTTAGATTAACCATACTTTCCATTTGCCAAGGATAAACACTCATAAATGAAACCCATTGCTGAACAAGAAGCAATTACTTCAGTTTAAAATATTAATACACGCTGCCTTTTAAAAAGCCGAAGAAAATCATTTATGTACTCTACAATAGAATCTCAATTCATACTGAGAATGAAAATGGGATGGCATTCTGAATCCTAAGCGAGCTGCAATCGTCTTTGAGAAACAGTTCGTTCTTATCCATTTATAAGTCCATTAAACTCATTAAACTATTTTCTCCAATTAGCATTGCTTTTTTTTTTTTTAGAAGTATATATATGTGTGTGTGTATACATATATATATATATATATATATATATATATATATATATGTTTCTGGTACTTTTAAGCTATTAAAAAACAGATGGCATTGCTGATTGGCTCTCTTGCCACATCGCTTCTTAGTAATAACCAAGTCATGCTAGTAATGCAAACTAATTACTGGTACATAGCAGACTAAATGTAGACTAGATAGACTCTGCTTATTCCATTTTGCACATCTTGAAATGTATGCATACTTACATATATGCATATCTACATATACAAGTTTATATTGGATTATAACTACCTGACTATGAAACACAATATCTAGAGATAGCTGATTTCAGTAAAATGAATTGTATTTTGATGCTATGATTTTCTACTGCTTTGTGTATTTCTTGGTTATTCCTACCAGCAGTGTTATAGATTACATTTTAAATTATATGTTTAGATAAAATTATACAGTGTCTTTCATTTCACACTGCTGCAATGAAAAACTACTGTTTTGTATTCTGTACACCTGCAGCAAGACCCCTTCACTAGAAAGGGTAAAACCATGGATCCAACAGTGTTGTAAACTTACACTGTATTAGTAAGTGGTGTAGTGCCAAGGTTTGGGCCTTCCTTTCTTTAGCTTCAAGACAACAAAGATGATATTTCTGAACAAAAGATCGTATTTCTGAAGTGGTAGGACTAAGATTTATTGATATTTTTAACAGGATTTTTTGATTAGTAAACAAACTTTTACGCTGTCACTTCATACACTGCAATTTACCTGGTTATGAACCTCAGAAATACACTCTCTAGTGCATATAAAATGAGGAAAATTCTACTCTCATCATTTACAAAGACATAATCTACCATTTTAACACTTGTTAATCCATCAAGCTACAAAATTAGAACTGGTATAAAAAGTTTAACAAATTGTTATTTTCTATTTTCTTTGAATAATCTTGGAATTAATGTTATTATTTTTTGTAGTTAAGTGTCTGTTAAAGAGAATTAGCAACTGAGCAAAGAACATAATTAATTATGTGATGTTAGAATGGCAGTATAGGCAAATAGCATATTTCTGGCAAATTTTAACAAAGTGATAAATTATGGCAATTATAGGCAAAGTAATAATCATTCTCAATCAAGCACTATAAATGAATATGTGTTCTGTATTCTGGCAACCAATGTTCAATCTGTTAGCCTGTGTTTAAACTGGACACACTTTACATGTACACAAATCATGCCTTTTTTGATGAAACACCTTTATTTTCGGCTGTATTCCATATTACATATTTTTGCATACCAATAAGCCTTTCCCATTGGATTTCTAAGTACTGATCTCTTCTCAATCTTCCCAAGACATTTGGGGATATAAAATCCCTGCCCCTCCACCTCACATCCCTTAGAGAGTCTCAAGTGTGTGGTGGGCTGATGGAAAGAACATGTAGCAGGAAAGAGCACTTCAGATGATTTAAACTGTCCTGCATTTGGGCAAATCTCTTCAGTTACTAAATTTGTCCTGATTAACAGTACTACATTTTAGAAAAGCATATATAAACCATAATTTATATAATTCCTGAAAAAATAAATAAATATATGTATGTATGTAGGACTCTAGTAGTTTCTGTACCTTTTCAGCTATGTGATACCAATGAAGCTAGAAAAACTGGAAATACACCATATTGTGATTTTATATATAAAACAAATGCAACACTTGAAAGATAGTTACAGTTATCAACACCACACGCAAAGAACAGTCAGGATATAGACAACATTGAAGATAATTAAGATAATTTTTTTCCTTTAAGTAAACAGAGGGTATAGAAATGTACTCAAAAAAATACCCTACATGAATTTATGGATTATGTACCCATGAAATAAATCATTATGAATAAGGTGGGTTTTTTTTTCTTTTTTTCTGATTACGCCATTTATATACTTTTCTTGTGTCCAATTGGTAACTTTAGAAGCCAACTTTCACCCAGCCTCACTGAAAGATAAAGCTCTCAAAGACACTCCTACATGTTACATGAAGTCAGACAGCTAGACAGAAGAAGCAGACCCTACTCATGTACAATAGAGAATGTGTAGCACGATGACACACAGATGCGTAAGGTAGAAATACCGCTGGACAATCCTGAATCTGGTGTCATGCTTTTAAAGACAGAGTACCTATTAATCCCACCAGGGTTTCTCTCCCACTAGTAAGGGTGATCCTAGCAACTCTTTCCTGGGTGTCCAGTGTTTGAAACAGAATGAGTTCCTGATAAAACATCAATGGAAATCAATTAAAATGCAGTTATCCAGAGGAAACTAGTGTGCAAGTCACAGAACGACTCTGCTAAATGACAGATGTGGTTGCACTCAAGTTTGCCTATTGGATTACATTTTTCAAGGGAAATAGGGAGAATTAGTAAGTTAGAAGATTGATAAACTTCCCACATTTAAAAGAGTGAGATCAGGAGGAATAAATCCAAAATTAAACTTGAAAATTACAGAAAGCTGAAATTTTTACAGGATTAGACCTGTCCAAAGAGTTATCGCAGATCATGAAGTTATGCAGTACTTTGTATTTCCATGTGGGATCCTCAGGTCCTTAAATGCGTGTGTGGGTTATGGCACTTTTTGAGATTATGTGACTATGAATGAATGTGGATATTTATCAGTCAGCTTGTTTTGCCTGGACAATAAAGAGCAAGCATATTATATTTTAAAGATATTCTTTAACATCTAATACATTTCTAGTTTTAAGAATATTCTGCAAAAGAATATTCTGCGGCTGTACTCTAAATTGATATGTAAATGCTTTCTAAAAGCATTGAGACATGAATGATTTTAACTACATTCTAATGTAATGCCTACTTAAATATCAGCCCTTAATTAAATTTGCTAAATATACGCACACATGCAAAACTCACCTATTTGAATGTAATTAATACACATTCAGCTCTGTCTATAAATGACACAGAATTCATTGTAAATCTCCATTTATCAGTTTCATATGTGTTAAATTGCAATTATATTCTGTCAAGTAAAAAAAAAAAAAAGGTCACTTTATTGAGCTTTGAGATCAGTATTCTCAAGTTTTTGCTTCAAGTTTATTGTCTTTTCTATCTCAACACTTCTAAACAACGTTCTATTTACAAGCTCATTGGGATGCCCTCTGTAAGAAATTTTTCTACGTGCTTTTGTGTATTTTGAGTGAAGCTGAAGATTTTGGATATGACTTCAACAGATTCCTGATCTTACCTAGTCACAATTTTCTCTGTCCAGGGATGTACATCTATCGGTCAAGAATTCTATATTCCTAAACTTCCTGTTCCTTATCTGAATATTCTGAACTATTCTCAGAATAAACTAACATTAATTTTGTTCTTTCTTCTTCCATGATCTTCGATTAGTAACTAGTACTTTTTTTTTTGCTATCAATTTCCCCCCTACCTAATAACAATAACTTACCTATGCCCCACTTAATTCATCAATCATTTTAGCTGCCCTTAAAGATGTCTAAGCTTTTCATTTCTAATATATCCCAGATAACATACACTTACTTCCTTTCTTCTATGAAATCAATCTTACAAGAAAACAGTTTATCACTGGTTAGCTAAACCAACAGCAAGTACTACGTCACTTGTATCTTAGCATGTAAACACTATCTTCTCTTGGCTTTTGTGCCTACTGTCTCTTGTCAGTGACGACACTTCATTGGTTGCTTTTGTGACCTCACTCTCTCTCATCATTCTTAGCTGCCTGAGAGGCTTCCACTTTCTGCCTTTTACCTATCAAATGTTGCACTTTTCTTCCCCCTGAAAGTTTATTTCAACTTTTTTTTTTTTCCTGGTGAAATCTGCATACCTCAGGTATTTGCAACACAGGCTACCTCAAATGCAAGATATTTGAAAAGGCAAAAATATAATACTTTTTTTTTTTATATATATATATATATTGCCCCCTTTCTATGACCGTTTGATTTACCAGGAAATACTTAATTTTACTGTTCCACTCCAATAAGTCATCTCTATACATGTTCTTAAAAATATTTGAATCAGCAAAAATACATTGTGGAGATTTCTATGCATCAGTTTAAAGCAGAAAAATTTCATCTTTTACTTTTAAGCATAGCACAAATTGCATCTATCAGACTTCCTTTCGGAGCCCAGCCACAGACCGCCAGCTGTTTCACATCCATCAGGCTTCCACAGCCTGAGAACAGGCTTTAAGTTTCATCATTTCAGCCAGGAGGCACATCTCTTTTTATATAACCTGGCAAATATCACAAGAGGAAAGCTCAGCTACAACAGTGGAGGTCAGCCAGAGAAAACAGAAAAAACACAGTGGGTGTTTATTTATATTTACCTCTGCATGGGGATGGAGGCTGCCATCCACCCTACCTGCAATACATTTACTTCCATGTGGTGCAGTCTCCACTGACACTGGCTATTGTTTTCCTGACATTATTTGTGAACTCTGCTGATAAAGGATGAACATCAGAAAAAAACTGTTTTTGTAAATCTAACGGTATTAAACAGAACAATTTTATTGGACAACTGGCTTTAAGTGACTTCTTTGTGCTACAGGAGATTCAGTTCACTTGCTTGGAATTGGATGGACTCAAAGGCTGTGATTAATACTTGAGAACAATGCTGACTGAACAGAGATCCTCTGCATCAGTTATGGACCAAAGAAAGGGCTGGAAGGGAAAGGTGTAAACCAGCTCCAAAGAGGGACAACTGATGTCTGTGTGTGAAGGGCAGCACCACCGACATAATGTCAAAGTTGCGGGAGTTTAAAAAAGTGGTGTCCACGATGAGCTCCTTTCATTCTTTAAGTATATTTTTCCTATTAACTTACTTGAAATTGTACCATTAACAATGCTGCATGCATTACTTTCCTCCTTGTTATCCTTGCATTCAGTTGCAAATACTATTTTATTCTTTCACTGTTGTTTACTAGTTAAACTAGAACACAACCTTACAAATACAAGCACTATTCAAAGACACAGAGTTGAGATTATTAAAATGAGAGTTATGCTAACACAGTAAAATATGAGGAAAACGTATTTGGGTTAATTTGTGAGCTTCTGTTCTGTAAACATAAACTTTGGAAGTCTCTTAAAAACCTCTTGTGTATTTTCAGAAACATCCTTAACTCACTATAAGCTGAACTGTCACTTTTATTATTCTGTGTATTAGACATTGCTTAAAATTAAAACCATTACTCAGAAAACCGCTGTCTAAACCAAAGAAAATATTGCCCAGTCTAAATTTCAGTATTAAATTATTTAATTGGTAATCTGTGGAATTCACAGGATCTAGACACAGTGCACAGCACTCTTATGTCACTCTGTGCATGTGTATATTTATCTCAAGCTTTATACTTTAAATTGCAGGACACTGGAATAGAAATTATGTCCCCTATATGATGCGCACTATTAAAAAGCATCTCCAGCACCTTCAGGAATGGAAAATATTTCTGGCCAAGATTCAGAGAGTGTGGGATAAATCTAGGCATGTGGGTACAGAAATCCATTATTCACACGCAAAGGCCAGGGGCTTCATTCGTATGTATAAATAATGCAAAATGATTTCTCTTTGAGAAGGCAGAAAGTCCTTATGGGGACAAAGTTGGTTCCTAGACAGTTACAGGACTTAATACAAATTGTTAATTAAGTAAAAACAATGGTATTTCCTTGGGATTAGTGCCTGGGTTCTGTGAATATCTGTGAGACAGATAACGATCCACACAATAGTCAGTGAAGCATACCCTCAGACATGAGTATTCCTCACTGAATTTAAAGGATCTCAACAAACAAAGCCACACTTCTCTAGTCTTTCTAAAAGCCTGTTATTGTTTCAGCTAAACCTACCATTGTTATAAATTGGTGGCACTGCAGGAAGGGAGTCTCAATCTCTCACTTATTCATCTTCAGGTAACTGACATGATTGGGTGCAGTTATTTTCAACTCTTCACTTCAGTATTAAATAGTTAGGCACTGTCTCCCCTTGTCAGACATTTTCCAGATAGGAATAGAATTTTAGGTTAACTATATCCCTTCAAATTTTATTATTATTATTATTTTCTTTTGGAAAGATACGGTGTATATTTATGTGTACATCTACCTGAAACAGTCAATTATACTTAGAAGAAGAAGCCCTATACATCTTGAAAACCTACTGCCTTACTGATGAGATTTATATACAGGGATTGTGAAATCAGTCTAGAGTTACTCTTGTAAAAAAAAAAAAAAAAAAAAAAAAAGCTAGTTTTTATCCTAAACTAATTTGAAATGCATTTAGAAAACAGGACTCAAATCTACTTAAATATGGAGAAAAATGGATTTGATAGATGGACCGCTTGCTGGATAAGGAATTGGCTAGGTGGTTGCACTCAGAGAGTTGCAGTCAATGGCTCACTGTATAAGAGGAAACCTGTGACAAGAAAGCACTTAAGGCCAGGTTGGATGGACTATGAGTAATCTGGTCTAGTCAGTATTGTCTGGGATGGGAGAGCAGGGGAGATGGAAATAGATGATCTTAAGGATCCCTTCCAACACAAGCAATTCAATGATTCTATGATTCTATTTTTCACTTGTTGAATAGATAGAGAAAACAGATATAACCATGAGAGCTACATATACTTGTACACATCATTTTCTCTTCATAAAATATAATACTAGCTTAAACTTCAAGGATGTGAAGAATCTTCTGAAGTTCCTATGGCACACAGAGCATAAAGCCGTTACCACCAAAATATAGAAATTTGGGAGATAGGATCTTAAAAGGTTTGCATAAGCTCTCCAATTACCTTTTTAAACACTCAACATGTTCAGCCACAAGCCATCAAACACTTCCTGCTGCTGTCCAGTTCTCACAATATACAAATAGCTTGAAATTATCCCTATTTTACAGTACAGTTTTCCCTTCCTGTTTTGAGCCACCTCTAGCTATGGTTTGGTGGTGCTGGTTTTTTTTTTTTACCATCCACATTATGGATATTATGAAAAGCACCAAACCAACAGTTTTGATTATGCTTAACTTCTCTAAGAATTTATCTTTCAGCACAATGCAGACCGTCTGCAGAATTTAATCAGTCTTGTCCCTTGCAGCGTTACTTTCTAATAACCCATCAGAAACTATGTACCAAAATATGTATCACATACAGCATATTAAAGTTACTGCTTAAGATTATATAATATGTAAATACTACATATAAATCTCACTTACTCTCTTTTGGAAGCTAGTAAGAAATAGGTTTTTGTTTGAATAAGTTACTGTAATAATCCGATCTCTTAAAGTCTATGCTGTTTTGTAACTTTTCTTGACTGTTTTTATGGTAACTACAGATGATAAGATGTATCAAGGAATAAAACTCCTTCATGGTATTTCTAAACAGAAATGCTACATCTGAACAAGTATAAGGTAAACGAGGAATGGAGTGAAGACAGAAAGTACAGGTCCTTTACAACAAATTGCACACATTTATCTCAAGCATCACTGCTGTGAGTACATTTGACTTAGATTTCTTACAAACAGGTGAATGATTCAGCTACTACAATTTTATCAAATTTAAGATCTTACACATAACTCATTGGAAAATCTGACTAGGACAAAGAGAGAAAGAAAGTGAGGTATAGAAAGAACATGAGTAGTAGGTGAATATATCAGAATTCTTCACTAGTTTTAATAGTCTACCCTAGCATTTACAGCTCACTGATACTGATATTGAATCATCTACACCATCCAGGAAACCGTGGTGAGAAATTACTGTGTCAGGTACTGATAGTTGATACATTCACATAGAAAAATATCACTATTTGCAATTTTCTACAAGCTGTGATATTCCTAGTTTCAGTAGAGTGATCTTCTCAAACTAAACCACCACAAACCGAACACAGCGGTCACTGCAGTCACCACCTATACTGTGAGCTGTGTTTCACTCACATCTCTTCCTTTGAGATACCTCAAATAAAATGCATTCTAACCCCTGACAAACTTGTAGAGACTTTGAATTGCTGCTTCAGTGAGAAACCTGTGGGCTGCTACAAGTGTAACTTTGATTAAAGAGGTCTTAGGAGTGCTCTTCTGAACAGTCTTTCACATACACTCCTGAGGAAGCCTAGAAGTAAACAGCCCACACTTTTCTGGTTACTGTTTTCATTTTGCCTGTCTCAGCCCGCAGAATTTAGAAGGGCACCTAAACATTATTATGTTAAAAAAAAAAAAAAAAAAAAAAAAAAAAAAAAAAAAGAAAGAAAAGAAAAGAGGACAAATAGTTTGCCTAACATGTATGTGTGCTTTATTTGTCTATTTTTAAGTACCACTGCAAATACTGGCACAAGTTACTGGAAACTAGGAGGGAAAAGAATTTCCACTCTTCTAGCTTCATGTCATTGATGTGAAGAGGATAACTCGGTTAAATGCTTTACCGCATTCCTGATAAAGCTTACCATTTATAAAATAGCATATCCACTGCTGCAGCTCCAGATTAAAGAGACAACGGTAAAAGAAGGAAAAAAAAATCTACTTCCAAATAGCCTTCCTCTTCATAAATACGATAAACTCTTGGCTATTTGCTCACACTTCCTGACAGAAATAGGATAATGCCACTCTTCAAATAAGTTCTTATTTGTTTGTTACACCTTTTGATGGGTTTATCTCCTGCCACCCGATAATGGATAACTTTTCTGGTGAAATCAGTCATGTCAGGCCTGTAAACGAGAGCATGATTGCGGGGAGTCTAAGCAACACAACCAGGAGACCCATGGTGTTAAAAGAGAGCTTTAAGAACTTTGCAAAATTGTCTCTCTAAGCCACAGTTGGAATGGATGGGATTGATTCTTATTTTCTTTTTGATTTCAAAGAACTGTGCTTAGTCTACAGGCATTTTATTGCACAGCGTGTTTCCTATAGGTGAAAAAAAATCAATTAACTGTCTATTATACATATAGTGCAGCTGTGCCCCAACACAGTGTTTTATTTCAACTGAAATGATAATCTCAGAATACGTCCTTATAAATCCATGTAACAACACCCTATGAAATGAAAACTAAGTCTGTAAAAAACGGTTATTTTCAAACAATTGAACCAGTTAAAAGTAAGGCAAGTATTCAAGATTTAAAAATTCCTGTATTAAACAGTGTTATATTCTTGTTCAAAGATTTTGTTGAACACAAAGAGCATCTACCTGCAACCAACGGCTCCAATTGCAAACATATCTATCCTCCTATCTATGCTTACTCTTTACTGCACTTGACTTAGATTTGTTTTAACTCAGTTCATTATATGCCAGTGAACCAGGTACCAAAAACTGGCTTCTATATTTTCAGAGTGGAAGAGCATAAACTGGAATTTCTTACATGGTTCTATAGAGGAGAAAATTATACAGGGACTATTCTTATAGTTGGCTTGCAGACTCTTCTTGAAATGAGAAAAAAGGGATGGACCAAATTTCTGCCACTCATGGACACACATGTCCTACGAACCAGTAAGGGCAATGAACAGACACTGAATAAGGAACTTTTCGGCAGCTGCGAACTGGGAAGAGCTGCCTTTGCAAATCTTGTTTGCTACGTTTTTTTAAGGCTTTATCACCTGCCATTTAGTAAGGTGTATGTCTCTTGGTTATCTGTCTATTAACAGAAGACTTTGTCCTTGGTAGAATGGAAAGCATTCAGGATTCTCATCTCAAAGTAAGGGCTAAGAGCGGGGTTATAAACCTGAGTGAGTAGGAAGCATATCAGAGTGGTGTTCACATCTGTGGAGACAGGGAATGAATGAGGAGCTAGTCTTTTGGCAATTTAAGCTTGACAGAAAATAAGGCAGAAGAATGCAGAATTAGCTGAGGTTAAATGAATGGAACAGAAAGGTTTGTGAATTTCCAGAAGTAAAAAAGACTGGGGCAAACAGAGAGAAGAGAAAAAGATACACTCTCGATCCTGTGAAAGAAGGGTGAAGAAAATACCACTGAGTGAGTCACTGACAAAAGGTAAGAGCTTAAAGGGGAGAGTCAAAAGGGTATTTTGTGAGACAGAAGACTGACAGAAGTATCTGAGACTTTACTCTCCTTTTCCTGAGAACATTATTATAATGCGAGGAACAAAAAAAAGAAAGAAACTGAAGAGAGAGGAAAAGGTGCAGCTTTGTCTACATAATGTTAAAAGGCAATGGTACCTGAAATTACTGGGACAAGTGGAGTCTTTAAAAGATAAAAGAGTGCATTTGATATAGGTGAAGAAGTGAAGGAGAGGTAGAGGAGAAAGTACTAGGGCCACAAGGATATGGAGGTTTGATTTCCCCTTGAGATAGTCAGTAGAGAGTGAAGTGAGAGGAATCAAAAGTAGTAAACAGCCACAAGAATTGCTAACTTGCTGTTTTAAAGTACTGTTCATGCAGTAAATCTGAAAGTGATATTTTTAATATTTTAAAATTTGTTTATAGAGAATGTCACTCAGCACAGCAACTTATTTTTTAATTATTTTTATTTTTTATTGTGCAAGTGCTAGTGCAAAGGGTATGATGATGGTGAAAAGAAGGGCAAGAGTCTGTACTAATTTTCATAAAGTCATTTACAAGGCTTCATAGGCTTAAAAATACAAAGCTGGAGAGAAACCAGTGTAAAACAGGATTTTTGTTAGGTATCTGATTTAAAACAAGGAATAAGGAACTTGATAAACGTGAACAGAAAATGCAGACTGCATGCAAGTAATGAAAATAAGTACATACAGAAACAATAATGACAGCAACATGTTTGCAGAGCTAAGTTTGATTAGCCTCACTCCACTCCTGATGGACAAAATATGGTTCTGATTTGCAACCCCTTCATCTCCTGCTGAAATCTCCATACTAACACATTTATGTGGTTTCTAGACTAGAGCTGGCTCATGTCCCATCGGTTTAAGACTGGGAAGAGTAAGCTTACATCTGCCTGATTATATCCATGTAGGTGGTTTCCCTGTCTGTGTTGCAGTAGCTTGTTATTACTGCATGCCTTTAACATTAGGACGTGTCATGTTACATTATGCCTACAACATAAAGTAATACAGAACGTCACGCAGGCAGAAGAAAAAGCTACAGACTAAACATAAACCATGCAAACCCGGTTTACTGCAGGATGCAGTATGAGAAAATGCAGTAAGATATTCAAAGAATATTCAGCATGCTGACTAATGAAAGCACTTTTGGGTAGGAACTCCATTTATTTCACATTTCCAGATTTCTTTTATGCTGTTGGCTCAAGGGAGCAACCTCCCTGTCACTAAAAAGCGCATTCAGCGTTAGTCAGATCCTGAGAAGAATGTCAAATATAAAACAAACCAACAAAAGGAAAAGAAAATGAAAAAAAAAACCAAAAAAAAAAAAAAAAAGGCCCCCACAGTACAACAGAACAAGAATTACTTGGTGACACTGAGTTTGGGATTGAAGCAAAAATTGAAAATAACATTTATGAACTAATGCAGACCTAATATGGTTTATATGTTTTGTTTTCTTGCATGCAGTCAATACATTAGATCGTGTACTCTGAAAAACTATGTAGAACATGTTAATTCAAAATCTGTAAAATTCAGTTTCTGAAATTGACATGTCTAACATACAAACCTTAATGGAGTTAATTAATTTTCTGTATATATTCCTCATTTAACAAAAGACACCAGCTATGAAAAATATGTAGTTGAATAAAGAAAGTATTGTAGGGCATTTCAAGCTACTTACTAATTCATTTCCATGTTGTGTTGACATAAGTTTACAAATTAAAAGAAGATAATTCATTTTTCTTTTTTATTTGAAGCCTTTCCGTTCTCAGATCTTTCTTGGAAGGGCAAGCCTAAAGCAATAGCCACAGGAAGGAAATGCTGCAGGGAACTCCTGCAGCATATTATAGCAAGCAATGGGGTTGCATTTTAACTCCATATTTTGACTCCATATTTTATAGCAAAAATCTTTTTTTTTTGGACCAGTTCTTTTTTTTTCTTTTTTCTTTTTGTTTGTGTGTTTGTTATTTCTCCTTTTTTTTTTTATCAAATAACAATATTTACTGCCTATGATAAGTATTTCATAGTTGGAGAATAAACTGTGATAATCACTGCAGTTTGTAAACCATACTGCTTTTAACTTCTTAAAATAAATCTGAATAAAGTCCACTTCTTCGCTGTTTTCAATCTAATAAACTCTTCTCCTTGGTAATATAAATATGAGCACCTCTTTTGAGCAGAACTATCAAGAGCAAGTTGAAATAACAAAAAAAGTTAGTGGCAACTATATTATATTGATTAATCTGGAGTCAAATTGTAAAGGAATAGCTACTCAATATGTTTGTGTTTGGAATCCAGAATACCTTTCAGGTGTATGACCTACAGCTGAACAGATGCCCACCACAAAGGGTTTTCCTAATGTTGCAGTACCACAACCTAGGGAGTCAGAATACACCAGCTTACCTTGAAAAGGAAACAGCATGACTGAGGAAGTCCTTGAAAACATATGTTCTTTCAACTAAAGTTTTCATGCTGCTGATTTAATTTTTTTTATTATTCCGAAACTGCCCAAGGACACTGCATCTTGTAATAGCCCACTTTCAGGGAAGCAGATCTTTTCTTACAAGGCACTCAGTTCTTGTATTAGAGGTATTAAAACAAAAAATAATCAAACAAAAAAAAAAAGAAATAAAAAGATGAATGTTGCTAAAATTATCACAAAACACTTGTAACTTTATCTGAATTACTAGACCAGAACAACAGAGGTAATTAATATATGGCTTATTACATATAAACTTTCAAAATTATGCTTTGCAGTTACTAGCTGTAAGATTGAGAATTTTTGTTCACACTTGAATACATTGGACCATTCTGCTCTGTCCATCTCTGAAGCCACATCCATCCCTGCCATTCATGGTAAGAGACACTTGAGCCTTGTCATTTTGGAGACTGAACAGATCACTCTTCAACCAGGCACACCAAATTCTAAACCATATATGTTTCTTCTATCAGTGCCTCACAACCATACATGAAAAAGCAATGTGATTTAAGTCTCATTCCAGTTATAACCGAAATCACAATAAATTAAATACAGCCTTCCATTACTTTTTGCTAGCTACCTGGAGGAGCCATATCCTAAGTAGATGGTATGCTGTTAAAGTAGCATACTCAGGAACAGAACAACTTCACAGAAAGAGAAATTTTAAACAGCTGTATGTGATTAATGCTTCTTGATATACAGAATTCGAGGTGGCCTGTTTGTTACTAATATGACAATTAGTGCATCATCTCATTTACTTTATTTGCCATTACAATCTATTTTCAGACTAAAGGGAGGAGCACATCACACTCAAGCTTCAAACCTTTCTCCTTCCTCCTATGGAACTGTTTACTAGAGGAAACCATTCCCTCAAACCCTCAGGAAAAAAAAACAAAACAAAACAAAACAAAACCACTAACAAAGTGACTCAGATAACTTACTAGACCTGTAAAATTCCAGTTGTATCCTATCTTCTAAAGGTGAACCAATAATAGCGAAAAACAATTATGATTCTTGAACAACTGATTTTGTACATTTTGTTGTCAGAGAAACTTCAGAAAATTCAAAATGTCTGTGACAAAACACAACCATTTTAATTTGTAGAAATATAATACTTCCAATAACACACAAGTGAGGGGAGAAATGCATATTTATTACACTTAGAAACTCTGGATCAGTCTCTGAGTTCTAGATTTCCACTGGAAAAAAGTTTTTATTCATTATTATTATTATTATCATCATCATCATCACCATCACCATCATCATTATTATCATTATTATCATTAAAATCCATAATTTGTCACATAAGTTACAAACGTTCCTGACTTTCTGCGCTGTAAATCTGTTTTGACTTGGCTGAGTTAGTACAGTTTTACAAACACTGTTCATTCACGCACAGTATTTCTTTTATAGCAAGTGGCTTTTACAAATTATCGCTTGAAGTGTTTTTGGCACTGTGACATGCACTTAGCTGAAGCTGAATGGAACTGTAGACCATATGATTTAAAAAATGAGAAATACGAGCAGTCTCTAGGTTTTCAAATTCCTCTTTTAATTTTGCTTTTATCTGGAATTACTTCAGTTAGATTTATAGTTTCACTTCCAGATATAATGACTTGAAATATAGAACAGGAGGCTTCCTTGAATTCTTAAGAGTCAGTTGCAATTTCATTTCTTTTGCCTTTCTGCCACCTAAACAAAAACAAAGAAAAGGATCTGGCCTTCCCTCCTCAGAAGCTAAAACTACTTGTCAGCCCTGGAACAGGAGAAAATGTCCCTGGATGCTCCAGTGAGTTGCAAATTCAAGGCATCTCCTGGAGCTCCCCAGGGCTTCTCATAACCTTGATGTAGCTGTGATATCTGAGCAGCACTAGGGGAGCAGGCTGGATGGATGTCTTCCTAAGCCACAGCAGAATCACAGGGCAGAAGTAGCCAGAAATGTGAAAGCAAATGCTCATTTAGTACATGTGTAATTGCAGAGTTCTCACAATTTATTATAACAAAAAATAAATAAATAAATAAATTAAGATTATTGTTATTTCTGTGCTTTCACATGTGTTACTCCATTACAATTTGAAGTAATGAATATGCAGAGGAAAAAAAAAATACTGTTTTGCCAATGATTTCCTATCTCTTAAAAGAAAATGTCAGAGCAAATAATGTTGTTTCATCCCAGTAGCCAGCGAATTGGTAACATGGGTCAATTTAATTTTACTGCAGGTAATGGTATCATTTAGCCATTTCTTTGCTCTGAAACAGCATGAGGCTTTAACCCTGCATGCCAACTTGGACCTTATTTTCAAGGAGTAAAACAGTTTTATAATTTTTTTTCTTTTGTAAAAGTGATCTTCTATTCTTCACCAAGGTGTCCAAGTTTACCCATTTGTGAAAACACAGAGCACTTCAAAAAGTCAAAAAGTAGTCTGTTAGCAATTCCTGCATGTAATAGGCTTGTTTTCAGTGCCTGCCTTGATCTGTAGTACATGTGAAGAGTATAACCTCCTATGTCAATAACCATGGTTTGAACATCCTACACTAGAAGTTAACTGTATTTTGTGACAATATACTCTCAAGGTTAGATTAAACAACGTTGTCAAATCATGATTTAAAGAGGCATTCCACTAATGAAAACTAAGAACACTGTATAAAGGATATCTATTTCTGAAATCTGCAGAAAAAAAATTCAAATTAGTTTTAAATAAGTATATCATTTGTTAATAAATGATCTACTGTTAACAGTCAACAGATTTCTAATACAATCACCTGTTGCATATTCATTTTTAATACGACAGATGACAGTGCTTAAAAAACATTTTTTTGAGGCTAAATTTACTTAGGTGCTAGAACAAAAATTTCTGCCATAAGGCTGTCAGACTCAAAAAAAGAACTTCTGGATAAATCAATCAAGCACAGGGCAGTTGCAAGACACCAGTATGAAGGAGTAAAAAGCAATTTTTGACAGGAACATAGAAGATTCTGGCTATCACAGTCATCAGGCTTTGAATCAGCCTTTCAACAGGAAGAGTGAGAGAAAGTAATCCAACAACTGAGATCCCACATGGATGCCTATGTGCAACGACTATGCCTGCAGTTTGCCCGGAAAACAGTAACTTGGATCTCTTCCTGTTATGTGTTTATATAAGGAAAAACAAAGGAAAATGTTG